>SMJT01000001.1:4820113-5420113 GCA_004349715.1 Crucihimalaya himalaica
AACAAACGTAAACATTTTTTCCCCTGTGTACTTCTTTATAGGAACAATTACCGGAAAAGAAAATGTAAATTTTTATTTTTAAAACGAAACTCAAAGCCGCAACTTGACATATTTCTTGACAAAATCTTCGATTGTGTAGATAACAAAGGTTGGAAAAAATATATGGAAACGTAGAGTATCTTACTTGATATCTGTAATTGCTATGAAATAGTTGTAATAGACTTTTGTTAATTTATTATTTGCGACGACCGTGATGTACACATTACACTTTAGTCGAGTCTTTTTGTTGTTACATGTATAACGAATCTAATCACTATCGGTCGACTATTCTAGAAAATCTCCTTCTTTGGTATTGACGATTTAATTTATATACAATATAAAAAAATAAGGTCGGCAAATGCGGCCGAAAGTATTTATAAGTCTCGTGAAAGCTCCCAACAAACTTAGCTTCTTCTGCTGTATCAAATTCGAGATTAACGAAGAGATGAGAGAGTGAGGATTCTAAATTAAAATTTCTCATTATTGTAAAAATGTATATTATAGTTTCTTTATATACAGAGTTACAAACTATGCACATGCTAGCATAAGCTTAAATGATATCCTAACATAAGCTTATAAGCTAACATAAATCAGTGAGTTAAGTACTCACGATAGCTTTGATAGATAATGATATTAATAACTCTTATATATCATATACTCCCTCCGTTTTACAAAGAGTATCATTTTTAGACTTTTTGTTATTCACAAAAAATAGATTTTTAATGCAAAATATCAACCAAAAATCCAAATTTAACTATATTGTTTTAGTGTATTAATTAAAAAAAGATTCTTTTTTTTAGTGTATTAATTATGGATAATAGAAAACTGTTATTTTAACAGTTTTTTTAATATGTGTGAAATGTGTTAAAATGACACTCTTTATAAAACAGAGGGAATAACTTTTACTACTGTTTTTCATTTATGTGATTGTGTTTTAGACTAATACGCTAGGTAAATAGTGAAATAGTATTAACAGTTAATGGAGTTAAAAGCAGAATTATTTGAACTGGATTCAATATTAATCACAAAAAATATAGTATATAAAAGCTAATTTAATAAATTAATAACATTTCGTTTATAATTAATTTTTTCAAAAACGTAAATACATTGAGAATTGATAAATATTTTGAATGACAAAAACTAACTAATCACATTTTAGCCATGTATATATCCTTCATCTCATGTATAAAATACAATCATATTCATTGTAGTGGAGTTTGCATATCTTCTCCATTATTTAGGAAACAATAATTAGCATCATTAATTGTTGATTGTTTCGTAAAATGTTTTTTAATAAAATTTAATTCACACTTTTAGTGATAATACAAACAATTTATGTAAGAATTATTCTATCATCATATAGACATGTTATCAAAATAAAGATTGTTAAGAAACGAAATGAATGTTATTTATAGGTTTTCACCTAATAATGAAGATGATATTACATTCTGTCATTTTCAGCAGCGTTCACACACTCTCACCTAACACAGCATACAACTTGATGAATCTTTACATTTTTGTCATGTGACAAAACATTTATACGTTTTGACGGCAAAGCTCTCGGCTATTTCCTAATTCATTTTCATTACATATTAATTTATTTTTGTTGTTATACATTATCATATTCGGACAAAAAAGCAACATTAATACAAAACATTAAACTATAAAGTTATTAATATTAGAAGTGAATCGTCTATAATTTCACATTTTATTTGGTCCATGATCCATCTACATTGTCAATATTTTATCGTTGACGCCGATACGATGATGGAGGACGACAGATAATAATAATAAGAAGAAAAAATTAGTTGAAAATGAATACTATATATCACTGATTAATGCGTTTTGGGACCAATCATCATTGTGATGTCTGATACTAAGGACATATTCAACCCAAACACTAAATTTGGTGTTAGATTCACACTAAATTTGGTGTTTTGGTGTCTTATTTTTTTTTTTCATCTCTAACCACAACACCTAATCTCACACCAAAAACAATATTATTTATAATTATTTTATTAAATTAAAAGTTTTATTTTATTTTTAATAGTTTTAATAAATATTAATTAATTTTAACTGGTTAATTATAAGTAAAATATAAGATTACGATCAGTCAAGACAAAAAAAATATTTCAATACATAAATTAAAAATATCATAAATTAAGTTATATTTTTAATAAATTTAATAAGTACTAATTATAAAGTGATTAAGTAAAATTAAAATATAATATTACAATCTGTCACAAAAAAAACTACAATGTATTAATTATAAATAACCAAAAATAAATCACGTCATACTAATTTTCATTATTAGTATATTCAAACCACAAATGTTCAATTAAAGCATTATGAGTTCAATAAGCGCTTCTCGGTCCTTGATTTTTCTATATCGAACTAAGAATTTTTGAAATCGAGCATCATCATCATCCGCCATCTCAACTTCTGCAGTTGGGACTTATGTTTGTTCTAAGATTGTTGCATCAACATCACGTTCATCTTCTATGATCATATTATGCAATATAATACAAGTTGTCATTATATCGTGTAACAATTTCTTACTCTAAAACCGTGTTGGTCCGGCCACAATTGCAAATCTAGACTGCAATACTCCAAATACACGTTCCACGTCTTTTTTACAAGCTTCTTGCCACTTTGCAAATAATTACTTTTTGGGACCACGTGGATCGTGAATTGTTTGAACAAGAGTGGACTATTTTGGATATATACCATCAGCTAAATAATAAACTATATTATAATTGTTCCCATTAATAACATAATTAGCGGATGGAGCAGTTCTTTCAGCTAGATTAGCAAAAAGATGAGACGCATCTAGCACATTAATATCTTGATGTTTCCCAAAATCTAATCATAGGGATAAACCAATCAGGAGATCAGTTTTGGGTAAGAGTTCAAACTCAATATAAAAAATCTGAGATATCTCAAACTCAACCAAGACCAAGAAGATCTCTGCAAAGTCGGATGGCAACAATTCTTTCTGCAGTCTCAAAGCTAAGGGGATGTAATTTTACGTTTTAAGTGTTTAGTTATGTAATTTTATGGTGTTTTAAATATGTAATTATCTTTAATATGCTATGTATTTTTATAATTTTGCTTATTAATATATATTTTTCAAATCAATATTTTGTATTAATTACAATTAAATTTTCTATTATCAAAAATAAAGTGATAATCATATGAAAACAACAATTTAATCATATTACTAATAATTAATTGATAAAAACAATTTAAATATATTTTAAACATAAAAGTAATAATAAAATAATAATATTCTTTTTGTGTTAATTTGGTGTGATACTATTCACAAAACACTAAAAAAAAAATTTAGTGTAAATTATGGAGTTAAGTTGTTGGAGAGGTTTCACACTAAATTTTAGTGTTTTAGTGTTAGATTGGAGTTGCTCTTAATAGTCTAATACCACGACCTCCCAAGTGTCACACGTGTTACTTCGAAATCAACAGATGCTTACACGTATCGGATTAGTTGCTAGACTGGCAAAGATCAGATCACTCACTTTCCTTTAAGGGAAAGTATTACCTTTTAAAAAGATTGAATTATGAAAATTATTGCTTTGTTCAAACTCATAATAGCAAGTTAAAGTCTTAAACAATGTATCGTGATGTGAATGATTATGTTAACGGTCAATGTACAGTATATGGCTGTCTGCATTTCGGTCGTGACTTAACAATATAACTCGATGGTAAGTGTAAGTTAACTAGTTTTGTTTCCGTTGATTTAAAATATAATTAGAAGATGATCAATGTTAGTTGACAAAAAAAAAAAAAAAAAAAAAAAGATGATCCATGTCCCACACGATCATATTTGCCTTGTTTGTTTACGGATACTTTAACATTGAGTATTTGTTTCATTGACATATGATAAAAGCTTCACAGTAGGTATATTACAAATCCAACGAAAATTACAACCATCCATATTTGACCTATCGATCAAATTTTTTTTTTTGTTTTTTACATTCACCTGTCGATCAAATTATTAGACTTTATCCACGATATTATAGAACTCGCTTTCGCTTTAAATAATAATTGAGCGTGTGGACCAAGGATAAAATTGATTTCGGCCGGACCACGCTACAGTCAAAAAGTTCGAAAGTTCGAAACTAACAAATCGTTCATAGAAAAATGGGACTGTTTCCCAAATATGTACTTAGAAGAAGAAAAAAAGGGGAATGAAAAGACCTCTATATTCGTTGTTCGTCGATCCATTTTGGCAGTTCACTTTCTCAGATCACGTGGCATACTCATCATATTGTATAATATCTTGAAACTTATAATACTTGTTAAGACTATTTACATATTAATTCCCCTAGAGAAACAGCGCACCATATTTTCCTTTGGATTATACACACTTTTATCTTATACATTTTCGAAAATGAAATTATCATGGATGTATAAAAAATTGTGAGTTACATTTATAACAGGTTAGCAATACTAGTTCCAAAGAAATATATTATCTATATATTTCACTAAAAATGTCGTTTAAAGTTTTTACATACATACTATTAAAAAATATATATATATTCATTTTATTTTTATTAATTAAATATACAAAAATTTTATTAATTAATAAATTAAAAGAATATAGACAAACTTAGAAAATTTATCAAACATCTATATTAAAAATATAAAACAATATTTTTTATCAAATAGAAATTTTGTGAAAAGAAATAGTAGTTTTGTTAAATTTGTGTTTATAACTTTAAGTATACATATTTTTGTGTTAACACCTCACACTCACACCATCTAAATCGGATTTAAACTTACCCATACAACGATGATTATATAAATAAATGGCCGACGCAAAGCATGACGTTTTCTGCATGAGCTGACAGGCGAGGTGACGTCGTTTGAATCAAGGGCTTTTAGGGATCTGTTCGATGTTAATGGTTCCTGATGCCAAGACGCGGTTCGGTTTTCTAAACCGGATCGGAAATTTACTTTAACGAGACCTAATTCTTGGTTCACGGCATTAACTAAAACCCGAACTATTTGACCGACTGATTGTTTTCTCATTTTCGACACCAACGAATACATTATTATTCTTTCCCTCTTTTGACAGCACCAACGTTTATAGTATAAAACTGTTTTTAGGATTATGTTATTACTGCGATGATGTACTTTCCCTTTTTGTATTTCCAACATAAATTTTACTAACTATATATCATCATGATTTATGGTGCAATATGTTCTGAAATATTTTAATTAAATTGTGATTGAAACGAACTAATTATATAAACATGTAATAACACTCGATTATAGTACTCATCTCTTATTTGTTGTCAAAACCAATTGGTTTTAACTTTGAAACTATAGTCCAATAACTAAATAATAGAAAGGGGATACATATATAACTTTATTCCACTAGTAAGATTGGCGATAAAATCTTGAGATGGGGTCAAATAGAGTAATGTACAGTGCATTTAGTGCCCAAAACAGCAAACAGCAAAATCATGTCGGAAGGTATGTAGAAAAGATAGATATCATTGGCTGAATGACATAAAAATCCATCGCATTATATTTATTGTAGATATATGTAACGTATGATGTTTTCAGTGGTAACTAAGTGCGGATTAAACCACATTAGCTTTGAGATTGGTAACAATTTACTACGGGTCAAATATTAAAGCGGGATGTAGTTAGTGTGTAACGAATTTGTTTTATTTTTTTGTTATTTACACTACTACATATTGAAGTTTGTGAATGATAAGTAGAAAGCGATCCAGTCTACAAACAAATTTTCTCGTCCCAACTGATGTAACCATTCGAATCCTAAGCGTACGATACTATATTTTGTCCGTCCAGCAGCCTTGTCAATCCGGAGATAGGTAAGGATGTTGATCGTGTCACTTATTCCTTTTTACCCTCTTTCAAATTACCAACTGTTGCGTTTATTTACTTTCATCTTCCTTTTGTAATTAGACCTTAGGTTATACGGTCCTCTTTACATTTTGGAATATATTTAGCCGTTAAACAAAGAAAAAGAGTGTATTGTACTAACTACTAATCAAACATTACAAAAAAAGAACATATCATAAAATAAACATTATAAAAGAATATAACGTAAAGTATACCTCTTCATTTAGATTATTAATTTCTATCGTGATATTTGTTATTTTGGGAGACTGGAAAAGAAAATTAAAAAGAAACAAATAATTTTATCAGAAAGGTATATTTTAAATATCTCTTACGAGAATTGAATATCGAACACGTTGCTTTGAATCATACTACAAAATGTGTCTTGCTTAATTAATAATATTACCGAATCTTCACTACTAAAACCGTAAAACGAAAACTTAAGAAAATGTATAATTTATGATTTCTCGAAGTCAAAATTTCGATAAAGATGTAAATTTCATTAATTAAAAGGAAATTTCTGCAATTAGAAAGAAAAATCAAAATTTGCTTTCATGCCGAACTATAGATAAAGATCTCTAATCATGCCGACCATTATGTACTTTTTTCTAGTATTATATAAAATTCCATGAATACTTAATCCTTAAAAGGCCCCATCCGGAATACGATATAAAACTAAAACTATATAAAGTCTACAACTATGGAGTAGTTATCTTTCTTTTTTTCTTTTTTTTTTTCCATCGGATTTTATTAAATTTCTAAATAGAAACATTTGGTAGAATACAAGCATAAGTTGGAGGAAAACAATATTTTTTAGAGACTAAGCCCAATGCAAGAGAAACATATTACTGATCTTACGAGGCAGAGAATAGGAGAGAATTTGCACCACTGACAAATAAACCAGTAAACCTGATTAATTGAAATTATACCAAGCAAATTCTATTTTTTGATAGAACATCGAAAATGCTCACGACCAATCAATACTCTAATTCTTGATAGAACATATCAAAAATACTCACGACAAATCAATACTCGAATCATCTTCTAAGCATGTCAAATTGTTTAAAAGTAACATAACTCTTATGGTATGCTTCATAATCTGGAAAGACATAACTACTCTTAATTCCTTACACTTTCTTTTAGTTTTGGCGATGTCGTAGACAAGACGACAATTCACGCGAAGATAGACGACAAATTCCTCGAAGTTATATGCAGTTATGCACAAACAAATTAAATCCAAGTTTAAATATTTAGTTTGGTAAGAAGAATTTGAATCATTGTTATAAATTTCTAAATCTTGTTTGAAAAGGAGACTATAAGTTATTATCGGTCCAGACGAAACTGTGTCAAGAAGACATGAAGTTTATCGATTAGAATTTATTTTCTACTCATTTTAGTAACAAAAGAGAACTAATCCATTCAGAACCTCATACAAAATTTTATTTTGGGTTAACAGAAAAGAAAATGTTTTAAAATAAAGATTCTCCGACGAATGAAAAGAAAATGAATTACGATATTTAAGATCCAGCATAATTAATTTATTTATTTAATATGATATAGCTGGTTTCTTGTCAGCCTAATTTTATTTTCTGTGACACGACACGAATATCTCCATCACGAAGGAAAATAATATGACACTTATTAAAAAAAAACCATACCGTAACTCGATTATATTATTGTGGATGTAATGTTTCCACGTGTCAAATAATAATTCGTTAAAACAAACAGTATGTTCTCTGTCCGACTGTGCATGACAGATCATCTAAGCAAATCAAATACCCAACTCTCACACATTCTCAAACTTTAGTTTTCCCAAAAATAACTTCAAAGAGAGAGTTTTGTGAATTCAAGAAGAAAAAAAAAAAAAGAGTTAGTTAATGGGATTCGGCTTAGAGAGCATCAAATCAATCTCCGGCGGATGGGGCGCGGCGGCGCGTTCCTGTGACGCTTGTAAATCAGTTACCGCCGCCGTGTTCTGCCGAGTTCACTCAGCTTTCTTATGCATAACATGTGACACAAGAATCCACTCCTTCACGCGCCACGAGCGCGTGTGGGTTTGTGAAGTCTGTGAACAAGCTCCCGCCGCCGTCACTTGCAAAGCCGACGCCGCCGTGCTTTGCGTCACCTGTGATTCCGATATCCACTCAGCTAATCCACTAGCTAGCCGCCATGAACGTGTCCCTGTAGAGTCTTTCTTCGACTCCGCCGTCGCCAAAACATCTGCTTCTTCGACTTTTGGAATCCTCGGTTCATCGCCCACCGTCGATTTAACCGCTGTTCCGGTTATGAGTGACGATCTCGGTTTATGTCCGTGGTTGCTTCCTAATGATTTCAACGAACCGGCTAAAACCGAAATCGGAACTGAAAACATAAAAAGTTCTGACTTTATGTTTTCTGATTTCGATCGACTTATTGATTTCGAGTTTCCGAACTCGTTGAATCATCATCATCAACCGTCGCATAACAACAACGCCGGAGGAGATAGTCTTGTTCCGGTTCAGACCAAAACAGAGCCGATTCCGTTAACTAACAATGATCATTGCTTCGATATAGATTTCTGCAGATCAAAGCTCTCTGCTTTCACTTACCCAACTCAATCAATAAGCCATAGTGTAAGTAAACCCCCTTCTTCAAAATCTCAACTTTAATCACAAAATACAAATTTTGAATTCCGATTTATGTAATTTTTCAGGTTTCGAATTCGTCTGTTGAATACGGTGTAGTTCCTGACGGAAACATCAACAACTCTGTTTCTGAAATCTCTATTCCGTTTAACCGGAGTGTCACTAGTTCGACGGCGGCGACTACTGGTGATCAAACGAGCTCTATGGATAGGGAAGCTAGGGTTTTAAGGTACAGAGAGAAGAGAAAGAACAGGAAATTTGAGAAGACGATTCGTTACGCTTCGAGGAAAGCTTATGCAGAGTCACGGCCAAGGATCAAAGGCCGATTTGCAAAAAGAACAGAGACTGAAAACGACGACGTATTCTTTAGTCATGTTTATGCTTCAGCTACTCAGTACGGTGTCGTACCAACGTTCTGATTCAAGTCTACGGTGGATAAAGAATCAACCTGAAAACACACATCTTACACCGTTGATTTATCGTGGGTGTATAATAAGTATAGTGAGTCTTACCGTAGACAAACAATCTTATCCTCTTTACCGTTTTCACTCTCTCACTGCCACTGTAAGGCTGTAACTTTTTTTTTCTTTCCTATATATGTATGCTTATTTTTCATCAGAAATGTTATAAAATCATATAATTTGGTAATTATAATTATAATTTGTTGAAAGAGATCAAGTGGAGTTTGGCTTCTTAATTGTTACGTAGCATAAAATTTTTTTTATTTAAAGAATAGTAGAGATTATTAGAGAATAGTAGAGCTCTGAAAACATCATACGTTACATATATCTACAATATATACAGTTACAAAAAAAAAAAGAGAATAGTAGAGATTATTAGGTCACACTACAACTTGCACAAGTGTTTTATGATAAAAAAAAAATCTTGATTAGTTTAATTCATGAATTTTTTTGTCTCCCATACATGAGATGAGAAGTACTAAAAATGGATAGAAAATGCGAAATTTTCAATATATAGTTTGTTGTGACGATATATTATTGCTAAAGATCAAGTGGTTTATTAATGCAAAAAATTAATAGTATTGATTTTTTAAACGTATGTTTAAAAGTAATGAAAAGATAATCAAACGTACATGTAACCCTAACTCTATAAATAATCAACAGTTGAAAGTTTTTCATTCGTTTTCTTTTCTCCGAACATATATATATACTTGTTGTACGAGTGAAAAGCTTTTTTGAATTCGTTAAGGTAAGCACATAAGTATATTTCCAGATCCAATAACTCTGGAACTTTCGCAGACTAAGTGAAAATAGTCGCTTTTCCGGAAATCTAAGGAAAGATTGCAATTAATGGTTTTGTCCGAAACTTCATACTAATACTTTTGTCTTTTGGGTTTCTGTAGAGCCAATCTTTATCTTTATCTCTCTATCACCTTTCCGCAAGAACGTGATTATTATTGTCAGATCAGATAAAGTCAAAGTCAATTTAAACTGTTATTATTTTGTCGTTAGTTATTGGTGATTTATAGTATCACTATCTCGTATTATTATCTTTGAGATATTGATTCTAATAATATGCCTATTGCCCATTTAGACAAATCTCGGACCTAAGTTAAGCATTCATTCAAGGAGGCTTGCCTGAGTATTTTCTTCATTAAAGATGTTTACATAATTACACTGTTCTACCATAATTTAAAATCATAGTACGAAGATTTGAACCTTGTAATTTCTTAGTAAATATTTCAACCACTAAACTATTATGGGTTTGCTTGGTGGAGATTGTAGAGGCTTTTACTACATTTTAAAGTTTTTAAAGTCTGTTTTTAACCAGTCACACTTTAATTATTTAATAGCCTTAAAAGTTTTCTAATTTTTCTCACAGTTCATTTTGTTCTATTTGCTCTTGTTACGTTCACTTTTTTTAAAAGCCAATTATTTAAAATTTTTAGTTTTTTTTAAAGTCACAGTCCTAAAAGTTTTTGCTACACTTTTTTTTTCTAAAATCTACAAATAAAAGTGCAAACCAATCAGCCATACACCTTGGCTTTTATATAATTTACACTGATAAAATATGCACATCAATAAACGTTTTAAGTTTACTTTTTGTTACTGTCATCAACTTGTTAGTTTACCTTAGGTTCCTCTTTGCAACTAGTCTAAGACTTGTATACGTTGATATATGTTAAAAGACATACTCCCTCCGTTTCACAAAGAATGTCATTTTAAGGTTTTATTTTTGTTTCACAAAAAATGTTGTTTTGTATTTCTAATGCAGATGTTTGGTAAATTTTTCAGTTTTATCCCTACTATTTTAATGTATTGACCAATGAAAAAAAACCTTAAACGACACTCTTTGTGAAACAGAGAGAGTATCAATTTGCTTAAGTACATACATAATTCTTCCAAACTCATGGCACTCTCTTCAAGTTCCATACGAGCTCTAAAACCATTTAAATTCTTAAGGACCTAGCTACTTTATTAAATGTATATACAGTTCTTTTTATAACCCATGATCAATACTTTGGATTGCGATATAGTTGAGTGTGACTTCTACCGCCCAACTGGGTTTAGAGACCTTGGTGCAAGGGGCAATTTAGGTAAGCTTGTTGGAAGGTAAGCTTGAGATTTGCAAATAGTGGCTACGAATGCTTTGGGGCCACATATATACACAATCATATTAACGTTAATAATAGCGCATTAAAGCAAAGTTTTGACAATACATTGAACTAAAGTTTGATTTATTAAAAAAAGAAAAACAAAGAATTAAAAGTTCGATGTTGAGTGTCACGAATAAATTGGGTTAGTGTGGTGGATTTCCCCTAATTAACATTGTATTAAGTTTGTTTGGTAGATTTCACCAAACTCATTGTCTGTTATATTTTTAGTTCACAAAAAGTGTCATTTTAAAATTTTATCTTTATATCATTTTATATTTCGATGTAATTTTTATACTAATTTTCTATTTACTTTTTTTTGAATTTAAATATTAATCACTTATTAAATATGGACATATAGAGTATGTATAATTTATAATTTTCTTGGTTTATGTGAAATATGTCAAAATAATATCTTTTTTGAAACAAAAAATATGTATTGGTAGTCTATGTTTATTTCAATTTTCTATTATGAACACATTTCCAAGTTTGCATGATAACGCGTATAACTCGTGTGTGACTCTGTTTATTCCATTGGGTTTATACTAAAATCGAGAGAAGTGAAAAAAAAGAAAAAAAAAAACACCGCATGAATAAATATTAGATGGGGTGACATCTAAATAATAAACACGTCGTATTTTCATCATCTTTTAAGAACATTACAAAACCTTGCAATTAGTGACACAAAATTCTGTATGGCGAAATGCTTATATTTCATAATTAGAAGATAGTCATTTATCGACTATAATGAATAATAACTTTATAATCATGTCCCGTGAGTTTTTGGAAACTTTTTTTTTTTCTGTCAAACCAAAAAAATCTATAAAACGTGTACACTCCCACAAAAAAGAGGTAACAAAGAGGCACAGTGTCACATTTAAAGGGAAAAAACTTGTTAACAGTTGAACCAATAAATTGGGGGAGAAAGAAGATAAAAAGATGACTATTTATTGGCTCCATGAAAGAGGGACCAGCGTGGCCCAAAGTGGGTCAGACATAGACTGGGTCGAACAGGAGACAAGTGGAGGGTCCGACCACACCTTAACCACGTGCATCGCCGGCCCAAGGGCTGTTCCCGTGGTCCACTTATGCTCCTTAATCCCTATCCTAACAGTTCCGGCCATCTTCCACTAGACAAATTCACTGCAAAACTAAACAAATACACTAACAACAAGAACTAACATATATACCATGGCTTAAGTGTTTTTACATTGTCTAGGTGAATATTTTTTGAAGTTTACTTAATAGCAAAAATCTTCAACGCTATAATATTTGAATTAATCTCAATTGATGTATCGATATTTCCTTTATTTGATATGCTATTACGAATTCCACGACAAAACTGTCACCATTTAGATCCATACTATTGCTTTCTTTCTTTATTGGATTATATGTTATAACAGATTCCACCAAAAAAACTGTCACCATTTAGATCCATACTAATGCTTTCTTCTCTTATTGAATTAAAGTGCTACTGCTTTTTTTCTTTCTTTCTTTCTTTCTTTCTATGAATTAATTTTTACGATTACGACAAATAACATTTGCGAGATAATGGTTTTTTTTTACTTAATCTAGAAGAAAGATGTTGAGGTTCGTTTTTGCTTAACTCTGTTCATTGATTTTATAAGGTCTCTCAATTCGAAAAAGTTGGAACCCTGGGGTGATTGGTATTGGTATGCACTGTAAATTTTAGATTGTTATTTTTAGAAAATGGTTGTAAAGAATTTTATTTAAAGTTAATAAAATGTGACTTTAAAAAAATTTAAAATAATTTATTAATAGTTTTTAAAAAACTAAAGTAACATGTAAAAAACTAGAAAGAGACCGTGAAAAACTAAGGAGAATTTTTAAAATTTTTAAAATTAAAATGTGTGATTGGTAAAATTTAGACTTTCAATACTTTAACGGGAGAAATAGATTACTTATTAGATTACTTATTAGATTACTTATTAACAAATGAAGTAGTATATGCTTTAGTTTTGTGTTTCGTAAATTATGTATTTTGTATCGTAAATTATGTATTTTGTGTATGCTTTAGTTTTGTGTTTAGTTTATGCTTTAGTTTTGTGTTTCGTAAATTATGTATTTTGTATCGAAAACAAACTATGATATAACTTATTTCTATTAGTTGTGAATTTGATACATAATGGATGAAACATTAAAGATCTCATAAGATACAAAAGAATGAAAAAAAACAAATCTAAATAAAAGAAATCAGTAGATATAAACAAAAATATCAAAAGGAAGAATCCAAAGGAACATCATATCCGAAAATCATAGAATAGTCATCCCATTCATCATTATCATCATCGTCATTAGTCATATCCTTAGGCATTCTCCAGCTCTTTGCAATCTCAGCCTCGTTCCCATTTGTTAGCAACTCCAATACCTTTAGTTACACAAAACAAAATTCACAAAATCAATGTTCCACTCGAATTCGGTTATTGGTACATCATCATGGTTCTAATCTTTACGATTGTTATCGAATATGTAACCAACCTGAGTCATGGTTGGTCGTAATATCGGCGATTGTTGAACACAGTGCGAAGCTGTAAGGACAAGCCTGTTCATCTGTTGATCATCGTACTTATCTTGCAATTTTGGATCAACCAAGTCTCTTGTGTTACCTGTCTCCATCGCCGGCTTCGCCTGTTCATTAACGATCAATGTTAGGAACTATATATATCTGAAATAAGAAGAATATAATGTAACGTATATAACGAATACGAGCTAATCTACTCATTATCAAATTGAGTTGGAAATCTAAGAAATTTAACAATCAACCATCGATTTGTGCATTAAAAGTTAGATTATTTTCCGGCCAATTTGGTAGAGGGAGCAAGCAAAATTGGCTATGTGACAATAAAACATGTTAGTGGTCATAATGTCAACGAGTAAAACCTCTAAGTCAACTAGAGGGTTTCCTTTTGTGACTAAGAAGGCACACAAGTAGGTATGACTAGAATTTATACCCATAAGAGAATGTGCTTCTGAGAGGGATTAACTGGTCTTCGTCCGGTTATGATCTCTAGAAGGAGAATGCCAAACGCGTAGATGTCGGTTTTCTCGTCGACGGTTCCTTGCATTAAGGACTCTGGTGCTAGATAACCGAACGTTCCTTCAACCGGTATAACCGCATGGTGAGTCCATTTGTTAGGCAACCATTTCGCCAATCCAAAATCAGTTATCTGCACAAAGAAAACCACATCAAATTTACATACACATATATATATAGACCGGTTCTGAACTCCTTTCATGACAAGAAAGCTCACCTGCGGTTCATAATCGGGTCCAAGTAAGACATTGGAAGATTTGATATCGCGGTGAATGATCCGGTGGTTGCAGCGTTTGTGAAGATAATGAAGCCCTCGAGCAACTCCAACCGCAATTTTGTACCGTATAGGCCAATCTAGCGATACGTTTTCCTTCTCTGTTTTGATTTTTGGCAGCATAAATTACAAAACTAATCCAATGTTGAAACTAAATAGTGTTCTGAGAAGTGGATTCTATAGTAATTACATAATCAAAGTAATCTGAAGTTAATTTACCGTGCAATGCGGAGTACAAGGTTCCATTCTCGGAGAACCTAAAGACAAGATAGAGACCTCTCTCAACACAACAACCTAAGAGAAGAGCAGTGTTGGGATGAGAGACATGACTAATGATGCCGAGTTCTGTAAGAAACTCTTTCTCCTTGTTCATGTCACCACTCTCCTTGGTTAATCTCTTCACTGCGATTCTTCTTCCGTCCCATAAATCTCCTCTGTACACTTCAGAATATCCTCCTATGCCTACTATGTTCTCTGCAATTCAACCAAAAACTTGGATTAGTTTATTTTACAAGAACCTTAAGTAAGTTTCAATCTTTTTGTCTCGAGTCGTTACATTTGATCCAAAGTTTTATATTTTGGCCTTTCTAATAATGTTCACCTTGATGAAAGTCATTGGTGGCTTTAGAAATCTCGTTGTAAGTGAAGCATTGCATTAAAGGTTGAGGTTTAGGGTTGGTCTTAGTCTCGCTTCCTCTCCATTTCCTCAGAGGAGAGTTCATGATAAGAGATGATATGAATCTGTAGGGAGACATTGGCTTATGTTTTGGTTTCTCTGAAGGAGAAGTGAAACTAGAAGAGACCATTGAACCGTTGAAACTTGAAGCATCATCTCCGGAAGAGCTAAGCGAATCTCTAGATAAAGCGTTTAGTACGCTGCGCGGTGAATACTTCTCACTCTTTTCGTCTAAGAAAAAACATATTTGTTAGTTGAATCCTCTAAACAAATCTTAGAACCAAACTAGTTAAGGAGTATTAATATGATCTAACCTCGAGAAATCGCAGATTCGGAGTAACAATCTTTATGCGGTTTTCTTTGATTTCCGACTAAGACAACAGAGCAACTTGAAGGAGCAAAGTCGGAAACATATCTTGTTATGTCATTCCATATCCTAAATGAAGGCAAAACAACACAAACGAGTTATTACAAGTTTCACAGAATTGTAAACCGGACCGGGAAATTTCCGGGTTATACCTGAATTCGTGAGTGGTTGGTCGGGAAAGGACAAGATAGTGCGCAGAAATAGACTTGACTTCATTTATGAGTCCTCTTCCGATACTTGAGCTGAACCCTACCTTGGCTTCCAAATTCACCTGTTAAGTTGAAAAGATAAATTAGAATATACTACCAAATACATGTAGTAAATGTGGATATTAATTTAAGTATTAACTTTTCAAGAATTTATTACCAATGTTATAATAACAGTACTAATATGGGGCGGATTCGTAATTAGGCGATAGTTATATACTCTATGTTAGTTTGTGTGTCGGCGATTTCCTCTGCTTCGACGCATACAGTGCGTGTGGCATCGGTTTCTCATTGGTGCGCTTAAGTGGGCTTTTGGCGTTACCAAAAATTCGTTAAGACAAATTATAGACTATCATATTTAGTTTAGATTAAGTGAGATGAAAACTTAAAATTATAGTATATAGGAAATATAGACTACTGTAATATATTTATTGTCAATTAATTTTGAATAGAAAGTTTATAAAATTTAACATGGTAATAAGTAGTAGATCTCGAAAACACACCGGTTAGACTAGTCCAAACCAATTTTTTCTTTTTAAAATCCAAACCAAAATTGATCCGATCGAAAGTACTTGTATAATGCAGTTATGTCAAAATCGATGACTATATATTAGAGTGTAAAAGTCTTACATTAGAAGTTGGAAGATTTGTGGATTAATATATAAGTGTGTGACAATCCTCTTAACGTAAGTTATGGGTGTGAGTTAAGCTCATTCTAATGTTATACAATATGGTAGTGAAATCAATGATTGAATGGGTTTGATTTACCTGACAGAAAACCATAGATTTATTACGTTTTTTCTCAGTTGAAGCTCTACAATTTCCGGTTTAGTCCGGTTTAAAAATTGTCTTGCGCTTATTTCCAAAAAGAAAGTAGTCGTACCTGGTTGTGGCAGCAAGTGTAAGCAAACTCCGCAAGCATGGAAATAACATGAGCTTTGGCACGCCGAATCTGATTTCTCTTCTTCTTCTTCATCGGCAATTTTCTCGGCTCTTCACCAGCTGCAACAACAATATAATATTTTCCCAGTTAGTCAAATGATCAACTGCAGAAGAGAAAACAAAAACAGAGAAAATTTAGGTATATGTATTCACCAAGAAGATGAAGAGCAACAATGGTGTCACTCGGTTTAGCAAGAACATTGATGGCCCAAGATAGAACATTTTGGCCCTCGTCACGGTCCAACGAGATCGCCACAAGGATTTTGTTACTACTTTCTTCTGAAAGAGATATCATTTGTATTGACCCCTTTCTTCGTTTGTTTCACTCTAATTAAGGTCGGAAATTTTGAGAACACAATGATTATATACACTTGGAGAAGAAGATAAGTGTTTTTGTTTTTGTTTTTGGGTGATGAGTAAGAAGAAGAGAGACGTTTCGAGACTAATAAAGAGTGTGGAAAAGGGATGATCATTGCATGAGATAATCATTAGCTATGTATATGAATCTTGACGAAGAAGCATAAAGCGCAATATAGCAAGTTATCTTTATATTATTTTTGGCATAATGTTACTGAAGAATCGAAAGTTAAAGTTAAGCGTTAGAGTTAAAAATCAATTTGGCGTTTGCATTTGATGCTATGCTTGTCTTTAGTTTAGAGTTCAAACTTCAAATTCATGAATGTATTTAAAATAATAATGAGTTGTTAGTTTTTTTTGCTAATAAGTCAAGATATTGAAAGATGAATGAAAACATTTGAAATGGTTAACTAATTTGATACAATTTTAATCAATAAAATGTTCTTTTTAATATATATTTGTTTGGGTTAGTCACTGAGCTTATGAAAGAGATTATAAGTTTTTGCTTGATATTAGCAACTAAACCTAGCGATTGATAGTTCGTTTAGTATCAATAAGACATACGCACACCGAAACTGTTGTTGGAAATCAAATGTTAATCTAAAGCGAAAGAAACACATGCTTTAAAAACATTATGTAAACAAAAAACTTAGGGAATTTTGGGAGACAATGATGAGATTTGAAGTGAATGTGTGGTTGGGTGATTTGTGGACTAAGCAAAGTCTACAGGGACAAAAGGATGTGTTCTTGTTGTTGTTTCTAAAGTGGTCTCATCTCATGTTCTTGATTTTGTCTTCCTCGCAAAGCCATTGTTGCTCTTTGGCCTCTACTTTCTTATTATATCTACTTATCTTATTTATCAATCATATATAACATGATTAAATGGTAGTTTAGGATCAATAATTTCAAACATAAGTAGCAACAATATATATATATATATATATGAAATGGAAGAATTGTTTTCAAAGGGTTGGTAGAGGGGAGTGTGAGCCATGAATGGCAATCCAAAAGAGGGAAGATATATATTGAACTTTTTACAATGAATGAGACTTTGAGAAGACATTAAGTACACAATATTAAATAAATATATGTTTTATAGAAAAACAAAATTAATTAAAATGGACCAAAAGGTACTATCAACAAACAAGATGTTGAATCATATAATTACATGTGCAATTATACAGCCAGGATTACTTGGCTTTGTTTGTCTTATACTACACAACACTAACCTCCGTACACATCACACACGTGCATTTGATATCAGACTCGGGGATCTTACTTAGGCCAGCAATGAAAAATGATTTTTCTTTTTAACGATTTAAGACATATATTTTTGGGTTTAAAAACCATATATTGTTACATAACTTACATTTTTAAAAACTCCCTGTATAAACACTTTCTAATTTCTTATCACCATCATCATATTTATATTTAATATTTCTCTTTATGTCTTATCTATGCATTACATACGATGTCCCAAAAAAAAAATCTATGTATATGACATAATAACTGAGTCTGAGTGTATCGAATCGAAATTTTTTTTCTTCTTTTACATAAGTTATTAGAAAATTACAAGGACAAAATGAAAACTCTCTTAAAAACAAATAATATAAGATATTCCCTTTAATCTTTAGTATCAGTTCATGGTTGTTCAGTAGCTGCAATATTTACTTTGAAAATTGGAAGACCAAGGTTCGAGCTCATCCACTATATTTTAAACCATGATTAGCCACTATAGATACATTAAAAACAGGAATATCCTCCCAATTAGATCACAAGTTTTGAAGATTAGTCTGAGTTTTGTTTGGCTCACGGTTCTCTATTATAAAAGTACATATTTCATTCTAGTTTAATCAAATGTTGGATTAAATGTTGGCCCAAAATTTGTTAAAACTATAACTACAATGGGCTCAATATTAGCAAGCTTTATTTTCTCGACCCAATTTTAATATGATGTATGATATTACAAGTTGGTCCAACAAAGTTATATAACATCTAAACATCTGGCTCAACACATTTTATTATCCTCGTTTTAAGCCGAATATAAAACTCTGTATTGGTTAAACTTCATGTAACGGAGAAGATTATAGCCTCTATTTGACGTTTTCTCCACACAAAAAAAAATCTCAATTTGGCAAGACTTTGGCAGTTATTCATAAAACTCTAATTTCTGAACTCATTAATTGATCTATTCACAATTATAGAAGGTAATCCATTTTAACAAAGTGATTTCAGAATGGAGATGATTGAATATTTAAAGAAGGCATAGCTTTTTAAAGTTAATAGAAATTAGCAAACCTAGCAGAGCTAGAAGATAAGATGGAAAGGAAAAACAAAAGAAAAGTAAACTTAGTGCGGTTAAAAGTCTTTGTCGAAACTTATAAATATTCCTTATACTACAAAATTATGCTAAATGAAATTAATGAAGACAAATAGGATCATTGATTGAAGCTAATTAACTGCTTCACCTCGCCGCATCAATTTAGAGACACCTAAGAGAATTTTTATCAGACATTCTTCTCCACGTGCCTTCACATTTCTCACCTGAAGACTCTTTCATCTCCGATTTGTTTTTTTTTTCCTTCGGTTCGAACCACTTGTCACATTTATCCAACCAAAAATATGTACTGAACCTTACTTTAACAGTGCAATAGTCACCTTTTTTTTGGTGTGAAATTGAGACATAATCAAGAAAATTCTCATCATGACCTAGAATTTGAACAAAACTGGTGAATTACAAACTTACAACTAAAAACAAAACCTAACGAAGTAACGATGCAAAAGTTGAGCTTAAATAAACATCATTGATCAGAACACTACCAAATAATCCAATCCCAATTCCAATTTTTTTCAAATTTTTCATCGCATCATGTATACTTCTGACCCGACCCGACTACCCGACGCAACCGGGTCAGATGCTACAAACAGTTCTTCAAGAAACTGTTCAGTGTTCACAATAGACGATCCTCTGTTTTTTTCATTTCAATGTGACTCCGCACCGTTACTTTCAATAGTCCGCCGCACCACCTGATCACTACCCTCCACGTCATCATCTACATCGTCATCATCATCACAAGTACAAGTTTTTTCAGCCGGCGTGGCCAAGTAAGTAGGTTTCACATCTCCGGCCATAATCACCAAGAACTTCTCCGGCAAAGCTACAGGCTTCACGGCCACCTTTTCGGGTTTCACATCACCGGTCTCGAGATCTCTCTGGTCTTCCTCGCCGTCGAGATAACCGGAGAGACGCCAATAAGAGCAAGCAAGAATTAGAAGAGCAAAAGCTATGAGACCAAGCATCGCCGCTAAACCACCAAAGAGATAAGGAACCGGTGAATGCCACGGTGAGTGAGGTCCTCCCATGGTGGTTCTGTTTCCGTCGACGTTTTCTCTCGGAGGGTAATATTGTCTTCCTTCCATTTTTTTTTTTTTGTGAGTAGAAAATATATTTTGGTGTGAGAAAGAAGATGAGTGAGGAATGGTTTTATAGAAGAGAGTAAGCGAATTAACGTTGTGGATTGTGTGTGACGTATAAATTTCATTTTCTTTTTAAAATATTTTGCGTGTGAGATTTTTTTTAGTAGTTCATGGAAGTTTTTATTATTTATTTATGTATTTTGTAATGAGTGAGTTAGAAAAAAAAAAAAAAGGCAATATGAATTTCAGTTTTGTTTATCAGTTATCATTAATGATTATATGGAGTCGTGACGTGAGTGCATAACTTATGTTATGTGTCTTATTTTTCCCGTTTGCTAAAGTAATTGAGGTGGTGTATCTAAAAGGACTAACCAATTATATTTTATAAATAAAATAACATTACCAATTATTCTCCTATGAGTTCCAAATATACATTTAAAGATAAAGTAAATTGTATATAAAATTATATCTAACAAAAAAAATCTGAATCCCTTTATATTTTCTTGTGACCAAAAAGAAATCCCTTTAAACTATTTTTACCTTTCTCATTTTAGTCTTTTTAAACTCACTTACAACGCACTCCTAAAATAACTAGCATCTATTTAATCTATTTGAATAACTGAAACTACATTATTTACAGAGAAATGTTATGTAGTGTTTTGAGAATAATTTAAAAGTTTATATGCATAGATGAGGTAATAAGTTACATCGTATACATATCGCGAGACGTGTAACAATGAGTTTGCGCTGGTTTGGTTGCTCGTGATTGGTTCGGACCCAAATTAATGTGGTATATTCCATACTACTTTTAAGCTTAATCAGTGGATAATTTCAAAAAATATATTTGATTCAATCATACTTCAAGGATAAAACAAAGGATTATAATATTAGTAATCATATATTGTAACACTGAAACACTGTTTTAGATAACTAACAACCATTCACATAGTGTCGAATCCACTCGAATAAAATATGGTAATGACTTTATGAAAATATCTTCTTAGTGGTTATACTCTCTAAGAGTCTTAATTAGTAACAACTTAAGCAGCTTAAGATCAACAATCTACTTATTTAATATTTCTTTCTCTAATTTACAGCAGAAAAGTAAGACATGAAACGTGAGTCTTGAAATTATAATTGGCAGCAAAAGAAAACAAACCTAATGATTGATGATAGATATTAGAAACATTCTGAAGAAGAGAGAGGGTTTTAAAGAACCAAGTTTAAGGGGAATAAGATAAGGACAAGAGACTGACCAAAAACGGTTCCGTTAAAGCCGCTAGATTTAGGTGAGCGATGCAAACGTGAAGGGATAGCCGGAGAAGTATTAACCGTTAACGCCAAACAAGTAAAGTGAACGTTACCTAAAACAACTTAAAATACATGTTTGCTCAAATGTTCTTACTTCGAATCCACAGTTTATATAAATAACCAACAGTGTTATACTATTGCATAACATATTGATTTTTTTATATGATTAGGAAGCTCCGAATCAAAACCTATAATTTTTTAGGTCGAAAATCAAACTATATTAAATTAATTACTTTTTGAGAAGCATGTCTCTCCCAATATAAATCGAACATGTGATTTTTTATGTCCCAAGAATTTTGAAGTTAATCACTAGATTAACTCTTCATTGATAATATTAATTTTAATCTATATTAAAACCGCGATGAATCACGTGAACACATGAATTTTTTTACCATTGAAAATATAATATTGTTAATGAAAAAAAACAGACGGTAGCCCACCCACCACAATGAAATGTTTTTAACAAGTGATAATCGATCGATTTTATGATATATATAAAAAAAATGCACTAGGCAGCAAAATCATCATTCTAACAAGAACATACCAAATTTTGCGTTTTAAAATTATTTTAATGTAAACATTAGAGGAATACAAAATTTTATGCATATTAAAAAAAAGGAAAAGTGGAAAACCCCAATGAAAAAAGCTGGAAACAACATACCAAACCATATCCCTGCTGAGGCCTCAGTTATCTCTTCAATGCTAAGGATATATATATATTTTATTTTTTTTGGGGAAAATAAAAAAAATTATTAACTTAAAAAAAATATATGTGAGATAACTACAAGGGCCCCATGTTTATTTGGTCAAGTTCCTATCATTTGCTTTTTCTCGATTAGTCAAACACACCGAGAAAACGATTAGAACAAATTAATGAAAACAACACACAACTCATTCTTTATGATGTTTTTTTTTTTTTTTGAAATTACATTCTTTATGATGTTCATATATTTTCTTTAGTTTGTTTCACTTGTTAAAAAGATAGCGTTCAAACTTTAAGACTACTCGTTTAAGACATCAGAGTTATACTTATAATATAATATATGCTCGATCAAATTCGAAAGTATATATGTATATATATATATTATTTTTATTAATCAAAATCGTCCAAATAAACCACTAAAATCAGTACTCGCCACAAGATTTAGTTTTGTTCTATGTTTTTTTTAGGTCATTGGCAGAATTCACTTTCCTCAAATAACCGAAACCATAAACATTTGATCCTCCAAACTCAATAATGTGAATAAGACTATAGCATTAGATCCTCCAAGCTCGATCAATCTCTAGGTTAGCTTTTTTGGTCTTATCTTGAGAAAATCTCCAAGCTACTCTCTGTTTATTCTTGTCTAGCATTGTTTTCTTATTAAAGCAATCTCCTATTTTAGTTTGTTTTTTGCATTTCGGTTTTTATCTTTTTGCTTTTCCTTACGTTCTAAGATTAGTTTGAGCTTTGGTCCAAAGTCTCACACTTATAAGAAAAAAAAATAAGCTAAGGCAATGTTAATCTTCTCGAGGTCTCCCGGCAATGACAGAATAACTGAGGAATATTTGTAGTGTTTTCTCTTGTCGTCTAGGGAAATTTCGTACTGTTCGTATGAATAAAGGAAATATTTGAATAAATAATTGAGAACAATGGGTCCATTTCTCAGCGTCAGCTTCCACTGAGAGGTACACGTCAAGAACAAACGATCATTTCATCATTTCTAATCACTTACGTTTTTTTTCTTGTCTGTTCCAATCACTTACGTTACGTCCTCATTTCCACATTTTTATTCTTTTCATTCTTATTTTATCATACATAGATAGTTATTTAATAAGTCCACTAAGATTTTGTTAATATTTTTCTACGATTTATAATTGAATAACGAAGGGAACATTTATATATTACAAAACTCGTTAAAGCGTCCAAAGCAAACAATGTTCTGACAAAGATTCCAACCAAATCCCACTCTTTCATTAATCTATTGAGATTTAAGTTAATCTCTCATTTTCATTATTTGTTTATACTTTATACATGTGGATTCTCTCAATTATAACCAATATATTTGGATCCGATGTGTATATCATCACATATTAAATTACAATTAGGAACAATATTAACTACATAAATAACTAAAACAGAATATTTATATATATTAAAAAACATACCGAAAGAATTATGTGGTACGTATCAATTCGCTAATCTGAGTTAAGTATGTGTTCGCCTATTAATTGTGTTTATGCATGAATCTAGATGGAGTCTAACCATAGTTAAACAGGCATGTTTGAAGTGTTGATAATATAGAAAAATAACTTCGAATATCCGAGAGTTTCTAATCAAATTAGTGATTGTAACAATATCTTAATAGGTACGATCATTATAGTAAATGTATGTTTCGGATAAAAAGAGTTCCTATTCCCTCTTTTCCCGGTGTTTTTTTTTTTTTTTTTGTGGACAAATGCTACAACGCAGAGATTAGAGGTAATTAATTAAATTTTAAACAACAACAACAGAATTGGTGCAGCTCGCAAGGAAAGAAGAGAAGATATGTTCCACAATTAGCATATTTTTTATCAAGTAGCAAAATATAATCTCGTAAATGGTGTGAAACTTCCTTTAGTAATTTATTGATAAAAATGAAAAGTATGTTCTTCTTTTCAGAGATGGAAGTAAAATAATTATAGGAGACATGAATCATTTGATTATTTTCTTACAAGAAAGGTAGTCCCACGTCTTAATAATTTGATTTCAATCTTCTTGGAACAACATAATTTTGACCCCCACATGTACATATTAACAACACTACTCCCAGATTCCCAATATTTTCAATCTTTTATCGTACATATATACTAAGAAATTTTTGTGAATTTTTGTTAATCGTTTAATTTAACATTGCTAAAACAAAATAAATAGTTTTCTATACACAATTTTAAAGCTCCCGGAAGAATATTAAAAAAAAACGAAGAATGAATCTAAAAGAGAAGAGGATAAACAAAAATTCATTAAAAAGATAGTCAAATAAAAAAAAAAGCGAAGTCGATATAAAGCTAAGTTTATGTATGGCTTCTCACTTTTTAATTAGCATTTTATTTTAATTTACCAAATATATGTCGTCTCTATAGGAAATTTTTTTGAGATTTAAATCGGCGTGAAGAAACCGAAAGCGTTAACTAGCAAATTCCGTAATTGAAATCTTAACATCTTTATTAGTTTGGTTTGGTCCCATCGAAGCTCACTTTAACATTTTTATTCAAAACTTCGTTAGGATTTCGAAATACACTAACATAGAAGAAAGTTTTATTTTTCTTGAGAATACTTGTATGGATTAATATAGATTACAAAATAATATAGATTAAATAAATTACAAAATAATTACATAAAAATCATTATTAGTTTGATCTAAATTAATTAGACATTTCTGTTCGTTTATAATGAAAATTACTAGAAGTGATCCTTGCATAAAAATGATCTTTTACTTGTTAATTTGCTTAGATCATTCAATTGTAAAACTTACCCTTATACATATAGTGGATTTGGTAATAAAAGTCTAAAAGCCACAGAGAAATTGCAAGTGGTTCGTACGTACAAATGGCAATTAGTACTTTTTGAAAGTTATATAACTCATCGATCCAATTATATATGTTCTTCTTTCTATGAGTGTCCGTCTACTCATCCTCCACTCCAAAATTTTAGTTACTTCTTGTCTGAAACCAACTTTGCCATTTTGGTCGCCTTGAAATTGTAGATAAGAATATACATTTTCATTTATTTGTATGGAAATGGTTATTCACAATTACATACATTGTTGACAAATAATATAATAAGAAGAGGTTAATTTAATTATAACAAAGTCAAGATGGTTAATAGTCAATCTCCTTTGACGACCAAAGATTGGTGAGGTACTCTCTTGATGTCTACAAAGGTAGAGTAGTCTCTGTTCATAGGTTGCTTCCATGGCTCTCCATCCATTTGCATAAACGCATCTTTCCATTCTCCTCCTCTTATCTCCAGCCGTATTGCTGCCGCCTGTTCGTAAACACCCATTCGTTTGCGTTTTGTCAAACGCTTATACATTATAATCTCTATAAATTAATACTCTATAAATTAATTTATTCTTTCGGTCCCAAATTAGTTTAATATATCGATAAATTAATAAATATAATAGTCTCAATTATATTAATTTATAGAGGTCTTGCTGTATTTGAATTTAGAAAAAAAGTCTAGAACCTCGTCTCGTTCTCATCCCCGTTTTCAAACGAGATTTAAAAACTAGTTTTAATTAAAAAAACATTCCTATATGAGAAGGAATTTGGGACTATTTAAGTCAAAACACTTCTTTTGTCTACCCCTACTTGTGATAAGCTATATCCTATATGGTCTTGGTACTTGACAGGTCCGCTAAAGACTAGTTCTTAATAAGCTATAATAGAAAAGACCTAGAGTCTAGTTTTTGCGGGGCACACAACGGTTAGTAGTAATATATTTGATAGATCGGATCTGACCCTAATTGTTTTTATGATCTAAGAAAACCGGTCTGGTTCTGATAGATCAGATTGCTAGTTAGAAATGAAGTACCTGTGCAATGTGTTTGGCAGAGATGAGTTCAACCATAACGAAGGAAGCATGCCATCCTTGTTTCAAGCCAAAGATCTCAAGCAACCCATCATCGGCTTGTGCTTCCACAAAGCCTCTCTGTTACGTACAACTCAAGCAAGCGTTAAGAAGAAGAACAAACAAGAAGAAGAATTAAGTGAGAAGAAATGAGCTGATTTTACCTTTTCAAGATAATCTTGTTTGAGATTTCCCCAAGGGTTTCTTCCACTTCCATAGCTATGTAGATTCAATGCAACAACTGCTCTTACACTGTTCCAAAAACCAACATAACACATGTTTAATTAGAAACCAAATTAAGAGGATGTTTGTCTTAGTTGTGTTCTTGTTTCAATTCTGTTGATACCTTTTGGGAACTGGTACTTTCTCCCACTCGGATGAGTCCATCTTTTTTATATGCAATATCATAATGTTCTTGAGACCCCTAATAAACCCAAAAATTACAAACCGGATTAGATCACAATTTTGAGGTTGTAACATAAGTTGTCTTGGTGTTAGTATAAACCTTAAACCCGGGTCGTTTATGCAGTGCGTGAGGAACCAACCCTGAGAGCAACCATATCCCGAATATATAATCTGCAACAACAAAACGTTAGCTTTCTTTCTTGGTAATAAAATCTCTTTGAGAAGATTATCAAACTCTCAAGAGATTGTGGTATTACCTTATTGGCGATAGGGCCATTCGCAAGGTAAGGCTTTTCATTGCGCAAATGGTGAAAACCGTAAGCCACTTGAGCATCCATACCTATACTAAAGTAATTGTAGAAGACTCCTTCATAGCCGTTCGTCGATGGAGGCATCTCTCCCTCTATCTCCAAACTCTGCAACATAAAGATTTAACTAATTTACAACCCAAAGACTAATTTCTTATCACAAAAGAGTTTTACATTTAGTGTATTAATGATAATCAAAACCTGATCAATGTAACATTCTTGTGTAGACTTTAAAGAATAAGGAGGATCCACAATTTCACCAGAAGGCATTGTAATCAGAATATTCCAACTGCATCAATATTTCAACATCAAAAGATCAAGTAGAGCTCAAGAACAGATTGTTCAAATCACGCTTTCTCGGTACTAAACTTTTACCTATCTAGACGGCTTATGGGAGCAATACTTGCCCTATGAAGTGTTCGTTTTATCGCAGACTTCCACGCAAATGGGAACGAACCTCCCTGAAAACACCAACATATATAAACACTAATGAGAACAGAGCTTTTCATAAGATACAAGGTAAAGAGACAATGTCAATAAGATTTGTGTGTTTTTTCACCCATCCGAAGCTTCTGGAGAGATCGTTTCCGGTTCCGAGTGGCATAATAGAAACCGGAGGAACAGGTTGCCGGTTTTGTAAATTTAGTTCACCAAGACAACCTAGAACCCAACCTACGGTTCCATCTCCACCTGCAACCTGTAATGAGTGATCAAACCAGTGGCAATAAAAACAACATTTTACCAAATTTTGGATTAAAAATCAAAAACGTTACCACAATTCTCATCTTTTCACGAATCTCTTTAGCACATTCGTCTCCTCGAGACGCTAATGCCTCTAAGCAACCCAAACCATATCGAATAAACTCGTTAGGCTTCACTTCCGTTAAATCAAACACCTGCAAAAAAAATTCAGAAATAAGTAAAATCCAATATTTGCTTCCACGAATGGTGTAGATATTATTGAATAAGAATGTGCATGTACCTGTTCTTCGCTGATAAGATTCTGAAGACGTTCTTTAATGAGAGGACCTTGACGACCACCACTTTTGGGATTAACGAAGACTATGAGAGGAACTTCCGGGGTGTTTTCTAACGGTGGTGCTACGGAGGAGGAGGAGGAGGAGGAGGAGTCTTGACGGAGGATGCAATCGCGGATAGAGAGGCGAAGATATTTAGGAAGCATAACTCTTTGACGAAGCTCTTCTTTAGAGACTCTAATGCTTGCGAGGTTGACCAATAAGGAAACTTTCATACCTTGGAATGAATCAAGCGATGAATGTCTTGGAATCATCCTCGCCGTCAATGAATCTCCCATCAATGGTGGTGAGTCCATCTCTCTCTCTGTCTCTCTTCTCTGTCTCCCCAAAACCAAAAAAAAAACAAAAAAAGATGGAAACTTTTTTATCGTCCTCAACAATCAAGATAAGAAGCTTGAATCTTTGGATAAAATCGTGACGGAAGAAGAAGAGAAGAATTGAAACAGATCAAGGGAGGGAGAGACTTGTTCTGTTTTTTTTTGTTTTCCGATCGTTGAGCTTATTTTCAGGATTATATATATATACGTGACCACCGTAACTGAAACATGGTAAGAATCATAGTTTTTATATAGGCCCATTGGGCTTCTAAAGGCTCACTTTTAAAGCCTGTCAATGTTAATCTGCTAATCACAAGGAAACGTTCACGGCGGATCTGCAGCCACTGTCATCATCATCAGTTCATCACAACCCAAGACTCAACTCAACTGAAACTGAAAGGTTGAGACTTTTTGTTTATAGGTAAGTTCATCTTGTCTTCATTGTCTATTTTTCTCTCGATTTATCCAAAGAATTTGATTCCGTTAATTATATTTTTCTGGGATCCAATTTGGGGAAACTTTAATGCAATTCATGTTTCTGACATTAGACCTTTTTTTAAGCTGATCATGATCCTGTATTTGATAAGAAGAACAATGCATAGTTATCCAATGAATTAGTCTACATGTTTACAAACTTGTGCAAAAACTTTGTATCATGAGTGAGTAATGCTGTGATATTTTCCGTGATGAGATTCTTAGATGTCGGAAACAGATTTCAAAGTAGTGCTAGAGACATTCACATTCCCTGCTGATTCAGCTCCGTTCAAGAATTGTCATGCCTCTACCATCGTCGAGGTACTTAAGACCATTACAAAGTTTCCATCTTTATTAGTTTTTTAATGATGGATCTGAGTCCCAAACTTAGCGGTTTTTGTATACGTTTTGGTGAAAAAAAAAGGTTGGTAAAGATCATTTTCTGACTGCTTACTTCGGAGGCACCACGGAAGGAG
This sequence comes from Crucihimalaya himalaica, assembly GCA_004349715.1. Classification (NCBI taxonomy): domain Eukaryota; kingdom Viridiplantae; phylum Streptophyta; class Magnoliopsida; order Brassicales; family Brassicaceae; genus Crucihimalaya; species Crucihimalaya himalaica. The sequence continues at coordinate 4,849,493 of SMJT01000001.1, forward strand.
CACCTGATGTTAAAATCTGGTTGCAGCATTTCAAGGTAGTAGATGATGGACTTGTCTACCTCTCAGAATGTTAAAATCTGGTTGCAGCATAGTTATGCGTGACTATTGAATGGTTTTCTCAGGATGGTCAATGGGATTCACCGGTTATTGTTGATGAAGAGCCAGCAATCCCAATGTGGAACCCTGTCTTGTTTAAACTTCCATCTCAAGAGCTCTTATTGTTCTACAAAATCGGCCAGGAGGTTCAAAAGTATGGTGTCCTCTCGTTTAACTTTTGTTTTGGTTTCATTTCGTTGATTGGTTTAGTGTTTTGGTGAAAAGCTCAGATGGAGCGGTTGCATGAAACGATCTTATGATAAAGGTAGAACCTGGACTGAAAGAGAACAGCTTCCTCCCGGGATTCTCGGACCCATTAAAAACAAGGTGCTTCTTGCATTGCACAGAATCGTTTACTTATAAAGATTAAACCCTTTTGTATTGGTTACTGGTTAGTTAGAGACTTGGCTTCCTTTTTCTACTTTCTTTCTTCTGCAGCCTATTTTGCTTGAAGATGGGACTCTCCTTTGCGGATCATCTGTTGAAAGTTGGAATTCTTGGGGAGCGTGGATGGAGGTTCTTGAAAACTATAAATGGTTTGATTTCTATAGTAAAAGAGTATGCTACAATGGTTTTACACTGAAATGTGTTGGTTCAGGTCACTTCAGACGCTGGTAGATCATGGAGAAAGCAAGGGCCAATTTACATTCAAGGCAAGAGTCTTAGCGTGATCCAACCGGTTCCATACCAAACCGCAGCTGGGAAATTACGGGTTTTACTCAGATCCTTCACAGGCATTAACAGAATCTGTATCTCAGAATCTTCTGATGGCGGTGAGAGCTGGAGTTTTGCAGTACCAACGGTTCTCCCAAACCCAAATTCAGGTTTCTTGAAATCGGAACAAAAGTACATTGTATAAATAATCTTGAATATTATATGATGAAAAGATTGATAGGTATTGATGGAGTCAAGCTAAAAGATGGTAGGCTAGTGCTTGCTTACAACACAGACTCAAGAGATGTGCTCAAAGTAGGAGTTTCTTTAGACGATGGTGATTCTTGGACCGATGTTTTAACGTTGGAGGAATCTCCGGGAATGGAGTTCTCGTATCCGGCGGTTATTCAAGCCGGAGACGGGAATGTCCACGTCACCTATACATATAACAGGACACAAATTAAGGTATAATCAAAGACATTTAAATGTGATTTAACAGAGACTTTGGTTTCTTTTTGATGTTTTTATTCAATAACTTTGAGTGGTCTCAATACGCAGCATGTTGTGCTCAAGACTGCGACAGATATCGATTCGAAGCCATACCGACATGGTGAAGCATGAGGAAGACACGTGGGCTTGGGTTTGTACGAACCAAAACATTAATTAATTAGCAATTTGGGTCGACTTTGTTTGTTTCTGAACCCATTGAAGTTGAGTGCGACTTTCTTCTTACGGGAGAACAAAGATTGTTCTCTTTCTTGACTTGTAAGTTATGGATTGATCGATTCTTGAGTTTGTAAAGTTGCTACTACTAGTTGATGAATATTATTGAGGAGATGATTATTTATTGAAATCATATAAGTTAGAGAGTTACTTTATCATACCTATATATCGTGGATTTGTTGGCGAAAAAGATTCCCTCATTTATGGATTTATGTAAGAATTATTTAAATAATTGTACACTATGGTCCAAAAATAATAATGAAAGGAAATACTTCATTGTCGGTATAGTTGAGTTGTATTAAATTTGGTTGTGAATTAACAAAAAAAATATAAAGGAAAATAAGGTGTGATTGATGGTTACATTTATTTAAAGAAATGGGAAATAAGTAGCAAAACCATGTCGATTACTTATATCCATATTCGAAAATATCATTATTATCATTTATGTGTCATTTGTATCGTTCACATTACGTATCTATTAGTGAATTAAAAGGATTGAGAACATCATTAGAAAATGTGTTGTCTTTGGGTTTCTTTGTTTTTTCCAACAACGCCATCCAAACGTCATGTTTACGAACAGTTACGGTTGCATACGTTTAATATCAATCACTAAAATACATCTTATATTATTAGGAAAACAAATTAAATATTTTATCCAAAAAAATAAAAGCAGTTAAAATTTAAAAGCATTTTTAGTTATGAATAAAGTCTCTTTTATTTTACAAATTAATACTTCGTATTTAATAGATACACAAAAAAAATTATACTGTTAAAAGATAATATTATAATTCATATTTGTATACCTATTATCCAAAGCATGTGAGATTTTAACGTTATTTAAAATATGTTGTGTGCGTAAAATCATGATTTATAAAACCGCCTAGCTAGCCGCAAATATAATACGGAAAATACCATGGCTCATGTATTTATACGACCCCATAATTGATACCAGTAGTTTAGAATTTTAAATTCGTATGTGTCTAGACAAAAAGAAAAGGTATGTGTCTAGGTACACTGCAATATATAACGCCAAACCATCTTGTTTTTATCACAATTTTTGTTTTGTTTCGGTTTACTTCCTGCTAAACATATAATATATATATATATATATATATATATATATATATATATGTGTGGTCGAGAGATGTGTATTTTTAATCGGGAGAAATGTCTATAAAATACCTAACTTTTTAATTTGAGTGATTTAAATTTCCAGTTTAGTTTATAATAAAATATACAGTATAATGTATTTTTGTTGATTTTCCTATTTAATTTCCAATTTTTCGTTGATTTGCTATTTTAATCACGTCAGAATCGATAAATACCACAACAACAAAAAAAAGTTTCAGAAAATCCAAATCGGAATAAAAATTCAAAGAAAAATACATTTAGTAGTCATTTTAGAGATGTTTTCTAAACTTTTTAAATCCATACAACTTTATATTTTTTTAATGCATATCTAGTTCTTATACTTAAATCAGAAATCGTATGCACGAGATCATGTCACATTTGACCCTAACAACGCAAATCAGTGAGTTATTGTTTCGCAAAGACGTTTTTGACCGGGCAAAAGTTTAGAAGTAACTTTTGAATCTTGTGGATTCATGATTTTTGTTTGAGTTTCTTAAACGCAAGTAAGTTTTAGCCATAATAACAAAATCGATAGAACTGATTATTAAATCGAAAAGTTATAACAAACATTAAATTAAGGATTTAAATAATCCGAATTGAAAAATTGGAGAGACATTTTTTTCCCAGTTGTTCGCTGGGATACTTGCAGAAATACGCATACATATATTAATATTTTTCTTTGTCGCCATATTAGACTTGTTTATAAACAAAAATAAGGTATAAAAATACGTAAAACTGCAATAATACTTTTAGAGAAATTAATGGATGAATCCAATGTATTACATGCCCGGCGGGAATTTCGGGAGTTGTATCTTTAATTGATGATCGAAGCAACACTTTTTTGTTTTTGTTTATTGATATATTCAATGTTATTGCACCGAAGATAAGCCCACATGCATTGATGACCAAAAGAACAAAACAAAGCTACTCTCATTTTTATTTGTTTATTTATATTCAAAGTACAAACAAATCAAAAGTTCAATTACATACTTATATATGTATGTTAGATATATCGTTAACGTGCTTGTATATATTGTGAATGTGCCAAATACAAATTCAAATAATAATCTAAATTTCCAGACATGTTCCAACTCGATAGAATGGGAAACAAGTGTGCAAGAGTCATCAGCCATGATGGGACCAATTATTTCTTAAAGTTGTAAATCATGTTCTAGTCAACGCTGATATCTCATTTCGTATAGCTAGATATTGGTCGATAAATATTAAATGTCTCAAACTGTATAGAGGATTTGTGATAAATTTTATGTTGAACAATAAAATCTCGACATATACATAGTAAAAAAATGAGAACAGTATATGATTTAATGTGTAAATTACAAACTTATAAAGACAGTCATAATCGAGAATATACTTATAAATAGAAAAATTTTGAGTTTTGGCTTTTGATATTTTATTTTCCAAATAAATTTGCGGTTGAGAAGTAAATTCTCCCTTTTGTAACGACTCTATCTATTATATTCAAGAAAATCCGTCAACCAAAAAAAACATTATTTTGTACTCAAACACACACTTAGATTTTTATTAAAAATAATTATGGATAGATTTTTTGTGTGGTTGCGATGGTTTCTTGGGCACTGAATAAATAATCACCTAATTTTTTGTTTCATGTAATGAATGTGCCTAAAGATAAGCATCAAGGAAGGCCATATGATCCAAACAAATCAAACACACACTTAGCATTTATTTCTATCTTGCGTTATTATTTATTCAATACAGTATTATCTAGCATATGTAGTAGTACTACTTATTTTAAATATGTATGTTAAATGCTCGTATTATAGAGACACAACTTATTTTTAAAATGTATGTTAAATGCTCGTATATTAATGCATACGATAATTACACTACCTACTTTACATGGGTCATAGTCATACCATACGAAGTGGGGGGAAACTAAAAAGGGTCATAAGGGTATTTGAATTGCATTATGAATCCAACCACTTTTTATTATGATTCCTTTGTTACTCAAACTTTAAACTTGGAAGGACATAATGAAAATGTATATTATAGGTTAACAAATTCGGAAATGTTCAAAATATGGAACTACAAAAAAAAGGTGGTGAGGCTCTATTTGTGTACATATGATGATATGACAATGGGAAAATATTCCAAGAGTATGGTTTTCTAGAAGTTAGTTTGTTTTCATAGCAACCCACTAACTAAAACAAACTAACTTCTAGAAAGTTCTTACACGTATATATAGATCATAGTTTGACCTCTGTCGAACCAATCTTTATACACGATTTGTGATTTAAAACATATATTAGAGAGAGATGAATAAAAATTGTTCATACTTGAACCAAAAAGGCACTAATAAGTAATGAGAGTGCATACATATGTAGATGGAACTGTCTTGGCTGCCACATCACAAACATTTGTAGACATATTTTTAAAAACCATGACTTAGAATTCGAAACGAGCATGGTACAAATCACATTCTCTCTTTATTTTGATTTTTGTCGCAAAAGAGTCAAGAGACTAAAAGGATGGTAAAAAGTTATGACTACTGTTTTACAATTATGTGTGCAACAAGATCATTAGTGACTTTTAGGAATTTAGGTCGGACGAAAATTGTAGTAGCAAACTACATGTGTTTAGTGTTACGTAAAAACAGTAGACAAACCTTACAAATTTCACTAAGTGTTTTCTGCAAAGAAGTATCTAGACCAAGTATGTACGAATTCATATAGAAAACTGTGTCTCTACTGTTCTTACATTTAAATAACTCCATCCACACGTAGTAAAAGTATCTATATAGACATTGTTTAGCTCTTTTATAAATTCTTTATATAGCCAATATATTGATGTATAGTTTTTTATAATTTGTGAAGATATTATCACTTGAGTTGTGCGTCACTTGGATAACCGACTATTTATCGCAAAACTTATTAGTTTTAGTAGTGGAGAACAATAATAAATAATATATTAGTATATATGTGAACAATGCATATATCAATAAATATATTTGTTCAAAAGTCAAATTTATATTGTAGAGCACATCTAAATCTCCGCCTTATTGATTGATCGAAGTAGGATAAGGTCAATGGGAGACACGTTATTATAATGTGAAAGCCTTAATTTCACTCAAAGGAAAGAAACCAATATTCATCTTTTCTGCTTGATATAATTTGTTTTTATGTCTATTTCAAAATTGGCATAATATGAGGACTGAGGAGTATCCCTTTCCCATTGTTAAGCCACAAGAAAAATAAGGGATTATTTCCTAAATAGGCACTTTTCATAAAGAGTATTCTAAAAAAAAGTACTTGTGTAATGTGCTTTCTAATTTAGGCATTTTTATGTTTTGTTAAACTCTTCTATTTCATTAACAAATCATCTAATTAAGAATATTAATTTCTAAGTACTATTCTAAAGAAGAAATCCAAGCAAACGAGTTAAACTCACACGAAAAAAACGTCTTTTATAAAAACATAAAGTGTCTGTTTTGGAAATGACAACACAAAAGTTCCTGTTTTGAGAAGTAATTATGTTTTTAGTGGTTTTTTGGAATTAATTCGAAAAATAATGAATAGAAAAATTTAATATTTTAGAGCGAAGTCAAATTTAATTTCGTTTTCCTCTAACTATTTATATCTTCGAACTATTACAATACGCGTTAGTATCTAACGTTTAGGCTTAGCTACCAGTTCCAATAGATCAAACTAATCGATCGTTACCGTTTAAGTATACCTACGTGTCTGAGTAATTTCGGTGTTATACATCAAAAAATTGTAAAACTTATCGAATTGTCATACATATGTTAGTTATATTTTTTTTCCTAATTATAAAATTTGTAAAATTTATCGAAAATACTTTTTTAATAGACCATGTATTTATATCATTTTGCCTATATCTTTTTGGCAATTAAATTATATAAATTTAAGAAAGGTTTACACAAATAAAGCTAAATATGTTTAACTCTAATATTATATATATATATATATATATACATTTTGATGACATAGAAAGTTTATTTATGTAAACTTAAGCTCTACACTAAAAATAATATATTTGTGTGATACTGATAATATTTATACTATAGTTTCGATTTCCAAACGGAGACGGTTATGAATGATAGGGAGCGATTTTAATAGTATCAGAGTATATATATATATTCATATAATTAACGATATCGGAATTTCCAACGTTCGGATAATTGACTTGCTTGATAAATTAAAATAATAAGAGAGATAAAGAAAAGAAAGAGGTGGGTATGAGAATTGAAAAGAACACTTTTGTTTTGAGTGATTAGTTGTGTTGCGTAAAAGCTTGACCTAGAAGATGACAGGATGGTGCAAAATGTGTAAACATATTTCACAAGTGCATGTGTAAGTAAAGCATTTAAAATAATTATAGAACAAGAAAAAATGATTTATCTTTTTCACTTTATTTTCCTTTCTCATCATTTCAGTCATCTATCATTCAGACTTTGTGAGAAAGTAAGAAAGTCTAAGTAAAAGCTTTCATCTTTTTGATTAACACCTCTTCTTTATTTTCTCAATGCGCACCGACAACGTTTTTGACTTCAAAACAAAAGTAGAACTCGTGTGTGAAAAGCAAGATTCTTTCTTTCTGGTATAATGTTTATATTACACGGATATACAATAAAACCTCTATAAATTAATACTGTTGGGATCATAATATTTTATTAATTTATTAAATTATTAATTTATCGATATACTAATTAAATTAAAATGTTAATTTGAGACAAAAAATGTATATTTATAGAAGTATTAATTTATCGAGTATTAATTTATATAGTATGTAATCATAATATTCAAATATTGCTTCCGGAAAAGTCATATATAAATTTTACAACATGTTTCTTTCCTAATTCGAAAAGATACGTACAAAAATTACCAAAATTTTATGTTATAATTTTTAAACATAATCAATGCCACTTAACATGTCTCATGCTGTCATGCAATAAAATATATGCACACGTATGGAAATTCCATAAAAATTAGAAAACCTATTTTCAAAGTTGTAGCGTGCATAAAAGGTTTGTTTGACCTTTTTTCTTAATTAGAGAAATGGAATTGGAAACCAAAAAAAAAAGCCTTTTTCACATCGTAATGAACCGAGAACGATAAAGTAAACTTATAAATTGATGCTAATAATTAGGAAAAAAGGTGATTGTCGAAGAGGCAATATCACGCGATGGCCTTTTTTACCCGCACCACCAAACTCATCTTCGCTTCTTTTTATGCGATTAAAATACTTTTAACACACGAGTTTACGAAATAAGAATCACCAGAGCCATCGCATCTTGGTGTAGCTGCTGCTATTTTTTTCATATATATTTTTGACAATATTGTATACATAAATACCACTGAAGTAAACAGTGACATACTAATAAATATGTTAAGTTCCATAAATTTAATTTAATTTTTAACATTTTGATTTGAAAAAGATTGCAAAATTTTCGTGATAACAATAAATAAATAAATAGTTATATCGAGGAGAAGGAAATGCGTAAAGGAAAAGGGAAGAGAGAGCATGCGTTACCAAAAGGGGACATAATAATTTTTGTGGCCTTTAAGGTATTTTATTAATTAAATAAAGTGTTTCTTGATTAATTTATTAGCTTACCGAAAAGTAGATTTATAAGTGGTATTAACAACGCTAACCAAAAAGTAATCATCTTTCACTACTATTTCCTCCGTTTTATAATAAGTATTATTCTGATATTTTTCATATAATTTTTTCAATTCTGATAAAATATATATTAAAGTTTTTTTTTATATTTTTAAAATTTATGTTGATTTTTGATATTATCTACAAACTTAAGGTTAAATTAGATATTTTACACTAATTTTTATAAAAAAAAAAATTTTAAACGATACTTTTTATCAAACAGAAGAATAATAATTATCTATCAAAGTCAATAAATCTACTGTATGAATAAAAATTAGAAGTAATAGTTTTTTCTTTTCTTTAAAACATAGATAAAAAGTAATAGTTTTAAGCCTTTACTCGTACGAAAATAATGAGTCACGACAGCTTTTCATTTTTATTGAGCACACGAGAAATCATCGATTACAAGTTTCATAGTTCCTTTATTACCTCGCATCCTAACTAAGATAATCATACAAATACATAGGAAACAAATTACGGGAACTTTTTAAAAAGATACAAATGCGTTGGGCATATATCTTTCTTTTGCCATAAAGTTATTTTATACATCTTCAATGTGATAAGCCATATGCGGAGATATGATCATACTCATCTGACCAGTGGCCACTTTGCAAGAGTAAATTCTAGAATTAATTCCAAAAAAGCCACTGAAAACATAACTACTTCCTAAAACATGCATTTTTGTGTTATGCTTTCCAAAACAAACACTTTGTGTTTTTATAAAAGATATTTTTTTCCTGTGTGAGTTTAACTCGTTTGCTTGGGTTTCCTCTTTGAAATAGTACTTAAAGTTTAGTATTCTTAATTAAATAATTTATTAATGAAATAGGAGAGTTTAACAAACCATAAAAATGCTTAAATTAAGAAGCACATTATACAAGTGCTTTTTTTTTGGAATACTCTTTATGAAAAGTGCCTATTTAAAGAATAATCCCTAAATTCTATGGATGAAGTTGTGTCATTAACTCGGTATCATTATTACCGGTTTAGTGAAATACTAGTATATACTATGTCGTAATCTTGAACTAATATCTCTTAACAATACAAACATTATGAAATCATAAGATATGATTGCATTGTGAAATTTAAATATTGAGAGAATTTAAAAAATTATTCTTAATTAAGTTTATCTTGATTTTAAAATATTTTTCATGTTTAACAGGACGTGGTTGTAGCAACAAAATGTTTCCAGTGTAAAACAAGTTTTGGGAATAATTCGGATGTTTTTAAAAATTCCAAAGTTCATGAAGATTTTAATAAGTTTTTGAAAACTTTTACAAAATTTCCTTGAGAAACATTATTCATTTTCCTCTTTATGTCTAACTTACAAAATAAAAATTTGAACGTAACCGTTTAAATCAAACGTCATCGAATTGCTTAAACATTTAATCACAAAATTTAACTCTTAATCCCAAATTGTTAAGTCTTAACTCCTAGCTACCATTTTAGATCTTGACATATTTTGTACCGTGACAGTTCATACATCACTTTTTCGTCGTACGGCATGAAGTGAACGCATTTTGGGGAGAAAAATGAATTATTTACTAAACGTGTTATCTCTGCAAATTAAAAATTATATTCTGAGTCTGTTAATTACCTTATTTAACTCAGTATTAAAATCAGTTTTGGAGATGAGTCTGTTAATTACTTACTTTGTTCAAAAGGTAGTCAACGCTTAGTTAAAAGTGTGAAATATATATAAGCAAATCTAAACCAAGTTCATATATATAAATTATATGACTCGAGTAAACGCATATAATATCACGTCTACTTTTAAAACGCGTATTGACTTTGTATGACTTTACTTTTGCATCTTTTTTATAACGACACTTTTTATTTTTGTTTTATTTTGTCATTACAAAATCGTATTACTAGTTCGTGCTGCATATCAAAAACTTCTATACAATACAAGCATATACGCTTTTAATTTATAATCCTATGAATTATGCCATTTTTGTTGTTTTCTTCTATTCGAAAGGATTCTAAACCAAAGACCACCAAAATTTTCTAAACCTATTAAAAACCAAATCCTTTTCCATTTAAAACGTCTTGATAGTATATTTACATACTTCCACCTACTAATTGTTCTTAAAGTGTGTAACTATATGTGATAATAATATCACGTGAATTGAATTGCCATGGACATCTCATGAACACAGGTACCTGCTTTAGACTCATGTAAAAATACATGTGTCCTCTTATTTACTTTTGAAATTTGTTTCTAATATATCACGCAGAAAATATTGAATACTAAAAAGTTGACATTTAACAAGAAATGTTGGTTAAAGACTTAAAAAGCCATGCTTCGAGATACGACTTTAATTTTTATTTTCAGTTGATAAGACGACTTTATTTTTTTGTAGTATTACAAATTTGTTTTTTTAATGACTTTTTGTTATTACTCGTTTCTAAGGCAACATTTAATTTCAGACTTTGAATGGTAATCATTCCGCTCCGCACCGTATATATACATATATATATATCTTCAAAATATATATATATATATATATATATATATATATATATCTATACGTTTTTGCTATTATTTGAACTGTACCATACTTCTCTTGTAATTGTTCTAGATGTTACTATTCGTATTCTGAATTTACATCAATATAACATACATCCACAAATTATTATATATTTACATTCATTATACCTTCTGGAATGTTATATAATTTTTGGCGTATATATCAAAACATATCTATTTTTTGCATATAGATAAATTAAATGTAAAGAGGCAGAGATACGCGTACCGCACTTTTATACTTGAAAAGGGCAAAAGCGAGAGGAGAAGTGTTTTTATACACTTCACCTTTTTCTTCTTTGAAATATTTACTTTCTATCTTCAATTTGTTGGATCCGAAAGCCATTTTTTGTGATCCATTTGAAATCCCAATTTGTCTACTTCTCCCAATAATAATAATAATTTATTTTTTAATAAATCAGGAAAAAGGCTACACCCTTTTTTTCCTCATTGTCTTATAAAAGCTATCTACAGCCTTTTCATTTTTTTTGGCCAGTGGTATATTCTTTGAACGAGTTCAGGCAAATTCCTATTCATTCCTTCTTTTTTCTTTCCCCCGATCTGAAAATTCAGAACCCAGTTAATAAACTTGTCTGAATAATTGAGAGAAGAGAACCCAACTCAAAAGATTCAATTTTTATAAGCCTAATAAAAGATTCGATTTTTATACACATTTTTTTTATCTTCCAATATTAAATTCCCCACATATAATTGAAGAAAGAGGGAGAGAGAGAGATAACACACAAGTGGGGGAAGAAGAAGAACGATGAGAGCTGGTTTAAGTACGATTCAACAGACTCTGACGCCGGAGGCTGCCACCGTTTTAAGCCAATCAATCTCAGAAGCAGCGCGTCGTAATCACGGCCAAACTACACCTCTCCACGTAGCAGCTACTCTTTTAGCTTCTCCGGCTGGGTTTCTCCGACGAGCTTGTATCCGATCTCACCCCAATTCATCTCATCCTTTACAGTGTCGAGCCCTCGAGCTCTGCTTCAGCGTCGCCTTAGAGCGTCTCCCTACAGCAACATCGACTCCGGGTAATGATCCACCGATCTCAAACGCGCTTATGGCGGCGCTTAAACGAGCTCAAGCTCATCAACGCCGTGGATGTCCGGAGCAACAACAGCAACCGTTGTTGGCCGTTAAAGTTGAGCTTGAACAGCTCATTATCTCGATTTTGGATGATCCGAGTGTGAGTCGGGTTATGAGAGAAGCTAGCTTTTCAAGTCCCGCGGTTAAAGCTACAATTGAACAGTCGCTGAACAATTCGTCTACCCCGACGCCGATTCCGAGTGTTTCTTCTGTCGGCTTGAATTTTAGACCCGGTGGTGGAGCTCCGATGACCCGGAACTCTTACCTTAACCCACGTTTACAGCAGAACGCTTCGTCGGCGCAATCAGGGGTTAATAAAAACGATGATGTGGACCGGGTTATGGATATATTGGGTCGGGCGAAGAAGAAAAACCCGGTTTTGGTAGGAGATTCGGAGCCGGCTCGGGTAATTCGTGAGGTCTTTAAGAAAATTGAAGTCGGAGAAGTTGGAAATTTAGCGGTGAGGAAGTCAAAGGTGATTCATTTAGAGGAGATCGATTCAGATAAGGCTGTGCGAATCAGGGAATTAGATAGGTTGCTTGAGACCCGGATAAAGAATTCGGATCCTGGTGGTGGCGGTGGTGTAATTCTCGATCTTGGAGACTTAAAATGGCTTGTGGAGCAACCGAGCTCAACGCAACCGCCGGCTACGCTTGCGGTGGAGGTAGGGAGGACAGCAGTGGCGGAGCTACGGAGGCTTTTGGAGAAATTTGAAGGACGACTCTGGTTTATTGGAACAGCGACGTGTGAGACTTATTTAAGATGTCAAGTTTATCATCCATCAATGGAGACTGATTGGGATCTTCAAGCTGTGTCGGTGACAGCGAAAGCTCCGGCGTCTGGCGTTTTTCCGAGGTGGGTTGTGTTAAAGTTTCGTTTTTGATAGAAAAATCTCAACTTTTTATGAAATTTTCTCAGCTAGATTGATGTTTTGATTCAGGCTTGCGAACAATTTGGAATCATTTACGCCATTGAAGAGCTTTGTGCCTGCGAATAGGACATTGAAATGTTGTCCACAGTGTTTGCAGAGTTACGAGCGAGAACTCGCTGAGATTGATTCAGTGTCTTCTCCAGAAGTTAAATCAGAAGTAGCTCAGCCGAAACAGTTGCCACAGTGGCTCTTGAAAGCTAAACCGGTTGATCGTTTACCGGTAAGTTCTGGTTTTTGAATTTTCTCTTTGTCAATAGCAATGGTTTTATGATATGATTGCAGATCATAGATTTATCAGTTTGTAATGTTTGCCGTTCGAATGATTTTATAACAGCAGGCTAAGATTGAAGAAGTGCAGAAGAAATGGAATGATGCGTGTGCGCGTCTTCATCCTAGCTTTCATAATAAGAACGAGAGGATTGTTCCTATTCCGGTTCCTATAACGTTAACGACAAGCTCTTATGGTCCTAATATGCTTCTTCGTCAGCCGTTGCAGCCTAAGTTACAGCCTAATAGAGAGTTGTGTGAGAGGGTACAATTGAAGCCTATGAGCTCTTTGGTGACTGAGCAGGCCAAGAAGAAGAGTCCTCCCGGGAGCCCGGTTCAGACAGATCTTGTTCTTGGACGAGCAGAGGTTTGTCGATTTGAATATTCGTATACTGTGATGCAAGTGTTTATCAATCTAAATCACAAACCTGACGTCAAATACTTGCGTTTGCGTATTTCAGAATTCAGAGAAAGCTGGGGATGTGCAAGTGAGAGATTTTCTCGGCTGCATATCTTCTGAATCAGTGCAGAACAACAATAAGATCAGTGTTTTGCAGAAGGAGAATCTTGGGAATTCTTTAGACATTGATTTATTTAAGAAGCTCTTGAAGGGAATGACCGAGAAAGTTTGGTGGCAAAATGATGCAGCCGCTGCGGTGGCTGCAACAGTTAGTCAATGCAAGCTCGGGAACGGGAAACGACGTGGTGTTTTATCAAAAGGAGATGCCTGGTTACTGTTTTCAGGACCGGATAGAGTTGGGAAGAGAAAAATGGTGTCGGCTCTGTCTTCCCTTGTGTACGGGACGAATCCTACTATGATTCAGCTCGGCTCGAGACAGGATGCTGGAGATGGAAATCCTAGTTTCCGTGGTAAAACCGCGTTGGATAAGATTGCGGAAACTGTTAAGAGGAGTCCGTTTTCCGTTATCTTGCTTGAAGATATTGACGAGGCGGATATGTTGGTACGTGGAAGCATAAAACAGGCGATGGATAGAGGCAGAATTCGTGACTCACACGGCCGTGAGATCAGTTTGGGTAACGTGATCTTTGTTATGACAGCGAGCTGGCATTTCGCAGATACGAAAACGTCTTTCCCAGAAAATGAAGCAAAACTCCGGGATTTGGCAAGTGAAAGCTGGCGTTTGAGGTTGTGCATGCGGGAGAAATTTGGGAAACGACGAGCGAGTTGGCTGTGTAATGACGAGGAGAGGCTGACGAAACCGAAGATAGAACATGGATCGGGTTTATCTTTCGATTTGAACCAAGCCGCTGATACAGATGATGGTTCTCATAATACAAGCGATCTAACAACAGATAATGATCAAGAAGAGCAAGGTTTTAGTGGAAAGCTGTCACTGCAATGCGTTCCATTTGCGTTCCACGATTTGGTCAGCCGTGTAGACGATGCGGTAGCATTCCGGGCAGTTGATTTCGGAGCTGTTAGACGGAGAATCACAGAAACATTATCTGAGAGATTTGCAACAATCGTAGGCAAATCATTATCGATAGAAGTCGAGGACGAGGCCCTTCGGAGAATCTTGAGCGGAGTGTGGTTAGGCAAGACAGAGCTAGAGGAATGGATCGAAAAAGCGATTGTTCCGGTGTTGAGCCAGCTTAAGGCTCGAGTGTCGTCTTCTGGTACTTATGGTGACTGTACAGTTGCTCGGCTCGAGCTAGATGAAGATGCCACAGAACGGAACGCCGGTGATTTACTGCCGACAAGTATTACATTGGCAGTATGAATGAGTTGAGAACAGAGATAGAGTTTTGTTGTTGCATTGGACTGTGGAAGGGCAGATATGTAAATATGTCTCAACTGGTTTTGGCGGGGGGAAAGGGAAACAGTTAGGCGTAAAACAGTAAAAAAAAAAAAAGGTGGTGTTTATACATAGTTCTTTTTGTTTTACTCCACAGTCTAGTTTTGTTTTTGTGTTTATGTACGGTAATGGGAGGGGTGATTTATATAGCAATTATAGATATTTATTTGATAGATAAATTATGAAGATTAATAAAGTTAAAAGTATTTTTTTTCTTTCTTAATTACAAAATTAATCTAAAAGATAGATAGATGCGTGAAACAATTGCATTTTCATTAGTCGTCGTTTATGTCAGGGGACCATTTGATCTCTTGATTTAAGAAGTTTGTAAAAGCAGCTTTAAATGCAGAAAATCTGTAGTTGCTTAGATTTTCTTGCATTTTTCTACACAAAACGAAAAAGATGAAAGACAAAAATAGAAAAAAAAAGGCAAACAAAAAGTTTCCAAAAAAAGAAAGATAACATACTTGAAAAGTTGAAAGCTAGGAAGATACCAAAATACATTAAATTAAAACAAAGTTGGTTCACTGAATGATGAACATTGCATGTGTTTCATCATTTAATTATACTATATATCTTCAATTATTGTTGCATTTTGACCTTTTTTCGAACTTTTTTTTTCTTTTCGTTAATAATAAATTAATAACTAGTAGTATTAAATTAGTATTACTTTATCCTTAAGAGCTTACCTGTTACAACTACAAAAAGGAATGACGCAAAAGTCTCACAGATTTAATACTTTTTATTAAAATATACTTTGATCTAACGTACATATCGTTAATTGTTTGTTTGCGTCGAGACAAAGGGGGGAAAAACTGTTTGTATTTGTGAGGTCAAAATGATTAGTACATCTTTAATATTAGTGGTTAGATAAGACTAAACATAACCTTTTTCCTGATTCTGTCACCTTTGATTTTGATATAGAAAGATGATTTTCTCTAATTACCGTTTGGACCCACAACTTCTATGACAATTAATTATGATGTTTCACAAGTCGAAATCGGCTCCAAATAGTAAAGTTTAAAACAATTACCAAAAAAATACGGTTCGGTTTAAATAGTAACAAAAACATATAAATATACGTATATATTTATAATATTGTTTGAACCATTCACAACCGTACAATTCAATTTTGATGGATTTATGAAATCAATAAGATTGTGAAATAATTAAATAATGCATGCTCAATAAATGTGAGAAAGATGGCAACTTGTAAGAAAATTGGAGGATTTGCTATTTTGTGTATTGACGCGTTTGATTTGGACAACTCAACTTCTTGTAGAGAAGAGTAAGCTGTCTTCTAGTTCAAAGCTCTCTCACGAAATATCTATACTTTAAAACTACACTTGGGGATTACCACGGGAATATAATTTTATATTATAGAAAAAATTGATAAGATTATATAATATTGATGTTAAAAAAAGATGGTGAAATTATTTATATTAACATGTAAATTCTAGATTTCACTTATAACTTTTGTTGACTGCACCTCATGGATTCAATCCAAGGTATGATTGAGGAAAAAACTTAGCCATTATATTACGGAAAGGAATGGGCCTGGAGATAGCCCAAAAAATATACAAAAGAGTTTGTAACTTATGGGCTCAAACTGTAACTCAAGTCTTTTATTACTTGCATAGAAATGACCTACCATCAACCAACATAAAACAAATTAAAAATGAATACACCTTATTCGTTAAGTAGAATATTAATTTATCACAACACAGAAACTTAAAGAGTCAATAAGCTTTTACCAACACACCCCTTGAACACGATGAAGTTGAAATGAAGAACGGGTTTTGGGGATCATCAAGATACGTTTTCCGGATTTATAGAATCAACATGTTTCTTTTTTACAACCTTTCCTGGTGAAGATCACTCAAAAAGTCTTTTAGAATCAATACATTTTGATGAAAAGAATATATAAACAAGTTGTTTTACCTCTCTTGGAACTTCCACTAGCTTTTTAAACTTCACAAATCGCGGTATCTTCATCATCATCACCAACTTCATCGCTGGTTCTCATGGCTATCTCCTTCTTCCATATACTGATCACCATCACCAGTTGTCTCATCCTCATCATCCGATATTTTCTTGTATCTTGATCGGAGTGCTTGCCTCCACAGGGAGGCCATTCCGGTGGATGCCTACCCAAAAGCCCCACGAACCATCATAAGTGAACAAGACGAAGTCTCTATCAAAGAGACCATTGTCATTAACAAATTTTTCCCAACCTTCTTGGAAGCTAATAGTCTCATCTTTGCTTATTGTCTATTTGACAGTCCAGAAGTTTACTTACTCTACTTTTAAATGGGCTTTTTTATATGTTGGGCTCAATTGTAATGAGGAGACTTTGCAATTAAACACCTTTTTTTCTGACGAATTTGCAGTTAAACACCTCAAAACGAACAATGTTATGATGGGAGCCAAAAGTCAAATAGCACAGTTGTTTGACTTAAGTCTTATAAGTCTTAAAACGACCGTGTTTTGTTATTTTAGGTGAAACATTTTTCTTTTTGCAATTTTCCACAACCTGTTGTTACATGAATAATATTTAAATAGTTTTTTGCATCAAGAAAAAAAGGAAATTTCCGAGTTGACTAAAACAATTAATACTTTTCTGCACCAATTAAAAAAATTGGAGTATCAAAGTCGTCATGTCCCACTTTCTATATTGGTATAAGAGATTCTTTGACTTAGACAATCTGAACGTTGAAAGAATTGGTAATAATAAGCCATGCATGTAACACTTCTTCAATTTCGAAAAACACTTTTGTTTCCATGTTTCTGAAAATAATTAAGAAATAATAACAGTATTAAAAACCCCTTCAGAGAGAAGAAACAGAGAAAGAGACAGAAGCTTGACAATGTATTGTCACATCCCAAAGTTTGTGATGATTA
This sequence comes from Crucihimalaya himalaica, assembly GCA_004349715.1. Lineage (NCBI taxonomy): Eukaryota > Viridiplantae > Streptophyta > Magnoliopsida > Brassicales > Brassicaceae > Crucihimalaya > Crucihimalaya himalaica. The sequence goes on from SMJT01000001.1 coordinate 4,867,290, forward strand.
CACCTATTTATACATTTTGCAGCTTTTTTGTTTCTTCTCCTCTTACATATAAAGCACCATTAAATACCATCAAACTGACTTACAGTAAATTACTCACCCGTCCTTCACATTTGTTCTTGTTTTCCTTACGCAAAATTCATTACACTTTAGAGTAAGTAGTCTGATTATACGTAAGTGTGTGTCTCCAACTAAACTTTTCATCTCGTTTTAGCATTTTTACTTTGAGGTTGAAGAGTGACAGATTTTTAAAAGAGGAAAGTGATAATAATAGTGTTAGAGTATCACATAAAACCAAAAAAAAATACTGTTAGAGTAAAAAACAAAAATACTCTCTCCCATTCATATTTAAAGTTTTTGTATACTTATTAAAAAAATAATTAAATTTTTGTTTTACGATTCATTATATTATCATTGGTTAATACAATAAAATAATAAAGATAAAATTGAAAATAAAATCAAATATTTATATTGAAAATACAAAACGATATTTATTTTGAAACAAATTTTAATTCTAAAACAATATTTAACATGATGGATAGAGAGTATATTATTCAAATTGAGGAAAGTAAATTCTTTTAACTAATTACTTAATTTATTACACGAAAGAGTGTAGAGAAGGACATAACAAAAACCCAATGAATCTCCTGTTTAACTTTATATAAAAAACGAGTATTGCTAGGCGGTTTCAGTTTTGAATTTTTCCAGTTCTCTCTTAACTTTTTTTTTTTCTGAAAATGGGAAACCATCATTTTCTTAAATGATACGTAAAAAGAGGACAGCAAATTTTAAAGGTAAAAAAGAAGGAGAGCTAAATTGATTCCACACCAAATTTCGTAATGCAGACGGTAAGAAAATGTGACAGAGACCAACTCTGTCTCAGCTAAAAGTAAAAATCTTAAAACCCAAGCAAATCTTGACAAGAAAAACGAACCAATTTTTAAAGTTGTTCAATTTTTTTGTACGTGTTGTGTTTATGTGCAGAGCATAGATATATGTTTTTTTTTTTTGAACAAAAGCATAGATATATGTTATTTCCCATATTTTGTACTACAAATTAGAGAATGATATTTACATGCTTTTTACCCCAAAACACAGTCTTTACTCTTTACTATTTCACAGTGCTTACTGCTGATCAACTCGAAATTCGTTTAACGTGTAATTTCAGCTATCAATTTTTTTCTTTCTTAGCTATCATTTTGTATGGGCACTCGTATTTTGTTGTGATTTATTTTTAGAATAAATATTCAGATTCTCTGACTATTGATGGAATAAATAATAAGACTTTTCAATGTAACGTGTATATGTATACTTCATTCTTGCATTGTGTGTTCTTGCATTTTGTGCCTCTATACTTCATTCTTAAAATTAAATTTGGAATTTTGCACACCGAAACCATCTTGAATAATCGTTTTTACAATTTGGTAAATGTGAATATTCTAAATATATATATATATATATATATAGTAATGTTAGTTTTGTTTTATGATTGCTCTTGCTTCCATTAATGTTTTTTTTTTAATACAGGTCTAGCTTCCATTAGTTTCATCCTCTTATTTCCCTATATAAACACAAACTACACCTGCTCCTCTCACATCATCACTTCAGAGCAAAAGCATCATATCATTCCTCTTCTTCTTGATCGTGCTCATGATCATCATCATCATCATAACGATCATGATATTTATGATTATAATGATGATCGTTTCTCTCTTTCAACTTTTTTTACTTTCACCATTACATCATGGATGTACTTTCGAACGTGTGAGTGTCTCACGGAGAAGAAGATTTCTTGGACATTAGTGTTCCATTGGCATTATCCTTGCTGAGCTTTTTTTTTTTTTTTGTTTTTATTAAAAAACACACAAAACCTATTTTTGTTTTTACTAAATTCTTCTATATTTTAGAAGATTTTTTTCTTGACCTTGCAAGGCTTATTAGGTTTGTATTGTCCTTTTGTTTTTTTTAATCTTCTCTTTATTTTTATATTTTATTTTGTGTTGTTTTGTTTTTTCTATTCCTCCTGAGCTTTATGTAAATTCATTAGTACTCCCATAATTTTTCAATATTTAAGTTGCTCTAATACGCTTATCTAAGTAAATGTAATCTTATAAGTTTATGTATCTCTCAAGTGTTTCATAAGTTATCCAGGTGATATCTTAAACGATGTTAATGTTTATGAGGCTACGCAAGAAATACACACTCTCACACATAATATTATATATACACCATTTCAATGTAATGGCAACGCCAAATTAATTATATTTATTACAACATCTTCAAATATCACAAAATGAATAATTACCACACCATTCACAGAATCAATTAGCAAATTTTTTTTATCCCAAAAAAAACTGGGAACAAAAATTTATAAGAAGTAAACAAACGACGATTGCGTTTTGAGTTAGCAAGCACTCCCACCGGTTGTAACACAATGGTTGAGTGCAGAAAACCAAGAACGTTTTCCTTCAACCTGAGACGTCGATCGCCTGAACCCTAAACCGGATCTTGAATATGATCCACCCATTAACCGGCTTTGCGGTTCATCAACGTCTGAGCCCCCGAGGCAGAGACTTGGAGGAAACCGACGGCAGCTAAGGGACCGAAACGATGATGATCTAACGGATTGTGGAATGCGAGAACCGGTTCTTGACACAACCGGTCTACAGCTGTACTGAGGGTTAGTGAGGAGAGCTGTGTCTAAGACATCGGAGGAGCAAGGGCAGAAGGACAATGAGATGCTTGTTCTTGATGATGTTGATGTTGTTATGGTTGTTGTATGAGGAAGTTTGGTAAAAGAGACAATGCCGTTGCGACAGAGAGGGCATGGGACTGAGCCTGGTGTGGCTTGTGATGTCTTTGACGATGTTATGTTTGTGGTGCTTAGGTATAATGCACAGTTTGTGCAGAACTCATGAGCACATCCTGTTATGTCACACAACAATCATATCAATGTCCTAAGCAAGATCAATTTTGGTATTGAGAAATCTAGCGTTACATTACCATCTGCGGCTACTGTGCATTTTCTTTCCAAACAAACGGCACAAGGGTCACGACATGGAGTGAGACAGTCATTTCCTCGCCAGCCACATTCTCTGAAATCCACAAACGGAAAAACACCAATCAGCTTCAAAGATTCTTGCATTCATATTGGGTGTTTCAATTAGGTGAAAGGTTTACATACTGAGCAATCTTGACAATGCTCATTAGAGGAAGGCAGAGGAAAGGAGAGGGGACGTTTGGCGGATGGCTTTGTCGTTGCTCTGTGTTTGGGTTCAGGATTTCTTCCAGCCAGTTCCGGTGCCATGAGCGAGCAACCATCAATGGTGTCCATCTAAAATCAAAAACACCAAACGAATAAAGACATTGCGGTTTATATCCAACTGTTGGATTGGGTTTTGCAGGCAGAGAAATAGAGAGAAGAACTAACCCGTTGGAGTTTACGGCAGCTAAACAGGCACCCTTATAGATCAAAAGCTGTGAAAACAAATGCTAAATGAATTCAAATCTGAACTAAATGAAACATAACATAAGCAAAACATTTCAAAAAGAATACCAGACTATCTGTGCATCATGATTGTCTGATTAAGCATGTGTATATACCTGGCAGCACTGCGTGTTTCCGCCACATGAAGCATAATGGAGAGCTGTACTCCCAGCACCTTCAATATAAAACCAAAGAGCCAAAGCGAAACACAAACTACAAAATTAAGTTTTTCGCTTAAAGAATCTCTACATTCATTATCAAAGTTAAACTGGGGAATATGATAATAACCTATAAGATCTATTGTGGTTCCGTCTTCCACAGTGACCTGAGTAACCGAAGCTCCCAAATCCAAGAGTAACTGCACCGTCTCTATGTGACCGTTCAAAGCCGCCACATGAAGAGGTGTGATTCCACCATCTGCTGCTCTGTTGATCACTTCGTGAAGAACACTGCAAAGAACACAAATCGCATTCAACTAATCATGTGACTAGCTTAACTTTAAAAAAAAAAAAAAAAACACTTTTTACCTTGGATCAAATCCAGTAATTGAAGATTTATTATTCTTTAACAGGCTCCAGCAATTGGGAACACTTGGTATATACTCAGAAAGCAAGATCCTGATACACCGAGGGTGACCATTTAGAGCCGCAAGGTGTAGAGCAGTACCGCCATTTAAGTAATCTGATCTGTGAATCTAAAACCCGAACAATCAAGAAACACAATCATTGCCCCAATCCCTGACATATTTTGTATCACAATCAGTCACAGAAAATCACAATATAAAGTGTGATCAAATCCTTACATTAGCACCAAAAAGGATCAGAATCAAAACAACCTCCCAATGACCATGTTGACAAGCTTGCATCAAAGCCGTCTGTTTCCAAAATTCTTGTATTCAGATTACTTTAAATCAATCAACAATGTAAAGAACCAAAAAGAGAGAGTAATCACAACAGCTAATACCTGTCCACGGTAGTTCCGGAGATTAATATCAACTCCTGATTCCACCAACAGAGAAACTATCTGAAAATCAGACAAACCCAAATCAGGATCAACTTAAAAGTCAGAACTTTGAGAATCTCTGATCTTTTACAAAGTATTGATCTTTGAAATCTAGGAATCGGAATATGACTACCTCGTGGTGGCCTTGAGCAGCAGAGTAATGAAGAGGAGAGTTACGAACGCCAAAAGTAGAGTAACGAGCGAGTCTTGGGTTGTAATCTAAGAGAGCTTTCGCTTCCTGTAAATCGCCGTCTCTGGCCGCTGATACTAAGCGTTCGCCGGACGCAGAACAACCGAATGAGTTTCCGACGAGGCTCAGGAACCTCATCGTTTTACGATACAAAACTGAAATTTTGATCGGACCCGATGAACCCTAAGCAATAACCACCATGATCCAAATCCAACACGAAAAAAATATATACTGGATTCCCAATTTTGCAGCAAACCCAATTCGAGAACCAGTTCGGAAGAATCAGAGTCTTATATACCCAATTCGAAGAAATAACCAAATTGAATTAAATTCGAATGATTGCAAATAGAAAAAAAATCCAATTTTTCTTTCTCTGTTTTTGGTTGTTGTTCTTTAATTCTCTTATGTACAGATCATCATCATCATCATCATCATAATGATCCCGCTTTTAGAAAGAAGAAACTTTAAAGAATTTACCAACACAAAAAAAAAAAAGCTCAAAACTTTAAAAGAATTGACCAAAAAAAAAAACTTAAAACTTTAGAGGAAAGATCATCCAGAAAACTTCTCTGAGAATGGTAATCTAGACAAAGATTAAAGAGTGGAGAAACTAAAATATATAAAAAGAAGGAAATGTTCAAGAGATGATTAACAAAAGAGAAACAACAACACCAAATTGGTGATTACTTTATTCTAAACCAAAAAAAAAAAAGGAAAAGAATTGATCTTTCTTAGTTTATTTTTGTGTGTGACCCAAATTAATTGACTTCATAATTTTCACCACAAGAACAAAGACAAACAAAAAAGAAAAGAGGAGAACGTTGTGGCCAGAGGTTTCGATAAACTAATCGCCGGAATTCGCGCGTTTTGTTTTAACCAAAATCTCATAATTATAAGATTCTCTCACTATGAAAAAAATAAAAATAAAAGACATTCTTCATGAATCATAACCATAAGAAAGCTTATACTAAATAATTCCATTATCATCAACTCTCCAAAAGTAACATCACATTAATGAAAACAAATGTATAATATTGAGATGTGGAGGAGCATGTGGGTCGTGTCATGTCATGGGTATAATTGCATTTTCATAGCAATTAGCAATCATACATACATTAGTGACTTCAAATTTTAATAAATAAATAAACTCCAACCAGCGATGAGTTGCTTTCTCCTCAAAATCTTCTTGTATGTGTGGATATGTGTAAATGAATCATCTTTCCCTCACTCTTCAGTCTTCACTAATTCAACAAATTTTAATGATTTATTTTAAGATTAGTTCATAACTTAAGTATCCTACTTTTTTATAGAAAAAATGTAAACCTTTCCTAATTAATATTCCCCTTAAAGCTTTCCACATTCATAATAAATTCACATTAACAGATTTAAAAACTTACTTCTTTGATCAAAATAAAAACACTCATATGTTTTTAATTATCTTCTTATTACTTTCATAATCAACTCATAGTGGTTCAAATCATTGACGAACCAACAAGGCAACATCACCAAATATATGTAAACGGTTCTCTCTAATTCTCGAAGAAAATTTATTGATATAAGACAGTATAATATGCTTTATATGTTCTACCAATACCAATCCAACGACTTGAATCTGCCACATTTTGTTTTGTACCACAATGATACATGGCCAACTCATGGGGTGGACTTGAGATGCGACACTTTCGGATCCGATAATAAAGCTTAAATCGGTTAACCGGAGCTGCGAATAGGAGTCTCGGGAACTCTCAACGTTATTTTTTGATGACATATCGGGTACTGAAAACGATGAATCCAAGCCAGAGAAAGGTGAAAGATTTGTTCTCGTTTAGGTTTCCGGTGAAACTGAACGGCTTCAATGATGTCATGGAGGAGGATGATTATTTTTGGTGACTTTGGATACTATTAGTCATTCTGACGTAGGCTTCAAGTTTTTAAGAACTTCGGATAATTTTTTTGACCTACTTGCCTTCATGACTCTAGCATGTTTTTTTTTTTCTACTTTGAATTGCAAAAGAAAACGGGCTTAATTGGGTCAACGTGAAGCTTGTATTCTTGTAACCCCTCGGCCCATTTTCTTTTTCCATCGACTCATATAAATGTATTGGTTAAACCAAACGAACCAATTCTGAAATTTAAACAACAATAATGGCATAAAGTATGCTAGACATATATAGAAAGGAGGACCACAAAAACAGATACATTGAACATTAGACATTGCAAGGATGGATTGGCAGAGACAGGTTCAGTATGGCCTTGATATGGGTTCCTTGTCTCCTTTTCTCTGTCAAAACATTTTACAGACAACTTGTTTTCTTCCATATTGGTTCCATCCTCAATGTTTCTCTTTATATATATGCCTTTGTATCTAATCCCGGAGTGCAACAAGTGATGAAGATGGTGAAGTGCCAGAAGCTCAAGCACCATGGTCGCAAGGGACGAAAAGAGAAATCCAAGTTTCGCGAAACTTATACGCAAAGAAACCTTGGGATCCTTAGAAGGATTGTACCAGGCTGTGAAGAGATCGAGGACGAGGAAGCCTTGTTTCGCAAGTCAATCGAACATCTCATGCTTCTCAAGTCTCAGGTTACTTTACTTAGAAAGATAGCTGATGTATGTGGGGTCTAAAAGAACGTAAGTTCTCAAGTCGTTATGCATTATATTATAAATTCAAACGAGAGAACAGCGGAGGAGGTAAATAAAAGATGGCAAGAAAAGTAAAATTACATAGAGATCAAGGATGAATAAGACGATGGAAAATTTCAGTTTTTGTTGTAGAAAGTGAGATCGTAATTTGTACGTAATGAGGAAGAAGAGAGAGTGAGCATGTGTTGGATCGTTGTGACCCATGTCTTGTAACGACTGTAATCATCCGCCATGTCTAGTTTGAAAGCTCCTCTGTTCGTCCTCAGGACAATGAGATAACATGTGTCTTCTATGTTGTTGTCTTCGCTATCCGAATCCTTGTAAAGTTCCACATGAACATTTGTCACAGTACCTTAACACACAACAAAAGCAAAAACACTGAATTTTTTAAAATCATAGCTTGAAGGTTAAGTAAAGCTAATACAACAAGCATAGAGAAGCAAGCTGCATACTCTCTTTCTTAGTCCTCAGTAGGTTATGTTTCTTCATTTTAAGAATCACCTGTGGATAACAAACCCAAGATCATCAATTAGTAGACGTAATTAGTTAAGAGTAATGAGAGATTAGAGCCAAGTTTAGACCTTTCCGTCTTTGCTTAAGACCATAGACACTGTCCTAGCCTTGAAATCCCCTGTTTCAACCCAAAGATCTCTTTAGTTTCACAACGAAACAGAGGATTTAAACAAGAAAAACAGAGGATTTTGGAATTTATATACCATCTGGTGTTTCGACGAAGAGATCGGTTCCTTTAGCAAGAAGGGATATGTTCTTGTCGAATTCAGGAGGCAAATAAGAAGAGTCTTCAATAGGTAACACAGGCGCAGAGCCGTTCAATCTATTGATCTTGCAACCTCTTCTTGCTTTCAGCGTCGCAGCACCTCTCAATGCTTATTTACCAAACACCGATGTCTCAGAAACAGAGCATTCTTGTAGAAACAAAAAAACCAAAAAGACAAAAAAAAAAAAAAAAACTTTATCTTCTTCTTACAAGTTGTAGCCGAGGCAGTGAGAGTTAGTATCTCACTGACACTAGTCCCGGTCATGGCTGAACCAATCATTGTGCTGAGCTGATCTCTGTTTGCTCCCATTGTCTCCGCCATCTGCGCACACTGCGCTGCCACTACAGCCGCTGCAGATGCCACAGCAGTCTCTCTGGTGCTCGGTCTACCGTTTCCACCATCTTTTCCGGCGTTCTCAGAAGCTACGGCGGCAAGAGCAGCGGCTAGACCAGCCAAGGACACGGCGGCGTGGACTTCGGCTCTCTGTAGCCTCACTTCTTCCTTTCGTTTCGCTTTTATTTCCTTCCACCATTTTTTTATCGACGGCGTAATCTTCCATGGAAGTTTCTACAAATCCATTATTGTTTTGATTTAGAAAACCAATATAGTTGATTTCAAGATCAAAACCAAAACCAAACGGCCAAGAAAGGGTTTTACAAGTTTCTTGCGGAAAAAGCCTTCGTAGCTCAATTCCGGGTGCATTGCTTGTTGCATCCATATCCATGACTGTTCACATCATTCATCAAAACATCTGATCAATGTTAGTATTATTAATCTCTTAACTTTTCTTCGCTTAATAGAAATATGTCATTCTATTATGTACCATTTTTTATTCAATTTCTACAATTCCAATAAATCGCAGTATTACCACTCAGATCATATATCAAAGATTCATTACTCATTCGTATGTGGATCAAATAAACCTAAAAAACAAATTTAGAAAAACAAAATGAATTATATAGTGAAAAACTATCAATGTTCATACAATATTCAGTTCACATTAAAGGTCTAATTATGATATTACAATGTTTTTTGCCTACTTTTATCTTGGTAGAAAACAACTCCCAAGCTATACATGTACATGTACGAGTACCTGTTACTGTGATCTTTGTATAAGATATATATTTTTTTTCAAAATAATACTTATGATTTACCTTCACATCATTGTTTTTCCAGGAAGGCATCGAGGGCTTAAAATCTGGATCGTCCATCTTCATGCTCTTATCCATCATCTACTTTCACAATCTTTATAAATTAAACCCTAACGAAAACAATTTGAAGAAAAGTTCACTTATAAACAAAAAAATATCTTTTACTTACAGCGCAAGAAACAGGACTCGAATCGCCTTGAAAATTGGCGATCGATGTCTCGACAGGAACAATGGAACGATCGTAGAGGATATGGTCGGGCTGAAGCGATTGAACAGCGAAATTACACCACTCTCGAGACAGAAAGTCCATAGTGTCTGGATGTGCCTCTGAAGGCGATGGATTATGGTCTGTTGTCGTTAATGCTAATGATAGTTCCATAGTTTTTTTTTTTTTTTTTTTTTTTTTGGGGTTCAGAGATTGTGACTTTGAGAATTTGTCGATTGATCAAATATTTATGTTATGGTATGATAAAGGAAACGATTAATTAGTCTCTATTATAATTTTTGATGTGGGTTCTACCTTATTATTTTTAAGAAAAAGGTTTGATGGGAAGCATCATTTCCATGGGTGGGAATGATTTGGGCCATGATTAAAGTGATTATCGTTACACATTTTATTTGTATATCTAAAAGGATATGGAGGGGTTAGTCTCAACTTCATGTAATAATGTCGATTTATCATTAGTAATACTTTTGAGTTTGATTGGTTATAGTAGTACTCATGGTATTGCATAATTTTGTATTGAAGGAAAAAAAATTATTGATTGCAAAATTCTGCAGAGTTGCAAATTCAACTATTTACTAATTTAATAATAAAACTGAAATGGATTCCATGATGTTTTAATTTTTGAAAATATAGTATTTTTTTTTATAAAGAAAAAAGCAGTAGTTAAGCAAATAAAATATGAATATATCAATAATGATGAGAACTCTAACTACATCATTATTGTTATAGAGATAACAATGCTTGAAAATACTTTGTGTTTTTTTTGTTGGAGAAGATTAAACGATTTGATATGATGTTATAATTTAAGCTAACCAATACTAACTAATTGATTTATTGGAGAGGAGATGCATATACATTAACAGATGCTAACTTGTTAACCATTATAGAAGCAAAATTATTGACAACAATGGATTGGACCCTCTTGCATCTCTTTTTCATCTATCTTTAAATCGAAACCATAGGTTCAAGCTAAGCACACATATATTTCAAATATAATATTTGAGCCTTTTTGACACTTTTCACTCATTCATAAGTGATTTATAGCTGGATTTTTATCCCAAAATTCTAATATTAATGTAATTGATGTAGGAACTGAAATCTTCAACTAAAGTAAGATGTTTTGAAAAACGCAAAACTGGCCTATAATATTCCACATTGATATGATTTTAGAATAATAAATTCCATATACTGAACGCTAAGTGATTTAAACAAGTTACTTTGGAGAAGATATTAGATCTAAACGTGCCAACGTAGTTATCAATCAGGATAATTAACGACATTGTATAGATAGATAAGAAGAGACATAATCATGCACAAGCATGCAATGGGTTTTAGGCTCTTAGCTTTTCGCAAAACGGAAGAGGACAAGTTATAGTCGATATGGTTAAAATAACTCTTCTACGTTTTCATCAAAGATACTATTTTTACTTTTAATCATTTATTAGCAACATACTTTCTTAATTAATAATCATTTCTTAATGGCTTTAAGTTTCTTTTTCAATATCAAAATCGTGTGTTTATGAAATCAGAGATGGTTCATTAAAGATGTTATCATTTGACCATGTTACTCTCAACTTTAAATAAATGCCAACTACCAAGAGATATTTGTGTACCGACAGAAAGAGAATATAGCTTATAAATCAGTTTTAAAAAGGATATTAATAGGTTAAAAGATTAGTGCTAAGTTAAGCATAGCAAGATGTTGTCAATTTCATTTATTTAGAGTCAATGAATCTAACCAGCCGATCCGAAATCACTCGAGTACCAACCTAAACTGGTTTTTCTTTTCAAGACAAAAAAAAAAAATCATATACCAATAAGTTAGTGATCCTTGCGCTGCACATTTAGGCCCACTATTTGTGTCACTTTTGAGTTTTTATAAAGAAAACAGTAACATAAATAGGCCTCATTAAACACATCAACTCGGCCCATTCAAAACCCAATGATTTTTTCACTATTGTAGAAAAACAAAAAATTTAAAACGACTATAGATTTCTGCCTACTTTTGACATACGATTAGACCAAAAAAATAGAGTTTGTTTCCTCTTAAAAAAACAAGAGTTTCGTTTATAATCAATTAATGCCAATTGTAATGAATACATATGGCCGAGATATTAGCTGTAGAAACATTTCTGTTAAGTTTATTTGTATCACAAAAATATTACTTAACGTCTACATTTACATCAGTTCATACTGCATATATAATAAAATGTTACAACTCTATTAATATCAAGTGGTCTTCAAAATTGTAATATGAAGTTAACCCATAAATTTAAATTTACACCAGTACGTAGTACTGATCGAATTCACTTGGAAATTTTGTTATATTATAAGATAGTGTTATAATCCTATATATTTGTACATACATGGACTTGTATCTTAATCCTTAGCTACTTCATATGCACAAGAGTGCAGAAATGCATGCACATTTATTTCTTATCGTTCGTTAAGTTTCCGGTGACTGAATCGACGGCTGCTACGGTTCGCATAACGTCCACTTGCGCTCGGAGATAGACGATGTAATCAAGTGTCTCTTTTATCAAATAATCTTTGTTTTCTATTAACTCGCCTCCCGGTACAAGACTCTTAAGCAACTCCGTACGTTTTCTCACCCTAGTTTTCGCCGTGAAATTATCATTTCGTCTAAGAGTCATACAACGGTTCTTCATCCGATTTCGAGCTTTTTTTAGTATTCGACGAGCCACTGGTTTGTTGGTCGTCTTGTTTCCGCTCCTAGAGATGAGAGCGCGGCTCCATACAGTAGAGCCGCTTCTAGCGGCTGCCATGGCTATGTCCGATGATAGTCTTATCGCATTTTTCCTCTCGGTTACGTTCAAGGGATGTTCAACCGAAGAATCTAACATGTGGAGAGTAGTTATCCATTTCTTGATAAAAACTTGCTTAACCATGTTATATGAGCCAATCCTAATAAAATAAACACCGATGAATTATAAGGAAATAACATGATCTGAAAATAAACGTTAGATTCTACACTCAATGCTGTGTTCACCCACATTTTAACGGAAATATATATATATATATATATATTATACATATATAATTGTACATATATAGCTTCGTCGTAACATTTCCTTTGATACACTTTTGATTATATATGAAAGGTAGCTCAAGAAGGAGATGTGAATAAAAACAAGAGACGTCAATGAAATCAATAATACTTACATTACGATTACTTCTATTTTTAGATATCCAAGTAGCTCGATTGTGTCTGAAACTTAAACCCTAGCTAGAAACAAATGAGAGAGGGAGAGAGAGAAGAAGGAAAGAGATTAGAGTGACGAAGAGAATTAATAGAAGAAATGAGAGTGTAGAGGCATTTATTGGATCAAAGGAAAATAAGTGAAATTAAAGGTGGGGCTAGAAGAAAAAGACAGAGCACATGGATGCACATGGCTCAACATACCCCACTTTCTCTCCAACCCTAAAAAACCATTTATACTCATCATCATTTAAGCTTCAATTATTTTGGTCCATTTGTATACTTAAAAACCGTTTTCATATCTTATACTCTATTCATAAACCCATAAAATGGTAGGTTGATCCAACATTTTGTTCTATTATATGATCTTTCATAGTTGTATGATTTGACAAATTTCACCAACTTAGGAAAGTACTAGAGCCAACTGGTAGAGTTATTAGAGAAAAAAACAATAAACGTACTTCAACGTTGATAACTTCACGAAAATATTTCGATAAGATTAATATGTCACCATAACTTTAGATTGGATTATTTACGACTTTTACCACGACTTGAACCATGTTTTTACGGATGACCATAGAAAAAAATAGCATGAGCCCGGAAGATGTGGTGAACTCTCAAGACTTTCATGCAATGGACCTATTCTCCGGGAAAAATAAGATTCAATTGAAGTACGTATCAATATTTTTCCACATGGCTTCGATGAATGTTTATTTATATTATATTGATCAAATTGACTTCAACATTTTAAGTAGATCATTTTTTCATTTGGTGTGTGAAATATATATATATATATATATATATATATATATATATATAATATTCCATGTCTAAACATCCCAAATATCCACTTGTTTTACGGTATATATAGTTTAATATTGACCCAATTCGATGATTACTAATGTTTACCTTATGCCCTGGGCGACACACGTGCTACAATGGCCGGGACAAAGGGTCGCGATCCCGCGAGGGTGCCCATCTTCCAAGTAAGTCAGGTTTGAACGCCTTTTGGTGCATTCCCGGTAAGGGAGTAAGAAAAGGGCGCAACTCCCACACGACGATAACATTCTTACAAGTCCCAGTTACGGGCATTCAGCATTCTGTAGTATTGTTATGATATGTCTAAATGAGTAAACGAGAATGATTTGGGAATCATGTAGCATCCCACGCCAGGGTAACAAACAAGTGGTCGTAGACACGTGTATGGGCCCGTAATGCTCTTAAAAAGGCCTACTTCTCTCTCATTCATCAGCCCACTGCTTCCTCCTTCATGCAACTCTTTCTAAAATCTAAATAACGTTAAAATAAAGTTATTTAAAAAAAAAATATCAAGTAGAATACTCTTTTAAAAGTTTTAAAGTTACAAACAAAAATTTTAACATTAAATTTTATAAAAACAAGTACATTTTCCACTATTAAAAACAAACTTATACAACTCTTAAAATCCCTTACAAATTCCAGGAAAATTTTCTTAATTTCAAAAGCCTAAAGTTTTCATAAAGTTCTATTTCCACGTAATCTTTTTATTTATTTTAAAGCTTTCTCTGTAATGAACTTTAATTGAAATGTGGAAGTTAATACTCCTAGATGTTAATAAGTCATGATGCTTACGAGCATGTGGCAGGAAAGTTAATCATTAAATATGTCTTTGACTTTGAACACATACACCAAAAACAACATTTTGGCGACTTCGACTTTTTCTTTTCTTTTGGGTTTATTTTTATAATTTAATAAAAAAACATCTTACGTCTACTACTAAAATAACATAAATAATTGGAGTATATTTTATTGACGGGGAAGATTTCGAACCAGGCTTAGGAATTGGGATACGACACTCGTGCACTACAATTAATTAATTGTTGGAATCTCTTGTACATTAAAAAGAAAGAAAAAAATAAAAAAAAATCTCATATCTTGTACTAAAAAGAGTTATTTAAGTATATAGTCAAATTTTGGATCGTAAGTAACCTATTTTGATCTAAAAAATAAGAAAAAGAGGAATTTTCAAATATGATATATGCCTTAAAGAGAACATAGAAGACAACAGCAAAGCTTTAGAGGAAGCAGTGACAAGCTCCAGCCCCTTAATATCTACCCTCAACAAAAATTACTTCTAGCATATAAAGATGAAGATGAGTTTTAAAAACAGAGAAGTAGAGAGTTATGACCGGCCTTAGGTGACAAAAAACACAGGCTATTTATAACTAGCGGAAGAAAGGCAATCAACAAATTCTCAGTCATTGAAGGCAAGGATGGCATTGGACAATATGAAGAGGACAAGATACTCACTAAGTCACTATGGTATCTGATTACATCCAGGATCTCTTTACCACTAAAAATGGAGAGAGCTTACATTGTAAATGTAGCACTCCAGCCTTATATCTCTATAGAAACAAATGCAACACTAATTGCTCTACTTTTTCATTTCCGAGAGCGATAGCATGGAAGTAGCTTCACATATTGGACCGCATATGTTCATATATATATATATGTCATACACAGATTACCCTATACTTAATTAGGTCAATTATAACCACAAAACCTCATACTTAATCATTTTATGATAGATGTTTTTTTGTTAACTGTATATATTTATATAGTTATAAGATGTAGGCGTATCTTATAAGATATTATTCGTATGTATTTAATTGCGGTCAAAGCTGCATGCATGTATAAAACTGTTCACAATTAAATACAACACAAATATAAATTCACATAAATACATTCAAATTATAGCGCCGGCATTACGACGTAATTATAAGATGATTACTTAATTAAGAGAAGATATATATAGAGACAACATACGATTTATCCATAAATATACCATTGCTTCGTCTTTTTGTAGCCACGTGTAGCTTCGATCTAGAGACCACATACAGAAGAAATACGACGAAGAAGTTGGATTCTTGCTTGAAGTAGGAAAATGTGATCAGCCGTGAGACGATAAAGTGTGTCACCGTCAACAACCTCACCGGAAAAACTCGTTTCCGGGGCAACCATTCGCTGAAGACGGGTCATGAGCTTCCTTGAGCTCACATTAACCATTACTCTCTTTCTTCTCCTAATATTAAGTGCCCTACACCTCATCCTTTTACACACGAACGGTCTTCTTCGTACGTGTACGATATTGCAACAAAAGCTTAAGAGGTAAAGAGAGAGAATTTGTGATAGTTAGAGATGATATGTGGATTAAAGAACAAGAGACGATTTCTTTTTATAGATAAGTTGGACGAAGACATGAATGACTCCCCCACGCTTGATATTGGACCAGTCCACGTATGCACACGTGTGAGAGACATTAGTTATGGATCTATACGGTAGTAACTAGTTTGTATAAACTTTTGAATCGTATGATTGAGTAATCTGACTATGAATTTGACCGCTCTATGTTAGAGGTAGATATAACAATATATGGTGAACCAAAATTTTATTTTAAAATATACCAAGTATGTTAAAAGACAACCTTTTCTAGCATTACAAGCATGCTGATCAAAATGTAGAAATTGTGAACGAAAAAGATTTTATTCACATGTAAAAAGTCCATTAGGTTTGCTACAACCATTTGAAGCTAATACAACTAAGCTGATGGAAAATAACTCATGTGGTATATTCACAAACAATTAGATCAACCGTATAAATACAACACTACACCAAAAAGAAATCAATTATATTGGTGTATATACACTACAAAAAACATATCATATTTTGGTGACTGTTTCCGATAAAACAATTATTGAAAATTTTTCCCACAGTTTTCCGAACACTTTCTAATTAAAATTATACTTATTAGCAACAGATTCATGTGCATATGAATTGATGTTTTGTCTTCCTTGTAACCATAGGTTTATTTTAATTATCAAAAACTTGCAAACAATAATTAGCTTGACACGATTCATTACAAATAAAAGGTAATAGCTAAACGAAAAAGTCTAATGAAATTTAAAATTATAGACTAGAGCATCGAAAGTTTTATATGGACGATGGTGATGATAGCTACATGATGTTGTGTCTTGAAAACATGTGAATGCTGATTGTATAACTGGTTGTTGCTCGATCAGTTGATCAAATAATACACGAAACAATTAATGGGTGATTAATTGGTCATGCATATAGGACAAATAAACGCAACTGTATTGACCAAAACCCATCCATAAGTGGATAGCAAATTCGGAAGACTATAAGTCGATCCACGTTCCAAGCTTCACCTCCACAGGCCAACCAACTAATAATTCTAATACTTACAAATTTTTTTCTCATATTATTGATGATTACTATTTCAACAAGAAATTACGTCGTATGGGTTGATTTATCCTCTACTAATTATATCGTACGTACGTATAGTAGAGACTGTAGAACACTAGTCATAGCGACTAGCGGATAATGCCGAAGAATAATGCAATTAATTAATTTGGATTTATTCCCATAACCAATCAAAACTTGACTTCGTTTCTTCAATGTAGGAAGTCTAGTGATATTTATGAAATTGAAAGGAGACCATATACATAAGAACAAGTGGCTAGACTGAGACATCAACACTAGTAGGGTGTTTTTGACAAAATCCATATATAGACGATTTTAGATATATAAACATCAACAATTTTTTAAATATATGAATTAATTTGGTGAGTTAGATCTACAATATATGCATAGCTAGAGAGAATAACATATTAATAGGCCAAATTTATAAAGAAAAGAGAGGTAAGTGAAAGCCCATGCTTGCATGTCTCTTTGACATATAAAAAAAGACATTACGTCTTATTCTTCCGTGAGTTGTTTCCTTGCTCTCTTTCTTACATTCATAATGATAATTACAAAAATAATTATGGCATTACGATTCTAAGAGTGTATACGTGTACTTTGTCCTCGTCTATATCTCTAGACCCAAACACAATCATCTCCGTTTTTATCGGGGACTCATGTGCATGCTCCAATACGATTGTGTCATTCAATAGACATATCACATTCATGTATTAATCCATTTATATATGGATCTCTCATAATCATCCTATCTTATCAAACTCCGATTACTCTTGCCTACACTAGCTTTAACATTATTTCGAAACTAGACTAGGGACTCCGTAACATAGACAGATATGATGTCTCCTTGATTTCGATAGCAATAATGAATAATGTTAGATACACGCAACGCATACATCTAAAGCTTTATTGCTTGCATGCGTGTAGAGTTGACAGATGGGAAGGGTCTGCGATGTGTAGGACACAGAAATTGAATGCAACTCACGTGCACACGGTTACTACTTGTATCCTCTTCTCCTCTGGCTCTCCAGCTTCAGTCCTTTTCACCATTTTCACTATCAATTTTGGATCCTACTCTTTAATCTTTATCTCCAGCTCCTGTTTAACACTACGTACGTACTGTCTCTTTCCTCACCAGATTTATTGATTTTCAAGAAATAAACCAATCTTCATCTTCATAATCTAAGTCCCACTTAGAATGTAATTCATTGTAAAAGAAGTCTACACTCTAATTGAACTATACAAATTTAGTGAGAAGTTTTTTAAAATCAAACCTACAATGGTGAGTGAGCAAAAAAGGGTATTATGAGCTCTTGCTCAGTTGTAACAGTTTACTGACATACAACTACTCGTCCAGACCAGACAGCTAACATGGCAATATGTTCTGACAGACACATCTTTGTCTTCCTCATTCATACATATCACTTCCTAGAGGCCTATCAACAAGAAAAATTCTTCAATAACACAAAACCTACTCTTCTTCTTCCTTCTCTCATAGCTCCTCTGATGATTTGATCTAACTAAATTGTATTTTACAATGATTACATTTGTCTATTATGTCTACATTATCTTCACTCAATTGTGACTCCTCTTTGATCTGGCTTCACCATCTTTTCCACTGTCATATTAACAAAGAAAACCAATTTAGTATATTACTACTCTCATTAGTATTTAACAGAATAGTATACCTTGTTTGCTACCACAATCAAGTCAACGAATTTCAGAAGCAGCCTTATCTAGTTTGAAGTTGAACAAAGTTTGGAGAAAGAGACAGTTCTTATCCACATCTTCAGAACAAATCACATTTTCAGTTTCTTAATGTATTTGCTACAAGACATCTGATAGGTATCAAGATCGAAAGTCTTTCTATATCTCAGAACAAAAGCTAACTATCAGGAGCCAAAAGAAACCAGAAACTGTCTTAGCGTTTGTTTTAGAGCCCCTAATCTCTCAATAAACAAACCTGGTAGAGAGGAAAAGGCTGGTGAAAGATCTGTTTCACCGCTTGGTCCAGTTAGTTGTCCTTCTAAGATGACCAGTGCTCGTTTTGCAGAGTTGATCCTTCCCTTATGCAATGTCTGTTCTGCAATATCTGACCGGAGATTCCTATAATTGCTATTATCTTCCCTCATGGTTGTACTACTCGTTGAGACTTCCATTGTAACCAAATTTGTTATTTGCAATTTCCCTGCTTCAACAACTATTTTAGCCTCAAACGCGGAATCTAAGCTAGTCTGATTAAAACTAATAAAATCCACTTAAATACAAGCGTACCACAGAGAGAAGATGCTTAAGGTACAAAGCTCTCACCTTTAAGCTTAGGAGGTGAGATCACCGGTCCGTACATGTGACAATCAGATTTTAGATATTCCTTAACTTTCTCCGACGTTCTTCTCTTCTTCTTAATTACCCTCTCAAACCCCAATGACTCAAACCCTAATACCCCAAAATTTCGCAAAGTTTACACCTTTGATAAGCCAACATTCGAAAACATCTAAAACAGAGTAGCACATCGAAATCACATCACATTCTAATTAGAAAATACACACTCAAGAACACGAGTACTAACAGTACCTGTGACGGAGATGTCGTCCGTCTTCGATGATTCGGAATTCGACGGCATGGGCGTATTAATCTCCGTCGTGAACGGTGGAAAATAGGACAACAGAGGAGCGAACATGTATCTATCGGATTTGAGGTAAGTCACAATACTCTTCACAAATCTTCTGTTCTTGTTCCTCTTGTGTTCCTTTCGCGCACCCAATGAAACTCTTTTCGTTCCTTTCATGTCACTTCAATCTCTTGGGTTTCGGCAAAACGATCGATTAAAAGATACTTCGACGACGACGAAGAAGAAGAAGAAGAAAGATGAGATTTTGGAGAACGGGTTTAAACGCCGCCTGCGTCACACGCGTCGCCATGGTTTCAAGGTGCTTTGACAGAGAGGTGCTAAATGAAGTGCCACGTGTTCGGACAAAGTACAAACGAAGCTCGGAAGTTGTACTCTGTAACATCTGAAAAGAAACAGAGGTTGTGTTAAAGTTTTGGCCTTTGTGGGCCTAATAAGCCCATATTGATCGTTTATTGTTCTGATTTTTTTTTTTGGGTCACATTTGATTTATTTGGGTTTATACGATTCAAAATTTCAAGCCATGAAGAAAAAAAATTATTTTGACAAAAACAAAACTATCAGATCCAAGCTGATCATATGAATTTAAATGGGAGCTTTTTTGTCACCAAAAAAATAGCGTTTTATGGAATTGAAAATAACAAACTAAACTGAAATTGAACTTTATTTTATCTTCACTCGAACCGTAGTTCGATAATGAATCGGCTGGTATTGGATAACTAATTGAACCAACTTAATCAAAATTTATTGAATAACTAGTTTAGATATTTTTCCCTTCACTCGAAACTAAGTTTTTTGACATGACATCAAAATTCGAATATGATAAAACTAAGATATTTTGATGATTGAGATTTAGTTCGAGATATGACAAATATAAAAAGGAAAAAAAAATGTTAGGAATTACACATATAGATTGAATTAAGACATAAGATAATGGATATAATTATTCTACATATTATTAATTAGTTTTGAGTTGAAAAATTCGTGAATTTTAAAATTATTTCTTAGTATGAGAAATATATATGTTTGATCAAACAAAAGTATTCAATAAAATAAAGAATTATTATATAAAAAAGAAGAATTTATTGCAAATTGGCTATGCTAATATATTTTTAGTTATGCTATAAGAAAATGAAAATTCGTCTATGTACTTTATGGTAACTATGTAAGTTGATAATGTAGATACATGTAATGTGTATTAATTGAAGGAGCAAGCAGAGAAGCAAAAGTGAGTACGAAATTGGACAATACGGGTGCATGTTGAAGTGCTTATTGTTGGGTCTAAAATCCAAACACTTTTAAAAAGCCCATTCGTGTAGTTTGCTCCCACTTGCCAGTTGCAACCTTTCAATATGTATCCTCCCAATTTGTATTTTTTTTTTCTTTTGTTGAAATATTTAATTTTACAAACATAATTATCATTATCAAAATATAAATTTATCAAGTTGAAATATATGGACTCTATATGGAGAAAAAGTAACTACTATAAAGTAAGCATATATAGAATTTAAAAAGAATATATATATATATATATATATATATATATCTACGTAGTACTAATTAACAAGAAACTGGTTTAATTTCCTTTTATATATTAATTAAATGTAGTTTGGTTATATATTCAAAAAAAAAAAAAGAGATTGCTCGTAAAGTCATCATGGCATATTAATTCTTACAATATGGAAAATTATTTTCTCTAAAGTTTCTTACTTAATATATAAAATTAGACTATATAATGAAATATATTAGACTATATAATAAAATTAGACTATATAAAATTAGACTTAATATACAAATGATTTTGATTAAGTGTGATAAAATCTTATTCTAGAGTTTCTAGCTAGTTTTCCTACGTTTACTTTAAAGGTTACATAGGTTACACATCAATCACAATATTGTTTCGTCGATCATGTGTGTCTATTTTGATTCACAAATGTTTACTCTCAAGATTTACGGCATGATCCCTTATATATTATTAGGCAATAAAATTATATAGAGCTAAAAAATAAAGTTTATCATCGTTAACTAAGAAGAAGAAAAAATCTGTTTAAAGGATAGGTTGGTATAATATGTGGTGTAAAACATACACGTACATTTGCTAGCATGGATATTTAATATATAAGAAACAACCCGTACGCGATCACACTTCCCAACAACAATGCGGTTTTTTTGTAATCAATCTCCATAAAATTGTAGTTGCTAGTTGGGAGCTCGAAACTCATATAGACTCAATTCGTTTTCATCTCCTATTTCCTCATTTAACGGAAACTTCTTTTTTATTTTTTATATTTTTAAAACTTTCCATTAATACCGATTCGATTTTCAAGACTAGTACGTACGCTTACGTAGACCCATTGATTAGAGATTTTGCTTCATTGAGTTTTGTTTGCTTTCTTGGCATGTACCATGCAAACATTAATTTGTTTTTATAACCAACATTAAAATTTATACAAAATATTTGTTGTTAAATTTCTCGAACCTACATATTACAATGGATAGTTGACTAGAAAGCGATTTATCTTCTTGGCGTAACACATAGTATACTATAATAGTACCCTACTTATTTCACCACGTTTTTCTAACCGGTTAGTCAGCAATACATACAAAGATTTGTTTGTATGGTTCTTAGATCAAACAAAATCAACAAGTGATTTAGGTTAATCTATTGCGTATATATTTCGTTACTATGTCTTCGAAAATTTCAAATAAAGGAGGCACCATACTTTTTGTGCCAATCAGAAACACGTTATCGATTCAATGTATGTGGGGCGCCAAAAATATTTATCACATGCGTCCTTTTGTCAACCAGACGAATGTGATCGTATTTTGTTTTCCTAATATGAATCCACATTATCTAAATATCGTTTTGCGAAAACTAATTCTAATTTTGTTAATTGTCAATTGAAACATAATTACTCGGAAATCATGGCCATGCGTTCTCATCTTACGTGTGGTCTTCAGTTTTATCAAGATTGATATAGGGTCGATTGGTAACGACTGTTACTTTAGGATGTAAACATTTTAACTGTATAAACTTTGGCTGCAGAGACTTTTGTTGTTGAGACTTTTGCTATTGAGACTTTTGCTGTTGAAACTTTTACTGTAAATTTTTTGAGACCTATTAGTAAAAAATCTGACTATAAAAATTGTGATGTTAAATAATATATAAATTATACTGAATTTAGATATGAAATTTTGAGTCTTTTTTTTTTTTTACATATTGAGTTTTTAATAAGTTTTTATCAATTTCATTCGTATAAATTATAAGTTTTTCAAAAATTCATTTAAAGAGTAATAAGAAATGGATCTCAAAATAACAAGAAAAATATGTTTATAATAAATTAGTCAAAAGTTTTATATAATAAAATACATATAGATTTATAAAGAGTTTTTAATTACTATTGGGATAAAAAAAAAGGAGTTTTGAGTTTTAGTTTTTTAAAGTCACTTTTGAGAGACTTTAGAAAACAAAGAACAAAAAAATAAAAGTGACTGTAGTTGCTTTTTAAACAATAAAAGTTATAAAAGTCTGATTGGAAAAAAATAAGCTGTAAGAAGTTTAAATTGTATTTACAGCCTCCAATCATTTGACGTCAATCGGTGAATACATGTCGATCGATGCTATATCAAATTTGTTGGATATAGACTACGCTCGTTTAATTAGACCGACCTAAATTGAAAATTAACCGAATTAATCTTTAAATCACAAACGATCAGTTCGACTTTCCCATTTCTTATAAGCAATCAACCAACTCGCCATTTTACCTCGGCTCTTATACTCTCGTTTGTAATCAATTAGTTTGACCACTCTAACAAATTTGTACTCGCCGAACTCTGGTTATGATTAATAAAAATATATATATTTTTTCTCCAAATAGTTTTGTTATAATTAGTTTCTTGGATCAACAAAACTGAAACCAAAGTCTTTGACGTCGAAAAAGAGATGATCAAGTAATAATATTCTTATTCTGATAACAATTGTCAAATTACTTACTTTGTTTTGGTTAATGATCAATTGCATAGTTGATATGTTGTCAAGTTACTTTATTCCGTTATATGAAGAAATTACGCCAATATATATTCCTATTTTCTATATGTGTGGTCTTAGTTTTATAACTATATTTGTTTAGTAATATGTAGAAAAGAATGCTAAGGTTAAACGATGTTACATGAAGATGGTATTTTATCTAAACACAAATGGTTAGCAGTTAGTGTTCCGAGTATAGTTGGTAGAAGACTTTAATTTGTCATATACAAGTGGAAATAGAGAAAAGGGTGTCATCGCTTATAGGTCAAAATGGCTAATGTTCATATAGGAATACGGAGGTTGGGAGATTTGGCAAACGACTCGTGCCGACCAATAAATGTGATTTACCATATAATCTTGGGAAACCTAATGTTTCGTGGACATGTAGGTCCAATATTTCATGTTTTTTTTATTTAACAAAATGATTTTAGGATCATTTCTCTAAATAATATAGTACACTCGAGGCTAAAAAAAAAAACAATATGATTTGACGTGTAATTTCTTAACCGACTTATTAAAAGTCGCTTAAATCAAAAACCCGACTGGCTAACTAACCTAATGTATTGATTGCAAATGTGTCGACCCCTTTTTAATTTTGCATTAAATCTCGATTTCATCAATTCTCGAACACGTCTTTAGATTTCTTTTTCTTTTACTACATCATTTTAATTACATCATCAATCAGAATTATAATTTATACAATCGATTATCGCAATTTGAATCTCTATGTAAAAACTCATATGCTTGATTAGTTTCATAAAATGATGTGGTTTAATTTTTTTTTTGTCTAATAAAGAGTAGTTTCTTATATATATATATATATATATATATATATTTATATAATTTGCTTACAATTAGTTTATCAATTTAGTGAAATATAGTTTCAAAAGAAATTATTTTTATTTTTATTTTGACTAATTGTGGAGTGGAAATTTCTTTTCACAGTCAATTTGGATTTGAGTAGTTAACTAGGATTTGGTTGTGAATCTTGTGATATGATATCAACTAAGAGTCTGCCAATATGCAACGTATCTTTTATACTTTCACCCATATCTCGAAATTAACTAAATGTATTCTATTTGGGGGTTTCTACACCTTTTTTCTTTTTTTTTTTTTCTGGTAACTCGGGCTTTTAAAGAAAAATCTTAACTTACAAAAGAGGTTAACACTAAGCCCGTTCACATATGTTCTTTCGAGATTCCACCTTCCTGTCTATCCAATAAGAAGTCGAACACATGTGCTCGTTGTGTAGATTAAGAGGGTTATTTCAACAAACTCATATATACATAACACATTATGTATGTACCATATTGATACGCTATTAATGATCAATCATTTTTTTTTCTTTCTAATTTTCGAAATGAAAATCTTTAAAAATTTTATTTAAAAGAAAGAACACTATTTGGCAATAAGAAAACAATTACTACTAAGTACTAAGAGCATCTCCAATGTATTGCACTATTTTTTACTCTATAATAGAGTAACTCTAAAATAGAGTTGGATTTCTCTCTAATGTATTACTCTATTTTTCACTCTAAAAAGAATATTCTAAGTATATTCTTATTTTCAAGTTTGTTATTAATTGCTAAATAATACACTTTATTTATAGAAGTTAAAAATTAACCCACTAATTTTTTTTTCTTTCAAAACTTCTAAAAATTATGAAAATATTTATAACTAACCATAGAATAACAACACAAAAATATCAAAACAAAATAGAATTTAAATAACAAAAAAAAAATTATTAATATAAAAAACACAATACACCACATAAAAATAACAAAAGAAAATATATTTAAATCTATTCATCATCATTCATATATTTTTCCCATAGGTGATCAATTAACGCATTTCGAAGCGAAAAATGAGCGTATATATTTTTTAATTTGTCTAAATCGAGCAAGAAAGTTTTGAACTCGATACCGGATCCAAATCTTCGTGCATATGTTCAAAGTGAACAAACAAGGATTTATCGAAAAAGGGTCGAACAACAACAATATCAACAAGATCCACCTCAACCTGATTCGTTTGGACATTATTTTAATAATTTGGGTGGATCCGGAAACGATTTACCGGATTATTAGTAATTGTTGTTGTTTTTAATTTATATTATGTATTTTAATTTCAGTTTTTAATGTTTTTAATTATTATTTATTATCAGTTTATGGTTTTATGTCATTGTATTTTATATTTAAAAAGGTATTATAAGATTCTGAAATTTTGTTTGTTAAATAAATTATTATAGTTCTTAAAATAAAATAACTTAAAATGACAAGGACTAGTTTATAAATAAAAAAGTTCAACTCTAAAATAAAGTGGAAAATAGGATTACTCTATATTTGGAGTAAAAAATAGGTTTACGCTATTTTTGTGTTGAAAATAGAGTGGGGTTGGAGCAGATTTTACTCTAAAATAGAGTTTGGTGTAGGATATAGAGTGGGGTTGGAGATGCCCTAAGTAGTGACGTTATCCAGCTAAAATTAAAAAAATAGTACACAACATAAAGACTAGTTCTTTCAGCCAGTATGAAATTGGTTGTTTTGATGGGTTTCTGTCATTATCCAAACCTGTTTCTTTTTCTTTTATTTCAAAAAAATAAAAAAATAAAAAAATATGAATTGTTTCAGCTAAATACCGTCTGTTAAGGTTAGAAGCATTAGTCAACATCACATGTACTATAGAGTATATATATGAATCTCTTATAACATACTCAGTTTAACTACGGTTTCTTAAACCGATTCTAGGAACATTTTGGCCCGACCCAAAAAAGATACAAATGCGTAAAATGAAATATTATTTGGATTTCTTTTGCCACCAGGTAGTGCGATTGCGCCACCCTACAAGAAGCACTCGTAAATGAGTGGTAAAACTGTAAGAAGCCAAAGCTTCTCTGTTTTTGATCGAATGAACACAGCAAATGTGCTATTTATTCTTTTGTTATGAAGTCAGAAAAGAAAACAGAGTATTTTTTATTCATAACCCGAATATGATATGTTTACAAATAAGAGTTAGAGTATTTATAAAACAAACAAACAGACACAACCTATGAGGAGAAGGACGTAACCTTTCCTTGAACATTCGTATTTGTTTGTTGATGTAACTAACTTAATTTGATAATTATTACAAACTCTACTAACTTATACAAATCATAAGATAAACTCGATTTACATCAACACTCCTCCTTAAGCGAGTTTCTCTTTGACTCCAAGCTTCTCTCTTAGTTCTTCAAATCTTGATGTGTACAATGGCTTGGTTTGAATATCTACAAGTTGAAATTCTCCTGGGCAATACTTCAGTTTTATAAGTACCTTTTGCTCAGCTTCACGCACAAAGTGATACTTGATATCGATGTGCTTAGTCCTTCTATGTTGAACCGGATTCTTGCCAATGGCTATGGCTGACTTGTTATCACAATATATATACACTTCTTCTTCTCTTTTGAACCCGATTTCTTGCACCAATCTTTGCAACCAAATGGCTTGATTTGCAGCTGAACATAGAGCAATATACTCTGCTTCCGCCGTGGATTGTGCTACGGTTTTCTGTTTGCTTGATTGCCAGCTAAACACCGCTGATCCGAGAGTGAATACATAACCGGATGTACTCTTTTTATCTTCAATAAATCCACCCAAATCACTATCTGAATATCCATGAAGTTATAGTTCAAATACACTCTCAAATTGAACACCAAACTTTGTTGTTCCTTTGATGTACCTAAGAACACGTTTTGCTTCTTGATAGTGTTTGTTTAAAGGTGAAGACATGTACCTTGATAAGTATGAACTTGCATACATGAGATCCGGCCTTGAAGCACATAAGTATAGAAGTCCTCAGACTATACTTCTATACTTAGTTTCGTCGGCTACATCAACTTAATCACCTTCATATTTGCCGTGTGGAACAAGTGGAGTCTTGACACTTTTGCAGTCTTTCATATCAAACTTTTCTAGGAGTTTGTTTGCATATTTCTCTTTAGATAGAAACACTCCTTTTTCAACTTGAGCAATCTCCATTCCGAGAAAGTAGTTAAGTTCTCCGAGATCCGTCATCTCAAATTCTCGCTTCATATCATCTTTGAACTTATTGATTAAGTTCAAATTGTTTCCTGTGATTACGATATCGTCCACGTACAGACTCACCAGCAAGATATCATCTCTTGTCTTCAATGCATATAATGCTGCATCATTGACACTTCTTTGAAAACCACTAGACAAGAAGTAAGTGTCAATCCTTCCATACCATGCTATAGGCGCTTGCTTTAAGCCGTATAAAGCCTTATTCAACTTTAAGACTTTTTATTCTTCTCCAACTTTTATAAAACCAAGTGGTTGTGAGATGTAGACCTCCTCTTCTAAATCGCCATTTAGAAATGCCGACTTGACATCCATTTGATAGAGTTTCCACCTCTCTTGAGCAGCAACGGCCAATATGGTTCTTATGGTGTCATGTTTCGAAACAGGAGCAAAAGTTTCGAGATAGTCAACTCCATATTCTTGAGTAAAACCTCTTGCTACTAACCTTGCCTTGTGATTTATGGGTTCTCCCTTTGAATTTGTCTTTAAACCATAGATCCACTTAACACTTATGACATTTTTGTCTTTTGGTTTAGTGATCAATTTCCATGTGCCATGTTTCTCAATCATTCGAATCTCCTCCTTCATAGCTTCTCTCCATTCCTTGCTCTTCACGGCTTCCTCAAAAAATTTAGGCTCTTCATTTATAATGTGACAAACTTCATGCGCTTGAGCCATCTCTTCCGTTTGTTGCATGATCTCATTTATAGATCAAAACTTTCTTGGCCTATTTGGAGTGTCTTCTTCGCCTTCATCTTCAGATTGAGGCTATATTAACACCAGTGACTCTTGGTCTTGTGGATGATGATTCTCTTGTGACTCGGTTTCATTTGATGAGAAAGATATCTTCTTCACTTCTTTCTTTTCCCAATCCCATCTTTTGTCTTCATCAAATATCACATCTCGTGATACTTCTACTTTTTCTTCATCCAACAAGAGAACTCTATATCCTTTAGACTCACGGCTATATCCAATGAAAACGCCTCGTTTGGCCTTGACATCAAGTTTCTTCCTTTTCTCATCGGGTATATGCACATAGCATAAACTTTCAAACACTTTCAAGTGTTTTACACTAGGTTTGCTTCCACTCCATTTCTCCATTGGTGTCACGTCTTCTTCAATAGACTTGGTGGGTAGAAGATTTTGAATATAGTTTGATGTAGCCACTGCCTCAGCCCATAGTTTGTTTGGAAGACCTTGATCCACAATCATTGACCGCGCCATCTCGACTAGTATTCGGTTCTTTCTTTCGGAGACACCGTTTTGTTGAGGAGAATAAGGTGTTGTGATTTGTCTTTGAATTCCAGCCTCTTGACATAATTTGATGAACTCTTTAGATGTGAATTCAGTTCCTCCATCTGTTCTAAGTTGCTTGATTCTTTTACCAGATTGGTTTTCAACCAAAGACTTGAATATTTTGAACGTTGAAAGAACCTCGCTTTTATTTTTGATGAAGTACACCCAACTCATACGTGTATAATCATCAATGAACAATACGAAATACTTACTTCCACTCATTGATTCATTTTGCATAGGACCACACACATCCGAGTGTATCAACTCCAATTCTTCAATAGCTTTCGTTTGAGACTTCTTAGGGAATTTCCTTCTCGATTGTTTTCCCATTTCACAAGATTCACATATCTCTTTTGTGACTTCAAACTTGGGAAGATTATCCACCATTTTCACCTTTTGCATCCTCTTCAATTTCTCAAAACCAACATGGCCCAATCGCATATGCCATAAATTTAGTTTGTTGTCGTTTTCTTCATGTACAAGTAACACCTTTACTTCCGTTTTATTCCATCTAAATGGAAAACTCTTGTGCTTCATCTTGATATTCAGAATTCTTTTTCCTTGAGGATCATCTATGAAGCATCGATTGTCTTTAAACATGACTCCGTACCCATTTGATACCATTTGTGAAACACTTAACAAATTTCTTGCTAAGTCCGACACTAGAAACACCTCTTTGATGATCTTCCTCCCTTGGCTTGTCATCACTTGGATATTTCCCTTCCCAGCCGTGATTACTCGTTGACCATTCCCCACTTTGATTGGTATTTTGATACTCTTATCAAGAGTGATGAAGTATGAAACTTCCTTGGTCATGTGGTTAGTGCATCCGCTGTCAACTAACCATGTTTCATCATCGACGCTTGATGATGTTTCTTCTTCAACTGCACTAAACAGCATATGACTTTCATCCTCTGAGTCATCTTCTGTCACTTCAATACTTAGATCCACTCTTTCGGCCTTTTGAAGTTTGCAATTCTTTGCTATGTGTCCAGGTTTATCACACACGAAACACTTCCTCTCCTTATTCACATTCTTTTGTGAGGAGACTCCTTGGTGTTTATTTTTCTTTGACCAACAATCACCTTCATTGTGACTGTTACGTTTACAAAAATTACACCATTTGTCGGCCTTCTTGTAATTTTTGTTTCCACTCTTATTTCTTCCTTTGGTCGCATATCTTTCTCCGTAGAATGCTCCTTCAGTTGATTTCTCTTCTCGCAATTCTACACGCTTCTCGTGTGCTTTCAATGTGCCGATCAAATCTGTAACAGATAGCACAGTTAGATCCTTGGTTTGTTCAAGCACAGCCACGATGCTATCGAATTTCTCTGGAAGTGAGATGAGAATCTCCTACACTATTTGATAATCCGATTTCTCCCCTCCATGAATTCGAAGTTGATTTCCTAAATCGATTATCTTTGTTGTGAAGGTATTGATGCTGTCGCCTTCAAGCATTTTCAGATTCTCATATTCTCTTCTAAGAGATTGAAGATTGATCATTCTCACTTGAGAACTTCCTTGGAATTCCAATTCCAGTGCATCTCATGCACCTTTAGCGCTTGTTGTCGGTGCTATGCGAGGGAAAATAGCATCAGAAACTGCGGTTTGGAGAATTTGCAATGCTGTCAAATCCTTTGTGAATGCTTCATCCCATCGTTTTTGTAATTGCACGGCTTCTGGACTGTGATCTCCTTCTCTTGGTTTGTTTGGAACTCCTCTCTCAACAATTTCCCACAACCTTTTTGTCTGGAATTTTTCTTTCATCTTGATGCGCCAAAAATCATAATTTTCACCATTGAAGATCGGAATAACTTGATGCGTTGTTGTTGTCTCCATGGCTCTGATACCATGTAAGAAGCCAAAGCTTCTCTGTTTTTGATCGAATGAACACAACAAGTGTGCTGTTTGTTCTTTTGTTACGAAGTCAAAAAAGAAAACACAGTATTTTTATTAATAACCACAATACGATATGTTTACAAACAAGAGTTAGAGTATTTATAAAACAAACAAACAAACACAACCTATGAGGAAAAGGACGTAACCTTTCCTTGAACATTCGTACTTGTTCGTTGATGTAACTAATTTGATAATTATTACAAACTCTACTAACTTATACAAATCATAAGATAAACTCGATTTACGTTCAACAGAAACGGCCATAAATTAGCAGAACGAATTCAATCTTTAATCAAGATTCGGTTCAAATAAGACATGCATACTCTTAAGAGTTTTGGGTACTGCATGGCTCCCATCCCATGCTTTTAATATTTATACTATATGTTCTTCACATATAAATAATCATATATTTTTATCACATTACATGAATTAATGATAAGATCAAGCCGATTAGCTCTCAATGATTTGAAACATAAAAAGGCATAAAATAACAAGTAATGATTATGCATGCACGTATGAACCACCTTCATCCATGCGAATATGGGAATTCGTTTGTCGATCATTTGTCACAAACGATAAAGAAGTATATACTGTATAAAAAATATATGCTCATTTAACTAAATACTTTGTTCGGTTGACAAAAAAAAAAAAAAAAAAAAACTAAATACTTTGTTCACTAGGATTGTTTTGCGACTATTCCGACTTAACAACTAGTACCAAAAAAAAAAGCTTATTGGGTGAATTTTGCTGTCGTTTCATTAAATAGAGAGGCTGACATTAAAGATAATATTTCTTGACCAGGCTTTAGATATGTTTGCTCTGTCATGGCATAAAGCTTAAACCCTAAGCTCTCCACATCTGTGCAGTACCACAATTGTACCCAACGTGATATGAATGCGGATTAATTTGTTATTTGAAACCATATTAAAATATACTTAGAATAAAGATATATAGAAATGTAAAAAAGATGAGAAGAAAAAGACAAATTGAATAGAGAAACTGGACAAGAAGATAAAAGAGTAGACGAAGAAGCAACCGAGAAGTGTAACCATCGCTGCTTCAACTGTAAACCGAACATTAAATGTGTGTGTGAAAGAGAGAGAGAGTCCAGCTGTGAGAGCTATGTCCACTGCATCAAATGGGTTATACGTCATCAACTATAAAAAATATTTTGTATTTTTATTTTTCAATTTTATAAATAATATTTTGATAGAGTTAGGTCCATATCTTATTATAATTAAAGACTATGTCTGTTTATCAAGAAATAATATCTGTTTGATTTACAAGTATGGTTTTTTTTTTGTGGCCACTCAAAGTCTCAAACTAAGAAAATAATGAAAGATATATTCCTATTTGAGTATGTTCTGTTGGTTATGGTAAAAGTTTGTCTCATTTAAGTCTATAATTAACTTACTAATTCGATTGAAATTGCTTTCTATTATACTATTCTCCAAGTGTAATACAATTTTTTGGGGTGCAATTTCCAAGTTCGGCATATTAAAAAGTACTACTAATGTGAATATTTTTTTTGGTCAGCATTATAGTGCTACTGCTGTCCTCTTTTTTTTTTTTCTTGAACACAAAATTTAATTTAATTTTTTTTTCTCTCCTGCATTTTGGTTTGAGCAAAACTAAATAAATTTCAAATTAAAAGCTTGAACGGAAAACATTTACTCTGCACCTAAATAAATGTTGATATGAAATAAGTATGCATTAGTATATACAGCATCTATGTAGTACAATTGAACAGAGTCAAAATTAATTATCACTGAATACAGTCAGATTTTAATTGAGGTAAAAGTTTAATTTTCAGGCGAAAAAAATGATTTCGTCGTTTAATGTTTAACCTTTAAAATAGCGATTTTCTTCAGCATTTAACTTTTAAATTATTTTAATTTCTTTTTTATCATACAATTATTTTCATTATAGAGAAATACTAGAAAACATTTGGGTCTAGTTGGCTCTCTTAGTTTGAATGCTTATATAAGTAAACAGAGGTCCAGGCTCTCAATAATGCACATAAACACAACAAGCCTTTATAACTCTCTTCTGGGGGTTTTAATTCTCTCAACGAACTAAAATCTCAACTAAAATTCTCAATACTCTTTCTTCAGATTTAAGAGAAACCTTCTCGTTAAATTCTCTCTCTCTCTCTCTCTCTCTTCTTTTTGACTTCCACAAGAAGAAAGCAAATTTTTTCTCTGGATTGCTTGAAAACTGGAGAAATCTTTAAGGTTTCTTAGACCAATAAGAATTAGAGAGAGAGAGATCTAATCATAAAAAGACAGTAAGTCTCAAATTCCGAGGAGGTAACAAATACAGTTTGAGAGAAGACCAAGAAGAAGAAGAAGAAGAAGAATGGTTGCTCTTTTATCAGCTTGGCCTTGGGAAAACTTTGGCTATCTCAAGGTTTGTGTTTAATCTAATCTGAGTTTTTAAAGATTTGATTTGATGAGTTTGGTTGCTTTTCTGAATCTCATATGGGTTTTGTCTTTTTTTTTTTTTTTCTATTTGTGAAGTATATTTTGTACGCGCCATTAGTTGCACAAGTGGTGTACTCATGGGCATATGAAGAAGATGTGTCAAAGGTTCTTTGGTGTCTTCATATTCTCATCATCTGTGGACTCAAAGCACTCGTTCATGAACTTTGGAGCGTTTTCAACCAAATGCTTTTCGTGACTCGAACTTTAAGGATTAACCCTAAAGGCATCGACTTTAAGCAGATTGATCACGAATGGCACTGGTAAAATCTCCAATCTCACCCTTGAATTCTCATATATTCACTTCAAATAAATCATGGGCATCTCGAGAAAACCCTCTCAAAATCAAAGCTTTTTTATTTTCCTTTAGTCTGTTTTTATTTTGATGAGTTTCTTTAGTTCTCTGTTTTTGGGTATGAAAGGTAACATTTTGATGTGTGGGTTTGTTTTGTTTCAGGGACAATTACATAATTCTACAAGCAATAATAGCGAGTTTGATCTGTTACATGTCTCCACCATTGATGATGGTGATGAACAGTCTTCCTCTGTGGAACACGAAAGGACTCATCGCATTAATTGTGCTACATGTGACTTTCTCAGAGCCTTTATACTACTTTCTGCACAAATCTTTCCATCGTAACAACTACTTCTTCACGCATTACCACTCCTTTCACCACTCATCTCCTGTTCCACATCCCATGACTGGTAATAAGAATCCATTCAATCAAAAAATCTGTTTCATGTGCATTGTAATAACATCTTTGATCTGTTGGATGCAGCTGGAAACGCAACGTTATTGGAAAACCTTATCCTCTGTGTCGTAGCTGGAGTTCCTTTGATTGGATCTTGCTTGTTTGGGGTTGGATCATTAAGTGTGATCTACGGATACGCTGTTATGTTTGATTTCATGAGATGTTTAGGACATTGTAACGTTGAGATCTTCTCTCACAAGCTATTCGAGACTCTTCCAATCCTCCGATATCTCATCTACACTCCAACGTATGTTGTTGACGTTTTAAGTTACCTTACTTGCAAAATTTCCACATGTCCTTTTTATTTTCTTGTCATTTTTTTGATTTGGTTAGATCTATTGGCTTCACAGGGTTTTAAATTATGGCTCTAACTTTATTCATTGAATTAGAAAACACAAACGTGACTTTGTCATATCTTCTTAAAGAAGCAAATTTGCCAAGTTTGTGTTTGCTGTCAAAGATGTCTATAGAAAGTAATTGGTGGTTTTACATTTACTACTTACACAAGGCAATGATTTAAATGCTTAAAGTTGATTTTCTTGTTGGGTGGGATAATGCAGGTACCATAGTCTGCATCATCAAGAAATGGGGACCAACTTTTGTCTATTTATGCCTCTCTTTGATGTTTTGGGAAACACACAAAACCCAAACTCATGGGAACTCCAAAAGAAGATTCGTCTGAGTTCAGGTATTTAGCAAAAATTAGTACACATAATTTTTTAGTTTTGGATTTAACCCTAAAAGCAGAACACACAAAAGCAGTGTTCTTGCTATAAATTATGAGTACCAAACAGTTTGTACAACTTAATGAGGAGATATTAGTAGATGTAAAGTGTGTACTTGTGTAGTAGAAGCCAGCAGAAGTGGGTGAGACTTTTCAAAGTTAAACCTTTTAAGAGCCTTGAAATGACATTATTGCCCTTTCGTCAACCTCAAAATTACAGATTTTCACCAAACTGATCTCCATGTGTAGGGGAACGGAAGAGAGTGCCGGAGTTTGTGTTCTTAGCTCATGGAGTGGATGTAATGTCGGCGATGCACGCACCATTCGTGTTCAGATCGTTTGCTTCAATGCCATACACTACGAGGTTTTTCTTGCTGCCGATGTGGCCATTCACGTTCTGTGTAATGTTGGGCATGTGGGCTTGGTCCAAGACTTTTCTTTTCAGCTTCTATACACTCAGAAACAATCTTTGCCAGACTTGGGGCGTTCCCAGATTCGGATTCCAAGTATGTCTCTTTTTTTCTTTCTTAGTTTTGCCCTTGTTTTGAAAACAGAACACTTGTGATAAGAGTCTTTTCCTAAATTTTGATTATTGTTTGCAGTATTTCTTACCGTTTGCTAAACAAGGCATTAATAATCTGATCGAGGAAGCGATTCTGAGGGCTGATAAGATTGGTGTTAAAGTTATAAGCTTGGCTGCTCTTAACAAGGTTTTTATCATAAATCTCAAAAAGTCTGAAACTTTTGTGTCAGTGATTCATCTAGAGTCAAGTCACTAAAAGGGTTATTTTTGTGTTGCGTTAATGATCAGAACGAAGCTCTAAATGGTGGTGGAACACTGTTTGTCAACAAGCACCCTGACCTTAGAGTTCGTGTGGTACATGGGAACACTTTAACTGCAGCAGTGATTCTCAATGAAATTCCAAAAGATGTGAAAGAGGTTTTCTTGACAGGAGCCACTTCTAAGCTTGGAAGAGCCATTGCTCTTTACCTCTGTCGCCGTGGAGTGAGAGTTCTGGTAAGTTTTGATCCTAATCCTTTAATTTACTATTGTCTCAATGATACGGTTTACCAAAAGAATCCCAAAGGCTGACAATTTCAGATGTTGGGACAATTGACAGATGTTGACATTATCTGTGGAAAGGTTCCAAAAGATTCAGAAAGAGGCTCCTGTTGAGTTCCATAACTACCTTGTACAAGTGACCAAATACAACGCTGCGCAACACTGCAAGGTACTGTAATGATTTTTTATTTTTAACTGGTTTTGGTTTGTTGGATAAGTGTAAATGTACTGACTTTGGAGAATTTGAATATATGTATACACAGACTTGGATCGTTGGAAAATGGTTAACACCGAGAGAGCAGAGCTGGGCTCCTGCAGGGACGCATTTCCACCAATTTGTGGTGCCACCGATCCTCAAGTTTAGACGGAACTGCACTTACGGCGATCTAGCAGCTATGAGGCTCCCTAAAGATGTTGAAGGACTCGGAACTTGCGAGGTATATAATATAAAGATTGGTTGGTTAATTAGTCGAGTCTTGTTTGTGTCTTTAGCTCATTGGTCCTGTGTGTGTGTGTGGCAGTATACGATGGAGAGAGGGGTGGTGCACGCGTGCCATGCCGGAGGAGTGGTTCATATGCTTGAGGGTTGGGAGCATCATGAGGTTGGAGCCATCGACGTTGACCGTATCGATCTGGTGTGGGAAGCAGCCATGAAATACGGTCTTAGCTCTGTTTCTTCACTCACAAATTGAGTGAAACAGACCCATTCGATTGTTATCTTTGACTCTCCCAAGATTGGTCATTCTTTGTACAGGTGAAATGATGCAAGCAGGAAAATATTTAGAATTTTCACCTTATGTTATTGTTTTTACCTTTTATTAATAATGTATACCCTTTTTCTAGATTTTCCCTAATATTAATATATGCACCTAATTTCCAAGAAAATTCAACAAAGCTTTTAATTATCCAGCTTGATTTGCTTTTCTGTTGGTAGTTAGGACAATCAGATTACAAAGTATCTTCAATGTTGCCGTCTTCTGTACATTTAATTTGATTATACATGGCGGATGAAACATTACTAGTTGATAGAAAAAGAGGGTATAATATCAAATTATTAGACCCATCCAGCGTTAAAGACTAAACAATGGACTAAAGAACCAATTGTTTATACTTTAATTTATTTCAAACATAATTAGCTGAGAAGCTGATAATGAAGTTTTAAGGTTAAGTTTCATTGAAGAATTTGAATCAAAACCAATAGTTTATACTTTATTACAAACACATTCTCTACACTAAACCGCAAAATCGGGAGATAACAAAAGAGACAGAGGAACAAGAACTAAAGAGATTTGCTCAAAGAAACATCTTCTTGAGTACTAAAACGAATGAAGAAGAAAGAGATTATTTTACCTAATGAGAAAAGACCGTCATGATCTGACTAACCTTTGAATCGTTCCCAAAAAGTGGCCAAGAAGATCAAGAGATGAGAGATGAGAAGAAGAATGGAGATGACGATCAAGAAGATACCGAGTTGCCACCATTTCTTCCTTACCGATCTTACGAATCCGAACTTGCAAGACCTACAATCATAGCACAACACGCTCCAATCGTTCCTCCACAGCTGACAGTCACTTATCCTTCCGACCATCATTTCATCACCATACATCACCGTCGTCTTTAAGGGTGGCCCTTCGTCTTTTCTTCTGTACCAAAACGTCGCGTTTAACGAATCCATGTTACATGTCTCCGGCGGCATACAACATCCA
Organism: Crucihimalaya himalaica; assembly: GCA_004349715.1. Taxonomy (NCBI): domain Eukaryota; kingdom Viridiplantae; phylum Streptophyta; class Magnoliopsida; order Brassicales; family Brassicaceae; genus Crucihimalaya; species Crucihimalaya himalaica. Next base: position 4,904,891 of record SMJT01000001.1, read on the forward strand.
TTCTGCAACAACATCATATCAAAACAAACTTGTGTAAAATATATCTAAACAAATATAGACCGAACATGACCGTTTCAAACTATTTGAAGATGTTTTACAAAACTCATATTATATTCACAGTTCTCCTATCCCATGCACCGGTTGCACATTCTTAAAGACGGTCCTTGAGATCAAAGTATATATCTATGATGATCAAACCTTGATTGGTGGCATTTTTCGTCTATTGTAAGGTTTTTCATTTGGAGATCCGTAAATGAGGTCGTTACAGGCTCCCTTATCGTAGATACAAGATTTGATATTGTTCCAATTCACATCGTCCATGACTTTGAGCTGGAACCACGTCCTTGTCGCCGGAAACCGCCGGCTCTGCATCTCATTGACTCCGGCATACGCCAAACCAATGAAAAGCATCAACAACAAGATCACCACCATCACCACAAGTGCCGGCATCGGAAACTTCCGCCGTAGAAACAAAGCCGCATTGCTAACAACGAACACCGCAAGGAGACCGACGCTAGCTAGCGTCTGGACACGTGGCAGACCGAGGATATCTTCGCAGTCGTAGTTACGCATGTAAAGGAGCCAAACGGCGTAGCCGAGAAGTGTAAGTGAGAGGACAAAAGTGAAGATCGGAAGGACACCAGCGGCTAAAATGTTCACAAGTGCCACCAATGTTCCAACCGGTGGCTTATTATCACTCTGTGACTCCATTTTGTCTGAGCTCTTGGCTTCTGGTTCAGTGGTTGTTGTAGTTGCGGTTGCTGTGGCTGTGGTGGTTGCGGCTGGTTCCTCGACAGGTACTACATGGGCATTATCAGCCATGTGAAAGTAAAGAAAGCTCTCTACGGAGGTGTTGAGTTAATATGGGTAAATGTATATAGAGAAACAAAGAGATCATAAGTAGAGATTTGTGAGTGAGTGAGTGTGTGGTGGGTTTTACAGAGTCAAATGTGTAAGTTGGAGATAAATAAGTACAGTTTGATTAAGTACAACGAGATCTTGTCGGAGGATAAATAATCCATTAGAGTGTTTCTTTTTTAAGTGTGAATTCACAATAAATTCATTACAGCTTTTAATTGTTGATTTTGTGTACATTATCGACGATTATTATAAAGTAAAAACCTTTATAGAGAGATTATAAACAACACATGCGGAATATTGCACATATGTAATGAAATAAGTAAAACATAATCCCAAAAAAATATGTTAAATTTCTAAATTCTACACGAAATAATAGGATTAAAATAATTAGTATGTTACTATCTTTAGACAAAAGAACCAGTCATTCTTACATTAATTAAAAAAAAAATAGTTTGTCTAAATTCGTTTCTTTTGCAAATCATTTCAATTAGAAATATCAAAATAAACAAATTAAAACAAAAAAGTACAATTTTTTTTATTGTGAATCATTCCATTATGAAATTTTAAATAATGGCAAAATATATATATATATATATATATATATAGAATCAAAAAGATCTTTAAGTACATGTACGAATAAGTGACTATGTTGTGGGTTCTAATGTTAAAGTGAACAACTTTGAAAAAATGTAGTGCAGTTTTAATAGTAACAAACATATATACATACATATGTATAAGCAGATATTTACGTTACTATTGAAACCGTACCGCACCGTGTGATTTCGTCACCATTCAAAAGCTAAAGAATCAAATACATAAAGAAGACGGATATAAATAAGTACACCTTAATTAAGTACAACGAGATCTTTATCCGAAAATAAATTATCAACAAGAGTATTTTTTTGTTTTGTGTAAATTATGGACGATTATTATAAAGTAAAAACCCTTATAGAGGGATTAACAGCAAATGTAGAATATTGCACATCGATATTAATGGATATATGTAGTGAACTAAGTAAAACATAAAATTCCCATCCGAAAAAAATTTAAATTTCTAAATTCCCAATCGATATAATAGGAGGAAAACAATTAAGTTACTATCTTTACAAAAGAACTAGTCCTTCTTACACATTAATTAAAAAAATAAAATAAAAATTGTTTTTCTGTAGCTCAAAAAATAGATAAGAGAATATTAAAGATTCGAGCATCTAAAATTTTAATATCGGTGAAATGTATACACAGAAGAAAAAAAAAATCATAAGTATAGGTGAGTGAGTGTGTGTGGTGGGTTTTAAAGATTTAAATATGTAAGTCGGAGATAATATGTGTGTGATGAGAATATTCTTTGTAGTGTAAATTCATTAGAAATTTATCAAAGCTTTCATTTTCTAATTTGAGTACAATGACATCCCTTTGTTTCCACGAAATCCCTTTGTTTCCACGAAACACAGATGTAGAGACTAGTGCTACAAAGAACAATTTTTAACAACGACAAAAAATACCACAAACAAGCAATACACAAATTTAGAAATATGCAGTCCCAAATGAATCTTAGATTCACTAAGATTTCGGTCATTAAATCAGATATCTACCGCATAAATCTTAGATAAACAATTCAGTAACAACTCTTCACAGTTTCAGTTCAAACTAAGAAGGACTCACCATTGGATCTCCCAAATATTCATGATAAATGTTACAGAAAAATCTGGAAATTCGAGACATAACCACTAATGCTAAAACCTAAATTTCTCCAAAACCAACTATTGAAACACAATCTGCACTTTTGAATCTAAATACCACTGAGTCACAAAACTATCCCCAAAAATAGCCAAATTGGAGTTTGTTTGGGTGACCGAACCTTCAAAACAACAAACTCCGACAATTATGTTTTCTTTTTTCCTTTAAATTTAAAAATCACATTTTTCTAGTTTTTTGCTCTTACACCAAAAATTATGTTAAGAATGTCTATATAATCACTCATAACTCTAAGCCCAATGTCAACCTCATGGATTGATATAAATGGCTCAAATCCAAATTTGGTTCTTTTTACCAAATCCAATTTTGTTTCTCCACTAGGAGGAAAACCAACAGGATTATATAATACTGTTTGCACATCTTTGCTCATCTTTAGGCCATCATAACTTTTGATCCCTTGCTGACATCAAAGATCGTGCTGCATGTGTACAATTGCAAAGGGCGAGGAGTCAAATGACTGCAAAAGGTTTGCCAAGTATTACCGCGCCCTCTGTCCTGGAGAATGTGTTGGTTCATTTTGTTTGGACTTTTAGATTATTGTATCAAAGACGGCTTTGCATGATCCACAAACAGTCCTATACTTTGCTTCATCTAACAATGTGTCTCACGTATCTTTTCGCAGGTTGAGAAATGGAACGAGTTGAGGGAGACTATAACATTTTCGGGTCCTCTTTGAACCAGGCTGGTTCAATCTTGATAAAGAGGCAATCAAGTCCATAGCTATAATGGTACATGGTGTTTAACGTTTAAATTCTTGTTACGATTGTTGACAAAAAGCTTGTGTGTTTTATTCTCTTTGAGTAAAAGTGCTTTCATGGGATATCTAAGAAAGGCCTACCAAATAATATCCCAATATGAATAGATTCTTTGATTGTGTTTGGAATTTAATAAAACCAGAACAAACTACTCAATACATTTCTCTATTTCTATCTTTACTAGTTGACGACAAATACAGTCTTTGTAGTCTCTCCCCCCTTAAAATCAAATCCAATAAGGATCAAGGCTTTCTTTTTCTTTTTTTTTTTGAAGATTACTGTTGGACGGAATTCTAATCCAAATTTAAATGAGAATAAAAAGAGATCAATACCTCTAATTCGATTTTTTGGATTTAGTTTCCGATTATTTTCACACTAATTTAATGTTTATGTATATTGTTTCACTAACAAATAAATGGAACATTATGCTTCCAATCTTGTTTCATAAAATAATCTCCAATCGAGGCAAACTCTTAACTCAAATTAAGTAAAATTGTTTTTTGGGAACCTATTTGAATAAATGTAATACACTAATAAAATATGGTGTTTAAATAAATAAATGTCAATTAACAACCATGTCCATATAAATCCGTTTCGTGTATGCAGCCCTGGCCCGACATTATTGAAAGGCTTAGGGAATTTTTTTTTGTTTTGGACCTATTAATGAATTTTAATTTTTATAAGAAAAATATATATCAGAAAGTTTGGGACTATTTAAAAAACACGAGTGAAAATTATAAGTTTTCGAATTTAATTTAAGAGTTTTCATGATAATTTTTTTTAAAATAATTTTTTTTTGGCATTATCTTACATAAAAGTTTTTTAAAAAAATAGGCTTATCTACAACATAAATTTTTTCAAAATTGGTGGAAACCCACGTACTTAGCACTCATGCCCATTCCTATTGGGCCAGATTTGCGTGTATGTGCTTATCCATGACCGATCCATAATATAGTAGATATGAGCAGACTATAGACAGCCCACCCATTTTCACATTCCTAAAAACATAAAAAAAATATATTCGAATTAAAATTTGTTTTCCTTTTATAAAAGTAATGTAAACTCTTGTAAGCTTCGATGACATGGTCATCATCATCATAAACATCATCATTATCATCGTATATATTTACAACTACTCTTAACTCTCTTACTTAAGTAAATCCGATAATTTCCTTATTTAAGTTTTGATTTATCTTGAGATATATTAGCTACGCGTTCATGATTTATCGCTTGTATAAATATATACTGTATATACAACGCAAAAAACTCGCAAAGCATGGAAATCTAATATCTCTCCCTTGTAAACAATTCACGTCGATACCACAAGGTTCGTTAAAAATCTATCTGCTCCCACTCTTTAGTTCTTTTTTTTTTTTTTTTTTGCGTTATTCCGATTTCGATTTCTGACGAAATCTTGACTAAGATTCTACGGGATATTATAAATAATAATAACAATTTTTGTTTTGGGAATTCCGAAAAAATCCATATTTTCGGATTTTTCTAACGGTGGACGCTTAATTCCTGGTTAAACCCTAATTGTTCTTGCTTTGCCAAATCTTAATATCTTTGTACACAAGTTTAATAATCGCTTTTGACATGACAAAGAGCCTTTTGCATTTAATAAGTCAAAACAAATAGCGCCTGTTGCTTAGAGACGTTTCGTCTTCTTGTGTGTGCGTGAGTGTACGACGAACATGGATTCCAAAGAAAGTGTCGATGATAAAAAAACGCGAAGCACTAGAAAGGAGATGCTCTTAAAGCTTCAACAGAAGGTTGTTAAAATCAATTCTGAGTTGCAAGCTTCTGGATCATCCTCAGCAACTTCATCTGATGTTCAAAGCCTCTCCAACGAAATTCATCAACTTCTCAAGATAACCACAAAGGGTCCTCAAGATCCGAGTAAAGTGTCGCCACATATTCGCGACGGTATACTTATCTGATCCGAAACTTGAATACTTTGTTTGATTTCCTTCTCTTATGTTTTGGATTTTGCAGGGCTTGACAAGGTATTTGATGCTGAGAAAGTTGGACACTTGTGCGACTTATGCCAGAGAGATCTTTCCATGGATCCAGAACGGCCTAACGCTTCCTTACGCAGATTACAAGAGGCTTGCGTGCTGTCTTGTGGTCATGTCTACCACTTCAAGTGTTTGAAAGGCACCACCCTTGATATCGATAACCATTCTAATGATCCTACCTGCATTTTCTGCATTAGCTTCTCCAACTGAATCAACCTACACAATCTTATCCGATGTGGATTCAACTTTGCCTATTAGATCAGGGAGAGATTTGAGATTTTGTTTTCGCAATGCCAATGGAGTTACTTACAAATTCCAGAGATTTACTCTAAAATCTATCAAAATTTTTTTTACATCCCTTCAAACCTCTTGAAAGGTTTCAGTAACTTTACATATGGAAAACTGGAACCAAGCCGCATTGTAGCTTTTAAAGCCAGAAGTGAATCATTGCCTGTTCAAGAAAGAAACAAATTTCATGTTTACAGTTCCAAATATCATTCAGGCATCCCTACCAAGTAGCAAGAACAAAAATTACCTCTTGAATTGTGATAAGGGCTCGATCGTCCTGACGAAGAGACACAGGTTTAGATTGATGCAATTCTGATCTTAAGCTTCTCATCTCTGACTGCATTACATCGAGCTGTTCTCGAATCTCCTTTAGCAAACTCAAATGTTCCCCCTTGATGCTCGTATCTCTTGGCGGTTTACTCACTTTTCTATCGTTATTACTACTCACCATCTTGCCTCTGACCTGTGATTCTTTCTACATATTATCAAGCTGCTTAACCATAAGATTTGTTCACTATATACATGATGACTTACATTTCTTTCTTGGAATTCGTTTTCTTCGGAGATGATTGTAAGGCTTTCCTTCGTCCTAGGAACCTCGAAGACGTCTTGAACATATTTTTCAGGGTTCTTCATCATCTCCATTATGGAACTGACATCAGACTTAGCTGACTCAAGGATTGTATTGCTAACCTGTGACACCAACGCATGTGACATTGACTCACGCCTAAGCAAAGGGAATTTAGATACCTTCTGAGCATCTCTCGAGTCTGAAATCTCTTTAACATGATCATCTATTCTCCTGATCTGTTCCCAATAAGCATTCAAATCTTCACGAGGAGATACAGAACTCTCAACAAGCCCTTTCTTCTCTTCAAAGCTTTCACCATTACCATCAGACAAAAGTAAGCTTCTTTCACTGGATATGCCATCAAATGGGCTCTGCAACAGAAACCACTTATGTTTTAATAATCTAACTTCAAAACCATGTAAACAGAAAGCTTTATATAGCCATGGAATCAGTTATAACGAATCAAAACTCTGAAATCAAGGAGCTTTAAATTACCGATAGATTTCTCTTCATCTTCCTCTTTTGATTCCCACGAGAGGTTTCGCCGTAAAAGATGAGATTTTCTGGGAACTTGTTCTCAACGACAGCCGGATCAGAGCAACCAAGGCTGAGTAGTTTACACCGATAAGCCTGAACCTGAAACTCAAGAGACGCAATCTCCATTTCCTTCTGATAAATCAGATCTTCGAAAAGGGCAAGAGAGGTCTCGGCATGACACATCTTCTCTTCCGCCATCCTCTTGTACTGACTAGCCTCCATCTCCAACGCAGCTTTCTCACCTTGAAGCCTTAGAATCATCGATAAGGCTTCGCTTGCAGCAGATGAAGAAGCTTCACGTTCAGCGTCAAGTTCTTGATTGATCTTTTGAAGAAGCTCTTGTTGTGCCCACATCGTTTCTCTTACCCCTGAGAATTCTCCATTACCTCCCACCCCCAAACTCATCGTTCTCTCCACCATTTTTGATCAATTTTCCCAAAAGTCTCTTCTTGTGGTTGATCTTTGATCAATGTCTTATGATTAGGAGAGATGGAGACTGAGGATGGTTTTGAATTGACGCGGCGGTGGGAAGGGACCGGAGATTAATAAATTGCCACCGAATCGGAGATTTCAGATCGACAACGAAAGCCCTTGAAGGCGACCAGATAGAGATATTCTCCCAAGTCCCAATCGGACACTCGGACCTATTAACGTGCATACGACCACTTTTGAAATCTGTTATATTAAACTATACTTTATGGTTGGTTGGACTGGCCGACATGATTTAGGATAATTATCCCATTTACGATTTAATAATTCTTCAGATTTGGTTATTAAAATATCGAGATTGGACTGAGAAATTGGCAGGATGAGCCAGGCCCTTGCAGTAGTGCAACGCATGGGCGACTCGCGAAAGCCCAGATAGCAAGCTACCTGGATGGGCTTTCCCCCTTTAATATCTGATAAGAACAGATACTACACTTGATCTTAGCCAAAAGGCCGAGAAAGGTATGATTTGCTTATCCTCGTGGCCTCTTATTTTATATCACTTCTCATTTCTCAAACATAACTGAAGTTATCGGTGTGGGACATATATAAGAAAGAAAATGAGATACAGTTCCACCAAAGGCTTGCGTCTCTGTCACAATGCAGATACATTGAGAAACTCATAGAAGATCTTCCGAAACTTACCAAGCTGAGTCTTCTTCAAGCACATGGTTAGCATCAAGCTCCCATCTTCGTCTGGGCTCTCAGTTACAAACCCCTTCCCTTCATTCAAATGTGAAGCTCTCTTGTAGTAAGCTTTTCCCCATCCGAAATCCATTTTGTAAGCGGTCTGTTTGGTAAGACCGACAATGCAGAAGTTTGCTGCGCAGCTGAAGATCGGATTGCCTTCACCGGGAACTAATTGATCGAGATCAGGATGTCTCTCCAAGTAGTCAATCGCTGATCTCAAGTACGCGTTGTCCATTTTCTTTATTTCTCCATGAACTCTCTCCACAGTTCTGTTGAAATGCTCTCTGCGAAAATCACCCAATAGCGATACCGGCCGAGCGTGAAAGAGAGTGTTCCCAATGTATCCTTCTGGAAGCTTTGGTTGTAGTCTTGACCTCCCATCAATTATTATATGCAACCTCGTCAAGTGTTCTTCACTTAAATCTGCGGGTGAAAATAGTATTAAGTGAGAACTGTTGTTCAATACGTTTTAGACAAGAGCTTCCACATCTCAAGAAAGTTTTAGGCTTTTAGTTTCCGGAGAAGGTGTTTCCAACAAAATCAACATATACCTTCATTTGCAAAGCAAGCACAACGCCAGGTATGCGCCACCAGAACTTCATATGTACTGAATTTACTATCAGCAATCTCTGCCATAGCTTTAAGAGCTTTCAAGTGGAAACGTGTGAGCTTGAGACTGGCAATCGCAGAATCAGATTCTGGATTTGATCTGTAAGCCAGGGATTTCATCGGAGGATTGTGAAAGGGGGGTGGTTGGTACTCAGTGTGAGGAAAGACAGGGGAGGGAGGGTCCTGTGCACGAAGAATAGTGCGGTCTAAGAACGGTGTTAGTTTAACTGGAAGTCCTCGAGCAGTTAGAAACCATGCTTCCATGATGTACCCAAGAGAAGTACCCTCCCCGAATGTATGGTGGATTGAACTTCCAACACAGACCGCTCCACATTTGAAATATGTAACCTTGCAAAATACCAGTTACCTATTTTACAACGATTTCGTCTAGGAATCCACAAATCTGTTACATATTTGTTCATGGAGTTCCATAATCCATGTGCATGTAATGGTGTTTACAATATGAAAGCATTTGCTAATGAACAAGAATTATAATATGCGGTAATTAAAAGTTGTGGTCAAAAGGTATTCAAACTAACAAATATTGTCCTGCTGAGAGGAGATGAACGTTTGTAACACCGCAACAATGGCCACTTGTATTTAGTTTTCAACATTTAACAAAGCATTTTCAGTATACAAAAGAGTAAAGCTTACCTGAAAGAGTAGAAGAGGAAAGGAAGAGATGTCTCCTGAGTTGTCAAGAGTAGGTACAAGTGGAGAAAGATCCAAACTTTGAGTGAGTAAGCCAATGTCTTGTACAGTAGAATCAGTCTCAGCCTCAACAAACAAAACTCCTTCTCCATTACATTGAACCTCTAACCTCCCATTCGTATCTATCACATATAAAGCAGAAAACAATCTAAAGATGAGAAGCAGATGGTGTCTATACAGAGTTTGATCGAAATCATCAAAGATAGCCGAATACAGGTTTCATCCTTCACGAACAAATCATGAATTATCAACGAACCCATCAGCAAAATAGACCCTTTGACAGAAATGAAGATGATGGGTGCAAAATCTGAGATGATTTTGAATCTTACCTTTTTGGAGCCTCCCGGCGACAGGATAGAAGAGGACAAGAACCTTGCTCAGAGCATCTATGAGAGATTGAGTGTTGGGAAGATTGGAGGAGGAACAAGGATTGTAGAAGTAAAGAGTTCCCATGTGAAACCTCACTTGTATCAGATCTAAATTGGAAAGCCATAGACTGCATGTGGGTGTTTCCTCAGCTGGCTTGACGATAGTAGCTTGCTTCACCCGAATCTCCATTTGATTCACAATCACCAAGCCTCCTCCAGCTTTAAAAACATCCAGATACGTGCCTGAAAACACGACTCGATTTGCCTGAGCTTATCAGCTAACGAAAAGTGGAGATTGAAGAAGAAGAAGAAGAAGAAGAAAAAGAATATAAAAAGGCTCTTTATTTATTTTGGTCGGCAATATAGAAATGCTTTAACGCTTATTTTAACAAACCACAAGAGAGAGGAAAAATAAGAAAGTTGAGGACTAGACGCAACAACCCAACAAATTGTTGGGAATGGGTCCAATCAAGATTCAAAAGTGATAAAAAGAAACCTCGACAAAGACAGATACATGGAAATGTGATCCAAAAAACCCATGATAAACTTAACTTACAATAACAGCAAAGCTATGAACAAAGAGAGTGATTGAATCAGTAAGGAACAAGAACACGAACAGAAGATGGACCAGAGCTCATATCTTCAAGCAACAGATCCAGAAGAGCCTTGGCTATAGGACCTTCTTTTCCTGAGTCAGACAAACAAGAAACCCATCTTTAATCAGCCAATTCTATCCATCACGTAAGCAGTTACAAAAGACAAGATTCAGATACTCAAGAGTGAAGCTTTTTTTAAATGTTTATATGATGATCTTACCATCACCAATAAATTCTTCATCCCATTGAATCACAGGTTTGATGAGAACTCCACTCCCAATAAGCATCATCTCATCTGCTTTCTTTCCATCTTCGACTGTCACATCCATTACTTTCACACTTTTAAGCATCCCCTTGCTTACAAGCTGTTCAGCTAGTGTAAGTGTTCTCTTTGCTGTACATCCGCTCAAAACGTTATCAAACCGCGGCATTACAAGCTCCTTACCACCATTAACAACAAATGCCACATTCATGTTCGGACCTTCTGCAATAAACCCATCTTTATCCACCCAAATACCTGCATAAGCTCCCTTGGCCTCAGCCTCCATTTGTGAGAGAACGTTAGGGAGATAGTTAACGCTTTTTACTGTGGCAAACTCTGGAGGCTTTATGGGGATGGACGAGGTCACTACCTTGACACCTGTTGGGTTAATGGTCAAGTTTGTCTTTATCACAATGGCGTAGAGAGTTGGTTCAAGAAATTGAGATGGAGATAGGAGGAAATCCCCTGGGCCTGCAGAGAGCCAGTATCTTAGAGATCCATCTCTACACCCAGAAACGCTCACGGTTTGGATGAGAATTCTTCTAATATCTTCACGATGGAATGGAAGTGGGATCTTAGCCATTGATGCAGATCGTATGATACGGTCAAGGTGCTGATCCAATTCATAAAGGTATCTGCTTGGTCGCAGGAAAACAAGCGAAGCTCCGATGATTAAGTAATAAAACAAATTAAGATTGGAGAAGTGAGCTACTATTTAAAGTGACTAACCCATTGATGATCATGGCAGTGTCAAAGACTCCATGACCACGGTGAACCATGTGATCATCCAATGGAAGAACCATCGCTGCTGGATCGGTTGTTATTCCGTCAACAACACTTGAGTACATGGCCAAAAACTGTTGTCCTCCTCTTGCGAGTTTTAGTTTCTCAACAACCTTTGACACCAAACATAGTTCACGAATACGCAAACAATCAAAGGCCTAAACATAAACAGATAACAAACCAATGTCTCGATCGTTCATTACCGGCTGCATATATAATTTCGTTGACAAAACACAGAACAGTCTGGTGGTGTCAAAGAACATATCCAGCTAACAACTTGGTAACGTTGTCGAGGGTTCATCATAACTTTCGAGAGTTTAAGACATGATGGAAAACCAACAGACATGGAAGAGCAAGAAACACTATGGTAACAACATAGAAAACAAAACTACCTCAGAGCTAGATAGAACAGGCACATTCCACGACTGAGAGCTTGAATCTGTGCAGAAAAGAATTCAGATTTCTCTTAGACTTATAAAAAAATTATTCGAATTTGGCATCAAAATTGAGAACATTTATGGATTTTAACGATCAACAAACTGATCACAAATAGCAATCCAAAAGACAACTAAAGAAGCCACAAGAGTAAAAACCAAGGAAGCAATGTCGAACCAGAACACATGAGAATCCTTCTTTCTCGTTTCGACGGACGCGGGAATCGAAAGCCATGTCCTGAAGAACATGGAACGAGGGAGAGAGAGGGAAAATTCCAAGTGTTAACAATCAACTCAGGCGAGAAACCGGCGATGGGCTTCGGGAAACAAACGAATAGAGAGATCATCGGAAATCGCAGCTATACTCGAAGACAACTGGAAGAAGACGAAGAATTACACATCTTGGGCCTAATTTCACCAGTTTCTAGGCCCATCAATCCAATTCTCCTTGTGTGTCTAGAAAAGGAGAACAGATTTGGGGGATAAATTGACTCTTTGGGGTTTGTCAATTTGTCGCTGAAAGGTCTGATAATCTTTCCTTTTTGGCATCTAGGTAACAGATTTTGATCGGAAAGTCTACGGAATCGGCAGCGGAAGAAGAGTGAATTGTTCATCCTTGTCTTGCCATGGTATACATATATGTTTCTACTTCGTTGGTTCACTTTGATGGGTTTGATTGTTCTTAGTACAGTCAATCTTTTTGGATTTTGCTTTAATCAATCGAAGAAACTAGATTTGGCTATGTTGGTTGTCGTATTGATTAGTCTGTGTATTCTTGTTTGCAGGCCATGTATATTCGTGTGAAGCGCATGAAAACCACTTACTTTATCCAATGTGATCCAACAGAGACTGTTTTGGATGTTAAGCAAAAACTGTTTGCCCTCATTGAGCAACCAGTTAGCAATCAGCGTCTGGTTTTAATGTCTACTGAAGAAATTTTAGAGGATTCAAAATCTTTAGCGGATCAGAAGGTATCAATCGTTTGATATATTTATCTTTCCCTGCCAATGTTGGGGAATGGATAACAATTCTTGTTCAAGTTCAATGAAGAACCATCTTAGGTATATGGACACTGCCACCATTTGCGTATTTTAAGCTTTTTTCGTTTGCTTGTTTTCCAGGTTGAGAATGATGCAGTTGTGGCTCTGACTTTAAGAAAAGGTACTTATATCTCAGCTCTTTACCCCTTATCTGTTTCTGATAATGTCAACTCCTTGTTGGTTTATAGATAACATTGAAATGTGGTAATGGATCATGCATCTTACTTAACTAGTTATTTCACACTTCATCATTTTTATATGTTTCTTTGGTTTCTGACCCCTTCAAACTTCATTGTTTGTATCCACTCTACTGAAAGGTTGAAAGTCTTTAAAACATTTGTGGCTGGATCTAGCTGAATGTGATTCTTGTTTATATCTCATAAATCTTATCACTCAGCCTTCCATGAATTGCACAAGTGCTGAGGATGCTGTATTGCATTCTATATATAGAAAGCTATGAACGGCTTGATGAATGCATCTCATTCTTTCTTCTGCAGATGATAACGAGTTTGAGGATGTCAACATTGCGCAGCCCACCGACTTCTCGATTTCATGAAGAGTTGCTGTAAAAGGGAAAACTTTGCTTCAACCGGAGAAGTATTGATTCAAAAACAAGGGGAGGAAGAAGCTATAAACGCCAGTCATTTCTTTGTGTCTCTGCTTGTGTCAACGCCTCTTTAGTTGTTACCGACAGTTGTTGTAAGTAAAGATATTGAGATGTGGAAGTTTGATTGCAACTTGCAAAATGATTAGTTTTTCAGTGAATTTACGGACTCGTATCTTGCACTGCCTCTAGTGAATTACAATAAGCTAAATCTGCAGCAAACACAATCCGAGGGAGCTCCATTATTACCCTTTGACATAGTGCTGTGGAAGAGGAAGAGTTTTATTTACCTTATGATAAAAGCTTAGAAAGTACAAAATGACGGAAAAACCAATGAGGGTGATGAAACAAAGAGACAATAAAACAAAAGCAAAGGACATAACTGTAACTAATCAGACAAAAAACGTTAAGGCTATAAGTGTGTCTGGTTCGGGGAAAAAAAAAAAAAGAGGAATAAGACCCTAATAAAGAGAAGGGATTGTGTCTCCTTCTCGACTTCTTCTTCTTCTCAATCCTCAACCCTTTTCTCTTCTCTTCTTCGCTAACCCAGGGAGAGAGAGACCCTCAAAGCCGATCCCTCCTCTCCTTCGATTGTCGGATTCAGCGATTCATCGTCGCTGAAAAAGCTTCTACCTTTAGCTTTCCTCTCGTCGATTTTTGTTGTGAGATTCGGTTCGATCTAGGCTGTTTAGATCGAGGTATGCAGCAGGGCGATCAAACGGTGCTGAGCTTGAGACCTGGTGGCGGTCGAGGAAACAGACTCTTTGGTTCCTCTTCTTCTTCTTCGTCTCTCTCTTTTGGCTCTCTTTCCTCTTCGGATCTACCTCTCCTTCGTCCTCATGGTGGTGTTCCTGCTTCCTCTTTTCCCTTCAAGGTACCCTCATTTCTGGGCGCCAAGCTCCCCTCTGTATATTTGGATCTAGCTCTTCTTGTTCCTCGGACTTAGAATTTTTTTGTATGGATATGGTTTTGTTGATCTCTGGTGTCTTTAGCGTGGGCTGAACTTTATCCAATCAGCAGCCTTTTGGTTTGGAATTACAATCTTTGGTATTTCGCTGATTTAATAATCTCAAATGTCTGAATTGTCTGTAAGCTTTTTGATTTGCGAGATTCATTGCATTATGTTATTAAATTACTACTGCAGCTCATGTTGGATTTTGGTTGCTTCCTGACCAGTGACCACATAGAATCACGTGTCTGCAACCTACAGAATTTAATCTCATAGGTATATATGCATATACGATTGATGCAAGCACTTTGTTTGTCCTGATTCTTAGTGGCGCACACAAGTATGTGTAGCTGCTGTAAATATGGACATATAATGATATGAAGGCTTTTAGGTGGGCATTTTATTAGCTGCTATTTGCTCATAAAGGACCTACTGACATTTCTTGTAGTTTAAGTTCATCAATCATGTTGGCCTTATGATTCATGAATTATTCCTCTCTAGGTTTTGTACTGAGTATTCGTGGTTCTTTGTATGTCACTTCTTTTATGATTTTGTGTATCGAATGCTAGTTAATGAAGATTTATTCTGGGTTATTCTTTTGTTTCAGGGTGGAGACTCGAGGTTTGATAGCCGTGAACGCGTGAAGTACACCCGTGAACAGCTCCTGGAACTTAAAGAGGTGATTATCTCAGTTAGGAAGATATAGGATTAAGGCTGTTATAGTTTCTGCTGTTTGTCTTTGTTCTTCCTTATTTGAGGTAACTCACATCTCTGCATACGTACAGACTACTCAACTCTCTGATGAAATTTTGAAAGTACAACGGGAAACTACAACAGAACTGTTTGGGGAGGAAGAAACTTGGCCACGTGGGGAAAGTGTCGTAGGCAATTTGGTATAGTTTTGTTGAACCGTAACTTTTGCATGTTTCCTCTATCATGAAGTTTCATGAGTTTTAAGTTTTAACACAGATCTATTTATCTTAATGGTCCAGGTTCCAGTTCAATCCGCAAGTCGCTTCTCTGAGCCAGACTCTCGCGATTGGCGTAGCCGTTCTGCTCAACCTCCACCCTCTGGGGAGGAAAGATCGTGGGATAATCTCCGTGAGGCTAGAGATTCCAGATATGTTGAAGCAAGCCAATATAATCGTCAAGACCAATCTAATTCCCAGTTTTCAAGGGCACAAATATCATCCAACAAAGGGGTAATTGATCAATAAATTAATGTTTTTTCCCCTCTTCTTAGTCCTTTACATTCTGGCATGATTTCTTAGTTTTCTTACTTTCTTGTATATCGTGTGGAACCAGGGTGGACCAGCTCCTGTCCTCGTCAAAGCCGAAGTGCCTTGGTCAGCTAGAAGAGGAAACCTTTCCGAAAATGATCGTGTTCTGAAGACTGTGAAAGGGTAATGCCATTGAGACAGTTATTGGTTGTCTAGACTTTTGCATAATTTTCCCTTACTGTCAACATGAAATCTTTAAATTAAGCTTGTACACTTACAAAGATATACTTTTCTTGTACAGGATACTGAACAAGCTAACCCCTGAAAAGTATGACCTTCTTAAGGGCCAACTTATTGACTCTGGCATCACATCTGCTGATATCCTGAAGGTGTACTCTATGTCTCAAGCATAGATGAAGTCTTGTATGAATCATCTAGGTTGTTCGTGTAGCTAACCAGTGTTCTTTTCTTTCGTTTGTAGGGTGTGATTACCCTTATTTTTGACAAAGCTGTCCTTGAGCCAACCTTTTGCCCTATGTACGCGAAATTGTGCTCTGATATCAACGACAAGCTGCCCACCTTCCCACCTGCAGAGCCTGGGGATAAAGAGATCACATTTAAGAGGGTTCTGCTGAATATCTGTCAAGAGGCATTTGAGGGCGCTGAAAAGTTGAGGGAGGAGCTTAGACAGATGAGTGCTCCAGATCAGGAGGCTGAGCGGAATGACAAAGAAAAATTGTTGAAGCTCAAGACTCTAGGAAATATTCGTCTGATCGGTGAGCTTTTAAAGCAGAAGATAGTTCCAGAAAAGATTGTTCATCACATTGTTCAGGTTAACACCTATTAGTTTGCACATTTTCTTAGACAACTTTTATTTAGGTATCCAGCATTAACCTTTATTAATTTGGTCTGAGCACAGGAGCTTCTGGGGGCAGATGAGAAAGTTTGTCCAGCAGAGGAAAATGTTGAAGCTATTTGTCATTTCTTCAAAACTATTGGCAAACAACTTGACGGAAACATGAGGTCAAAACGGATCAATGATGTATATTTCAGACGCCTACAGGAACTGTCAAAGAATCCTCAGTTGGAACTGCGTCTGAGATTCATGGTTCAGAATATCATCGACTTGCGCTCCAATGGCTGGGTTCCCAGGCGGGAAGAGGTATCCTAACTATAAAAATCTCATAATGCCAGTTTTATGAGTTACAAGGTTGAGACTTGTTTGCTGTTCCATTGTGTAGTGGTTCTGATGTTCTACTTACATTACTTTTGCAGATGAAAGCAAGAACTATAACCGAAATCCATAATGAGGCGGAGAAGAATCTTGGTCTCCGACCAGGTGCCACTGCAAATATGAGAAGAGGTATGGCTTCTGGTGGTGGGCCTGTGAGCCCTGGCCCTGTCTACCCTGGTGGGCGACCTGGTGCGGGTGGCCTGATGCCTGGTATGCCTGGGACGAGAAGGATGCCTGGGATGCCCGGGGTGGACAATGATAACTGGGAGGTACCCCGGACAAGATCAATGTCTAGGCGCGATGGGCCAGGACCTCTGCATTCTCCAGCAGTGAGCAAGTCGGCCTCAATGAACACGAGGCTCTTACCTCAAGGCAGCAGTGGCATTATGAGTGGCAAGACAAGCGCCCTGTTGCAGGGAAGTGGTTCAGTGTCACGCCCAGTTACTGTGGCAGCAGAACCGCCAGCACAGTCAGCTGCACCTCTGACCGCACAAGTTCCGGTGGAGAAACCCCAGCCTAGTGCTCCCAAGTTGAGCGAAGAAGTGCTCCAAAGAAAAACAAAGTCGCTTCTCGAGGAATATTTCAATGTCCAACTTCTTGATGAAGCTCTGCAGTGTGTAGAGGAGCTGGGGTCGCCTTCGTATCATGCAGAGTTTGTGAAGGAGGCAATATCCCTGGCCCTTGAGAAAAGCCCGCCTGTTGTTAACCCAATTGCTAAACTCTTGGAGTATTTGTTATCAAAGAAGGTGGTCACACCCAAGGATCTTGAAACCGGGTTCTTGCTTTACGGTGCTATGTTGGACGACATTGGAATCGATCTTCCTAAGGCACCAAACAACTTTGGTGAAATTGTGGGAAAGGTGATTCTGGCTGGTGGTGTGGATTTCAAATTGGTTAGAGAAATTATAGGAAAGATGGAGGATGATAAGTTCCAGAAGATGGTGGTCGATGCAGCTGTGCGCACCGTGGAGTCAAGCGAGCAGGGAAAGTCCCTATTGGCCTCACAGGCAGCAGACATTGAGGCTTGTCGGAATCTGTAAAAGTAATCATTGCTTTTAACGATTTTGCTCTCTGGGTCGAGGCTTGTGCGATGAATGTTGTGTTGTAAGCTTGAAGGAGGAGGAGAAAAGAATTCTCAGAACTCAAAAAAATAGTTTTGCTCTTCTTTTAAGCTCTTTTACGACATTATTCTCACTACTCTTCTTCGTCTTGTTGTGGGAATGTGTCCATGTTCTTCTTCCTTTTTTTGTATTCTTCTTCTGTGACTTCTCTTTTTTGTTTGACCTTTGCATTTTTGTTTTACGGTCTCAGTTATTATTCAGTTGATTGTTATTTAGACTTGAGACCCCTATAAACTGGTCGGTTCAGATAATTACACTGGAAATGTTTGATCATCGTCTTTCTTTCCATTATCTTGAGCTAAACATAAATTGATTCATGTATTATTTATAACGGACCTAAGCCTTCAAGCCAAAAAGAAAATGGATAATTGGTAAATAAACTTCGAATTTGCCGGTTTCTGCAATGATAATCAGAAAATGAAAAATTAGAGGGGTTTTCTGCAATATTCCCAAATTAAACTTTAGCCTTAATGCCTTATCAATATTAATGGGCCTGATTGGGCTGTGTAAAGCGTCACAGAAGCTCTCCCGCGCAGGACAGAGCATTATTATTATATCCCGAAAATTAAAACATTTTCGTCTCATTTTTGAACAAAATGAGTTTGAGCGTAGCTGAAGCAAATCACACGGAGAAGGAAGAGTCGCTGAGACTAGCGATCGCTGTTTCTCTACTCCGATCGAAGATCCAGAATCGTCAATCTTCTTCTTCTACTTCCCGTTGTGATGTTCCCTCTGAAACTGATGCTCTTCGCTGGAAACAGAAGGTGAACTTCTCGATTTGTTCTGTATTTGGGTTTAAACCTTGTTGTTTCTCTTCGCAACTATCTGATCTCTCTATAGTAGAATCTGATACCCTTCCATCTTAGAATTTCTAGGGCTGCATTTCGATTTCTGTTCGGAGTTTAGAAATCTAGGTCATATGATTGTGTTTTCTCGGTTGTGAGACGGAGCTTTGAGATTTTCGATTTTGAAATTAGGCTAAAGAGAGGAAGAAAGAGATTATCAAACTTCAGGAAGATCTCAAGGATGCTGAAAGTATTTTTCTGTCTCTCTTTACTTTGTCAGCTGGTTTCTGTATTTATTGATTCTTAATTGGAAAGGCTGCAAGATGTTTCTAGAACTGACTGGTCTCTTTACTAATGCATTTTGTGTCATTTAGGTGCTTTTCATCGTGATTTATTCCCAGCGAATGCTTCTTGCAAGTGTTATTTCTTTGATAACTTGGGAGAATTCAGCGGTAGGAGGATCGGAGAAGCCTCTGAAGCCAGATTTAACGATGTTCTTCTTCGTAGATTTCTCAGACTCGGTAGTTCTTTTTCCCATTTTTTTAATCATCATTCGATTAGTTTGAACAGTTTGTATTCCCTTTGTTACCTTTGTGTTTGTGGGCTTAACTTATCAGCGTGTGTTATCATTTATCTCTAGCGAGGATAAGGAGCAGAAAGAAATCAACTCAATCATCTCAAACATTGCGGTCCTCAGGTTTTGTTAAGGGTTTTCCTTTTCCTGGTGTCACGTCTATTATCTCACATTTCTAATTTCATTAATGCATTTAACAACACATACCATAATATGACCTAGATGTGCTATATGGGAGAAGGAAGAAAAAAATGGACCGAATGGAACCAAGTACCACCAGTTCATTTTCTGGGACTTGTTTATTTGAGTTGAAACTTTGACTGCAGAACCGGAATATGAAGAGGAAGCAGAGCATCTAAGGATATCTATCGATTTTCTCCTGGAACTATTTGAAGCAGACTCCAATGTTAGGCTTTGTTGCTCAAGCTTTTTCTGGTAATTTTCACTCTTGCATGCTTTGCAACTTTGAACTTGCTTCTTATATTCTGCAGGCCTCTAATTTCAGCAATTGGTCACATCAGGCTGTAGATTTCATATTAGGTAACATTGTTAATAGTTCTTGAGTTGCAAACATCTTAGTTAAATCCTGAGATGCAATTCCTTTTATTAGAAGGCTGCTTTGCACTTATGAAACAATACGCTCTTTTTGGCATACTCAAGCTTCACTGACGAAGCTGATATCGATGGGAAGGAACTTAGAATCTGTTGAAGAATCAATCAGTTCCATGATTACACAGTTGATCACAAGAATGTGCACTTCCTTTAAAGAAAATGGTAACATTAGCAGTTTAATAATGATTATAACTGTATTTTTTCGTTCTAGTTATCATTTGTAACATTTTTTTTGTGTGTGTCTACCATCTGTTGTAGAGGTGAAACAACTAGAAACAAGTGTTGTGTTTTATGTCCAACATTTGATCCGTAAACTGGGAAGTGAACCATACATTGGACAGCGTGTGATATTTGCTATTTCTCAGAGAATTTCCATTTTAGCAGAAAATTTGCTGTTTATGGACCCATTTGATGAATCATTCTCAGAGATGGATGAGTGCATGTTTATACTGTAAGTATTTTAGATTCAAATGAGATAATGTGTTTCTATGATACTTGGGGATACTGATCTTAATTATGTTGTCTAATGAACCGCAGGATACAGCTACTTGAGTTCCTGATATACGATTATTTGTTGCCCTGGGCAGAGAATGAAGCATTTGAAACTGGTAAATTAAACATTAAAAATATCATTTATAATACTTTGACAACATATCAGAGTGGCGCAGCGGAAGCGTGGTGGGCCCATAACCCACAGGTCCCAGGATCGAAACCTGGCTCTGATAAAAGTTGCCATTTTTTCCTCATTTTTACATCATTTATCTTATATTAAGCTATTAATTTTGAATTATAGTAGTTCCATTTACAAAAGATGCTGAGATCGGTTGTGTTTTATCCGTAGTTGTGTTTGAGGAGTGGATTGCATCAATAGTCCATGCGAGGAAAGCAGTAGCGGCTTTGGAAGAAAGAAACGGATTGTATCTTCTCTACATGGACCGAGTTACAGGGGAATTAGCAAAACGAGTTGGTCAAATCACATCTTTCCGGGAGGTGGAGCCAGCCATTTTGGACAAACTCTTAGCCTACCCAGAGTGACACCTTTCCAGGTTAGCATCTACTCTGTAAAAACTTTTTAACTTCGGAGCCTTTGTTAATCGTAGTTCATCAAACAATGGTGTGTGGAAAGCAAGTTGCTTGACTTTCACTTGAGGTAGCAAAAGTTGATTCGGTAATCATATTATTGCAGAAAGCTAGAAACTGTGAGAACTGTAAAGACTTGGGTCGATGTCGGCTTTGACCTTTGTTCCTTTGGTTGATGATCGCTTTGTATTTATTGGACACCTAGTTTTCCAGCGAGTCAAATATTGGCTCCACATAGCATTATAATGTTTATGTTATCATTTCATATCTCAATCAACCCACCAAATGTAATTTAATATATCCAACTAGTTAAATATCCTCAACTACTCTAGGCTTCTTTATAATCACAGCAGAGAGCAAAAACCTTATCTTATCTTAGAGCAGTGATGGGTGACATCAAACTTTTGCTCACCCTATCAATCCTTTTAGTCATGCTCTTGTCACAGTGTTCAGGTCACGGGGATGACGAAGCTGATGTGACGAGGAAGCTTGGAGTATTCATAAGGAAAGGGGCAAGATACGGGAGACCTAGCACCACCACATCTGCTTCTACAACACGTTTGTCAGGCTCCTTCCATATGACTGCTTGCCTTGCCTCCTTTTTCCTACTTTCTCTCCTTTTCTAGGTTTCTTCTACTGTCAAAAGTGGTTTTCTTTTTTACTTTCCCAACTAGAATTGATGTAGTAGACAGTACACCACCTTTGTAATGTCAACAAGAACTCCTTGAGTATATAAACTCACATAAATTGAGTTATACATAAGCGTGCATATGTACAACTTTGATGCTTGATATTGTGAACTCTACATTTGGTCTTTTTCAAGGTTTATTAAAACAAATAACACAACCTACCCAAGACAGAACTATGGGCTGCTTTATTACAGAACATTGCGTCGTGTATGAAAATCAGATCCTCATGGCTTGTATATCAAATCTCTCGTCATAGAGTCTCCAATGTCCATACCTCTCTGTCTGAGCCACATCCCCTGACCTTGGCACATAAACATCTGGCTTCTTCACCTCCTTAAGCCACTTAAGCCTTGATACATTGTTTGCAATGTCACGGCTTGACAAATGCACACACCCAGACAAGTCCAAGTACTCTAGCTTCGGACAACCCTCACATATAGAAGCGAGTCCTTTGACAGATAACCTAGAGAACTGAATCTCCAAATGCTCTAGATTGATCATGTGTTTTCCAATCGCATCAGCTTCTGTGTCGCCGTCTTGAGGACAAGCGTCTAAGTACTCTGTAGGAACAGAGCCTATGTGTTTAGAAGAATCTGACCAATCCATAAGATTGCGTTTCAGGATCTTGAGATTAGGACAGTTTCTACCAATCATCACAATAGTGTCGTGAGAGATCTCGTGGCAGTGACTAAGATCGAGCTCCTTTAGACTCCTGCACCGAAACGCTATCTTCGTCATAGATGCGTCTGTCACGTTAGGACTGCTTCTAATGGTGAGAACCTGGAGATTTGGGCATCTATATTGATATGTCTAAAATCACACTCGAATCCGATGAAAATTCCAAAACATACGAAATCACAAACTCAATCATGATGATACCTAGCCAGAAAGATATTTACCTATCGGCTGCGTAAGAGAGAGCGTGGTCGCTGCAATGGCAGACGCAGATCTTAGTGAGACCACCGTCGCTCCAATCAACAACTGATCGGAGCATTGAGTCTACCTTCCGCTCGAAATCAGGGGACCACAAGTGAGTCGACTCGGTATATGACTCGAACCAAGGCTCCAGATCGAAGATAGACCAGAGATACGGATCTCTGCAAACGGTTAGCCACGATTTTCGAACGAACATAGGTCCCGTCCATAACTCCTGAACTGTGAGCCTTGAGATGATGTTGATGAGTATCTCTGGAGCCAATCCGCCCCAATCAGACCCGTCTTCCTCCATGTTTCGTCTCAGACTCAAAGATCGGTTCTTTGTGTTCGGTAATGACTTTAAAGTGTACACGAAACGTGTCTCTTTTGACACGTGTCAATACATCTGACCGTTGATTTTGTTCCTTGACTTTTGGATCACTTCCATAGATTTCGTTTACTGACACATGTTGATTATAAGTGTCACTTTTTTAGTACGACACCTCAAGAATGGAGAAGGGATAAGGTTTTTCAAGTTTACAAGTCACAATTACATATGTTTTCGAAGTGAAGATAAGTAAAAATAAAGCAAAGCTAAAATTGATGTGAAGCTATGTTACAAGATACTTGAAGAACAAAAGGTTCATCCTTTTTAGACTCTGAGAGCTGCAACAGGATCTTGCCATGAAATTTTCCTCGTATTGGAACCGTTTCCACCATTCCTGCAAGAGGATAGCTTCATCTCTTTCTGTAGCTGTTGCTGTTGCTGCATCTCAATGCTAGTACTCACTCTCTTACATAAACTACTCTCTTCCACTCTCATCTTCTCTTGATTATCGTTTTTTTCTCCTATTTTTGCCTCTTCTTCTCCCTATAAATCAATTTAAGAGTTGGTCAAAGAGTAAAGACATGTTGGTTTCTTTGTCCACATTGAAAGATGTGCTTACAGATATCTGGTTAAGATCAAACAATGGAACTCTTCTCTTAAGACTGGTTTTGGTTTCATCGAGAAGAACCCTTCCCGAGTGGTTTAAGTCAGGAAGCGAAACATGCTTAGTTTCCACTTCACTTCTCTTATTAGGAGACACTTCTACTCGGATCTTTTTCCCACCGCTTGATCTTCCTCTGACCTTTTGGATATCTTGTGGCTGGTCTTGTCTCAAATGTCTGTATCTCCGCCGCAGAAATCTGATAAAGATGTTACACGAACGATATAAAACACTTGAGAAACACACATCAACGACTAACGATATATATTGTCAAGGATTGTAAGAGTATCTTTACCGGACTTCGGCCATTAGTGTTGCCTTTCTTTCTCGTATTGTCCGTAACCTTTTTCTCATAGCTTCGGTTTCCTAGTGTAATTCAACAAGTAGCAACACGTTAATGAAAGCAAACACAGAATCAAAGGTCAGAGAAACGAGCCATAAAGCACACAATCAGGTTTCAACCCTGAAACTACACATGAAAAAGCAAGAAGCATAATGTTTTTAATGAAGCAATTAAACTTTAAAGTTTCCGAGGAGCTGTGAGACCAGATCAGGGTGGAAAAATCAAACCTTGAGCAAAAGAAATTACATTCTCAGATCTAGAAAGACAACTAGACCAGACCCAGAAACTGAAACTTGATCTAACTAAAAAGAGACACAGCTCGTACCATATGCAGTTCTTGATAGTCTTGCATAAGGCTGTGATGCCTAAGCCTGACCTTTGGATCCTCAAAAGGATTAGGATTTGAGGGAGTGAAATCGCTGTGAGTTCGATTCATCATATGAACACAAGATGTGTGATTACAGAATCACAGAAGGAGAGATGGAGAGAGATGAACAGCAAGAAGAAAAAAGAAAAAGAGAGAGAGAGAGAGAGAGAGAGGAAGGTTCTGGGTTTCGTGTAGAAGTCTAACATCAATCTGAGGAGAAGTCAGAGAAGGACAAAGAAGCAGAAAAGAAGGACACATCATGTTGTTGTTGTTGTGAAAAATAAAATAAAAGGCAAAATTTGCTTTTTTGGACGTGAGTGTGTTGGGTGTTGAGACAGCAGTGATGAAGATGGAAGCAGAGACTTATGCAGGAAAGAGGTAAGTGTGGGAAATGACTTCTGCACTACATTGTGGTTGTGGTGTTTAGGGGTCAAAGAAATAAAATAAAAAGCATCTTCCTTTTTTCACCTTTTTTTATTAATGAGTTTGGTTGGAGAAATCTTGAAGAAACAAACCTCTCTCTTTTGTTTCTTGTGTTCCACTCACTGTCGTCTGTAAAATATGTATTATGTTTATCTCTCCATTCTAACTGGGTCCATTGAATAGAGACCGATGAGAATGGAGGTTGAAGTATATTTTTCATGACTTTTATTATTACTAGCCCCCCTCCCCATGAAAAGTCAGATGGTGGAAGAGAAAAAAAAAAACGAAATAAAGATTCGCCTTTAAGCTATTACTAATATAGTATACGGATTTTGCAGAAAACTCTGCCTTGATTTCTGGAAACTGGTGCTGGGTTTTAGTTTTTCTTGAGTTTTCTTATTTTATTTATTGCGTCAATGGATAAAATTCCATATTTACTATTAAATTCCCATCTCCCTCACTCAAGTCACATGCATTCCATTTACTCTGCTCACCCCAGAAAATAAAAAAAAAATTCCTAAAGGCAATAACTTTTTGCATTTATATAGATGATTGTAGTGTGTTTAATGCATCGACGACCATAAGCTGATGCAATAGTGAAAAGGGTTCGTCACAATTAACACACAGCTCTGTAACGCTTAGCTTCTTCATTTTCACGAGCTTTGTTTTCGATTGTAACGTTTTGTTTCATGGAATGGATTTGGGTATACCTTTTCCTCACCTATTTATACTTGCAAATTCTCATCATATGATTATACTAATCGAGATTAATCACAAAAACATCGTTAAACTTGTTGTATAGCTATTATAGCCACAAATGTCTTCACTTATGATGTGTTGTTCACTTCTGTTGTTTGGTTTGTTGTCTGAAGGTAGAGAAATTCTGGTGGGAAGCAAGTCTAACACATGGAGGGTTCCTGAATCTACAGAGGAAACACTAAACCAATGGTCAGAGAGAACAAGATTCAAAATTGGAGATACTCTTTGTAAGTAGTGAGATATTTAACTTTGCTACGTGTTGCTATGTTTTTGTTTCTCATTAAATTCATTTTTGTT
Organism: Crucihimalaya himalaica; assembly: GCA_004349715.1. Lineage (NCBI taxonomy): Eukaryota > Viridiplantae > Streptophyta > Magnoliopsida > Brassicales > Brassicaceae > Crucihimalaya > Crucihimalaya himalaica. Next base: position 4,930,616 of record SMJT01000001.1, read on the forward strand.
CTTGAATAGTATGGAAATACAATGCGGAGAATGATTCAGTCTTGCAAGTGAGGGAAAAAGATTACGAGAGATGTGACAGATCAGAGCCACTAAGAGGATACAAAGATGGTCACACGAAGATAGAGCTGAAGAGGTCAGGTCCTTTCTACTTCATAAGTGGGGAAGAAGGACATTGCCAGAGAGGAGAGAAGCTTCGTATCGTCGTCTTGTCTCCAAATCACAACAGAAGCGTTGTTGATGCTCCTCCTCCTGTAAACCTCGTCTTGTCTCCAAATCACAACAGAAGCAGCGTTGCGGGTGCTCCTGTAATAAAAGCTCATATCACAAACAAGGGAAGGCTGAACAGAGCATGGAGTTTGCTTCTTCTTCTTCCAATAGGCATTTTGGTTTAGTCTTGTTACCTCTTAGCCATTTCGGTTTTTATTTTCCGGTTTATTTGTTTTGCTTTTTTTCTGGCTTATGAAGTACCCTGAGTCATGTTTAATAGTAATACTGAGTCATTCATGTTCAATACAGTTTGATTTTTGTTTGGATCAGCAAGGTATAATCTAATAATCCTAATGGTTTATTCTTTAACCCGGTTCGGTTACACCACTTTAATTGGAAACAAATGTGGGCCGAATGGGAAGTTAAGTCCATTAAAGGCCCATTATGATAACGCTTAAGCCTGTCCACGATTTACAATAGCTATCTTCGTCTCCGAGACTGAGACCGTTCTTTTGCTTATCCTCCCCCTTCCAATGGTTTAATCCAGCAGTTGTCGACGATGTCGATAACGTACTCCGCTATTTCCTGTAAGTTTTCTTCTTCATTGTCTTTCGAACCTACCCTCAATGCTCAGATTCACTCCTTTATGGTCAGTGATTGATTTTGGTTTCCGTTGTATTCCCCAGCCGGTACACTTTCTGGGTTTTCACCAAAAGGTGTACCTTTTGCTATTCAGAGCGTACCCAGGAGGCAATTTCTCATTCCTAACCCTTTTTCTAGATTTGGGTTCTCTCCTTCTCTTCAGGTCTGATTCCTTTACTAGTCAGTATCATCCAATTCGTTTTACTCTGCTTCGTATCTGGTTTTGGTTCTTATAATAAGACCACACTTTGTTGCTTCATGTATGAAATCTTTCGGTTGTGTACAGCTATGTTTTTTATTTTCACCTGTTGATGACATCCTTGTAGGTTCACTAATCTTAAGTTATGTGTAAAATTCCAATTTCATGTGGAGTGTCAAGTACTTACTGTTATATACGGATATGTTGTGCAGGGAAGTATCATTGAGTTCAGACTTAAGTTAAGTTCCAGAGTTGTGCTTAGTAAAGAGCGTCGATCTCTTCCATTGGTTGTGAGAAATGATCGTCCTCAGAATGAAGACTTACCTAAGCAGTACACAAGGAGAGAGAAGAAACCCTTTCCGGTGCCAATTGTGGACCTGAGACGAGCTGCGAGGGAAAGAGTCAAAAACAACAAAGACAAACCTAAGAGACCTCTCCCTCCACCTAAAAACGGTATGGTCGTGAAGAGCCTTGTGCCTCTTGCATATAAAGTATACAATGCAAGAATCAGATTGATTAACAATCTCCACCGGCTCATGAAAGTTGTTCGTGTTAATGCTTGTGGGTAAAGTCTCTTCTTCTTCTTCTTCTTGTTTCATTTGCGGTCAGATTGAGTTTGGCCTTTCGATGTTGTTTGATTGGTCTTTTAGGTGGTGCAATGAGATCCATGTTGGACCTTACGGGCATCCATTTAAGTCGTGTAAAGGTCCGAATGCTTCCCAAAGGAAAGGTCTTCATGAATGGACTAACTCGGTCATTGAGGACGTTATTGTTCCTCTTGAAGCCTATCACCTCTATGACCGCCTTGGCAAGCGCATCCGTCATGATGAGAGATTCTCGATTCCCCGAGTTCCTGCTGTAGTTGAGCTCTGCATTCAGGGCGGCGTAGAAATCCCCGAATTTCCAACAAAAAGGAGAAGAAAACCAATTATCCGCATTGGCAAAAGTGAGTTTGTTGATGCAGATGAAACTGAATTGCCTGACCCAGAGGCTCAGCCTCCTCCAGTGCCATTGTTAAACGAGTTACCTGTGTCAGAGATCACTCCCCCTTCTAGTAAAGAAGAAACAGTCTCCCTAGCCGAAGAAACATTACAGGCCTGGGAAGAAATGAGAGCAGGAGCCAAAAAGCTTATGAGGTTGTACAGGGTTAGGGTCTGCGGGTACTGTCCTGAAGTTCACGTAGGTCCAACGGGACACAAGGCCCAGAACTGTGGTGCATTCAAGCACCAACAGCGGAATGGTCAACATGGTTGGCAATCTGCAGTGCTTGACGACTTGATACCACCAAGATATGTTTGGCATGTTCCTGATGTGAATGGGCCACCATTGCAACGGGAGCTACGAAGCTTCTACGGGCAAGGACCTGCTGTTGTGGAGATATGCGCTCAGGCTGGTGCCGTTGTACCTGAGCAGTATAGAGCTACAATGAGACTGGAGGTTGGAATTCCTTCGAGTGTGAAAGAAGCCGAGATGGTCGTTTAATATATAGAAGAGCTTGAATACTTCTCTTCTTGTACAAAATCCTCCATTCAGCCTCTTATTATAACATGGTTTTATTTTTAATTTGTGTTTCCCAAGTTTGTAAATTAATTGTAACTTACATTTATAAGTTATGAGATTTTGAGAAAAAAATATGTTTTTAACTCTTATTTTACTCTTATAAAGCAAGTATAGAGATGCATTGAGATTGTATAATGGCCGTTTGATAAAAAGAAGACCTTGTATACATTTTTCCTATTATCAAAGGTAAAAATGTCATTCGACTCGTTGTCTTCTTCGTTGCTTTGTTTTTTTTTCCTTTTTATTTTGGTTCTTTTCTGGTAAAGTCGATACCACTTGTCTACTCTGGTCGCTTTATACCCACTTTCATCATTTCTAGTTCGTAGTTGTTCTTATCGTAAAAGGGTTATCCTCATCAACGGGACCCTTGAAGCCATGTAAAAGCCTCTGTCTTTGTCTCTTTCTCTTGCTTCAGCAAGTCCACTTCGATTCGCTTATGTTTTGTTTCTAATTTTGTTCTGCGAGAAATTGAAAATTGGTTTGAGCTCTACCTCTCCTAATTTGTCTCTCTGCTATGTGTCGGTGTCCATCATTCATCAATTTGTTTCCTTTTGTATGCAGTTGAGTTGAGTTGTGGATCATACTGGTCAGAGTAAGTCTATCTTCATTTAGCATAATTTTGACAACTTTTCATGGCCAAAAGAAGCTATGTTTCATTTACAACTTCATTTGGTATGAGTTCATAATTTACTTGGTCTTTCAAAAGTAAATATTTTTCTTGGTCTTATTTTGTGATGATGCAGCTTGCTTAATGATTGGTGTCTATTAAACGGTGTTCTCTCTTCATCGATTCGAGCAAGTGATCGTGGGCCTATTCGTTGAAGAATCTTGAGTCCTGGTTCCTTATTAGCTACCATGGCAGGAAAACGAGAAAATTTTGTGAGGTTAGTGCATCCTTTTGGTTAAATAGAGAGATCTGACATTCAAAAGTTTGAATCGGTATAACATATTGATTTGCATTGAAGCCCTCAAGTGAACATTTTCCTACAATATTTTTATCCCAAACATCAAATTTTATAATTCCTTGCAGTTTTCTCTTTTGGCAATACTTATTTTCTGATTTTGTTTCCTGGAGGAACTAGTATGAATTTTGAACTATTGCATAACTCTTAATCGTTTGCTTGTTGGTGCATAATAATCTGAAAGTTGTGTTGTTCATGCTTTATAGGGTGGATGATCTGGACTCTAGGTTACCATCATCATCTGTAGCATTCCAACAGAACTACGCCTCCAATTTCAGTGGACAACTTCATCCTATTCATGGGAGCAATGACACATCTAAATCCTTCAAGAAAGGGATCCAAAAGGGTTCCAAAGGGCTAAAGTCGATCGGCCGTTCACTGGGTTTCGGTGTTTATCGAGCAGTGTTCCCAGAAGACCTTAATGTATCTGAAAAGAAGATATTTGATCCTCAGGATAAAATCCTTTTGTATTGCAATAAATTATTTGTTGTGTCATGTATTCTTTCAGTGTTCGTGGACCCTTTTTTCTTCTATCTCCCTGTGATTAATGATGAGTCCAAGTGCCTGGGTATTGACAGAAAACTGGCTATCACAGCAAGTACATTGCGCACTTTTATTGATGTGTTTTATCTCGCTCACATGGCTCTCCAGCTCAGGACTGCTTATATTGCACCCTCATCCCGGGTCTTTGGGCGGGGTGAACTTGTGATTGATCCTGCACAGATAGCAAAGAGATATTTACAACGTTGGTTTATTGTCGACTTTCTCTCAGTACTTCCTGCCCCTCAGGTTGGTGAATATATGCTTAGGATCATTTCAGTAATTTGTGTGTTGGAAAATATGATTGCTTGATTTGTTGAAAGGATGCATTAGTTGGTCAAACATCTCTGTTAAGAGCTTGCTAGTTCTAGATTTACAGTATTCATTTTGTGTATGTGCAGATTGTAGTTTGGAGGTTCTTGCGAAGGTCAAATGGGTCGGATGTATTAGCTACAAAACAGGCCTTGCTTTTCATTGTTTTGGTTCAGTATATACCGCGATTCCTACGTGTCTTGCCCTTGACATCAGAATTAAAAAGGACTGCAGGTGTCTTTGCGGAAACTGCTTGGGCTGGTGCCGCTTATTATCTGCTCTTATATATGCTTGCAAGTCATGTGAGTGTATAGATTTTTTTTTCTTTATAATTACATTGCTTTTTCAATGCTTGCCCATTGTACCATGAGTTATGTTATGTGACTGTGGCACTAAAAGTGCAAAATCAGGAAATAGTTTAATCTCCGTTTCATTGTTTTGAACTTATGTTCAAATATATAGTTTCATAAGACATGTAAAGGAGCTTATTGAGCTTTCTGGTTAAGCTGTCTCTGCTTACTTGTGATGTTCTATGCAACCTTTCCTTTTAATTTAGTTGATGTTCATGGTATCGCAAATGTTCAAGTTTTTTATGACGAGCAACTCTGATTGTATTAGCTTATTGAGTTTGTTTTGCTTATGTACTGTTCAATAACAGTAATGAGTTGGTAAATGCTATTTTGATTGAGCCACTTATTCTTATCTTGCAGATAGTAGGAGCGTTTTGGTACCTTTTAGCCTTAGAACGTAACGACACCTGCTGGCAGGAGGCCTGTAAAGGTGCAGGGAATTTCAGCACAGATTTCTTATACTGTGGCAATCATAACATGGACGGCTACGCTGTTTGGAACAGAACCAAGGAATCTGTTCTTCGGTCCAAGTGCCGAGCTGACCTCGATGATCATAATCCTCCATTTGACTTTGGGATTTATACACAGGCTTTATCGTCCGGAATTGTCTCATCTCAAAACTTCATCGTAAAATATTGTTATTGTTTGTGGTGGGGCCTTCAGAACTTGAGGTAATTATGTTAACTCCGTTTGTTCTATCACAAATCAGTCAAAAGTAAAGAAAAGACTATCGCTTTGATCTTGCCAATTCTTTCAAAACCAAAAATTTTCAGCTCCTATGATCACATGTTTGCTCAAAGTTATACGTCTATGAGTTTCAGATATTCATACAGCACTTTTCATTGTTTTGCCACAGTACACTTGGACAAGGGCTTGAAACCAGTACATACCCAATGGAGATTATATTTTCCATAGCTCTCGCCATTTCTGGATTGATCCTCTTTGCTCTTCTCATTGGAAACATGCAGGTGAGTATTTGTGGAGCAACATTAGCTACTTCCGTGATCAATAGAAATTTCTTGTTAGCTCCTTCAGTGGAAGCATTATGCATAATTTGGTTCCTCTGGATTTAAGGACTATCTAACAACATTTTGTAATCTTGGGACAGACATATCTCCAGTCTCTTACCATTCGGCTCGAAGAAATGAGAGTAAAGAGGCGTGATTCAGAACAATGGATGCATCACAGAATGTTACCACAAGATCTTAGGGAGCGTGTGAGGAGCTATGACCAGTATAAATGGTTGGAGACACGTGGTGTAGATGAAGAGTATCTCGTTCAGAATCTCCCCAAGGATCTCCGGAGAGACATCAAACGGCATCTTTGTCTGGCTTTAGTGCGCGGGGTAAGATCTCCCCGCTGTTCCTTATTCAAGCTTCTCGTATAGATCACACAACCTTTTGAACATTTAGGACCCATTGTATAACAGTTGGCTCGTAACTAAAACTAGCTCTTGACCATCAACAACCTAGCTTGGTTCATGATACCGTTTCTTTTGGACATGCCGAGTAATAATGGCGCTTTTACCATAATATTAGGTTCCATTGTTTGAGAGTATGGATGACAAGCTGCTGGATGCAATCTGTATGCGGCTGAAACCATGCTTGTTTACAGAGAGTACGTATTTAGTACGGGAAGGAGACCCTGTAGACGAGATGCTATTCATAATACGTGGTCGCCTTGAGAGTGTGACAACAGATGGAGGCAGGAGCGGTTTCTTCAACCGCAGTCTCCTGAAAGAAGGAGAATTCTGCGGGGAAGAGCTTCTGACATGGGCATTGGATCCAAAATCAGGTGTAAATCTCCCGTCTTCCACGAGAACCGTGAAAGCTCTGACAGAAGTAGAGGCGTTTGCGCTGACCTCAGAGGAGCTGAAGTTTGTAGCAAGCCAGTTTCGGCGCCTACACAGCAGGCAAGTGCAGCACACATTCAGGTTTTACTCTCACCAATGGAGGACTTGGGCAGCTTGCTTCATTCAGGCTGCCTGGCGCAGATACTGCAAGAGGAAGAAGATGGAAGCGGCCGAGGCCGAAGCTGAGGCCGTGTCCAGCTCAACCACTGGACCTTCATACTCCATCGGGGCTGCATTTCTTGCCACTAAGTTTGCGGCTAATGCGCTTCGCACCATTCACAGGAACCGGAACACAAAATTGAGGGATTTGGTCAAGCTGCAGAAGCCTCCCGAGCCTGATTTCACTGCTGATTGATGATTGAGCCGCTTGTAACATACTGTACTTGTCTATAATTATAGGAAACCATTACGATTGAAATAAACAAATATTGCATGGCTTCTTTAGAGCTGCTTGTGCTGTCTGTAAAATCAATATGTATGTGGTATAGAAACAAAGCGGGCATAGCCGTTGGATGGAATAAATGGACGGCTAAGATCTATTGGGCTTTTCTTAATTAAGCCCAAATTGTAGTCACAGCGACATGCTCCGTCCAAAGAGAAAGGCAAAGAAAGTTGCGACTCGGTGGAAGATCGATCGGACTAGGAGAAGGGAAGATGGTTGGCGCGAATCTGAAAGCAGAGACGATGGCTCTAATGGACAAGAGAGCAGCCATGGAGACAGAGATGAACTCTATTGTCGAACGTCTCTGTAATCCCGGCGGTCCTGGTCTCTCCGGCAATCTCATCGACTCGGAGGTACTATATCTGCGTCACACTCTTCTGTAGTCTTAACTGAGGCATCTGGTTGGTTTTGATCCTTTGATTTGTTTGTATATGACAGGGATTCCCGCGGGAAGATATTGACATTCCTATGGTGAGAGCTGAGCGTCGTCGTCTTGCTGGTGATTTCTCTTTTCTTTTTGTCCTGCTGAATGAGTCCATAGTTAGGGTGAGATTACGAGTCCAAGGCAGGGTTAAACTTAAAGAACCCTTAGGAAACATAGCAAAATCATACTGAGCATATATTGGTTTTTGTCTTGGCTTGAGTTTTTTTCATAGTTTTGTGAGCTAGAGATGAGATTGGGAGGAATCAAGCTTGATTCTACAGTGAATCAAGTGTTAGTGTCTGCATTGCTCTTTCCGCTATTAGTTGGTTTGTTTCTCTGAAATAGTTTCTGCATCCACAGAGTTAAGAAGTGAGCACGGGGAGATAACGGAAAAGATAAATGTGAACATCCAAATTCTTCATTCAGTGAGGCCTACATCTAGAGCTTCATCCACAAAAGATGCAGGTATGACTTAACAAGAAGCTTTACATTTCTGCTTGTAATCTTTGATTGGCTCAATCCTCTTTCTGATTCTGGTCCTTTGTATAGGGCTATGACCATTAGAGGTTTATTTAATAGTTTGAAACCATATGCACGACGTGGGTACAAAACTTATGAGTAGGAATTGATGTAGGTTCAGGAGAAACCAGCTTGTCAGGTGCAGTGACTTCCTTATCTACCTCCATGGAGACATCTGGCTTTGGTGTTACATCTCGTCCCCTGGATGTGGATGTGGTTACTAGTATTCCCTTTGCCATGGTTGATGAGATAACCGAGTCATCTCCAGCTGCAGAGGATGGATTACAGCTTGGGGATCATGTTTTGAAATTTGGCAACGTGGAGGGTGGTGACAATCTGATGCAAAGGCTTGCCGCTGAAGCTCAGTCTAACCAGGGACAAGCAGTTTCTGTTCAAGTTATGAGGCAAGGTGCAAAAGTCTGCTTATCTGTCACACCGAGGATATGGCAAGGCAGAGGACTATTGGGGTACATACTGATACTGCTAATACATTGCTATAGTTGATCTATTCACAATAAAGAAGGGGAAAAAACATTCCTTCGTATCAACTAATGACTTGTTAACTCTTTCCCATATGATCTTCTTCCATTGCAGGTGCCATTTCCGTTTGGTATGAGCAGCAGGTGCTTCCTTGGATTATCATTTGGAGGTGTGGATATGCTGAAAGCTTTTGTCAGAGTTAGTGGGTGTTGATGTCATAAAGAACAGTAATTTCAATTTTGTAAGGAGAACCCAACTTAAAAAAAAAGCATTTGTTCTGTAGTTGATATGACAATTAAGAGGCATCAGTACTCATCCTAACAATGGTTTAGGTGGTTGACTTAAAAAAAAAAAAATAGAATCCGAAATCATTGAGTTTCTTACCCACTTCACTGGAACCCAAAATAATTAGGCTGTTGATGATCACCGCACTAAGAATTGGTGGGGTGGTAGCAAAATCGACGTCATGCTTTTCTGCTTCCACTGTCTTAGCACATAACAAAGACATCATTCCACCTCCAAAATCGAGGCTTGAGTTAAAGATACAAGGCTGATGTTAGATTTTTTCTGTCGTATTAGTAAAAAACTTAAAATAATGTATTAGCATGCCCTCGTCCTTCAGTATATAAAATGAGCTTTGGCCGAGTGTTTTGCTATCAAAATACAGGACCGTCTATTTTTCCTCTCTGCTTTGAGAAACTCGAGTTTGAGATTAGAGTGTTTCCTAAGTCATATTGAAATGTTGATATTAGTTATAGCACCAATGTTACGGATGCTCTATGTACAAAAAACGGTTATCACTGATGAAATAACATTTGCAGAGCCAGTTCACGATGTCAAGTAGGTTTTATGCTTATCTTGCTTGTGTCTGCACTCCTTTTTATCTACGAATATTCCTTACTGTCATTCTTTGTGGTGTATGTTCAGGCGGTTGTTTGAACTTCTTTTGCGTTTCAGTGCTTTGGATTGGACGAACACACGTGGCCTATGATTTTTGGGCAAAAGACAGGCCTTCAGATTCTTGCTATGATTCTGGTTCATCCTCTTTGGCTTACGGAAGTATCTTTGACCAAGTGTCTCATAGGCTTAAGCAGCTGTGCAAAACGAAGCGGAACGTGTGCCCTGATAAGCGTCCCATTCTCTGTATATTCCTATATACACAACAAACACAAGGCATGAGAATCTTATGAGTTATCTGAATAAGTAAAATGAAAACTAAGTAAAATGGTTGGTCATCTACTCACAGTTTCTTTCACCATTCCAACCTTGTGTATGGTGCTTAGAAGGTCCCCTTTATCAAATGGTAAAAGGGCTTCAACCCAAACCATTGAATCCTGTTACAGAGTTTTAAGAACTAAATTTCTAATGTGCCACAATCATGAACCAAAAAAAAATCAAAACATTCTGATGAAATGCAAACCTTGAACTTCTCATGAACAGCATTGCAGAAGTCGTCCAGTCCTTCTCCAGTCAGAGCAGATATACAAATAGTATCCCCAAGTTTCTGTGCATCCAGCTTGACCTTTTGAGGATCATCCACTCTATCAACCTAACCAAGGAAAAGAGTTGTTCCCACGTTGTTTTGCATACCCAGCAAGAGATTGAATAGAAAACAATCATATCCGTCTGTACTACTATACATTACCTTATTCCACACGACCAATTTTGGGATTGATGAAACATCGAGTTCAGACATAACCTTTTCCACAGCTTCTATTTGTTGCTCTGCCAGTGGGTGGCTAAACATTTTACAAGCATATTATCAACAGGAGGTGAAATTATGACATCTGATTGATTGATCCAATTTAACCAGGATTTGAAGATACCAAACCTGATGTCAACAACATGCACCAAAAGGCATGACTCTGAAATTTCTTCGAGTGTTGCTCTGAAAGCAGCAACCTGCAAGACACTTTTCAGCCAAGTTACACACTGCATTAACAGAAAGCCTTCTACAATCTAATTCTAAGAGAAACTCATGGGAGTATTAACAAAGCACCAATATTAGCCATTAAGACCTTACCAGGGTGGTTGGTAACTTTTGGATAAATCCAACAGTATCTGTAAGAAGAAATTCCTTCCCGTTTTGCATCTGCACAAAACGAACACAAAAGAAATCTCATTTCAAATCCAGATACCACATTAAATAAAAAAATTCATGCTATCAATAGCTTAATATCCACATATAGCTTCGTTGAAAGAAAAGTTTCAAGATGACAAAGAAGGTTGTGCAGTATAATCGTGTTAAACACATCACATGAACAAGTCATCGATTAGGTAATGTGACTATTAGGAGCATATCTGCATATGTATTCTCTATTGTAGCATATAATAAAAGAAACAAATTTCAGAAAAAGGAAGGGACTGCATATCTACTCTTCCAACAAATTTCACTGACCTGAACCCTTCTCGTAGTTGGATCCAGAGTCGCAAACAAACGATTTTCAGCGAGAACATTAGCACCGGTCAATTGGTTCAAAAGTGTGCTCTTTCCAGCGTTTGTGTAACCGACCTAAACACGATACGTATAAAACATTCTCATATAGAATGAAGTGTTTGTCAATTCCTACGAGTTTAACATACCGAGGTGTACTTACCAAAGATACAACAGGAACAGGTATAGCAACACGCCGGCTTCTATACTGCTTTCGATGCTTTCTTACAGATTCCAACTCCTTTTTGAGAACTCCAATCTAGCCAATTCAATATGAAAACGTTCAAGATATGATAATATCTTAACTGACCAATACAAAATTAACCTAAGCAGACGGAACTTAAGAAACCACTCATCACAATCATAATCACAAAATTTGTCACACACCATTACTTGACAAACAAAATGAGGCGCAGTAGCAGAAGAGGCTAAAAACTACAGAAATATATACATTTTACTTACTTGAGTGCGCAAGATTCGCTTATCAACTTCAATTTGTTTTTCTCCCATGCCCTTGACTTGGCCACCTGATTGACGCTCAAGATGAGTCCACATTCTAGTCAATCGTGGTAACTGGTATTCCATTTGTGCTAGAGCAACCTGGAAACAGTTCCACATTTCAGTAAATGGTTTCTGAAAAGTGCATTACTAAAAAATTTTACAATGGTCATCTCTATATGTATGCTTTTATCTTGCCTGCAAGGCTGCTTCATGAGTTGCAGCCCTTTGATTGAAAATGTCCAAGATAAGGGCGGTACGGTCACAAACTCGAACTTCCCCACCAAAGGCCTTTTCCAGGTTACGCAATTGTCTACAATTTAATAAGAAAATGAATCAGTGTTGAAACAAATAAGAGTATGAAACTCCTACATACTACAAAAACCCAATGACTAGTTTTAAGTATATATTCTACAGCTTTCAACAAAAAAACTGAAGAATTTACAAACTTCAGTTCAAAAAGGTATGCAAGACGCGTGGTGGTCTTAACTCAAGAGCATAGATTTCCACTAAAACAAAAGTTACAAAGAAACATTACCCTGGTGAAAGTTCATCGTCAAATATCACGGTCTCAACGTCCAATGCATTAATTGCGCTTTTTATCTCTGCGACCTTTCCTGATCCAATGTATGTTCTAGGATTTGGGGAAGCTAGCCTGTGGTATACCATCAAACGATCATTGACAATAGCATCCGCCGTAAAATAACATGGCAACAGAAGCTATATAAACAACTACTAGATCACAGGGGACCAAGAATCCAGTCATATCCCTAAGTAGCAATACATGGAAACTACTAACTTTTGATAAGTAGAACCAACCACCGCAAGCCCAGCAGTATCCGCAAGCTGTTCTAGTTCCTCAAGAGATTCCTCTATATCAAACAAACATTCTCCATCACCCTTTCTTTCCACGCCCACAAGATATGCCTTCTCTTCAAAAATCTGGAAATTACAAAATGAAGTATGCTTCTTCAATACTGAAGCAGCACAAGTCCTTTAAAGAAACTAATTTATTCATAGAACTAATGGCATGCTCAGGCAACTAATGACAAAACATTATCCACTAAATGATGACGAAGATAACGCAACCTCCTTTCCATTTCTGAGCTTGAATCTATCGTCCAAGCTCTCTTCATCTCCTTTTTTCTTCCTCAACATTTTAGGTGGAGTAGTAGTAATCGTTTCCTTGTCGAGATTTGGCTCCTCTGCAGATAATTCGAGAAAATGAGGGATTTCATCTTCCTCCACAGTTTCCTCAAAGTCGAGACCATGCTGAGCAACGTTACAAGATAATCTCCGCGAATAGCAGTTGGCGTGAAGACGAGAGAGGGGAAGACGAGCAATCTGGCGATTGGGTTTAGGCTTAGGGTTCGCGTGCCACTGAAGTTTGGAAATTGGAGAAGAAGAAAGGTAAAACGAGCTCATGGTGGAGATGGAAGGAGCATCTGCGAGATTGATGAATGTGTGGAAATGGGTTCATGGTGAAGAAGAAGTGAGTTCAACTACGCGCCGTTTTTATTAATGCTTCTACGCACTGCTTGCCGTTTCGTTTGTTATTATTTATTTTTTGGGTTTGTTTGGTTACTAGATTAGCTGTATCTTGTCCCTGGACAACATTATTGATCCATAAATCTATGTTTATTTATGATTTGCATTTTTCATTTTCTCTTTCCTCTCGATTTTCTTGGGAAGAAGAAACTCATGGGAATTTTCAGGAATTTTGTCAGCCATTTTCTTTCTTTGAGAAACCACTATTAGGTGTGTAAAAATCCTTTTTTTTTTGTTCTTTGCAAGTCAAAGTACTCTTTGTCTCTTGTTTATTCACAAATGCAGGCTTGTTTCTGTCGGTTTTCAGGAGGCTTTTTTTAATCTGAATCATTGACGTTGCTTTTTATGTTACTCAGGTCTGTTTGTTGTAACAAAAACCCTAATTTTGTCAGGAAAGGAAGCATTTTTATTGATGTTATGCTCTGTTTTCAAAAGCTCAAGAGGAATGAGTGTTTCTGTGTTGTCCAAGAGAGTATTGGTTCGTTGACTGAGTTAGTTTTGGTTTTGGAGATCTAGCAACTGAAAGCTGGTTACATGGACGTGGCAGGGTACTGTTTTTGACTCCCTTTCGATGGCGATGCTGTTTATCTGGAAAAAGAATGGCCTCTTTCAGATGTTTCTCTCTTGATTCAAGAGTCAGAATCAGGTCAAGTGTTTGGTGAAATCCATGTCTGGTGCTCCTAGAATTCAGTCCATGAATGTGGCTGAAGCAGATACCAGGCCAACTCTGAGGACTGCTGCTAACAAGGCTAGTCCGTTCATCACACACAAAGCTGTTTCAAAGTCACTGAGAAAGCTTGAAAGATCCTCATCTGGGCTCAGTGGATCAGATGAGAAAATATCTTCTACTTCACCAGCCGAAACCGTGTGTTCTTCTTCTAGGAAGCATACTCTTAACGTGGCTTCTATACTACGACGACATGAACATAACCTAAATTCTAATCTGTCACTGAATGCATCTTTTTCCTCTGATGCCTCGATGGACTCAAATCACAGCCGAGCATCAACGGGTCGGTTGATCCGGTCGTACAGTGTTGGAAGTAGAAGTAAGTCTTACCCTTCGAAGCCAAGAAGTGTTGTCTCTGAAGGTGCTTTGGATTCACCACCTAGTGGTTCAGAGACTAAGAAGAGGTGTGCTTGGGTGACACCAAACTCTGGTCAGTTTCTTACTCTTGTCTACATTCAGGTGTAGATGGATGTATACAATTATCGATTTACTTTCAAGATCTTTATATTGACTGTTTTTTGTATGAAAACGCCAGATCCGTGCTATATTGTTTTCCATGATGAAGAATGGGGTGTGCCAGTTCACGATGACAAGTAAGGTTCAAGCTTATATCGCTTGTGTATATCTGCACTCTTTTTGATTGATGAATATTCCTTACTGTCATTCTTTGGTGGTGTATATTCAGGAGGTTGTTTGAACTCCTTGTGCTTTCGAGTGCTTTAGCCGAACACACATGGCCTACGATACTGAGCAAGAGGCAGACCTTCAGGTTCTTGCTATGATTCTGGTTCACTCTTTTTTGCATTGAGCAGTCCATTCTGTTTTCTTATGAAAAATGTGGAATGCAGGGAAGTTTTTGCTGATTTTGACCCCAATGCCATTGTGAAAATCAATGAGAAGAAGCTAATCGGTCCAGGAAGCACGGCAACCACTTTGTTGTCTGATCTTAAGCTAAGGGCCGTCATTGAGAATGCGCGCCAGATACTTAAGGTAGAGTGGTAGACCTCTTTTCCACTCTTGGTTAGTTGCTCAAGAGACCCAATTTTGAGCACATTGATTCAAAGCCTTGTGAAAGTCTGGATATTGAAATAAAAAGAGGTCTAGAAGATTTCAAAGTATTATTTCAAGATTCAATCAAAAGATAAAGTCTGGACAGATAGGCTTGTTGCATATGATGGGAAACTAAAGCTAATGTCCATTGCAGCCAGATTGATGAATGCTCTATCTCTGTTGACAGGTGATAGAAGAATACGGATCATTTGATAAGTATATATGGAGCTTTGTGAAGAATAAGGCGATTGTGAGCAAGTTCAGGTACCAGCGACAAGTGCCTGCAAAAACTCCAAAAGCAGAAGTGATAAGCAAAGATCTAGTGAGAAGAGGGTTCCGCAGCGTAGGACCAACGGTGGTTTACTCCTTCATGCAGGCAGCAGGGATAACAAACGATCATCTCACCAGTTGTTTCAGGTTCCACCATTGTATATTCGAACAAGAAAGGTATGTCTGAAAACAAAGACTTCCTTGAACTTGTTAAGAAGTCTCTTTTATGTTTTGTAAAGCCTCCAATTTGAGTTTATTAGTAATCAAAACAATGAAGAAGCAAGGTGTGTAAAATTCAAAACAAAAGATACGGTCGATACGAGTCAAACAGCATATCGGTAGGTATAATAGTCCAAAGAAGTAACATCGCTTCGTCTGATCTTGACAATTTGTCCTCGCTTAAGTCCATAGTATCTGGCAAGAGGATCAGAGATGAGGATGCGAGGCAACTGTGTGTCTTGCACTGTGTATTTTTTGAGTAGCTCCTTCTTGGCTTGATCATCGAGTACATAGTACTTGTTGATGAGTTTATGCTCAGTGATGTTGGTCACCAATTCGGCTTCCTCAAAGACTTCAATTGTTAGAATCTTGTTGAGCTCTAACAAGGCCATCCTGGCTGGACCAGTTATGGCCATTGGAACAACTATGATCCCTCGAGGAACTTTATCGTCTCTCATCTTTAGTGCCACATCCTTTTTAATCACTGGGACTCCCACCTTAGGACCTTCCGGGTAGAATACGTAAATCTACACCAAGATCGAGACAAGATTCAACAATGGGTCAAAAGCTTACAACTTTATGACATGTTCTTCATATATGTATGTACCTTGTCGGCTGGATTTGGCCCCTTATTGGCTGCGACGAAAAGAGCTTCCTTATTGACTTTGTTCATAGGTGTACAAAACCTCTGAACAAACTCTTCTCTTTTCAAGTTCAAATCAGAATCTTCTATAGTGTAACCTCGATCCCTCAGCATCTGAAGCACCGTGCGACGCACCTTGAAAAGCCTCGTGATTTCACCATCCAACTCAGACATTCTCTCCAAAAGTCTTGTTCTTTTTTTCTTTTGCCGGCGAGGAAGAATGAGGTTTTACTAGGGTTTAGAGGACTCATAAATACTGGCATTATAGCATATTATATTTATCGATTTAGATCTTCAGTTATATGAGATGAATCTTTTAAATTCCGACACAACATTTATGTCTTTTTCTCGAAATCTTGGTGTTGAGAACTTTTTCATGAGCATACATATCTATCACCAACAGAAATTGTGTCATAAAATAGCTTGAAAATTAAGAGAGACAAGAAAAAGTAGATAATCTCACTCAAAAAACAGTGGATGGGACCTGTCTTTGTTTATCATAAATGGAACAAAACTGAGAGTTAAAGAGATAACAAACAATGTCTAATGTCTATAGCATCTCTTTTCCTCTGTTGTTAACATTACTTTATGCCAAATACAGAAACATGTGAATTACATATATATATAGATTATGGTCATTCATATCCTGAAGGCTGTCTTTGCAGTAGTTATGCGTTGTGTCCATTTCTTCTTATCCTCTGTTAGTCTCTTCGATGCAAGCATCTGGAACGGATTCGGCCCTCCATAGCTCTCCTCTTTAACCCTTATCTTCTTTTTCTTCCCTCTGTCATATTCTTCATCCCTGCCAAAATCCAACCATTTATGTGTAAGAAAACTGCCCACTTATGTAACATAGGAAATAAACGAACACTCACCATTCATCTGCTACATAACCGATGCTTGTTCCTTCACTCTTTGATCCCATCTTCTCTGAAACTGAAAATTCCTCATCCCATTTGGCAACTGCAATAGTTATAAAATTCAATCCCATCAAAAACCGTCACATCAAGGCAATAAGCCCTTGCTCTGCAGAAATGAGGCTTGATCGATGCCAGTTCCAAAAAATTTATCACCAGCGTTGGGTAATCGCCATGAATGGAAGTTCATTATCTTTAGTAATTAACATAGGCAAAGGTCTAACAGTTATAAGTTGGGAAAAGGGATATCTTACCTACTGTCTCTGGCACACCCCGTGTGAGAGTGCTCACAGCTTCTTTCTGTGACAAGATTGAGGACTCTCTCTTTCTTTTGGCGTTTTGGCTTGCTTCAGACAAGTCAGAACTCCCCAAGTGTTGTTGGGGGTTTGACGCAAGAACGGCGTCATTTTGATTAGTTCGGTCCTTGGGCTCTCCAGTTGGAGAGCCAAACAACATATTCCCATTACTACTCGTTATCATTTTACTATGGACACTGACACTTGCATCCTTTCCTTGCAAGCAAGTAGAGCCATAAGCAATTTCGCTAGTTATCTGTGAAGTGGACTGCTCATGATCTGTAGCTCTTTTCTTGGATAGGAGCTCCTCCGAGATAATCTTGACAGCTAAGGTACTACTTAATCTTCCCCTTTTCTGTTTCTTCGTTTTCCGTAAGCCCAGGGCCAGTTTAAAAAATTTCAATCCCACCCGCAGAGTTTTCATGTTATGCTTGCGAGACTTTCTTGGTGTGGTGAGAGTCTCCCTCTCAGAAATTGACTTAATCGACTCAATTGAAGTGGCGGATTCTTCCGGGTGCTGTCCCTTAGTCTGATCAATAAGAACAGCTTCTTCAATTGGTGAATTGCCAATTGACACATTTTTAACCTAGAGCAGTAGCGACATACAAGTTAGAAACACTCAATCCCATTAATAAAAAACGAGGTCATAAGACAAGAAGGTGACTCGTGATGAAATAATTACAGATTTACCTTCAGTGAATTAGCAGGCTCCTTCAAAATGTTAACAGAACTCTTCTCTTCCACACAATTTTCAGCTTTAGCTCCAGAAGTAGGCAAGTTCACAAGAATTTGAGCATTTGTGCTTCCATCTAGGAGAGGAGATACCTTCCCTGGTAACTTTGGACATGCAACCTTTGAATCATCCTTTACCAAAGATCTTTCCCCATTAGCCTGCTGAAGTGACACTTCCTTTTGGAAGGTCGCTTTGGTATTTAAGTCTTTCTGAATTAGAACAGTAGGAGCCGCTAGATCACATGTTTTTAAGGGTACTGAACCATTTTCCATCTTAAGGGTCACTTTTGCCTCCTCACTACTTAATTTCTGAATCTCTTTGGCATTTATATCTTTCTGAGTTAAGACAGCAGGAGAACTTAGATCACATGATATCAAAGGTGCTGAACCATTGGCAACAATAGCGTCTAAACCACATTCTTTGATAACTGTTGAGCCATTCACTTGATCTTTTATGTTAGAGGATATAATCAAAGAAGCTCTGTTTGTGGCAAGGCTCTCTTTGGAAGTCTCTTTCTTAACCAAGGGGACAGCATTCTTAGGAACAGCATTTTGTCTATCACGAACATAGAATAGCATATATGCCTTCTGATCAAACACAGTCTTCTCACTAACTTGGAAAACCTACAACAACAACAACAACAACAATGTAAAGAGGAGCTTACTACTAGCTATTTGATTCTCGTCTGCTTGCTTGTGCATCATTTAGCAATTTAAAATGTATCACGTCAACTCGGAACTATGTAAAGAAATAACCTACTAACAACAGGTACAGTATTTAATTAAAATTTTGCAATCCAGAACATGTAGAACACGCTACTTACCCTATTGTCATCAAGGGAATACCACATGCCACTTGATGTGCGAACAAAGCAGGCGTAGTGACCAGAATGGATGCTTCGACCATAATGAACTAACACACCATATAGAGTGTACTTCAGATTGCCTTCCTGTTCAACACAACAAGTATTGTGTCTGTTATAAAGGAAATCATGAAGCTTAAAGATTTAAAAATACCTAAACACGATCATCTAAACAACTGTAAGAACAGGTCAAATTCATGGAATATAGAGGACAAGAAGAAGCTCACTTACATGGGGACCACTAACAAAAGGTTTCATGTCAATTGCAGAGGTAAACTGGACTTTCCTGTCGATTTTTTCAGATCTGTGTGCTTCAAACCGCTTAAGATGTACAGTTAAAACATAAGGTGCTTTAGAAACAGTTAGCTGTTTTTTAGCCTTGACCTTGTGCTTGCATCTTTCACATTGGTAAACCTTTGCACCATCATCTAAGAGCTCAACAGCAGTGAAACGTAGAAGTGCTCTCTGTAACGAATCAGCCTTAGAAATGTCTAGACTTAGGTCAAGGAATGGATCAAACTTGTTGGAGCAATGGGAACACTGCTCGCATTTCACCTGAATTGGAAAAGAAAATATTAGAGCAGGCTGATGCCATTAAATCATGTCATAGAGATCTTCCACCCATAGGTAAAATATATGCTCAAAAGGATGTACGACTTCCTGAAAGCAAAGCAAATTTACCTGACTTCGAAGGCTACCACCAAAAATCTTGTGTACTAAACTTCTCCTGTAAGCATCAGAGGATTCACTTGGTACACCAGAAGGCAGACTACACTTGTGCATACATTCTAGCAAATTGATCATGTACTCATGTGCGTCCTCCTGCCGACAATTTCTGAAGTTCCGGGATATGCCTAACCAATCAGATGAGAATCCTTATTAGTCTGACTAATAAGCCAAAGCTGGCACACAATAGTGTAAGCCCAAAAAGTCTGAGAAGCGTACATCGCAAGTTTGAGACCAAATCTTTTGGTGCTAAAATTCTGCCCGTAGCTTGACGGGCAGTCCTGACATGTTTCTGAATAGCACATAAAGCACAAAACCCAGCAACATGACCTACACAAACGAGATATACATATGAACACTGTATTAGACACTGAAATAAGCCTATAACACACAGTCACACACCCATTAATCTAAAAACAGAAGACATAAGTGCTCTGGATGATGAGACAAGCAACAATATTTAGCATTTAGAGCATCAAAAGCAAATTACAATATTTCTGATGCGCAGCGGTTTGCAGAGTAGCTGCTAAGGGCTCAGTGTATGTCAGACATTGCAATACCGAATTAAGAAAACATGTATTCCCGAGATTCTGCAAACCCGCACCCTACAAAATCACAAACACCATTCGCATATCAACAAAACCAATAGGAACCTTTAACGCCAATCATTATAAATAAAAAGGAAAAGTCAAAATCATTACGCCAATCAGCTGATTCATTAAGAAGGCCGCGCAAAATCGAAAGAGATATATAGCTAAGCACTCACAATTTTGCGGAAGGTAATGCTAAAGGTAAGCTCAGGATCGAAGCCATGTTCCAACAAATCAGAACCTTCGGGTTTCTTAACGGATGGTGTAGATAACACTCGCTTGTTACCGGAGCAAGGATTCAAAGTCTCGATCTTAAAATCAGAACGCCCATTAGAGAAACCATTGAAGGGCTTCCTAGCGGGATGAAACTCGATCTTTCTGAACACGGCTGAAGCGGTAGAGGAAGCAACAGCGCAAGATCCGTTGTTGTTCGACGGATCACGATCCGTTTGGACCCTGAATTCGGTGCTGCTCGTAGCAACCTCCATTCAACGAAAATCCAGGGGAATCAATAATCCGTGGTGAAAAAAGACACGGCTTTGTGATGGTCGGAAACAAAAATTGTGAATGGAGAAGAAGAAGAAGAAGAAGAAGAAGAAGAAGAAGAATGCTATTGCGGCTGTGTGAAAAGAAACGAGAAGAAAGAGAGTGGGAGCTGCAACGCACTATTAAACCCTAACAAAGACCCCCAGCCCCGACTTTATTACTCGGCCACTTATTTTTTTATTTTACTTTTTTAATTGTGCGTTCATACAAAACAGAAGGTGTTCTTGTTTCTGTTACGGTGGTCTATACCGCGCCTGATTATACCCGGGAATGAAACGAACAGTATTATACTACCATTAGCCTGGCCCTGAGTTCTGTTTACTAACGGGCCTCAACTAAAAGCCTATATATATGAATTTTGTGATCTGGCTTTGAAATTTGGAATTAAAAAGAAGCTGGATTGGGCTTATTGCGATGAGTAAAGCAAAATATTGTATAACCCCAGAAGTTGCAAACCAGTGCTGCTGACTGCTGATATATGGGTTTTTTTCTTTTAATACTACAAAAGTTTCGATTAAAAAATATATATATTTGATGTTGGAAAAGTTAATAAAGTGACATATTTACTGCGGAAATCTGAAATCTTTTAAACATATATAGAATAATAATAAAAAAAGGTAGGTAAATGAGAAAAGGAAAAGAGAGGAATTGCAAGGGAGAAAGATAAATTGTAAAAATGAAAAGATAATAAAACCCCGACAGCCATTGTAAATTGGTAAACATGTGTAAGGATCCCGAGAGTCGGTGAAGTCTCCAAAGTACGTTTGTATTTATATATAAACTAGGGAGCAGATGCAAGGATATCAAACTGCGTCTATGGAAAGAGTACAAACGGGATGACAAAAATGAAATGTATCCAAAATCGCTCAAAGAAAGTTCCTGAAGATCAATGGCATCATTTTGTTCACATGAGGTTCAGTGAAAAATGGAAGGTATGAACTTTATCTATACATAATTATATATGAAATGAAAGCATTTTTTAAATATATTATCCAATATCTAATATCTTAATTTATAGAAAATGCAAGACCGGAATACAAAAAGTCAAAAACATCATACTACGCCTCATTTATGTGGAAGAAAGAGTTTTGCTAGGAAAAGAAGAGAGATTGTAAATAGCTTAGCTCTCGGTCTTAATTGTTTTCTTTTCATACTAAAATTGTATATACTACTTATGTTTGTGTTCTTGTAACGTAGACAATCAAGACTGTAAAAAACTAAATCGAGATGAGTTATTTCTTACGACTCGCAGAAAGTCTGATGGAAGCTATGTATCTGATGAGGTTAAACGCGCGCGGTTAGTCTAATCATTAACTATTTGATCTTGTATTTATTGAGATTTTTGTTTGATTTTTTATTTTGTTGTACTTTTTAGGAAGCACTTACAACATTGTTGAACCAAAATTCATCAGTGCAAGCCACATGCAATGCTACATCTATTTTGAATGATGAATATGCTCAGGTGTTTGGTCCAGAACGTCCTAGAAGAGTACATTGTGTCGGTCGTGGACCTACCCCTTCAAAATTATTGAGATGTTCAACTGCAATGAGTTCAGAGATTGAAAATGTTGAAGATGCAGAATCAAGCCTTAGCAGATCAAGTTAAAAATATGAATATTGTGTTCCAGAAGTTGTTCCCCGTAATATATGTTGATCAGGTAATACTATATTTTGTAAGTTATATATATTGTATTAACATTTATGATATAAATAATTTTTCATTCCAAAATTCTAACGATGCAGGAGCATGGGCTACAAACTTTGCTGTAGCTTTTGCGAACATTCCAAATCTACCAAATTCTCAGGTAAATTCAATTTTATTGAAGCTTTTTACATTAGAATATTAGATGGTAAACTAATTTTTCTGTTTTCTATTCTCAGAAAATTGGTAATTGTATTAATGGAATCAACACCGAAGATCATAGTAGTGACCCATCTTATAATGTATCGATTAATTAGTCAATACATTATTTTTTTAAGTAGCTAGCTAGCTAGCCAAACATTTTAGTAGCTATAACGTTGATTTTATTTGGTTTTTATGTAGGGTTTATAAATGTTTGCAAGTTGATTTATGTAATGTGGATTATGAAATTTAGTTTATGATTTATATATTGTTTTATGATAAATAAATAAATACAAATGAAATAATTGATTTTTTATTAAATAATTCGAATTTTTTTAATAAATAAATTCGAATTAAGTAATTTATTTTTCTATCATTTGTTGTAAATGACACACTTATTAGAATCATTTAAAAAAACTGACACTTAATTTAATATCAATTATATATAATTGACATAAATATATAGCATCACTTATTAAAAATGATATAATGATTAGAATCATTTATAAAACCTGACACAAATATTAGCATCGATTAAGCACAACTGATATAAATATTTAACATCAGTTTTTATAAATGACACAATATTTAGTATCATTTAAATAAAATGATTTTAATCTTTACATCACTTATTTAAACTGATATAAATATTTAACATCATTTATGACAATTTATACTAATATTATCATCATTTAAATTAAATGATGTATGATTAACATCATTTGTAACTACCGATGTATAATAAAATCGATTACAACAACTGATACAAATAGTTATGTCAAACGATGCAAATATTTTGCATCACCACGTCCAAAATCACTTATATAAATGATGTAAATCTCATTTGTATCACTTATAACTGATACAAATATTCAAAATAAATGATGTAAACTACACTTTTTTTTGTAGTGATGAGAGATATAAGATATATATGTTCACCTGAGGATGGAAGAGTTCCAGAGAAACGATCCTCCCATAGATAGGAACATCGCCTATGAGCTGCACAAGAATTTTGAAGATCTTTTGGAATAAATGGGAGTGTGACAACAACATTTCATGGTAAACTAATATTAACCATATCAATGGAAGGAAAATAATATAGATGTTAGTACCTCAATTCCATTTGGGGCAATCTTGTGGATCTTAAGTCAAGTGGATTTCCTAAACAAAGGATCATCATAGATGTGATATATAACTGATCTAAGCACAACAATTGACCCATGATGGAAACTAAAAGGAAAAAGTAAAGAGAGTTAGAATATTCATACGCAACAATGAGATTGTAATAGTCGCGGCTGGTGAAGTTGCCCACACATGAGTGAGTGACTTGGGTGGGTTTGTGAGTCATGACTACGTAATTCAACCTGCTCATCCTACGCACGCAAAAAAAGAAGAAAATATCTCTGTCTCTCCTAACATACATATCACTCAATCATCTGCCAAATTTCATTATATGATTCGTGATCCTTCCATCTACGTGTATATATATACAAGAATAAAAACGTAAATCAAATCAGAAAATCAATAGTCAGCAAACAACTCGGAAGCAATTGAAGCCAAGCCAGATAAAAAAAAAAGTATCAAACAAAATGATCGATCACGATTTCACATATTTCACGATGAATCTTAACAAAAGATCAAGAAAAAAGGTTCTACGTCCTAAAAAATGAATTAAACAAAGACGGAAAAACTATGAAGAACCAGATAATTGGAGATTCGATAAATTCAATAAAATTCATATCAAGAGCACCAAATTACGGATTCCATAGCATAAAATTTGTGTAAATAAGGAGAATTGATAACAGTGAAAACGGAGTTACACGAAAAAATGGAATACAATCTTTGAAGAACAGGGATCGTCAACTGAGGAAACCAATTCAAGCAAACAAAAGAGATCTGATTCGAGACAACAAATCCGAGACTTCAAAATAAAATGATTGAAATCTACACGGCATGAAAATTTAGATTCCTGAAGATCTAGCTATAAGATGATTAGAAAGTTTGGAGCCTTACCTTTCTAATTGAGAGGCAATGATCATAACTCACTCACTAAACAAACTACTGCAAAATCAGGACCTGGGTATTTCTTTAACCGTGCTTATCACAGTTAGGAGATAAACAATGACAATACTTTGCCCGAGCCTTATATAGTTAGGATAAGTGGGAAAACGTCTGGATACAAGCACGAGTAGCAACTCTGAGAAGTTCACATGATCAATCACTGATCAAGTCAGAAATCATAATCTGGATTTCATATTTTTACGGGCTTCGTATTGCACAAAGTTTTACATTACTAATAATATATATATCAAATATTTATTTATTTGATTGATAATTAAAAAAAATATTTTAAATATTTAATCCTTGCACGGGCGAGCATTGAAATGCATAGATTTTAAAGTATTTTTTGAGAATTTAACAGATTCCATTAAAATCTCAACTAAAAACCTGAGAATTTGTCCATTACATTTTTGCATTTGAATTCTATAAAGTTTCATTCAAATGACACTGATATAAAAACTCTCGTAAAATTGAATAACATTAGAATTTAATCGAATCTAAAAATCCATCAATTGAATAACACTATAATTTAATAGAATTCATAAAATTTACAATTGAATAACACTGGAATATAATAGAACTAGATTAGGTCCCGCATATACGCGGGATTATAATTTTATATTTTAAAATTTATGAGAAAAAAATTGAAAAAGAGAAATAAATCACCCGTAAAAGTAAATATATAATAAAATATTAAAAACGTTTATCCAAAATTATTTACCAATAAAAAAACTAATAAAGCTACAACTATATATCTATTTTGAGATTACGTGTTACACTCTACCACAATTTCCATTTTCAAAATAATGGCCATAAATTATCTTTTTCTATAGTTTTGTTATTAATTATAGAAAATTATTCTTTGTAAAATTAATTTTTATAATTTTCTTATAAAATATCTATTTTTAAAATAATGGTAGTCAATTATTTTTTAATATAGTTTTTTATATTAATTTTTGACATTTCTACAACTTTGACACGTATCGAAATCTTGAATCAATTAACACGACACGTGTCACATTAAAAGAAATATATGTTTTACCAATAGAATGAAATTAAAGGTATGATGGTGTTTTTGAAGGAAAATGTTTTGTTTGTTGAGAAAATATGAGATTACTTATTTGTTTATGTAGAGTTCAATATTTACAATTCTTTTTTCTTTATAATTAGAATTTTCTTTTTGTTTATATAGAATTCAATATTTACAATTTTTTTTATTTAGAATTAGATATTTTATTAATTATGAAAGTTTATTCTTTTTAAGAATTAGTAATTTTTATAATTTTCTTATAAAATTTTTATTTTCAAAATAGTGGTAGTTAAGTATCTTTTTGTATAATTTTTTATTAATTATGAAAATTTATTATTTGTAAGAATAAGTAATTATCATAATTTTCTTATAAATTTTTTATTTTCAAAATAATAGTAGTCAATTATGTTTTTGTATAGTTTCCTTATATTAGGTTTTGACATTTTTAAAACTTTGATACTGTGTCAAAATCTTGAATCGATTAACATGACACGTGTCACAATTTTATGAGTTACTAACTTTTGAAAACTATATAAATATTTTCAGGATGATGAATTTGAGGAATTCAGTATCTAATCCCGATAAGATACGCACATTGTTGAAACCATGCCATTGGCCCCAATCCGTTATTTCTTTTTTTCTTTCTTTTGTGGTCGTTTTTGTTATTTTTGTCAGTTCTAAAATAGTGAATCCTGGATAAAACTAAGATTGTGTGTGTGTTTGGGTTTAGGTAAATGTCACTGATCACAATCAACAACATTTTTATATGTTCGTTGCCACGGTGGTTGGGCTAACTTCAATTTTAAAAAACGTATATGAAGATAGAAAGCAAATTGTATTTGTTTTGTATATAAAAACATAAAGAGAGAGAGAGAAGGTGCATGAAAATACGAAGTAGAGATTTTGGAAAAACAAAAGAAGCAGGT
Organism: Crucihimalaya himalaica; assembly: GCA_004349715.1. Lineage (NCBI taxonomy): Eukaryota > Viridiplantae > Streptophyta > Magnoliopsida > Brassicales > Brassicaceae > Crucihimalaya > Crucihimalaya himalaica. Next base: position 4,957,024 of record SMJT01000001.1, read on the forward strand.
ACATAGGGAGATGTGCCCTGAGTCACGTGCCCTCCCACTCTGACCACGTGCCGTCTAAGCAAAATCCCATTCCAACTCCGATTCGTACGTATTCCAATTTTAATTCGGGTCTAAACTTAAAATTAATTTACTAATGTAACTAATTAATTAGTGTGCTTAGAGTAGACACACGCAGTTATAGCTTCACATTTGTATTACGGAGACCAAGATTTGTTACCTAGTACTACTTATAGGTAGAGTAGTTTACCGAACATACCCAAGGCCCACGCATGCATTTAACGGTAATTGAGTGTTTCATATAATCGTACTATAAATGTATTAGTAGTATTCATATATATACATATTATGATCTGTATGTTTGTACTATCTATATAGTCACCGATTGTAATTTAATTATCACTTTTTCTGTCACTAAAAGGTGTCGGTGGCACTCACTCCACCAATCCAGTGACAGTAACTTTTGCATTCTTTATCTTCTCAATAAGAAAACAATCTGAATAAACAAATAGTGATACGTTCATATGGATTACACTTTGTTCATCCTCATCTCAAACACTCAACCTCTATAAGACAATGATTAAAGGAAACAAAAACAAGAAAGAAAATGTTTTAAACTGTCTCTATTCATCTGAATTTGGGTATATAGATAAATTCTATATTGCATTAGTTGATAGAAAAAAAGTCAAACCGAACCAACCCAACAAATATTCGTAAAATATAGTTTGGTGATGAAGTAAGTATCTTTACGTATAATAGCATTAAATCCGAAGTCTAAACTTATTTGTGTTTTATCATTCCTTGCAAACAATTCCTTGAGATACTATTTCTTGTGAAGTCATTTTTTTACATTCTAAATTAATCAAAATGTTGGCAATTTTTATGATACATGTGACTACTGATATATAAACTCTCACTTGAATCTCGTGAGATAAAAAGAAGAACACAAATAGAGGAAGAGGAAGCAATTCATTTGTTTAGACGGCACATGTTGATTGATAGACAACGTAAACTTTTATGATAAGGAAGTGAAATAAAGTAAAAAACAAAAAGGAGCAAAAATGTTACGGAAAATAAAAGTTAAAGTAGAGATTGTGATCATAAACCATAATGATTATGTTTAAGCAGGCACCTTTGAAGTGCAGCCACATGCAAAGGCATTAGGTTAACTAAAGCAGTAGCCAATTAGCCAATTTGGTGATCTTTAGTCTCCATGAGACAAGAGATAGGTCCCCCTCTTCTGTCTGATCTAACAACCCAACTCCAAATTTACTCTCTCTGTCTCTCTCTAACATCAGTGATAAATTATTAGATGAAAATCAATTGCTTTTGGTGCCCAACAAACTCCATTTTCCTTCAGCTTCAAGGCTCATCATCATTACCGCTTTCAAATTCAGCTCAATTACTAATAGGACAGTGACATAAAGACAGAATGGACCCAAGTAGCATCAGCAGCAGAAGAAGAAGAACTGGAGGAACCATTGTTGCTGCAGGCTCTGTTTTGGAAACGAGAATGCAGAGCGACGAAGAAGTTAGTAATAACGCCATTGTCCTTCATGCCTCAAGCGAAGACAAGACTTGTAATAAGCAAATAAGCTTTAAGGAGGAAGCTTTTTTAGGGGTTAATGGAAAGAGACGAGCTTGGAAGTCAAGAGCTTCCGATGTAAAGAACCCATCATCAGTTGAGATTGTTCGAGCCAATTCTATGAAGCTAACAAGGCCGAGATCAATTGGTACTCCTCCGATGACGCCGAGGAGATCGATTTCTAGTGATGACAAGAGTCCGAGTGTGTCGGTGGTGAAGAAGGCGAGATCTGAATCTGTGGAGGGGATTGAGAAGACTACTCCGGGTCGGGTTAAGAAGACCCGATCAGACCTCTGTACGACGATCGTTAAATCTGGTGAATTTGATTCAGTCACGTTGAGGAAAGTGAATTCATTGCCATCTCCAAATTCTGAGAATTCTGATAAGAAAACAGAGCATGTGGATATACCGAAAGAAGAAACTGTTAGCGAGAATTCGAAGATCCCAGATGAAGTCAAGGAGTTCGGTGTTTGTCAGGAGATAATTGTATCTGCTAAATCGAACGTTGACGAGCAGATCGACAATGGCGATCACGAGGAGGAAGAGGAAGAAGAAGAGCGAGAAGAGGAGGAGGAGGAGAAAGAAGTGGAGAAGAAGAGTGTTGATGTGAAAGAGATGAATGTAACGATGAAGAAAAATAGCAATAACAGAGTTGGTGGTGTTGAGATTAACAAGTTCAGTCAATTTCATAACAGAACAGCTCCATCTCCGTCGTCTGTCCGTAAAATTTCGCCTCCGGTGATCAAAAAGGCAACTTCAGTTTATTCGATTCCACTAAATTCTACTCCAAGCACAGGTATATAATCCGAATCTCGATGCTTTGTTTCATAGGCATCAGTGTTTTCTTCTTAATTTTGATGTAACACCTCTGTTTTAACGACTGTTTCCAGATAGATTTTCGGAGGAAGAAGATAACTTTACTCAGTCACAGAGCAAATTGCAGAGTCTGGGTGAGATTCTTAATAGTACTCTGCATAGTTCCATCAGATTTAACATTTGATTCATTCTGTTCAGTAAAAATACAGAATTTTTAGTCTGAGAAGTCTAAACTATATCAAATGATGAAATGAAATAATGGACAGTGGATCTGGTGATGTGGAGAGATGTATCAAGGTCGACGTTGGTGTTCGGCTTCGGAACATTCCTCATCATCTCTTCTTCCTACGCCAATGATCTCAATTTCAGGTTTTTCTCAATTGATTAAGGACGTTACACACAAGTTAGTTAAGTAGTATGGAACTTAAAATGAGAACGAATATGTACAGCTTCATATCGGTGGTAGCGTACATGGGACTCATATACCTGGGCGTCATGTTCGTATTGAAATCACTGATCCACAGGTGTTATACAAAGACCCATTTCTCTCTGCCTTTGCATGTTGTTTTTGTGACTGGCTTTAAAAGGCATATAATAATGGACGCAGGGGAATGGTGGAGGAGAGGCAAAAAGTAGTTGGAGTGAGAGAGGAAGATGTGAAGAGGATGCTCAGACTTATAATGCCTTACCTCAACGAGTCTCTGTTTCAACTCAGAGCACTTTTCTCCGGCGATCCCTCCACTACCCTCAAAGTAAGTTTACTTCTTCTTCTTGTTCTCTCTCTCTTACTCTCTCTCTTTGTCTCTCTATATCACCTTAAGAAATAAGAGATGATGATGTTGTGCAGATGGGAGTGGTGCTATTCGTCTTGGCCAGATGTGGCTCTTCCATCACTCTTTGGAACCTCGCCAAATTTGGTACCTTTATAACTCTATAGCCTGTCAGAATTCTTGTTTTAAGAAGTGGTGTGTGTAGAATTCAGAGTTGTGAGTATTTGTCTGCATGAGAACAGGCTTCTTGGGAGCATTCACAGTGCCTAAAATCTTCATCTCCTACTCAACCCACTTCTCCGCTTACGGTAACTAATAACTCCTCCACTTGTCCCTATTAGTTACATCTACTTTGAGACATTTAAACAAACATCTTTTGTAAATTCAGGAAATTTCTGGATGAGGAGATTCAAGGACGCATGGGAATCGTGCAATCACAAAAAGGCAGTGGCTTTGGCACTCTTCACGTTAGTATGGAACCTCTCCTCTGTCACTGCCCGTGTCTGGGCAGCATTCATGTTATTCGTCGCCTTAAGATATTATCAGCAGAAGATGATTTGGACGACTGATCAAAATGATGATGATGATGATGATGAAAATATAGCCGAAGAAGAAGAAGAAGAAGAAAAAGAAAAAAAACAAGTCCCTAAATTCAAAAGAGCTCATCATATGATGATGCCTAATAAACTCAAGAAAATTTCTTAAATTTCATATTTTTTTACTCCCATATATAAAACAACATAATGTAATCTCTTTACTTTTTAGTTAGGGTTCCTCTGTTACTTCTCTATACACAGCTTGTATACAGCTAATAATGTGAATCTGATCTTCTTCTAAGTTCTAACTCAAATGTACTTCGAGCTTGCACACTGTTCAGTTAACTTAATTAATGCCAACATTTTAAAACCTATTCCTCGTAATCTTTGTTAGGTTAGGCTTGCTTAACCCAAAATATAAATAATCTTAATTAGGCTTCTTATGGGCCCCAAACGGGCCTTATTACACAAACAATTCAGCTTTCGTGAAATAACAAATCGGAGGGAAGTTGAAAGCCTTACTTATTCACTTCTACGGTTGCACACCGTCGTGGCATCTCCACTCTTTCCTCAAAAAACCCAAAATCACGATTTGAGGTTCTCGCCTCAGACGAACAAGTTTAAGGTATCCTTCCATGGTTCTCTGCGATTTCAATTCGAATTTATATGCCTTTTTTCTCTGTTTTTGTTTAATTTAGGGTTTAGTGACTTTGATTAGCGTTGGAATTTTCTCAGATTTTGCCTTATTGGTTTTCAGATGAGTGTGGCCAGCGATTCTCCAGTGCATTCATCAAGCAGTGATGATCTTGCTGCATTCCTTGATGCTGAATTGGACTCTGCCTCAGATGCTTCCTCTGAATCCCTACCCAGCGAAGAAGAAGAAGTCGAGGGTGATACTGAAGCTTCCAATCATGGGTAAAGTCAACTCTCATTCGTCATGCGTTCTCTCTAATTGAATATTCAAACTCTAATGGTTTTAATAGTGTTTATGCTTTCTTAAACCATGTTTCTCAATCATCTTTTAGGTTAAAGAGACGAAAGTTAGAGCCTTTAGAAACTGATGATGAAGAGGAGATTGAAGGTGAGGCTCTCTTTCTTCAGCCTTATTTTTGCTGTTCGTCATCTATCTGTTTTATTGAATTTTGAACCTGTTATGCTTGCTGAAGCATCCTCAAGCAAGGGCCAATGCGAGCATCCAGGTTCATTTGGAAATATGTGCTTTGTTTGTGGACAAAAATTGGAAGAAACCGGTGTTTCGTTTAGATACATACACAAGGTATGCCAATCTATTCAATTACCTTACAAATCTCATACTAACTTCTCTTAAATCAAGTCTTAGCTTTTATTAATGAGCTTCGGGAAATCTGTTTTCTTAGGAAATGAGGCTCAATCAAGATGAAATCTCCCGGTTGCGCGATTCAGATTTGAGATTCTTGCAACGCCAGCGGAAGTTGTATTTAGTTCTAGATCTTGATCACACACTGCTTAATTCAACCATACTAAGGGACCTGAAACCAGAGGAGGAATACTTGAAAAGCCATACACATTCTCTTCAAGGTGATACATTCAGCTACATTGTTTTGCTTTTTTCAAATGTGATCTTTGTGCATGGAACTTCAGTCTTGTTTATTGCCTTTTGTTGTCCCATCTAGATGGTTGCATGTGTTGTAATTCTATAAATTTCTTGTTAATCTCAGATGTTTCCGGAGGCAGTCTTTTCATGCTGGAATTTATGCACATGATGACCAAACTGAGGCCGTTTGTTCACTCATTTCTAAAAGAAGCCAGTGAGATGTTTGTGATGTACATATACACAATGGGAGATAGGCCATATGCTCGACAGATGGCAAAGCTACTGGACCCCAAAGGAGAGTACTTTGGTGATCGGATAATTTCTCGGGATGACGGCACAGTGAGACATCAAAAGAGTCTAGATGTGGTGCTTGGACAAGAAAGTGCTGTTCTGATTCTTGACGACACAGAGAATGTAAGTATGCTGTGTAATTTATAATAATGTTTCATAGTACTTCTAATCATGATATTGAGCTGTGCTGATACTTGGTTTGATGCCACAGGCGTGGCCAAATCACAAGGACAATTTGATCGTGATAGAGAGGTATCACTTTTTCGCTTCGAGCTGCAGACAGTTTGATCACAAATACAAGTCTCTATCGGAGTTGAAGAGCGATGAGAGTGAACCAGATGGGGCACTTGCAACTGTCCTGAAAGTCCTAAAACAAGCGCATGCTCTATTCTTCGAGGTATGCGCAATATATACACACTGGATCTAAAGAGAACTTATCTTTTACTTAGTTGGGTTTTATTGATTATTATTCGTTTCTTTCAGAATGTGGATGAAGACATATCTAACAGAGATGTTAGGTCAATGCTGAAACAAGTGCGGAAAGAGATACTTAAAGGGTGTAAAGTAGTGTTCAGTCGGGTGTTCCCAACCAAGGCTAGGCCAGATGATCACCCTCTGTGGAAGATGGCTGAGGAACTGGGAGCCACCTGCGCAACAGAAGTGGATGCATCAGTGACACACGTGGTGGCTATGGATGTGGGAACAGAGAAAGCTCGTTGGGCCTTAAAAGAGAGGAAATATGTAGTACATAGAGGATGGATAGATGCAGCTAATTACTTGTGGAAGAAGCAACCAGAAGAAAACTTCAGTTTAGAGCAGCTCAAGAAGCAACAAGGGACCGAAGAAGAGTGATTAATGTAACTGTTGTTTAATTGAATTATGAATCTATGTCAAAGTAACGTTTTGTAATGTACATTGTATCTAATCTTTATAATATTTCAACAATTTTTGATTGATTTTTCTTTGTATATACGAAATTTCTTCTCTTGTTCACTGGTTCGTCTATGCTTGTTTGACAAGGCGTCGTATCTATCAATCAAATACTTTGTTGGGCCGGGCCAAACTGGGCCGTATATTTATGTCCCTCGTCTAGTTTTATTTGTTTGTTTGGTGTGTACTGGTTTTTTTCTTTCTGTGTTTTTGTTTCCGTCTTCTTCGCTTAGACATGGCTGTCGATACTTATGCATCGTCGAACCCTAATGAGGTTCATGAGGATGTTCTTCTGAAAGCTAGAGATGCTTGCTACAAGGTCTTCTTCCTATTTCTCTCTGCTTCTCGTTGTTGTGATACTGATTGGTGATTAGATTAAATTGTAATGGTTGGAGTGATCCTTAATTTGTGCAGGCCAGAGATGCTTTTTACGCTTGTTTGGAAAAGGAATCTGGTAAAAAACCATCTGAAATCGCGACCGTGGGTCTTCTCTACCCTAAGGAGTGTAGCAATTCTAGAACCCAATTCGTCAACAATTGTCGCTCCTCTTGGGTACTCTCATTCAATTAGTTTGCAAATTGTATACTTTTTTTTTTTTGGTTTGGGGTTTGATTTAATGGAACGAATGCAAATTTGCAGGTGAAGCATTTCGATAGGGAGTACTGTAGGAACAAGAGAGTTCAAAGACTGTTGGATGATGGAGATGAGAGGAAAGGTCCAATGTCACTTCCTCAGCCTTACACATTCAAGCCTTCTCCTTCCACTTAGATTCCTTCCTTTCCTGGTATTTTATTTATTATTTACTCAATCTGTCCTTATTTGACTTCAATCTCAGATTCTTTAATTTGTCTTATCTTTGCAGACTATGTTTCTGTACATATGTTCTCACCCTTCTTCTTATGATCAAGCTTTTTGTCTTGTCTTTGACTCTTGGAGTTTATCACATCAAGTTTTTTTTTTTTGTTTTGTTTTGTCAGGTGTTAAGGACTCTATGTTGAGGAAGATTTACAATGGCCAAAAATAGTGTTCCTGAATCATGAGAGTTATTTTCTTTGCATATAGTTTTAGATCTTCTTTGAGTTGTAAGCCTTTAACATGGGAATAAAGTGGTACATCTCAAGAACCTGATTATTTGCCTTTATGTTTATGCCAAAACGTTTGTTGATCATTCTGCAAGCATCTAGTATACAATATGCCGAGGTATATTATATATATGTGCGTGTATGGAACCTGATTGTTTGGTTAATGACCTACTGAAGCAGTGAGTCATAGCCTTGGTTTGTTCATCAGTGTTCCTGAAACTTTGGGAAATTTAGGAGTGTATGTATGTTTTCCTCTGCCTCTAATGGGCAAGGGTCTTATTCACAGTTTTGGTATCCGATAACCGAAAAGAGCCGGGCCGGTTCAAGAATTTGGGCCTATCTATAGACTATAGTTATGAGAGAGTGGAAGCTTTAACTTGAATATTATACTGGTTCCACGATTGAGCAAACAATGTTAAGACATTAGTGACATAACAGTATAAGTTAACACGTTGACACCAAACGAGTTGGGAAGGTAGTGGGACGCATGACTCTTACTTTCTGGCCCCACCACCCACACACGTATATGCGTATACGAGTGTTCCTGTCTTGTCGGTTATGTTCTTGTTATAAATTTGTAATTGTTTTATATTATTTTTGCTTAACAGTGAAAATAGTAAAAAGATATGGATATTAGTGTTTGACTTAAACTGAGAAGATAAAACACATGAGTATCCTATGGTTCAGGCCTTGGAGTTTGAGGCAGCAGATACATCATCCATAGTCGAGGAGGCTTCAGGTGCAGCAACTGCTGCTGCTACATTTGCATCCTCTGCTGCTACAGGATTGGAGATGGGGTTGAAGAGAGATCCACGAGAGTGAGTGGTTGAGGATGATATCGCTGTTGCGAGAGAGATGGGCATTAAGCAAAGTCCCTTCCCTTGAAGATACTGCATTGCTGATCCCATGTCTTCTTCCATCAGTTTTGCTACCCTCTGTTCTGTTGACCTTAGGCTCTCATTGGCTGATCCTGTAACGTTTCCATTCCCGTTTACGCCATTGCACGGTGCAGTGAGGGCGCTGAGCCGTCCTCCTGCCTACATCACCAAAAACCATGACGATGATGATGGTAATGACACACTATACAGATGTAGAAAGCCACAAGGGGCTAAGACACTGACCTCGGCAGAGAGACCATTGAGGCGTGGACCAACTGCCCCTGCACCTCCCAATCTGCTCATGCTTAGTACTTTGACTTGAAGCTGAAGGAATCTAACATACTCAATGATCTCGTCCAGCATTGATGCCTTATCCGTCTGCATCACATCATCAACCAATTCGGTTATTGGATAGATCCAAACAAGACTTATAAATAAGGAAAGTAGTGAGTTGTACCTTGTTGGTATTGGGAACCAGTTCTTGGAGAGACTTCATACGCTCTGCGATGCGTTCCCTCCTTAGCTGTCCAAAACCATACAATCAGAAACACAAGATAAGAGAATAAGGAGACGCATGGAGTGAATAAAGAGATACCCGTTCAGCGATGCTATGAGGATCGGTGGCTTGGCCTCTCCTGGCTCGCACCCTTGGCTTTTGACGAACAACAGGTGCGCTAGTGGTCGACACTGTCCCTTGTGCCTGTAGCCCTTCTTGGCTTCCCATTGTTAGACCACCGGACTCCTGTATTGACAAAAACAAGAACACAAAAAAGGATCAGAAACATTCTTAGATTTTGAGGTTGTGATGTAAGTTGGTAGTTTGGTACCTGAGGGTGATGGAACTGGTCGGGGAAGGTGGCGTCGACGGCGAGAGCGTGAAAGAGAGAGTTCGATGGTGGAGGAGGAGGAGGAGGAAGAGATGAATCCCAGCAAGGAGGGAGAGAAGAGAGCATTGACATGGAATCAAGGAAGAAGTCATTGTTTTGGTTTATGAACTCTCCCTTTCCTTCTCCATTTCCATTTTCCATCTCTTCTTCTTCTTCTGTCTTCTTCATCTGTTCCCCCCCCCCCCCCCCCCATTTTTATTCTTTTCAAATATTTTGATTTCTATTTTTTTTTATTTACTGGCCGTTTCATTTTCCTCTTTTAATATTCACTCCTTAAAACTATATTTTGTATATATTTATATGTATCTCGAATCTCTCAAATATTATCTCACAAAAGTCGTATGTCGCCGGCCTCTTTGTGTTTATTTTTATTTTGCTGTTAATATTTCTCTATTCAGTCGAATCTGTAATATAATCCATTTTTATATTTATTTATTTTGTTTCCATTTACTTCAAACCTTTTAATTTTCATATCTTAAAAACACTTCGCCCTTTCGAATGATTAAAATGTTCTCAATTTTGCATTTTATCATATTTTTGGTAAACAAATTTATGCAAATTCAAAAGAAATAAAAACCGAATTCATAGCTCAATTCGCAGAGAGAAAAAAAAGAAATACCCAAACTCACATAGAGAACTATTAGGCCCAAAGGTCAAACTGAAAGTGGCCCACTTCATTGATCAGTCGGTCCTGTTATTATTATACATCTTTCCTTCTTTTCTCCAAATTTTCTGATCTTCTCTTACCCTCGATCCCTAAAATTCTAATCACCGACCAAAATTGATCGGAAACCTAGAGCTCTTCGTATTGCTCAGCCACCATGCACAGCCGGCGCCAGATCTTCGTTAAATCTCCAGACTTTCATCAAACCATCGCTCTGCAATTGGATCCTGCGCAATCTGTATTGACTCTTACGGGTCTCACTTCCTTACTCGAATCGTCGCACCGTGAATTGTTATCGGATTTCTGCGTTGCTCTAGATGGGAAGCTTTTGAACGCCTCTACACGGATCCAAGTTTCTAAGCTCCCTTCTGTCTCCATGCTCACTCTTTACCCTCGCCTCCGTGGAGGTGGAGGAGATGGCGGTGCAACGGGAGCCGAGTCTCGTGATTGCTACCTGAATATGTACGCGGAGAAGAAACCTGACAAGGTCGATCCGAATGAGCAGAGGCTCTCCAAATGGCTAAATTGTGCTTTGTCCAATGAACCTTTGGCTGAGCCTTGTGTGATTGATCTGCTTGGGAATTTGTTCAATAAAGAAGCTTTGGTACACGCTTTGTTATCTAAGAGGTTGCCTAAACAATTCTCGTACATTAAGGGTTTGAAAGATATGGTGAATGTTAAGCTCACGCCTGTCGCTGGTTCTGATGGATCATTGCAAGATACGACCAGTGCCCAGTTTCAGTGTCCGGTCTCAGGGCTTGAATTCAATGGAAAGTACAAGTTTTTCGCTTTGAGGGGATGTGGACATGTGATGAGCGCAAAGGCGTTAAAGGAAGTGAAGTCTTCTTCGTGTTTGGTGTGTCACGCGGATGTCAAAGATTCTGATAAGATTGTGATCAACGGTACAGAGGAGGAAGTAGGCTTGTTGAGAGAGAGGATGGAGGAGGAGAAAGCAAAGCTGAGAGAGAAGAAAGGTGTCTCAAAGAAGAGCAAGAACGGCTCTGCTGTGGTGGCTGATACAGGAGCAAAGGTCCCAAAGAGACAGATGGATGATGGGAATGTCGATGGAAATGCTATTACTGTGAAGAAATTCAAAGCGGCGGATAAAGTTCCTGTGAATGCTACCAAGGAAGTCTATGCTTCTCTCTTTACTTCTTCCAAGAAGAAGTCTGATTTCAGGGAGACTTACTCTTGCAGGTCTCTCCCTCTCGGCAGGAACTGATTTGTTGAAACAATGTTGTTACCTGCTTGCTTCATTTGCTCTGTAATCTTTTCTGATTATATTGATATATATCAACGTGCTATGTAATTTCGTCACTGGATATTAAAATGTTTTTCTTTTCTTTTGCTATTGGTAAAAACATAACCATGTTTGCATCCATGGTACTAAAACTTTGAATGTTGTATCATAAGCTGCAATTTATCAAGAGTGTATGTATGTTGTTTACATCAAGTCACGGAAAATGGCTTTGTAACTCAATTCCAAATGTTTTAGTCATCCAAAAACAGACAACAGATTTGCACAAGCAGATCACATAAAGCCAATAGTTCCCAAATCATGGCTACTCGTGACAGAAAGAGCTCTCATTGGCTTAGCCGTGCCTCTCTTTTAAGCACCTGTGCAGCATGGATGTAAAGAAGGTAAAACAACTGGCAAGATTAAATTTTTCCCAAAGAAGGTAAAACTACTGTCAGGAAAAGAGAGGGATGTAGGCGATAACCTCATCAGCAAACTTGATCAAAATGGTAGTCCGAGGACGTTGTTGTCCTTCAATGGGTACAAAATGAGCCGTTACCACAGCAGGAAACCCTGCGTTATCCAGAACTCCCTGCATAGAAGAAACCGTGGCTAGCTCATTCTTCGCTTCCTCTACCAATTAGATTTAAACCCTATTCATGAATATATCAAGGGAGCACTCACCTTCACTATGCCTGCAACAAACGCCCCGCAGTTGAATGTTCCCATGTCTTTTGGAATTGAAATGAACCTACACTTTCACATTTGTTATCAATTCTCTTGACCTAAAACAATCGACTTATCTCGAGTGTTTATGGATTAGAGCTGGAGCAATCTAAACCTGTTCACGAGAAGCTCCTTTTCACTGATCATATACTCATCTTCATGTTCTGTTCCTTTTTCAAGTGAATCAGCAACCTATGGCATGTTCGTTAAGGGCGAGTTAGGATCCATAAACAGGTATGTCCATAGAAAGATTCAACAGTTAATTCAATTTGAAATCACCCCTCACCTTTCCAAACAACACCTTCCACACTGTACTATGGACGAAAGATAATATTCCCAGTAACCGTGTCTCTCTTCGGTTGCCCTGAAACAATGAAACAATATATTCATAAGACAAAACGAAACATGATTGAACTCTGCATTGCTCATATAAGAAAGAAAACAGATATACGTATCAGACTTGTTGCTTCAACACAACGAACCTTCTCTCGGTTGCAAAGAAGCTCCAGAACTCGAGATCCAACTGCATACCCAGCATCCTCTAGTCTGAGAGCCATCGTTATCAATAAGAAAACAAATTGTTGGGAAATGGAATGTGAATGATTCAGACTAAGAAATGAAATCTTATGTTATTCTTAGTAACCAATCAGCTCACCTTCTTTCAAGTTCAGCTATATTGTCAACCTGGGTTTGATTGTACTGTACGAGCTCCGAGAATAAAAAAGCAAATGCGGTCAAGCTCACCTGCAACACAATTATAATTCCAAAAACGACTAAATTTTCTGAAGATACTCGAAATCGAATGATCACACAATAAATAGATCAAAGAAGAAGATCAAAAGCCGAGAGATTCGAATCAAATCCCCATATAACTTTTAGATCCGGATCCAAATCGAAAGAATGTTCTCAAATTCCATACTCGGTTCAGTGTCAAATTTTCTAAAAAACGAGTTTTCATAGCAAAAGTCCGAAATGGGAAGAGAAAAGTGGATCTACGGAGCAAGAAATTACCTCTTGTTTGCCTTTGCTGAGAGGCTTGTCGAGTACGTTGGAGTACTGCTTCATTTTCCCGACTCCGATCATCTTCTTCCTTTGTCTTGTTAAATTTTCAGGTGGGAACGAGCTGCCCAGAACCCTAAACACAGAAGAACCTTTCTTAGTTTTCCGGTGAAAGTTATGCTTTTCCGGGGAAATTTTTTTCTGAAGATGCTTTGTCTTTGGTTTGATGAAATTACAAAAAAGAGTTTATTTTAAATTTTAATTTCATTAATCCTAATATGGGTAGAAAAAGTAAATAGTGTATAAATAAGGCCCTAGCGATGATATAAAGGAGCCGAGACTTGAGAAGAAGCCCTTAGCTTCACCGTCTCTCTCTTTCGCGTGAGCTTCATTCGAAATCGGCCGTTCTTCTTCTTCTTCCAATCTATCTCACTCCAATGGACGAAGACGATGAGTTCGGAGATCTGTATTCCGACGTTCTCCAGCCGTTTCAACCTCCCGTTGTTCTTCCTCCTCCGCCTCCGCTTCCTCACCGTTCAATCGACCTCAACCTCCGATCCCAAGATCAAGATGTGGCAGAAGCTAATTCAGCTTCAGTCTCTAGGGTTTTGGGCAACGGTGCTTCCAAATTACCCATCACTCGCTCTCAGGGTCAAGCAATTGGCGATGGTGGCGGCGACGATAAGGACATGACCTTTGATATCGAAGAACCTGATGCCGATTCTACACCTACGATTCCTGGTCTTTTCGTTGCCGCTTCTGAAGCTGGAGCGTTACCTGCTTTGGCTACAGATCGAGGCGTTTCGCAAGATTCGACAAGAGTTGAGCAGGTTGGTGGTGGCGATGGAGGCTATGGAGGACAGGGAGAAGGAGATGATTGGGATAGCGACAGTGAAGATGATTTGCAGATAGTGTTGAATGATAGTAGCCGCAACGTCATGACCGGAGGAGCTGATAGAAGATCAAGAATGGGCGACAACGAAGATGATGATGACGAAGATGATGAAGAACCACTTGTTATAGTGGCCGACACGGACCCAAATCAACCTATGGAGGAGCAGCTCTGGGGAGAAGATGGTCTGCCTGGGGTTGAAGGAGATGGCAAAGATGGAGGAGAAGCTGGAAAAGGGAGTGGACCAGGAGGTGCTACTGGACCGCCCAAAGCTGGGTATAGCAGTCATGGGTATCATCCGTTTCATTCTCAGTTTAAGGTCAGTGTCAAAATGCAACACTGTTGTCACTGGTCAGATTACTTAGTAGCTGGGTTCTTGTCGTGACCCTGTTTTAGTTTTTATTTTTTATGTGTGCATATATCCTTTGTACTTGTACTTAAACCAGAATGCAATGCAGAGTGTGTTGATCATAGAAATTGGAGTCTGGTTCTAGATTTTGACACACCATCTCTTTACTTGCTTACCAAAAGCCGGGTGTTTGGTCATAAAATTAAGAATGTGAATGGGAGATAATAACCTAATCACTTCCTCTCTTCTATATCGCAATCCTACACCACCATCAATTACGCTGTTCATTGTGTTCAAGAGTTTTTTTGCAATTCCTTGCAGTTAGCCATTGAAGAAGATGACTGTAAGATGAATAACAATTTCTTGAGACCCTAACTGACTTTATGTAGCCAACATCCCGTCAACGATTTATATTTTCTTTTGGATTAGTCATACCAAAGTTACTGAGTATTGACGCCACAACAAATAAGGGTGGTATTAATCTACTTGACATATACATAACTTTCTCTTGCAGTATGTAAGACCAGGGGCAGCCCCTATTCCTGGAGGTGCTGCATCTACTGGTGGGACCTCAGGTCAAGTTCGTCCACCCGCCAACCTTGGTCCTATGGCTGGTCGTGGCAGAGGAGATTGGCGTCCAGTGGGAATGAGGAATGCTTCTGCTGCACAGAAAGGCTTCCACCAGTCTTGGGGTAGTAATACAGCTGGACGGGGACTGGACTTTACTCTTCCCTCTCACAAGTAACTTTTTATCTGTTCGGACTAATATCTATACATATGCATATCAATCTTTCTTACTTATTTGTTCTCTGACGTATGATTGCAAATACCAAGTTTTGATTAGTACAGATCTTGATTTCTTTTATTTGATGTCTACAATTTTGTTTTTTTAGGACTATATTTGAGGTCGACATAGAGAGTTTCGAGGAAAAGCCCTGGAGATATCCAGGAGTTGATATGACAGACTACTTCAACTTTGGACTAAATGAGGAGAGCTGGAAAGACTATTGCAAACAGCTGGTAATTAATAACTGTGTTTCATATCCTTATATCGGCAGATGAAGAGTACTAAGAGGAGCATCTTTTAAATTCATACAGGACCAACACCGTATAGAGACCACGATGCAAAGCAGAATACGTGTTTATGAAAGCGGTAGAACAGATCAGGTAAAGTGGATCTTGGCATATATCGTGGTGCTTACGAGCTGATTATTCTTCACAGTCAGACGATATTTGTCTACATCAGATACAAAAGGGTGACAATGCATTCCTAATTATTTTCTTGTACAATGATAGGGTTATGATCCAGATCTACCCCCAGAGTTAGCTGCAGCAACAGGAGCGCAGGGTGTTCCTGCTGATTCTTCAAATTTAGTGAAGCCAGACTCTGTTCAAGGTGATTCAGCTAATGTACCAGCCAATGTTCGACCTTCACTAGTATGTTTTCTTCTTTCTTTGCCCTCATTTTAAAGTAGCATTGTCAATATGTGGTTCATTATATTGTATATAACAACGGTAACCTTGTGGCTGGAAAATTTTTCTTGTTAGTTTTGAAAGCTAAAGTATATTTTTTGAATTTGTTTTCTCACAGCCCCCTGGAAGACCAATACCTGTGGAGACTGGTTCTGGTGAACGTCTGCCATCCATTGATACACGTGCACCTCGAATGCGTGATCTAGATGCTATCATTGAGGTTGAACATGTTTCAAATATCTCTTGATTTTGGTTTTACTGGCGAGGCATCTTTTCATGCTGTACTCTGACTGCTACTAACTGATAATGATTTTGCTGCCAGATTGTATGTCAGGATTCATATGAGGATGAACCCTCAGGTCAAAATGGTGCAGATCGAGCTGATAGTAGCCTTCCTGGAGAGAATGTCCCAGTTGAGACTAGTTATGTTAAGAGCAGGGGACCTGACACGGAATCTGCTGAACTTAGTCCTGCCCTGGATGAGCCACATAAAGATCTTCTCAAAAAGCAAGACGATGAGATCTCTAGAAGCACGGACGATAGTGGCCAGAGTTATCGTTCATCGACTCCTGTTGGAGATAGAGGCACAAGGTCATCAAGTGTGGATCGCGAAGATGTGGGAGGTGAAGCTGGCAAAGATCCTGAGATGGACGAGGAGCACAAAATGAGTTCTACAGTCCCTCAGTCAGCAGTTCAAGAAGATGATGGAGGGGAATCAAAGACGGAGAGAAGTAGTGAAAGCAGCAAAGCAAGATCTGGAAGTCACAGAGATTATCAGCAATTGAAGGATGGTGCAGAAGAGGAAGTTATTCAAGATAAACAATATGCTCGACCAGCTAGCAATAGGAAACAGCACGATAACAATGCACCACATCAGAGCAGAAAGAATCAGGACAGAGGGAAGGAAATGGAAAGAACACGATCGGCGAGCAAAGGTGGTAGAGAGAACTCTAATCCCCACATGGAGCTTGATTCTAGTTATGTTTACTCAACTGCAAATCACGAGGATTTTGATAAAAGAAAAGAACGAGATGTTGACGGTGGGGTCTGGCGCAGGAAAGAGGACGACCCATACAGTAGAAGAGGTGGGGATGAAGGGTCTAGAAAAAGGGATCGTGATGATGATTTGGGCTCTAGGCAGAGGGGTAAAATGCGAGAGAATGAAATACGCAGCAAAGATGACCATGTTCCTTCCAGAAAGCATATGGATGATGTTGGCAGAAATACTTATGAAGTGGATGATCACATTAGCAAGAGGAGGAAGGATGAAGAATACTTGAGAAGAAGCCGGCCTGAAAAAAATGAAATCTCATATGGTCAAAGAGAATCAATTAGCCGCCTGAAACGAGAACGTGATGATAGGTTGGAGCATCAAAAGAGAGATTTCCAACATAAAATCAGAGATGATTTTGACGACCACAGTTCTCTCAGGCACAGAGATGATTTCTATATGCAGAGAGATGGAACCGAGAGGTTGAGGGAGCGTGAGGATTTGGATAAATTGAAACTAACGCACGAAGATGGTTTATCAGCACGAGGAAGAGAGAGGCAGGTGGCTGTAAGGGGCCACAGAGGTTCAGAAGACCGATCATCAAGGATGAAGGATGAGTATAAAGCTTCTGACAAAGAGCATCTCACCAAAGATACAACAAGGCATACTAAACAGACAAAGAGAAGGGACTACCCTGGTGAAGAAAGCTCTTCCCACCACAGAGGATATGAAGACTTCTCTGCACGCTCAGACGACATTGTTACCATTGAGAAAAAACCAAGGCAGGAGAGGACATGTGTTAAAAGTGACAAGGTTATTGATACTTTGGATGGCCAGCGATTGCAAGATAGAAAACATAAAGATTCTAGACGAAAAATTAAAGAACAGCGAGAGGGCACAGAATCATTGAGGAGCAAGCAAGGGGAGCAAAATGGCAATTCCGTAGTGACAGTATGCTCCACAGCCTATAAATTTAATTTATATTTTCCTCCAAGTTTTGAAACTGAACATAGCATGGTTATCGTGAATGCAATATACCTTACGAAGTTTTTTGTTCTGTTGCCCAATTCACCTAAGATATCTCATGGTTTGGTCACTTTTGTTCTGCTTCACGGTCAGTACTGATGTTTCTTTCATTCCTTTCAGGGCTCAAAAGGAACCAGCGAAGCAAGGAATTGCAGGAGTGAGATCCCACAGCATCCTAACGCCACCAAAAGACACAAGGAAAACACATCCTCTGGTGATGAGCTACACGATTCAAAGAGAGGACGTACAAAACTGGAGCGTTGGGCAAGCCACAAAGAGAGAGATGATGCTGTTTCTGCCAAGTCATCATCCATTTCCTCAAAACTTCAAGAGAACGAAAAAAATACTAATGGCCGGCTTAATGAACCTGTTCCTGGGTCTATTAGCAAGAATCTGGATGTAACTGAAGAGAAAAGTGGCCATGACCTTGCAGAGACCAAAGATGGAAGCGAGAAGGGGTCAGGAGACCGGCACTTGGACACAGTTGAGAAACTCAAGAAACGCAGTGAAAGGTTCAAGCTTCCAATGCCCACGGAGAAAGACACCACGACAGTAAAGAAGATGGAGTCTGAGACGCTGCCCTCTGCAAAAATAGAGGGCTCTGTGGATTCAGAGGTGAAAGCGGAGCGGCCAGCAAGGAAAAGACGGTGGACAAGTAGCTGAGAGTCATAAACTGGAATTGAAATAAAAAGCGAGGAAGTGGCTCCCTTCGGCTGGGTTGAGGGATAGTTTGGTTGTCCATGTAGCTTCCGATGCTTAAGCGAATGACATGAGAATCTCCCATCCCAAGGAGCAGCTGTGGCGGTAATGCGATGGAGGATCAAGGTCAATGGAGATTAAATAGGAGATTAGGGAGAGTGTAATGGGAGGAGCTAATTTGTGTAAGAATAGGGAGGGAATACGCATAAGGATGACTCAAGAGAATACTCTTGTAGTAGTTGATGTAACTTCTGTCAAAGATTATTGGTCTTTTAGTTTTGTTCTTATACTAAGCGCCTCCGGAGAGAGCGAGGATATTTTAAAAATACTAAACGGCAATGTATTATATATTGTAGTAATTTTGTCACTGTTCGTAAACGGCCTTTGATGACTTGATCATTGGTGTTTGGCTTTTTGCAGGTTAACAACGTCGAGAGAGCAAGAACTATGAAAGTAGAGACTGCGTGCTGGAGAAGGTTCGTAAATAAAATATGAACGATTATCAAGATTCAAAATCTCTAACGATATCAAACATTCCTATGAAGAGCTTTCGGTCGATAACAACAAATCACCGTTTGCTGCATATTATGGTTAACATGACTAAACCATATATAGCTCCTAATTGTGTCAGTTTGAATATGCTGAGGGCAAACATGTTATAACCTATGAAGTTATATGGTGTGATCAATCATATTAGGCAGTATAGAGGAGTCCAAAAGCCATCATTGCCAGCAAGGAAAGGCTGAGATTAGCAGCAGTGGAAATGGTGCCTGAAGGGGGAGGAGTATGTGGCGGACTTCCTCCAGTTCCATTGGAGGAGGCCATGTTTGCAACCGGAGGCAGAGGCGGATCAATCACGTCTTTGGCATCAAGAGGCGGGTTTGGGGCACTAGCTGGTGGTTGTGCTTCCTTTTCTGCCACGGCGAGTAGAGCGCCGGCTTCTGCAGGTAAGATGGCATAGGGATGGTCTTTGTTCAAATCTGAGCATGGACTCCCTGCATTTGCATCAAATATAGTTGGTCAGCCTTATATTGGTAATGTGTATATTGTTCTTGTAGAAGTTTAAACTTACTTAAGTATCTGGTAGCGGTGGCAGGGAACTCTGTGATTACTCCATCAACGCCACTCCCTGCAATGAATGTTGCAAGCTCTATTGTAGGATCAGAGAAGTAGTCGAACGCTATGGAGATGTACTCGTTTCTTAGCACCGAGACGTAAACAGAGATATTGGCTTTGTGCATTTCCTCTACCACGTTAGTTTTCCCTGTGGCAAAGCTTTGGGAGACGGTGACGAGGGAAGTTCTCTTGAGATTGACAGCATCTGCATGCTTCTTGATTTCTTCGATGGATGGCTTCGGAGCATCTCCAATCTCCTTGACGATACTCAAGACTCTAGTGTAAGGAGGGACAGCCTCGAAACTAGATAGAACTGAACTGTCATCTGACTGAATCAAAACCTTCTGGGTTGATTGTTTGTCGAGTGTGGAATTCGTCAGAGCGGACTTGACTGCATCTACGACTCCTAGGCCTTTCTTCGAGGCTAAATAAGCAGCATTCTGCCAACAAACAAAGTATTAGTGGAGCTTCCTTGTGTTAATTACGAAGCATTTGGAAGTTAAATAGGCTTGCCTCGATGTTGATTAAAACTCCGGTGACTGCCTTTGCTTTGCTGAATTCAAGAAAGTCAGCGAGAGTCGTGAACTTCCCGGCGTTCTTGTTTGCTGGGTTTCTCAGAAAGCCCGTGGAAGTAAAGGGGTTCTCTATTTGTGCTGAAGACAGAGAAATCCCAATCTCAGTGATTTTGTTGAGACTTGAGAATGGGAGAGTTTCAGATATTTATAGAAAAGAAATCGTTTTCTTACGCTTCACAGACTGGATCTCAGCCCAGGTGAGATCAAAAGAGAAAATGCCATTGGTAGGCTGGATCTCAGGAACGCTGGTGGCGCGGGACATGAAAGTAGTCATGGCGGTGGTGCTTGCTGTGAGGTCTGCCGAATCATGGCAGAAAGCGATTCCATCTTTGGACATCTGGACAGAGCAGTCGATCACGTCTGCTCCATCATCAACTGCTCTCTGGTAAGCCAGATCAGTGCAGCCTGGATAGTCCCCGCTTGCCCCATTGTGAGTTATAACCAACGCATGCCCTGCTTTGGGGAGATTGCCCTTTTGGTGAGAGAAGCAAGCTGCCAGAACACAGACACATTAGGCGTTAGCTCCTTCCTAATAGTTAGATATCTGAGGATACATCTATATATGATGAGGGTATATAGCAAGTCATCTCACTAATGGCTTGTGATGCTGTTGGCGGGAAATCAGTGATGACGCCATCTACTGAGAACTGGCCATTGTCCACGAACTGGAGATACTCAGCGGAGGGATCAAAGCTGTAGTTGAAGCTGGTGCGCAAGTCATTGGCAAACCCAGAAGCATAGACCTCTAGACCGGCTTTGTGGGCATCAGCCACAAAGGTGGAGGCGGGCTTAAGGTACTTAGCCGAGTCAAGGGGCCAAATGTAGTCTTTGGGGACAAGAACGCCTGAAGCAAAAGCCTTGATTGCTGCGAGGTTCTGTTGAAGCTCGCTGTACTTCTTGTTGGTGGTGGGCTCAATTGCCTCGGGGTCTTTGAACTCGAATATGAGCTTTGTCTTGGCCCTGCCTGCGTCCATCCCTATGCTCTTTAAGAAACCAATCTCCGGAGAGGAGATGACATTAATGCCGCGGAATCGCAAGCTTCTCAGGTACTCGGCTGCGCTCAACTTGTGTTCCATGTAGAAGGCATCGTACTGCACATTTGTATTGTTTTTTGATTAATCAACAAGAACCCTCCATATGTTGGTTAATCAGATGCTCACAGAGAAGAAGAGATACCTGAACGCTCAACCAGAACTTGGGAGGCTTGGTTCCGAGGACGTCCTCCACGGCGGAAACCGGCATTTGGCCATCAAAGATGCTTGGCCGAGAGAAGATGTTCTGGATGACTGCTCAAGAATACAAAACATGAGAATGTGTGATGGTGGAGAGCATTGAGGGTAGGAAAAGAGAAGACATACGAGAGACATTGGAGAAGATAGTGTCGGCATCGTAATCAAAGACAAACCACCCCTTGAGGTCGTGACCGTTGACCTTGTAGGTCTTCTGGGCTTTGGGGAAGAGCGTAGAAATGGTGGTTGCATTGTCAAGTCTGATATCTGACAAGCAAAGGCCCACACCGTCCTTAGTCATCTGAAGGTTGCATAACACTGTGAGGCCAGGCGAACTGGTGCTAATAGCCATGTCGTTTGCAGGGGCGCTTGACTCGGGGAAAAGACCCGAGAAGCCGCCTCTGGCCACAACCGCAGGCTCTTGTCCTGAAAGAGAAAAGAAAGGTATGGGTTCTTAGAAACAAACACACATGTTGTGAAATATGGACATGTTCATATATTATACTACCATGAAAAAAAAAATATGTAATGTAAAAGGAAACTTACCGTTAAGGGTGAGCCATTTCTTGGCAGGAAGAGCCGCGGCAGCGGCAGGGGTCTTGGGTGCCGCAGCACAAGAGTGTATGAAAAGGGAGAAAATAATAAAAAACCTCAGCATATCTGTTTTTTGATTGATCCTGCATTTGTGTGTACGTACATACCCGAAAAGAAAAGTAAAATCAGATTTATAGACAAGACAGTATTTTACATTGTAGAAAAAAGTGAAAGAGAGATCTTACAACGAAACAAGAACATGAATCCCCTCTTCTTCTGCTTGTTTTTCTCGTTTTGTTTGAGGAAGGAAAAAGAAGAGAAGGAGGAGATGGTCAAACAAGATGAATTAATGGTAAAAATAGTAACCTTCTCATAATCCCATTTATGGCTATTTACTTTTCCCCATTTTTATCTCTTTTTCCCCTCCATTCCCTTCTTATAATTTTCATCTCCATTGCTTAAAAGTTAAAACTATTATGTTTATATGTTTTGGACTTTAGACTATATTCATTTGTCGCATGTTATGTTGTTCAAAATGGCTTACATGTACTAGAGTTGGACATTCGGACCAAACCGAATTGACCAACCAAACTGAACCGATGTTCATTGATAACAAAACCGATCGGCAGGAAATAAAGTATTCTTTGGTTTTTGGTTCGTTAACAATTCAATACCATTAATATTTCCGGGATCGAACCGTAATTTACCACATCTAAACCGAACCGACGAAGTTTTTAATCTTATTTTAACGGAGATGATGATTGTTATCAAGGTAAGTAAATTAGATAGAGAATAAAAAAAAGAAAGGGTATATAATTGAATGTTATGAGAAGGCGTCTGGTTCGACACCTCAAAACTTATTTACCTTCACCACCTCCGACTTAAGGACCAACGCCTCTCTTCTCCTCCTCGCTTCCTTCCCACGCAACCTTCGATCCACCGCAGCTATGAAGATCACCGCCTTGCTCGTTCTCAAGTGCGCTCCCGAAACTTCCGAACCCGTCATCCTCGCCAACGCTTCTGACGTCTCTCACTTCGGTTATTTCCAGCGATCTAGCGTCAAGGAGTTCGTCGTCTTTGTCGGTCGCACTGTCGCTAGCCGAACCCCTCCTTCCCAGCGCCAGTCCGTCCAGCACGAAGGTTTTTTCCTTCTTCTACCTCTGGATCGCGTGTTTCTCCCGGATCTATGCAATCTCCTTTCCTCTTTGCCTTTTTATTCGATTTCTGAAGATTCGGATTGGATTTTCGATTTCCCTACTTTTATGATTTAGGATGTGCACCTCTTCCGATTCTAGATCTCTCTAGACTATGCCCCGGCTTTAATTTCACGCGATTCCATCTTTTTGTTCTTGTCCTAGAATTTGGGATAATTAGGGTTCGTGTTTTTGTTTTTTTTTTGATATAGAGTACAAGGTTCACGCTTACAATAGAAATGGCCTTTGCGCGGTGGGGTTCATGGACGATCATTATCCTGTTCGAAGTGCTTTTTCTCTTCTAAATCAGGTATCATTATGTTTAACGTGGTTCTCAATGTTGCAGTCCACATCTAGGTTCTCGTCAGGAGGAAATGATTCGGTTTGCTTGACACTCAATTTCTCTCAGGTCCTAGATGAGTACCAGAAGAGTTTTGGTGAGACATGGAGGTCTGCAAAAGAAGACTCCAGTCAGCCTTGGCCATACTTAACCGAAGCTTTAAACAAATTTCAGGTTTTTCATTTGTGTAACTGTATTCACTCTTTTTTGCCTGTGAATCTTGTTAAGAACTGAAGCTATAAGCTCAATTAAGTGGACATTATAATCCCAATCAAATGATTATCCTTGTAAGTGTAGCATACAAGCCCCATTGTGTTATGATCAAGTTGATTGTGAGAGGATTTGATCTTAAATTGATTTTGTGATTGCCCCGTTATTATAATCTTCAGGACCCAGCTGAGGCTGATAAGCTGTTGAAAATCCAGAGGGAGTTGGATGAGACAAAAATTATCCTTGTAAGTGTGCTCCGGACTTTCCTTGTAGACCCTTACAAATATACCTGTGTACCCTCTGTTCTAAGTTTTCCTGTTATATTGCTGAGTGACTGACCAAATATGATATGTATAAATGCTGTCCTAAAATGATATCTATTCTGTCAATGAGTTTTGTATCTTCTCAAAACCTCAAAAGAAGAAGATTGTCATGCAGATATGATGGATGTTTCTGTCTCCCTAAAACTGAACTTTTGTTCTGTATTGCAGCATAAAACCATTGATAGTGTTCTAGCCCGTGGTGAGAAGCTGGACAGCCTAGTGGAGAAGAGCTCAGATTTGAGCATGGCATCGCAGGTAACATTCAACCGTCGCTATAGATCGATATTCTTTTTCCCCTGTCTCAGTCTCTCTGAGCATAGTTGGTTAACACGGTAAAAAGGGTAGGACATGAACGAGCTTGAACGTGTTGTAGATAAATAGAGAAACTTTTGCATGTTATGTTGGGGTAGATAAATAGAGGAGGATTTAGAAAACGTTCCAGTTGCTCTTGAATACCCCTTCTTTGAGAAAGCTTTCTGCTTCACCCTGCAGTAGTATACCTGCTGTTTCAATTATATATTGATATTTCCTCTGATCATGTGGAGGAACAGATTTACTAGTTTTATCATCTGATCATCTGCAATCGCATGATATTATTTGAACCAATCGTAAACTTTATTGACATAGGTAAACCAAGTTTACTGCTGCTGTCATGAGATACTGATTTGGTGTTTTGTGTGGACAGATGTTTTACAAGCAAGCAAAGAAAACGAATTCATGCTGTACTATTCTGTGAGCTGCAAGTCTGGAAGTCCTGGGTATATATATCAACCAAACTTTTGCTGGGGGGAATCTGTTTTTCCATTTTATATACAAATATAATTTCGTGTCTGTAGTTTGCATGCATTTTGAAATTCCATAAGACTCGAGTCGTGTGGTGTGTTTATCCAAATACGTAATGTCACTTCTTCTGCAAGAATTCATTTGTCTCTGCCAGATAATCTTATTGCTTTTATGTGTGCTTTTATGATAGTAGAGATGACTTTGCATAGAGATTTAGGTGTTTTAAACAGACAAAAGTAGATGGACGATAACTAGAGGAGACAAAGGGGGTAATATATTACACAGAAAAACGAGTAAAAGAGGTGAAACAAGGGCTTTACGTGTGTTCTGTATCTATTTGCCGAAGATAGATTTGATCCACCAAACGCCCTTGGTGTCTGCGGGGGCAGTGTCGGACTCAGGTGGTGTGTCACTCTGAGTAGTCTTGTGAAGCTTGCTGATATCATATCCTTCCTCTACGGCCTTCTCCACCAGCTGATTATACGTCTGTTCCTCCATATGCGCCGTCCTGCTCAATATCTAAACCACCCAAATACATAGTCAATATAAATCCATCGTTTCAATTATTGGGTAAAGCAAAAAAGAGAAAAGCCACCTACCCAGAGATAACTCCTGGAGGGCTGGCCGACGAGGGCGTGCTGGTAGTCAGGATCGATGTAGAGCACCCAGTAGTCTCCGGTGACGGGAATGATGGGGAGGAAAGGAGGGACGTAGAACTTGACTTTGAGCTTGGCCTCGTCGCTTTTAGGATCGGCCTTATAGGCGCTGCCTTGGATATAACCCCTCTTCCCGTTGGTCCACGTTTCGTTCAAGACGTGGACCGTACCGTCGGGGTTAAGGGTGTAGGTGGCGCGAGTGTCGACGCCGTTCTTTGGTTGAAACCTGGAGGGGAAAGAAGCAATCTCGTACCAACGGCCCATGTATCTCTCCAAGTCGAGCCCTTTGACCACTTGCATCTCTTTCTTCTCTGTCATTTCTCTGCTTCTCTAAGATTTCGATATTTTCTTTGAGGTAAAGGGATAAGGAGAGAGATTCAATTCTTTTTATAGGAAAAATGGAAAAATAATAACACGGAGATTTCCCTGGGACGAGAGGATGACACGTGGAAAACGTATGGGGCAAGGATTCTAGTAGCGTCTAGCAGTTACAAACGTGAAAAAAGGTAGTGAGGACACAAATGTCTCTTTATTTTTTCTGTGGGAGAAGGATACAACACAATGGGCCATACTTTCACACTTTGATTTGACTTCCTCTGGCCGTTTCTAGGCCCCACCAAGTTTTCATGTCGACATGTAAATATCTCTTCTTATTGATATCGACATGTAAATGTCTCCTCTTATTGACACTTCACAAATGCTCCATATGTAAGCAATTAAATTAGCTAGGCCCATTACAAATTATATATTGGTTTTGATTTTTGAATATCAACAAAACTATACATAAAACATTCAAGTTTCAACTATTTACTTTTTACCAAAGGGCATAAACTCTTGTAATTTTATATCAACAGTCAATCTGAATAATTTCAAAAAAACTAAAAATCAGTCATACATACTCTACATCAAACTTCAAATACGCCAATTTTTTTAGAAAGAACATTACAAATATAAGAAGGTATAATTAATCGACACTATTTATTAAATGAGGTATTATTGAGACAACGAAAAAGGTAAATGAATTTTGCTTCCAAAGAAAAAAAGTTAAATGTATTTTTTTTGGGATTTTCCCAAACTCAAAAGTAAATGTGGTAGAATAAATTTTGTAACAGACTCGCTTTCAATTCATAAAGAGGGTATGAAACATGTTGGTGCAGTGTGTCTGTGTCAGCTGATCTATTGACAATCGGAGGAAACAATGTGGGAATGAAAACAACACTATGACAATGGTCTCAAGTGGAGAAACACAATGCAACCGGTAGAGAAGTAGATGACTACTAAGGCGGAGGAAACGAATCAAAGCCAAATCTAGCAGCCACTGACACCATTCCGTTATTCTCTTCCTGCATGCAACAAACACACCATCACTTCATTTTTCTACTAATACTAAATCTTTTAGTCCAATCATGAAAATAAGGCAATACCTGTTTCATCATCTCAGTCATAATGTCATCGAATACATCGTGCTGATTGTCAACAAAACCATTCTCTGGCTTTCCCGACTTCATCTCTGGATCCAGCATTGTACTAGGTTTTCCAACATACTCCTGACTGTTGTCTATTGGGCTAATCAATGACTCATCCAAGCCTTTGCTTCTGGTCGCATTGTTGTCCCTAGATACCATGTTATCTCCTGGTAAGGGATATTCAACGTTACCGAATGTATTGTTCAGCATAGTGCAGTTCTGTTGCTCCCATCTTTGTCCGTCTAAAGAACTCATGTTCTGCATGACGCCACCAAATAATTGAGGCTCACACTGCATCTCTCCACCAGGATTCTCTACAGAAACCAAAGAGGTACAATCTTCCATATTGTTCCCTGCACATGTCACTTGATCCGGCAAGAAAGCATGATTTAGTGGTAAGGAATTAGATAGGAATCTGGTTGTGTTCAAATTCCCTTGCCAGCTTTGACTAGGAAATCTAGATAAGCCTTGGACGCTCATGTTTGGGGAGGCAGAGTTTGACATAGTTCCCCCGATGCAATGCTGATTTCCACTTGAGGCTGTATGCAGAGGTTGTGTACAGTTTGCTTGCAACATTAGAGTATTGGTTGAAGCACTTGGCAAAGAGGTGCTAGAGCTACCAAATGACATACAAGAATCTAGGAAGCTACCGCCAATTGCTCGGTCACCTATGCTTTTAAAATCTCCCATGTATGCAGAGCACTTGCTTCTAGGAAACTGGAGAGGTTCTAGTGGAGATGAAGTTCGCTGAAACAGATTAACGTTCTGGATTCTTGGTGAAAGAGTACTGTGATATGTTCCAAATGGATTAGCTGAGTTGCTTGAGCTCTGGTGATGCCCCTGTTGGATGAAGCTGGAGGAGTTAATTCCTTGAAGATTTATTGATGAATACATATGGGGTTGGAGTCTGGTGAGATGGGAACGTGATAAGAGTCCCGAGCTTGGCAGTTGTCTTGTGGCAGTAAAATCTCTAAGTCCATCAAGTTGAGCCATATGAAAGTAAGATGAATCTCTTGTTCCAAATGCATCTGGGGTCATATTTTGCTGCTGACCTTCGTCTATCTTTTTCAAGTACAGTCTGTACTTCTGCAACCAAAACAAGAGAAAAAACAAGTCGAACCGGCTTACCATCCAAGATTATATTAGCAAAGAGAGAATGGGGAATTGGTACCTGCAAATGGCTGGCTACATTTTCCCTAGTGAGACCTTCTATATTCATGAGATCAAGTATTTTTTTGGGAACAGCCTCTGTAATGGAACAAACAGAAGGAGAAATCAAAATGGAAGCATCAAGCAGAAACAAGAGTGGATAGTACACATAAAAAAAGGTGATAAGAGGTTGATGGGGAAACTCACTGTCGAGGCCCAATTGCTGAACAGCATTGACAAACTTCTGGTGGAGCTCCTGCGACCAAACGACACGTGGCTTCTTCTGCGTACCTGACTCGTCACCATCCTGTTCACTCCCCTCACCGTCATCCCCTTCTCTGGTACTGTCATCTTCATCACCACTGTCATTGACTTTGTCTTTCCGTTTCTTGCTGACGCTTGGGACGAGAGAGGATTCAGAAGGTGGGAGCGGTTGGCGAGAAGGGCCTATGTTTTTTGCGTAAGATTTAATGTTCTTCTTCACAACATGATGCCATATATTCTGAAGCTCCTTGAGGGCAACAGGCTTGACCAGATAATCGCAAGCACCATGTAAAAGACCTTTCATAACGCTGTCATAGTCGCAATGAGCTGACAACACTGAGACATTAATTAAAGCAAGTTAGGAGAAGGCTAAAGTTGTTGATATGAAAACAATGAAAGGGGACGTACTGATGACAGGAAGGTCCATTTCAAGACCAATTTCAAGCAACTTAAAGCCATCAGTGTCTGGCATCTCAACATCGCTTATCACCAGATCAAACATGTTGCTATTCTCTCTCAGCATTTCCAGAGCTTTCTTCGACTCCATTGTCTTCGTCACTGGCATATCAATCAAACATCATAGATCATTCATACCTGAGCCGAGATGGACAGGTCAAAAACAAGAAAAGCAAAGAATAAGTACCATGATACTTGCAACGAAGCAGCAACTCTTCGAGTTTCCGAAGGCAGGTTGGATTGTCATCCACAGCAAGGA
Source organism: Crucihimalaya himalaica (assembly GCA_004349715.1). Classification (NCBI taxonomy): domain Eukaryota; kingdom Viridiplantae; phylum Streptophyta; class Magnoliopsida; order Brassicales; family Brassicaceae; genus Crucihimalaya; species Crucihimalaya himalaica. The sequence goes on from SMJT01000001.1 coordinate 4,985,978, forward strand.
CCCTCATTCCTACTGGAAACTTGTCAGTTCTTCCATCTTCAGTGCTTTTCAACTCCATAGTTGATGCAATACGTCTGCAAGTTTGCTCTCTTCTGTTCTCCGTCGTCCCCAAAGGAAATAGTACATAGACTTAAATCTGATCTGCTTGCAGTTTGGACAAGGAGACCAAAGTCCTATAGGCAAATGTAAAGGAAAAGATGAGAGGCCCAAAAAAGAGAGTGATTGTGGCGTTAATATGGCCCTTAATTCTCCAAATAATCACAAATTTCCTTCTGTTTTTGCTCTTGTTTCCATTTCTGGGGACGTGGAGAGTCACATGCACCTCTGCTTTCCTTTTGTTTGTTGAATCTTCCCTTTTCAGTACACAAAAGACAACTTTTCGTAAAGTGAATTTAAATGTCCCCATTTTATTTCCTTCCTCGCAAATAAACGTTCAAACCCACCATTTCAGCTTTCCTGGCTTTCCTTATATATATTCATTTCCTATTTTCATAGAAACATTTTCCTCTTTAGTCTCAAAGTCAAAGTGAATGCACCAAATCAGATTTTGACATTACGCGTATGTATTGTCTCAATTCCAAAAATGAGAATTCGACAAATGCAATGGCCTGACCTGATCACTTTCAGACATTTGAAACAGTTGACATTCAGACATTAGTCATACTTGTGATTACTATGTCAGTTTCTTGATTATTCTATCTAAAATCACAGCCAATTTGAAAACTGCGCTGTTCCACTCACAATGAGATATTTCAAGTTTTACTGACGTCTCACCATCTTCTTTTGTTCTCTATACCCTCTTTGGTCTCATTTCCACTACCACACAGACCCATCTCCCGTTTCGTTTCCATTGATCTAAACACAACTAACAAAATAGACAACTCTGTTTTTGTTCCCTTCTCATCCCACAGGAAGTACTTCCAATCTGATTTGTATATTCTGTACACCTGCAGTTTGAACTAGGAGATCATAAACATAATGCTCAAAAATGTAAGGATGAATCGAGAGGCTAAAGAAATGAGAGTGATTATGGCTTAAAATTAAATTTGAGATAACCCAACCTCGTTCAAAAAAAATATCAAATATAGAAAAATATAATTTCGTTAATATGCCAATTATTGTGCATTGATCCGGTCCTTAAATTTCCATAATCATATGTATATTTCCTTCTGTTTTTGCATCTCCAAGTTAGGAAAGAAGAAAAATAATAGCAAGGAGAAACGTAAAATCTTCATACGAAAAGTTGGAAGTGGTTCAAATCTGTAGTAGGTGCCTAGAACAATGAAAAGACAGCTCTTCAGTCTCCCAAGGCGTTTTGCTCATAGGGATATCAAAAAGGCTAGATACTTAACATATTCCTTCATCTTCAGTTTTTGTTTTCAGGTCAGTTTGTTTCCTGAAAACTGCTCTAATAATCATTTGGTCTGGGGGAGGAGAAATTAGAATTCCAGAAGAAAAGAAAAAAAAGAGAGTTCAAGCCATCACACAGAAATTACAAATTGACATAAAGAAACCATCAAAAAATAGAGAGTGCGATGGCGGCAGCCAACAGTAGTGGGAAGAAGAACCTGTGTTCCCGGGCAGCCCCACCGTAGTAGGGCTCTATCATAATTGGAAATCTGCAGGTTTCAGTTGAGGGATCCGTCTTGGTCACCTCTGATATGTTTGGAAACTTACAAGCTGTATCAAGCTGGTCGTTTATCTGATAGTAACTATTGAATGCATACGATATGTTTTCCTTCGCGTCCAGATCCTTACAGGAAGTCCCAACACCGAGACTGGTGCAGTCCCCACGGCTACACGCGTAGCTCACGCTGGGAGCCACCTGTGGATCATCCAACCTCACGTTTGGCTTCATCACACACCATTTCCTCTGTAGGTACCGTACCCCTCTGGCCTGGATCAGAGCTCCTGTGTTGGTTGTCCCTAGGTTCAAGGCGTATTTGGGTAAGCCGTCAAATGTGAATATCCCCCAGTGTCGCTCAAAGTATCCTGGCTGAACACTTTTGGCGTCCTCATCTATTAAGCTGAACAGGTATGCATCGATAGGGCCAGGCCTCCTCGGAGTCCCCTTCCCGCCTGAGATATGGGACATGAAGCCTTGGTTGAACTTCCTAGCATAGTCCACGTTCGCATTCCTGTCCCCATCAGTAGGCCATCCAATCTCCCCAATTATGATTGGCATGTTACCAAACCCATTTTTCTCGAGCGCATGCACTAGAGTGTCGTAATTTGCATCAAACACGTTGTAGTAAAACGTCCCACCATCACTCACTGGCTTTGAGATGCCGTCAAAGAAAGCGTAATCGACAGGGAAATTGGCATCATTGTAAAGACTGATGAAGGGATAGATGTTAACGGTGAAAGGGCCGCCATTTTCGCTCAAGAACTTGACGATAGTGATCATGAGATCACGGATATTAGCTCTGAAATCCCCTCCAGAAGGCAAAGAGGTGGAGCTGTCATAGACATCAGCGTTCAAGGGACACGTGACCTTCACTTGGTTCTGCAGCCCAGCCTTTATAATTGCAATTTGGATGTTCCTCAACGCAGGGTAAGTAGTACTCAGATAGCTCCCGTTATAAGTCGACAAGAAAGGTTCATTGCCCACAGCCACATATCTGTGCAAAAACCAAATCACAAACATTAATTCAGCACCTACTTAAGTGAGACTATTCTGGTCTGATACAGTTAATACATGTGATTTTTGTAGAATTATCTCAGAAAAAGACAATAACCCGTAATTTCAGACACGGGGCTACAGGTACAACCTACTAACTTTCTAGGAGAATCCAAACTCAAACGTCACTGATTTTAATTCCTAACTTGTACAGTGTAAATGTGGAACCCTAAAAAAAGGAAACTTGATTAAAGAAACAAAAAGAAGGACCTGATGTTGACATTATCGGTGGAGATATGAGTTGAGACATTTTTAGCAACCCATTTCTCAGCGGCTTTGAGGCTAGAGGCGAGTGTTGCAAGCATCTCATTGGGAATACCGACCATAACCTCGATACCGGATTTGCCCAAAGCTCTGAGAGTGTCGTATTCAGCATCAAAGAGCTTCACTTTCTGAATGCCATTTTCTCTCAGCATCCGCACCACTATGTCCGGTGGAAGAGGGTGCGACGCCTGTGTGCCCCAGTTAGCTCCGATTGAACTTGCTCTCTGACAAAACACCGCCACCGACAATAGTAGTAACACCGAACCCCAACCCATCTCAGGTTCGTCGATCTGACCCTTCTCTTTACCGAAAAGTTATACAAGACCACACTGAGCTCTGAGCTTTGAGCTTTGAGCTTAGCTGTACTGTTTCCTCCAGTCCACTGGATTTTAAAGTGACCACGCACGAGCGAGTGACCGCTGCTTTTGGCAACCCATAACGACAAAATGACACGTAAGCATCGCGTCAAACGATGTCTCTGGTTTGGAGTTTGCTTTGGTGCTCTCATAAAGTCATTACGGATAATGTGGGCTTCTGTATCTCAAGCCCATATTTTGGAAATAATCCGTGCCGACCATTTTCGTTAGGTCTAATTTATGTTTTAAAAACATGTTAATTTATTATAATTAAATTTTTATATAATATTATTTTCAAAATTACAGTAAATATATAAAAATATATTTTTAACTTTAAAATTTTATAATTTTCGTTAAAATTATGAATATATATTATTATTTAACACCACAAATTATTTATCTAGATGTCTGAATAACAAAAAAAATTTGTTGTATACTTGCAATCTAAAAATAATAGAAATACGTAAAAATTACGCAGAAATTAATCGGATTAGACGGAGATTAATTAGATTAGACGGAGATTAATTGGATTAGACATAGAGTAATCATATGACTGATTTTTAAAAAAGATTAGTCAATTAATCGATTAATCGAAACGGATAAGGTAGACTTAGCGTCTAGACAAAGATTAATCGGAAATAGACGAAGATTTTTGCAACAAAGAGTGGTGATATTCAACAAAAACTTGAAGTCTACTAAATTCTCTTTGAACGATGTTGCCACTAAAACCATCATAATATTACCATTTTTATATAATTCAACGATCAGTATATTAAATACCATTATCATTTCTTTTAAAAAACTATGAATTACATAATTGAAGAACTCTAGAATTATATGGGAACTCTAGAATTAGTCTACTTTTAGTCTTCTAGTGAACTATTCCCGAATGTAAAAATTGTATTCTACTCTTTGCAAGTATATAGATAGATTGTATATGTTTTGTTTTATTTGTTGTTCTAGATCAGATAGAACAAATATTAACATATCCATTTTTTTGTAATAATGTTTCTAATCGATTTTACACCAAAAAAATGAGATTTTGTGGATTTTTCCGAATCAGGTTGTATGTTTGACTATACTCTATAGATTACGATATTTCGATGTACGAGATCCCTCAATACTTTTATTAAGGAGTCGTTCAGATTTATGAGTCCTTTATTTGTTTGATTGTAATTTTTCGTTCGTTTTATGATAGAGTATAATGGAGTATTAAATTTTTTATGATTAATTTATTCTTTATTTTCGATTTTTTTCAAAACCAATATTTTGACTCAATAGTTCATGACTTAAAAGACTTTTTTATATTTTTTAAGCTGAGACGGGGATTTTTTTTAATCGAAGGAGAAAAAAAAAAGCTGTGAGCAAGACAAGAAAAAATACAGTGGCCAGTGTAGGAATTTTTGCGGGAGGAAAGAGCAAAACCCTACTACGATTTACCGTTTACTAGGAGAAGAAGAAGAAGAAGAAGAAGACGACGACGATGCACAGATTCGGGACTGGGAACAGATCCGTTTGTAAGCTCGTGTTCACCATTTGCGTTGCTATCCTGGTACGATTCCTTCCTTCGATCTGTCGTAAGATGAGTATTTGATCAAAAACAATTTTGAAATTGATGATGAGTTGCGATGTTATCTGTTAATGCTTTTGGTTATTAGAATTATCTTTATCTTTCTCAATTGAAATTGCGTTGATTGATTTCGTGGTTAGTTCATACCATCTCTATCATACGGAGCTTCACATGGAAAACGCAATACGGGGAGGTCTTCCGTATTTTCCTTGTTCAATCTTAGGGACAAAAGCAGATTTTGGAGCGAGTCTGTCTTTCGTACCAGTATGCTCTGTCTTCAGGCCTCCCTTTTACTTTTGGATTTTCTATAGGCTCCTTTCCATCACACTTTTTCATGCTCTTATCAGGTTTTGATGATTTGGAGTCTTCTGTTCACTCGAATTCTGGTCTGCTCAATTACACTAAGTCAGGTAATTGCCTTTCGTTTTCAATTCAGTTCCTGTTAATGCTAAAGGATATGTTAGCTCAATTAGCAACACCTCGTTCCAATTTTAATTGCATTTTTTTCAGGAAATATTGCGAGTTACTTAGAGCTTATGGAAGTCGATTCTGTCTATCTCCCCGTGCCAGTTAATTTTATTTTCATAGGGTTTGAGGGAAAAGGAAACCAAGGTGAATAACTTTATTTCTGGCGTTTTTTTGTATTGAAGCCATCACTTGATTTTCTCTTCTGTCCATAATTTTTTCACACATTTTCCAGACTTCAAACTCCGTCCCGAGGAACTTGAGCGTTGGTTCAATAAATTTGATCACATGTTTGAACATACGCGAGTTCCACAAATCAAAGAAGTTCTCAACCCCTTTTACAAGATTAACATTGAGAAGGAGGTGAAACACCATCTTCCTATCATCAGTCGTGTGAACTACAAGTACAGTCATCTTTTTGTAACCTTTTTCCTCGTGGTTCATTCATAATGTTGGTGTTGATTTACATAAAAAGTTTAGCTGGGCATTTGTTTCCTTTTGTCAGCTTTTCTATACATGCTATACAAATGGGAGAAAAGGTGACATCAGTGATTGAACGCGCCATCAATGTTTTAGCACGTAAAGATGACGTGTCTAACAATAGGTAATAGATGTAATCCATTTCAAAGGTTTTTTGCTTCAGAATATGTTGCATGGAAGTCCGTTATTGGTCAGTTCTTTTATGCAGAGAGATCTGAGCTGCAGACAACTTGGTTTTGGCATCTTTACGTCACTGATGATTTCTGCTTGCAAAAGTTTTTAGTGTTGGTCCTGATTATCATTTTCTGAGTCATTTCTATGTTTTATGCTCTTGTTCTATGGTAACAGGGATGAGGAAAGTGCGCAATGGCAAGTGGATGCTGAGATGATGGAATTCATTTTCACTAGCCTTGTTGAATATTTTCATCTCGAGGATGCATACAACGTATTTATTTTGAATCCCAAACATGATATTAAAAAAGCCAGATATGGATACCGGTGAGGACCTGCTGTTTATACTATCATATTGTTATGTTACGGATGACAAACATTCTAGACTTATGAAAGAATTTTTGCAGGAGAGGGCTCTCAGACTCGGAGATAACTTATCTAAAAGAGGTACATCTCGGTCCCTCAGGTTCTTTTCATCCTCACCAAAAAGGAAGAATGTCGTTTATAGTGATCTCTTGGTTATTTTAGCTGTTAATTGCTTGTAGGTCTATGCCAAGTTCATGTTACTCTTTTTATTTTTCGCAGAACAAGGACAATTTACAAAAAATTCTTCAGTCTGGGAAGCAGTCAGAACTTATTTTAGGTACAGAAAGGCAATAAAAAATTAAAAACGATATTCCTCCGTTTGATGATGTACATTCCATTTTCCTTATTTGCAATCTGCTGCGAGTATGCTGTAGCATTCGATATGGTGAGGAAGCCATTATACGAAAGACATCCAATGCTGAAATTTTCCTGGACAAATGCGGAGGAGACTGATACGGTCAGTTATTTTAGCATCACCCTTATTCCAAGTTTTATTATTCCATTGATTAGCCTTCATGTTTGTAAGATATGGCAGATGTTTATTTTGGCAATATGTTTAGTCCCGTTGGGTTGTTGCAATGACTATACTCACATTCGAGAATCAGATCCTATGCTGCGAGTATCTGGTGTTTCGTTATGTCTTACATACGTTGACTATTGCGTTTTACTGTGTTGATTGTTGTCTTGCTTTCAGTCCGAGTGGTACAATGCATGGCAGGATGCTCTTAATAAGTTGGAACAGCTATCTCATGGCAAAGATGCAGCCAAAATCATTCAGAGTAAGGTTTTGCAGGTACCAATCTTCTCTTACTTTGGCCTAATGCTTTCTTGTCCCATAATCTATTTTATTCTATATGGATGTCCTTAGATGTGCTAAACTTTGGATCTTTAATGGAAATTTCAAGTTGCTCAAGGGGAAAAATGAAGATTTGAAGGTGTTTCTAGAAAAGGATTTAAGAGCTGGAGACTTTAGCAATCTTCATTCAGAATGTCTGACTGATATTTGGATCGGAAAGGGCAGGTTGCTTTTCTGAAGCTCTCAATGCATGTGTGTACATGAATTTTAACCTTGTCATGCTGGCTTAGAGTGCATCTTATGCATACCAATAAATTGTCAAAGCTGTATGTTTCATGATTTTGTGAGCGTTTCCTCTCAGGTGGGCATTCATCGACTTAACTGCTGGCCCTTTTTCATGGGGACCTTCTGTCGGTGGGGAAGGAGTGCGAACCGAACTTAGTTTGCCAAATGTGGGAAAGACTATTGGCGCTGTTGCAGGTAATATTTTCGCAAAAAATCTTCTGCATAATGGCTCCTAAGTTGTAAACCTCCTGACCATTCACCTAGGCTTAAAATGTCCTAAGTGGAGTACAATTATTGTAATCTATGGACATATCTGTCATTTTGTGGCCTTTTTTCATGTGCAAAAAACGATTCCTAAATATCTGTTAATCTTGTGTCCATGATTTTATTTCCTGCTAGAAATATCTGAAGATGAAGCAGAAGACAAACTGCAAGCTGCAATTCAGGAAAAATTTTCTGTGTTTGGAGAGGTGAGTTTTAGTTTGTGAAATAAGAAGCCATTCAGTTCATCATAGGAGCTTTATTTTGGGAGTACCTGAATTATCATGGGCACTGTTTTACTCCAGTACAAATAAAAATAGGAATAACCAATAAGTTGAACAACCAAATTTCTGGTACTTTAAGAGACGGGAAACATAAAGTTTATCTCTGGTGGGGAAATACAGTGGGAAGACTTACCATAAAATAGTGATAAGATCAGAGAATAAAACTTAAGTAAGGTGTTGAGAAAAGAAGAGAAAGAGAGAGTTTGGGTATAGGACTCATGGTTTCTAGAAATTAAGGAATCATCTCAGACAAAGCTCCACGAAAACTAGTTTCTCTATATTTTGTTTCGTCTCCAATAAAGGTGAACATATCACTTGTTAATTAAGGATCTGGATCCTTAGAGCTATATTTCCTTGAGGCTGACGCATGTGGATAAACGCACATGCGTTCAGGTCTACAATGTGCAATGTCTCTGAGTTATGTTTTCATTTGCCTTGTTTGAAATGCTTTTGGCCAAGACTTCTCAGTGTTGCTTTTATTGTGTCAGAATGAGCATCAGGCTGTTGACATTCTTCTAGCAGAGATTGATGTATATGAACTATTTGCTTTCAAGCACTGCAAGGGAAGGAAAGTGAAGCTTGCTCTTTGTGAAGGTGCTTCCTTAACGCCGCTTTATTTTTATGTACCCTCTTCGTAGATTCTTTTCCTTGGTTTCTAAGAAGGATTCTGCGCAGCTCCCATATCATTTTCTTGAGTAACTGTTTCAGTATTTTGTGTGTTTTTTCCTCATTTTTTTTGTCACTTTACGTGTCCAAGAACTTGATGAAAGAATGCGGGATTTAAAAACTGAGCTCCAGTCATTTGACGGAGAGGAATATGATGAGACTCACAAGAGAAAAGCCATGGATGCACTAAAACGAATGGAGAGCTGGAATTTGTTTAGCGATGAACATGAGGTATTTTCTTGGTCACACACTAGGTTTTTTTTGTCTTCTGCTGCTATCTCCCTTGCTAGTTTGAGAATTCTTTCAGTAAGGGAATTGGAATCATAATGCTTCAGTTTTATAAGAAAATGTGACACATTGCATGATTGCACAGGAGTTCCAAAATTACACAGTTGCACGCGATACTTTCCTTGCACATTTAGGTGCTACTCTATGGGGATCTATGAGACATATAATATCGCCCTCAGTTGCTGATGGTGCATTTCATCATTATGAGAAGATATCTTTTCAGCTTGTCTTCATCACCCAAGAGGTATGTTCATGTCAAATGTTTTAAAGGATTTTCCATTCGGTCAAGCATATTTTGGTGAAAAACTTTGATTAATCTTATAATCTAAAGTCTCAAGGATAAAGACATGTCATGAGATGAATAAAACGTAAGATTATGGAATACATTTTGTCCTATCCTTTTGAAAGGTTAATTTATGTTTGAGAATGAAATACTATTGCTACCTAGCATATCTACTTCATCCTACCAATTAAATTGCCTGCAGTTTTTCAATCTAGTTTCTATAGATGCTGAAAAGAGGTCGTCACTCTGTAATTTTATTGATGTAGAAAGTTCGACAAATCAAACAGCTGCCGGTGGATCTCAAGGCCCTTATGGATGGACTTTCTTCGCTGTTGTTACCTTCTCAGAAGCCTATGTTCAGCCAGCATATGTATGCACTGAAAGGCTTGATCTTTCTGACCCTTTTTTGATAAACTGGACCTCAAACTGTGGTTAGATCTTAAATTTAGTAGATTGTCTTGGCCCCAAAGAAAAAAGTAATTATTAATCTTAGGTGATTTTTTCGCCCTCTGATTTCTGTATGCAACTTCGAGCTGTATTGAAGTGTCAATAACGATTGTGATAGGTTAACACTCTCTGAGGATCCTGCATTGGCTATGGCTTTTTCAGTAGCCCGAAGGGCAGCAGCTGTCCCTCTATTGCTTGTCAATGGAACTTACCGGAAGACTGTTCGTTCATATCTTGATTCATCAATTCTCCAGTACCAATTACAGAGGCTGAACGATCACACTCCCCTTAAAGGTCAGCTAAGAACAGAAATTTTCGTTCTGTTAAGTAGTTTTTTTTTTTTGAAAATTGTTACTATTAATCCCTTTTGTTGTGGCACCTTTGTAGACAAGAAAGAAGCCTTTCCTTGATGCTAAATTAGAAACTATTTGCTAGCAGTTTTAAGTGACTTGGTGTTCCATTTGTCTATTTAAATTTATCTATTGATGTAGACACTATGGATCACACATCTATTTAGATGAATAGCGTTGAGAATTTTGAGAACTGTTCTTCGTCTCTGCATATGTACTTCAAGTTTTCGTCGTAGGCTAGTACGCCGTAGTAAGAAAACAGCAAAGATCTGAGCTACTGTATTATTTACTGTGCTTGAGTTGTGATTTATATATTTACTGCCATCTTGTTTAGACTTGATCCAATTTGAGTGATTGCTCTCTTCCTACTGCTCAGTCAATTGCGTTTTATGCAAATTTTGTCAAGATAGTTGCTTGTGGATCTCATGCATTGTTTGATGTTGATACATCATGATTGGCATTGACACTGTGGGCTATCCTTGTATCCAACTCAGGAGGTCATGCCCACAGCAGGGCTACTCTTGAAATTCCTATCTTTTGGCTTATCAATGGGGATCCGCTGCTGATTGACAAGCATTATCAAGCCAAGGCGCTTTCAAATATGGTCATTGTTGTTCAGTCGGAGGCATCTTCATGGGAGAGCCATTTGCAATGCAACGGAAGATCACTTTTATGGAATCTAAGGTCATAACACATACATGTTAGCAACTTTGTATTAGCAGAAATTTTATAATACGCCTAGTTAAATTTTGCTCGTCATGAGCGAGTTAGAGTAAATGAGTTTTTCCTTACTCCTTCATCTTTATAACGCAGGAGCCCTGTGAAAGCAGCCATGGCTTCTGTTGCTGAACATCTAGCTGGATTGCTTCCTCTTCATCTTGTCTACAGTGTAGCTCATGAAAGTGCAATTGAGGTATGAAGTTATGCTGACAGATTATACAAAATAGCATTGTTTTGTAGTTCCATAAATATTTTCATATTGCTGGTAACTACTGCAATCTTGTGAACCGAGCACAAACACTAATTATAGTCTCCAGATAAAAGAAGCTGATGATCTGTCTTAGCATCTTTTGAAAATTGTCTTTCGTAGGACTGGACATGGTCAGTAGGTTGCAATCCCTTTTCCATCACTTCTCAAGGTTGGCACCTTTCACTGTTTCAATCTGACACAATTGCCCGGAGTTATATTATTACGGCGCTTGAAGAATCAATACAAGCAGTCAATTCAGGGATTCATCTTCTGCGGCTGGAGCGAACGAGTATCCTTAAGAGTCTTTTTATCCATGTTTTATGCCTTCAGAACCGTAGAGGTTTTGAATTTGAACTATGAAGATCTTCTATTACCTGACGTCTTTATAAGCTATTGTCAATATCCTTGACTCAGAAACAAGATGAAAAAACGTTTAAGCTCTTCCGATCGAGGGAACGTGAGCTGATGAACAAGTACAAGTATGTGGTTAGCCTGTGGAGACGGGTGAGTACACGTCTGTACATCTAGTCTGGTTTCTTCGATTATGAAGCCTCTGTGTTACTGGAAGGCTTCAAATGATGTGTATACTATATGTTAACAGCTTTCCAATGTTGCGGGAGAAACACGATATGGGGATGCCATGAGATTTCTGTATACCTTAGAGGAAGCTACGAGCTCGTAAGTACACCTTTTGCCCTTGCTACAGTTTTTAAGAGGAGTGATTCGCTAAACAGGCCTTTCATTTTATCAGATTCGTAAGAGAAGTGAATGCAACAGTGGGGGTATTGCACCCAATTCACTGCACAAAGGAGAGGAAGGTGAAAGTAGAAGTGGACATGACCACAATTCCTGCCTTTATCATAGTTGTGATTCTTCTTTACGCTGTCTTGAAGCCAAGAGCTCCTAAGCCAAAAATCAACTGATCTCTATAAATCTAAAGAAGAATTCCATACAACATTTTTTGTGCCTTTCTGAAAACAGTGTAGTTTCATCACTCTTTTGTATCTCACCTGAGCAACAATTGTTGTAATCTGTATCTGATTCGTTACTGCAAATTACAAATGTAGGAACTTAGCAAAATTCGTACTTGAAGAGATATACATTATTTTAGACAAGCATGAAAGACACTGTGTTGGGTCAATAGTGGGCCCTCTAAGGACAACATTTTAAGCCAATCTTGGAATATAGCACGAAGTCACGAACAAAGACTAGAAAGAAAATAATAAAAAAATTGGATCTGACTGGTGACTAAAAAAAAAAAAAGGAAAATTGGATCTGAGGCTCGAAACTTCCGGAGACATCGGAGGAACCCTAAATTGTATGAGAAGAGGAGAGTGAGGTGATAGAGAACGAGATAGAGAGAGAGTAAAGTCATGGAGCGAGAGGAGGAGAAGAAGAAAGAGGGCTCATCGTATAGGTATTGGGTGAGAGAAGCCACTGCAGATGCAGCTCCTCCTCCTCTGCCCCAGAAGCTCAGCAACAACGACGTCGTGCTCAATGCTGCTCCTGCATCCCTTGGCTCTCTCTGGAATCGGGTTTGATTTTTGTTTTTTCCGTTTTCATCTTTTAAACTCGTGTTACCATTCTTCTTTGCATTCTCTTACTCTTCTCTCTTGTTTCCATAGGCTGGCACTTGGGAGGAGAAAAATCTCACCAAATGGGCCACTGACCGATTAAAGGTTTTGTTCTTTCTTTTCTCCCACTCTGTTTTTTTGTTGTTTTGCTTTCTCTTGCTAATTTGCTATCTTTTTGGTACTTGAAATTGTGCTCGTAGGAGCTGTTGGGATCAGTGGGTTCATTGCAATTCTCTTCTGGACAAGCTGAGATCATAGATGTTAACAGATGCGTTGGTGATGTGAGTTGTTTTCTTCTTCTTTTTTTAGGTATCTGTGTTCTCTATGTTTGTTCTCGATCGATGATTGCTTCTTCCTCTGCATCGCTAGGCTTTCTTAGTCACAGTTCGGAACAAGAAAAGAGTTGGCTATACTTACGAGCTTTCCCTTAAAGTTGAGGGTAAGACTATCCACTGCTGGAATAATAGACAAGAATCTTTCACTTTGTTTGTGTTGATTAAAGAAAAGATCTTTGCTTACATTCTCATGAAATCTAGTCGTTTAGATGATGAGGACATGGTGCATTTGAGTTTTATCATTGATAACTTAGGAACTTTCTTTGTCTTTATTCGTGTAAATACAACTTATTTGTATACATAAACTCCCATTATGGCGATTTTCTTAGGAGAGTGGTCATTTGAAGAGAATATGAAGAAGGTGAAAGGGAGCCTCGAAATTCCAGAGTTTTCATTCGGCGAGCTTGATGATCTTGAGGTAACAGTTTTTTCCATTTTACTATGGAGAATCTTAAGAATAAACGTTCTGTTTGTAGTTAAGACATAGATGCGTAGAGACTGTGATTTGATTTAGGAAGGATGTTAGAATCATTGGATGGTGATACCTTGTGCAAATGGAGCAGGTGGATGTGAAGCTCAGTGATGACAAGGAGCTTTCCCAGCAGCTGAAGCAGCGGATTAGGCTGGATATGAAGCAGTTCTTGGAGCCTATACGCCTGAAACTCAACCAATTCGAACAGGAACTCAAAGATAGATAGGGATTAGCTCCCAAGATTTCTTTCAATTCAGCCTTTATCAGTTAGTAACAAGAATTTGGTAAAACGTTGCATCTTATGCTTTTCTGTATCGAAGCTTGTTCAGCAATCAGATTTTATTTAATAAGAAATGTTTTTTTATATAAGTGTACGTTTAAAAACCTTAAATTTAGAAATGAATTCTATTGTATCAACCACAAAAACTGTAGAGGAATACATAATTTGAGAAGCCTCAGATCGTCGTACAATCTTAACTCATTCCTCGCTATTTTTCCTTCTCCTTGGCTCACTCAATGCCTTCTTAGCTTTGGCCCACTCTTTCAAAGAAGTCGAGCTTCTCATAAAAGTGCAAGTCTCCCCTGACCTAACCTTTCTCTTAATTACCTTCTTAGCACCCAATCTACCTCCTTCACTCAAATTTTTACCATTCAGACACTGCCGATTCTCATCTAAACTTCTCACAGGGGTACTATCCACAGGGACTCCCGCAGCCACAAAGCCACCGCTGCTACACGTGTAATCTGTTTGTTTCATTGCACTTGCAGTCTGGTAAGAGTTGGAGTACTGGCGTTCTACATTGTTGATCACTTTAGCTGCTTCGACCTTGTCAGAACTTAAATCTGGGAAGAGTTGAGTTATACTGAATGAAGAAGTATTTTTGTCGCTAACCAGCTGAGTCCATGAAGCCTTCTGAAGCCATGAAGAACCTCCTGCTGTCTTGTTACAAGCTTTCCGCGGTCCTTTCCCCACCTCTTCTTTGTCTTCAACATTTTCCTTCACGACCAAGCTTTTCTTTTCCGCATTCAAATCCTCTGCTACATTTTCATGCTTTTCCACATTCGTCTTGACGTTCCCAGTATCACCCTCGGTTTTTGCAACAAATTCCAGGGGTACAGCTTCAACACTTGTGTTACTTACAGTATCTGCAAGTGATTCTGAGTCGTCTGAACCAACAGCTTCACTAGCTGCGTCATCTGCCACAGAGTCACTAGCTGTTTCATCTGCCATTGAGTCACTAGCTGTGTCATCTTCCACAGCATCACTATCATCCCTCTCCGCCACAGAGTCACTAGCTGTGTCATCTTCCACAGCATCACTATCATCCATCTCTATGTCATCTGCTATAGTGTCACTATCATCCCTCTTTATGTCCTCTGACACAGGTAAATCCACTGCCATAGTCGTAGAAGTTATGTGCTTACTTTTCGTCTTCTCCTTCGGAGTTTCTCGGCTAGGAAACCCAGCAAGATCAGTCTTGCATGGTGCAGGTTGTGCTGCTTTACTGGAGCCAACACCTGGCAAGAAACTGGATACACTAAAATCACTGCTGTTCCCATTGGCCATAAGTGATTTCCAGGAAGACTTTTGGGACCAGGAAATATTATCAACCGACCGCTTGACACCTGTTGTCCTGCTTGGTTCATCCAATGATTTATCCGGTACCACTTCAGAAGGCTTCTTCTTTTCACGTATGGCCTGTGAAGATTCCTGTCTTCCACTTTCCTCTAGGCTGATTGTTTTGTTTTTTTTGCTTGGATGAATGTGGTTCCCTTTTCGTCCTTCACTATATCCTTCTCCACTCGGTGTTGTTTCGATGAGAATTGATTTCTGAGTTACAATCAAAGAAAGAGCCAGATCAGGGATAGGGTAGATGACTCATTATTGGGTTAAGTAAAATAGAAAATTATAAGCTTTAAGTACCCGTTTTCTAGACAACATATCCAGCTCTGAGTTCCCCATATCGTTCCCACTAGATACCACATTGATGATGAGGTTATCTTGCTCTGCTTCGATCTCATTGTCTTCTTCGGGGAGC
This sequence comes from Crucihimalaya himalaica, assembly GCA_004349715.1. Lineage (NCBI taxonomy): Eukaryota > Viridiplantae > Streptophyta > Magnoliopsida > Brassicales > Brassicaceae > Crucihimalaya > Crucihimalaya himalaica. The sequence continues at coordinate 5,001,380 of SMJT01000001.1, forward strand.
TGCTCACTAGTTGGAATGTTGTTTTTCTGAAAGAGCTTATTCATCACGGTGTTCATAACATTCACCTCGTCTTCGTTTATTCCCACATTAAGGGATTCCAGATCATGAAGATGTGTTTCCCGAGGAGTGAGAGAGATAGAGTGCTCCTCACAATCACAAAAGCTCTTTGGAAGAAGAGACGGCACATGAACACGCTGAAAGCTATACTTATGTTTGCCAGTTCCACTAAGTGGCATAGCTTTCACCTGCACCAGACATTGGTAGCTCAAACCCTAATCTCTTACTACTCCTAGTAGTATATCATGTAAAAATGTCAAGATTTCGAAGGAGCATTCGTACCTTTCTGAGTCTGGGAAAGAAGATGTTAAGGTGAGTGGAAGGGGTTGAATCAGAAGGAGCTTTAATGGTGTTATCAGAAGCAGAAGACGCCTCCTCCCACTCTCGCTTCAATCGAGCTAGATAATGCTCCTTTGCTTTCTCCAGTCGCAACCTCCCTCCTTTCCAGATACATCCATTATACTGCCAAAATCGATTAGGGTTGATAAAAAGAGAACAGAGAAATGGAATAAAGGAGGAAGATCGAATCTGCTCACCGTGGAGAAGAGCTTGGTGAGGGAACTGTTGGAGGAGGGAGAGAAGTCGACGTAGGCAAAGGAACGACCTTTGGTCCTGACGAATTCGACAGCATCTACGGTACCCATCGAAGAGAAGATCTTGAGAAGATCTTCTCTCCCAACAGTTTCTCCCAATCCTCCGACGTGAAGCCTAACGCCGCCGCCGCTGCTTTTTTCCTCCATTCTTCTCTTCTCAAGCTGCTTCAGTTTCAGTCTATTTTCATCTCACTCACATTTGCATCTTAATTAATAAGGCCCAATAGGCTTAAATGGGCTTCTAGCGGGAAAATAGTAGGGCTTTTAGTGAGGTTTTTGGGGGTCCACCTCTTAAATTTCTGCAACATTATTTGAAACAGACAGTGAAAGAAGAGAAGAGACAAAGTCTCTGGATTCGTCGTCTGCGAAAGCATCCGGGAGAAAAGACACAGTCGTTTTCTTAAACGTGTTCATCTTCCGTCTAATCAAATGGCGCATGTTCTATCACACTCGTAAGTTTACTGGGTTTTATCTATTTAGTTTTTACTTTGAATTTAGTACATGATTTTACCGAAATGAGAATAGAGTGTGATTTTATGAATTATTATACTGGAAATTGATGTGAGGGGTGTAATAAATGTGTTGATGGCGAAGAAATTTGTGAAGGACGAGGGAATGATAAACAATGGTGCACGTATTTAGGGGAAACAGAGTGTGGTCCTTTGAGGGTGAGAAAAATGGGTCCATGTGAGTTTGATTATTGATAGTGATGTCTATCCTCCCAGGCTTCCGCATCGCTCATTTGTAGCCTCAGAAACATGATTTGTATTGCTCAAATAATATAACTGGGTTTTGGGTTCAGTACAGTTGTATTTGTATTGGTTTCTCAAAGTTTTCTCATCGTCTTTGCCCCTTTTAAAGCCTTGTACTATATATCCATGAGTTGCAGCTGATAAAGCTACTCTGGTATCTTATTTTATTTTATTTTTCATTAACTTCACCTTCTTTAACGTGTTTGTTGATTTGCTTCCAAATACCTTTAAGGCATTTATTGGTTGTTTCCAGAACTTACAGGTGTGCCTGCCTCATCTATCTACTAACTTGTCTCTGTGGTGTCTGGTTTTGATTTGCAGCCTATTCATTACTCTGTTTCGCCAAAATAAAGAGAATAAAGAAACATTATGGAGAGGCCAAGAGCCCCTCCATCTCCCTTGAATGATACGGAGACATTAAGTGAACGCAGATCCCTTGAAATCTTCAACCCCTCCAGTGCAAAAGAGACACATGGATCATCCTCTTCTTCATCAAAGCCACCTCTCGATGGCAACAGCAAAGGCAGCAGTAGTAAGTGGATGGAGTTTCAAGATTCCGCTATGATAACTGAAAGAACGGCTGAATGGGGATTATCAGCTGTTAAGCCGGAGTCGGGAGAAGATGGCATTAGTTTCAAGGTATCCAGTGAAGTGGAACGAAGCAGGACCATGTCTAGGAGGTCATCCGAAGAATCAACATCTTCTGACTCAGGGGCCTTCCCTAGAGTATCACAGGAGCTCAAAACCGCTCTATCCACATTGCAGCAGACCTTTGTTGTCTCTGACGCCACACAGCCTCACTGTCCAATAGTGTATGCCAGCAGTGGATTCTTCACCATGACTGGTTATTCTTCCAAGGAAATTATTGGAAGAAACTGGTACGGCTGCTCTCAAATGTTTTTTTAGTTTCATCCTTAATTACTACTCAGCATAACATTGCTTTTGAAATCCATGCAACTTATTCTAAAAGGTCTTAATCTTTTTGGGTAATACACCAGCCGGTTTCTGCAAGGGCCGGATACAGACAAGGACGAGGTTGCCAAAATCAGAGATTGTGTCAAGAATGGTAAAAGTTACTGTGGAAGGCTGTTAAACTACAAAAAGGACGGAACTCCCTTCTGGAATCTTCTCACGGTCACTCCTATCAAGGACGACCAGGGCAACACCATTAAGTTCATTGGGTACCTCCCTTAATTCCTCCCTTTTTTTTACTAGTTTATCAACTGTCTTCTCTATCAATCATTTTGACACTTCCTATGCAGGATGCAAGTTGAAGTTAGCAAATATACAGAAGGTGTAAACGACAAAGAATTGAGGCCTAATGGACTCTCCAAATCCCTGATTCGATATGATGGTTTGTGCTTCCTTGCATCTCTCCATTAATTTAACAGTTTTTTTCTGTGATAGTAACAATGATATAGTTTAGCTAATGGTGTTGATGGTATCAGCTCGCCAGAAGGAGAAAGCTTTGGATTCCATCACAGAGGTCGTGCAGACAATAAGACATCGCAAGTCTCAAGTGCGGGATTCCGTGAGCACTGATACACCTGGTAGACAAGCTATGCAATCAGATGAGGCTTCGAAGCCGGTCAGAACACCTGGACGTGTTTCAACGGGGTGAGTATTTTTCGCAGTCAAACCCACTATAGTCTCCATATATATAAAATACTTAAATGCATGTCTCGTGCTCACAAAAGTGTGATAGAAGTACCAAAGTTTTCAGAAGAAAAACTTGTTTATTGTCTGTCACTGCGAAATAGTGTTTAAATATACAACACTCAATCCTATAAGGAATAATGTTAGAGGAACTTCAAGTTGTTTTATGAACTCATAGATAATGTCCTAGTCCAGTATAAAATTCCAATAGGAAGTTGCAATTGCTTCTGTTTCTTATTTCTTGTATACTTTTGTAACATTCTGCTGGGAATGGATTGGTTAGTTAATTGTGAAGATGGACATATATTACCTGAATGATTTGTGATCAAACCTCGTGGAATGTGCAGGTCAAAGCTCAAATCGTCTAGCTCGAATAAGCATGACGATGTTACAAATGTGGAACCTGAAGAGTTGATGTTGAGCACAGAAGTAATAGAGCAGAGGGACAGTTGGGACCTTTCGGAAAGAGAAAGGGATATACGCCAAGGAATTGATCTAGCTACCACTCTTGAGCGCATAGAGAAGAATTTCGTCATCAGTGATCCTCGTCTTCCTGATTGTCCCATTGTATGTGTGTATTCAGTCTAATATTGAGATGCATGGTCTTTTCTCAAAATTCTTTGTATCAGTTGTAGAGTATGTTGCTTATATTGAATTTTTCTTACTCAAGTGGGCTACTATGTTGACTGGTATGGACATGTTTGTAAGCATCAAACCTTGAAATGATAATGCAAATCGTTTTCTTTGCAGATCTTTGCATCAGATAGCTTTCTTGAATTGACAGAGTATACACGAGAGGAAATTTTGGGGAGAAATTGTCGGTATGTGAATATTCTTCTTTTTGTATCTTTTACTCATGAAATTCATCATGCCTATTAATTATGCAGTTTTCTCCGGCTGTGTTTTTGTATTTTCATGATATGGATATGTGCAAAATGGTTGGCTTCAGGTTTCTTCAGGGGCCAGAGACAGATCAAGCGACTGTTCAGAAGATAAGAGACGCAATAAAAAATCAACAGGAGATAACTGTGCAGTTGATAAACTATACTAAAAGCGGTATTTTTCTGATACTGAACATTTTCAGACTTTCATATTAAAAACTTTCAATGCGGATGTGTCATCAAAACTTGAACCATTGCAGGAAAGAAATTCTGGAACTTATTCCACTTGCAACCTATGCGTGATCAAAAGGTTGTCGTGAGATTATTGTTTTTTATAGATACAAATTCTTGAAAAAAACCGTGCATTGTTACTGACTACATGACTTTTTTCATCATTAGGGAGAGCTTCAATACTTCATAGGTGTGCAGCTTGATGGAAGTGATCATGTGGAGCCCCTCCAAAATCGTTTGTCTGAGACAACGGAGATACAGAGTTCTAAATTGGTACGTGGTTAATCTCCTACTGCATTTATTTTAAAATCTATTTTCTACCAAAGAAGACTATCACGTTAGTTATAATTCAGGTGAAAGCTACAGCAACAAATGTAGATGAAGCTGTCAGAGAACTTCCAGATGCTAATTCGGTAAGGCATATTAATTCATGATTACTTAACAAACATGTAAAAGAATAAATGCGATCGATTTGCAATGTATTTTAGCGGCCTGAAGACCTGTGGGCTGCACACTCGAGGCCTGTCTATCCTTTGCCTCACAATAAGGAGAGTACGTCCTGGAAAGCAATTAAAAAGGCATGCATCAAACCACATTACTTTTTACTTGGTTTCTCATTCATCTTGTTCTTATTTTGACAGTCTCCTTTGTAGATCCAAGCAAATGGAGAAACAGTGGGACTACATCATTTCAAACCAATAAAACCGTTGGGCTCCGGTGATACTGGCAGGTATGACATTGCATTGTGTCCATAACAGTAAACTTGCAGTTCAAACTATCCTTGAATCTCCTTTTACTTAGTATACACTTATATGATTGATTTTTTGTTTTTTGGCTGGAAAAATAGTGTCCATTTGGTTGAGCTGAAGGGCACGGGTGAATTGTATGCCATGAAAGCAATGGAGAAAACAATGATGTTGAATCGTAACAAGGTATATGATGGAGAATGAGTTTCCTTTAGAGAGGGAAAGCTGGAAAATGCAACATTTATATTATTTCTCTCATTGACGACATGCAGCATTATGCAGGCTCACCGAGCATGCATCGAAAGGGAAATCATTTCCCTTCTGGATCATCCTTTCCTTCCTACTCTCTACGCTTCCTTTCAGGTAGATGTTTTTCTTTTTGTTTGCATCATATCAGTTCTTCCGTCTCATTGCTGAAGTGTTTTTTACTCCGCAGACATCTACACACGTTTGTTTGATTACAGACTTCTGCCCAGGTGGAGAGTTGTTTGCACTGCTTGACAGACAACCTATGAAAATATTAACAGAGGACTCTGCAAGGTACCCTCTTTTCCTCGAGCTAAACGTATAATGTGTAATGCAAGATCTCCTGGTGATGTATTAACTAAATAGGGGCGCTATGTTAACAAGGAAACATATCATTTTGTATCAAACATTTAGTTAGCAGTTACTTGGATAACTGATAAAGGCTATAAATCTCATTGTCTATTTGGATCTGCACTTATGAGTTAATTTAATCAAATCTTTGTCATCACTCATCAGGTTCTATGCAGCAGAGGTTGTTATCGGCTTAGAATATCTTCACTGCTTAGGTAAATAAACGGTGGGAAAGATATCTCTGTTTTTGGTGAATCCTTGTGTATGTTGTTCTAAACATTTCTTGTTTATAAATTGCCACACGCTTTAAGTAGTCTCTTCCTCCTTCAATAATTTTAGTTGTTGTTTCGTTTAATTATTTGTATATATGTTCCATAAATAGGAATAGTATACCGAGACCTGAAGCCTGAAAATATACTGCTCAAGAAGGATGGACACATTGTATTAGCTGACTTTGATTTATCATTCATGACGTCCTGCACACCCCAGGTACTTTTTTAATTCAACTCTACTCTTTTTTATTGGTAATATAAAGAAATGTTATAATTAGGAGAATTATCGTGTGCAGCTTATTGTTCCTGCTGCACCTAGCAAACGAAGGAGATCCAAGAGTCAACCACTACCAACATTTGTTGCAGAACCAAGTACCCAGTCAAACTCCTTCGTAGGGACTGAAGAATACATTGCACCTGTACGATGATGCACTTTTTGTTTATCTCTTGCAATCTTCCTTTGTAGCTGCATCTTCAGTGTATTTCAGATTTTGGGTATTCTATTCATGGTTTACCTAATGGTTTCAGGAGATAATCACGGGTGCTGGTCATACAAGTGCTATTGATTGGTGGGCACTCGGTATAATCTGCAACCATTGAAAGACCTACTTATGATAATGATTCACGTCACAGCCTCTTTTTAATATGATCATCTCTTTATGTATGTTTGTTTTAGGTATCTTGTTGTATGAGATGCTTTATGGTCGCACACCTTTCAGGGGCAAAAATAGGCAAAAGACATTTGCCAACATCTTGCACAAAGATCTCACCTTCCCCAGCAGTATCCCTGTGAGCCATCTTGTAACAACATGTGTTTCTTTTAATTTCAAAGTAAAAAATACTAATATAACCATGTGTTTGTGCAGGTAAGTCTTGTAGGTAGACAATTGATCAACACATTGTTAAATAGAGATCCGAACAGCCGGTTAGGATCCAAAGGTGGGGCAAATGATATAAAGCAGCACGCTTTCTTCCGCGGGATCAATTGGCCTCTCATACGGTGCATGGTAGGGGACTAATAAAGTGTTATATCACTCAGCTCGTATTGTATTGTTGGCTGATATAATAGAGTGTTTGCAATGCAGAGCCCTCCACCATTGGATGCACCGTTGCGCATAATAGAGAAAGATCCGAATGCCAAAGATATAAAGTGGGAAGATGATGGTGTGCTTGTGAATTCTATGGACTTGGACATTGATCTCTTCTAATCCCACTCTTCTTTTTAAAACTTCTCAATAAAGCAAAGGTGTTGTATTGGAGTTGCTTAAATATAAACCGCTCTTTCATGTCTTCTAAATCTCAAAATCAACAATAACATTACAAGCTTCAGAGTTTTTTTAGGGACCATGTTAATAATATTCATGTTAAGTGTGATTACCATTATAAGGCCCAATATATGGCCCATCAACTGTTTGGAGAAATGTCTTTGAGAAGTCCCACCACCTGCTGCATCGTAGGTCGCTTCCATGGCAGATCGGCGGTACACAAGTACCCTATCTTCACCGCCTCCGCAATCTGCTCCTCCGAACCTGTATCTCGCATCTTCGGATCAATGGCTCTCAATCCTTGCCCCTGCCTCACCAATCCTCTCACCCAATTCACCAATTCTTCATCCGGCTTCTTCCCACTCGCGAGCTCAAGCAAAACAACTCCAAAGCTATACACATCGGATTCTAGTGTGGGAGAAGCATTTCGCTCATGCTCCGGTGGTGTGTACCCGTCTAATTCGGGAAATCCCTCGTCCAAGAGTTTAACTAAACCAAAGTCTGCTAAACGTGGCTCCTGGTTGGAGTCTAACCAGATTTTCGAAGCCTTCACTTCTCCGTGGATCATAGGAGGAATGCAGCCATGATGGAGGAAAGCTAAAGCCCTCGCCGTCCCCAAAGCTATCTTATGCCGAAGTCTCCACGGTGCAGAATCGAAACTTTGCAAATTAACCATATCGAGGTCCTCGTAAATCGCAATTCTTTGCTCTGTGGCTATACAGTATCCGCAGAGCGGGACAAGATTTGGGTGATTGATTCTGGCGAGGCGTTCAAACGCAATCGAGGCTTCCATATCGGTCAATGTGGTTCCGCTATGAATAACTTTTATAGCTGCCCTGAATCCACTGGGTAGGACTGCTCCGTAAGTAGGACCAGACTTGCCTTCCCACAACATTGTGCCGCTATCGAAGTTGAAAGTCGCAGCCTTGAGATCTGCAAGCGTTAGCTTCACCAATGGCTTGTCGATCATTACCACAGGGATTTGCGTTGCTTGCTTGACATTAGTGATTGAATCACTTCGGTCTGGCGAGTTGGGTTCTGTGTTGTTTATGGCTAGCTTTGTTGCCCAAGTTCTTGATTTTCTTCTACTTCTCAAAGCCACAAGTATGAATAACAGTCCTACAAGTAAGAACGCCATGGAGATTGCTAATCCCAAACCAATCTTCAGCCCTGTCTTCTTCTTGTTGACTTTCTTACCATTTATAACAATCGGCTTTGCAGCGAAGGGGCAGTTGTTTGTGGAGTTAATGAAGGATCTCTGGATTGTTTCATGTGAAAAGTTGAGGTTGCAAAAGGTTAGATTGTTGAAAGAGAAATTAAACCTTTGCATCATGGGGAGTTTCTCCAGAACTGGCTTTGGAATTTCTCCGTCAAGCTTATTCAGCGAGAGATCAAGTATTTCAATGTTCTTGAGGCTCAACATTGGCACATGGCCAGTGAGATTATTGGAGGAGAGATCAAGAACCATCAGATGACCCAGCCGCGAGATTTCACGCGGTATGATATTAGTGAGATTGGTCCTGGATAGATTCAGATAATGTAGCGCTGAAAGCTTGCCAATTTGCGGGAATTCTTGTGCCCTGAAACGATTGCACGCGAGGTTAAGGTGTCCCAGCTTATGAGCTGAACTCAAACCATTGAATATATGGCCGACAAAGCGATTATCGGACAAGTCAAGATGAATCAGACTAGACCAGTTGTGTTTGTGGCCGGGTATTAACTGCAAAATATGCCCATCAAATCTGTTTTTACTGAGATCAACCGTTTCCACGTTTTCATGCAAGACTCCTATCAATGAACCCTGAAACAGATTTCGTGAAAGGTTCAAGCTTTTTAGTTGTGGGAAGGCCGAACCAAAACCAGCAGGCAGAGACCCGCTGAGCCGGTTGGATGAGAGGTCGATGGAGACTAGAGATTGGCAATGGAGAAGTCCTGGAGGGACACCAAACTGAAAACCATTGTTGTGGAGCTTGAGAGTTGTTAGACCGACAAGGGAGCTTACAGCGGCAGGGATTTCACCAGAGAAGCTGTTGAAAGAAAGATCAAGTGTCCGAAGCGACATGAAATTGCCGATGTTGCTGGGTAGAGGCTCAGAAATCCGGTTGGAAGAGAGATTGAGACTCTCGAGCAAGCTCAGACTCCACAAATCTGAGGGCAGAGACGTAATCTTGTTTCCACTGAGATCTAAAGTTTGGAGCTTACTCATTTTGCCAATGGTGTTGTCAGGGATGGAACCAGACAGGTCCAACCCAGAAGCCAAAATATGGAGCACGTTCTCTCTAGAGTCACAGACAACCACTCCTGGCCATGAACACGAAGAAGAAAATGTGTGAGTTTGGGAAGAATTGGGTAATCTCAATGCGGAGAAGAAGTGAGAGAGATAAAAGGCGTCGGTGTTGGGATCTAGGCTCGTCAGATGCTTCACGAAGAAGGAGAAGAACAGGAGAGATCCCCAGAGAGACAACCCCATAATTTGGTGTCTGGAGCTGGAGAAAGGTGGATGGGAAAGATCAGAAAGAAGACAGACTGTGTGAACAGAAGAAAAGACATAATGGAATCACGGGGTAGAGAGGTGATAGTTTAGAATACATTGGGATCCCTTTCACGTGCACAGCTTCAAAAAAAAGAATCAGAGTTTGATCAGAAGTTAAGATATTCAGAAGAAGAAGAAGAAGATAAGGGTTGAAAAGTTTGGGGGACTTTGAGAGTTAAGTTTTTGGTTGTATGAATCGTATATGGACACTGGAGAAAGTGGGAAGAGAAGAGAGTCGTTGAAAAAAGGGATATTATGGAGATTATAATTAGGTAAAGTATTTGCTAGTGAGTATAGGAAATATGAAAATGGAATCTGTCTCAGGCTTTGTGTATTTCCAAACCCCAAAGTTGTCAATGGATTTGGTGAGTGGAGGAGTGGGTGGTTGTGGTTTCTCATTTCAGCAGGATTTGGGTTATTAATGTAAAAATCACTTTTTAAAGGCGGTTTTCACACTTTTTTGACTCTGTCACACCCTTGGAAATTGAGAATCATTCATTCATCTGATTAGCCCCTAAACTGGCGCCTTGATGTCCGCGAATTAGTAGAAAAAGAAAACAAAAACCATCAAAGTAGTTAAAACCAACTGATCTAAGAAATAGCCTCTCACTAATCTAAGAAAAGTTATGCAAAAACAGAGCTCCAACTGAGTTTCTTGGGAGAATACAAACTTCAAAGTCTGAAACTTGCAATTAAGAGAGAAGGAAGAAACAATGCAAAGATGATGTATCAAACCTGAACAAAACAGAGCAGAGGTTTCACTAACGGGCCTACGAAAAGCCCATTAAATTGGCTGAGAGATCAATGCCGGTCGTCCGTAGATGAAAAGACACGTGTCAGGCCGGGTAGAGAGATGGCGGCTGATCGTGGGATCCACGTCATACAACGCGCCAGCTGACCTTTTCCTTCTTCGAGGATCATCAATCACCATTTCACATCAACATCACCTAATAACAGATTCATACCAAAAAATATTCTGGAATCAAACGGAAACACAAGCTCGTCGATTTTGAAACGCGAAGAGGGGTTTTGGGAATTTTTAAGAAATGGCATTGTTTCGCAAATTGTTCTACCGTAAGCCTCCAGATGGTTTGCTCGAGATATGCGACAGAGTTTTTGGTCTGTTTCTTCCCATTTCTCTGCTTCATTTGTCTATTTTTTGCTTAGCTCATTTCACTTCTCGGTCTTCTGGGATTGTATGTCTGAAAATTTGAGATTTTTTACGGTGCTTTGTGTGAAATTAGGGCGTTTTATCTTTCATTTAGGTCCACTATCTATCCCCATTATGCGATTTGTCTTAAAAAAATCATAAGCTCTAGTCAGATTGTACTAGAAGTTATACCATTGCCTGCGTCTGTGTTAAAGCCAAGATATTGCTGGATATTGCAGATATGATATTCCATTTTATCATGATTGGCAAATAGATATTGAACTGAAGACAAGGTTCTTTGTGTGTTTGTAGTGTTCGATTGCTGCTTCTCTACCGATTCATGGGAAGAAGAAAACTACAAAGTTTATATGGCGGGCGTAGTCAATCAACTACAGGAGCACTTCCCTGAAGCATCTTCTCTAGTGTTTAATTTCCGTGAAGTGGGTACGCGAAGTGTGATGGCTGATGTCTTGTCAGAACATGGCTTGACCATAATGGATTATCCTCGGCACTACGAAGGCTGCTCGTTGTTACCTGTGGAAGTGATGCACCATTTTCTCCGGTCAAGTGAAAGTTGGCTCTCACTCGGTCCAAATAACTTGTTACTAATGCATTGTGAAAGCGGGGCTTGGCCAGTTTTAGCTTTCATGTTAGCTGCTCTCCTTATATACCGGAAGCAGTATAGTGGTGAGTACAAGACCTTGGACATGATCTACAAGCAGGCTCCGCGTGAGCTTCTGCGTTTGTTCTCACCGTTGAACCCAATTCCTTCTCAGCTTCGCTATCTACAGTATGTGTCGAGAAGGAATTTGGTCTCTGAATGGCCTCCACTGGATAGGGCTCTCACCATGGATTGTGTTATTTTGAGATTTATTCCTGATGTTAGTGGACAAGGAGGCTTTCGCCCTATCTTCCGAATTTATGGTCAGGATCCGTTTTTTGTAGATGATAAAAAGCCCAAGCTTTTGTACTCTACTCCCAAGAAAGGGAAACCCCTGAGGGTCTATAAGCAGGTATTTTTCACGGGATATTCATAGCGTTCTTCATAATTGATGACCTCTGACTCAGCCTGTGCTCCATTGCATCTGAAGGTCTTTAGAAAAAGAAATATCTATGATCCCTGATTAGCCTTCTATTACCTTTTTTGTGTCTTGTGCTTTTTAGCTTTCTTTTTCCGTGGTTGCAATGTGATTTAATGGCTTTTCGATGTTGTTTTCTCAACCCTTATGGTTTGCAGGCAGAAAGTGAACTAGTGAAGGTTGACATTAATTGTCATGTGCAAGGAGATATCGTGATCGAGTGCCTCAGTTTAAACGATGACATGGAAAGAGAGGTCATGATGTTTCGAGTGGTTTTCAACACTGCTTTTATTAGGTCAAACATTTTGATGCTCAACCGTGATGAAGTCGACACATTATGGCATATGAAAGAATTCCCAAAAGGGTTCAGAGTTGAGGTATGTACTCATGGAGCTCATTTTCTCTGTACATGGTACATATAGCTACTCTGTTGTAACTTAGGACTCACAAAGGGTACTTTCTGTGTGAAGCTTCTCTTCTCAGATATGGATGCTGCCTCGTCTGTTGACTTGATGAACTTTTCGTGCTTGGAAGAGAAAGATGGTCTTCCAATAGAAGTTTTTTCCAAAGTTCATGAGTTCTTCAATCAAGTTGACTGGGTTGATCAGACGGATGCCACACGCAATATGCTTCAGCAGTTAGCCATTGCGAATTCTGTTCAAGAAGTACCAGATGGGAATTCAAGCCCAAGACTACAAGGGTTAAGCCCTAAAAATATCCATGATATTGTGAAACATGCAGCAATTGAAAATAGTGCAAAATTCAAATTGTCTTCAATGTCTGAGGTCGAAACAATCGACACACCAGAAAGGCCTCTTACTGATACAGTCAAGAAGTTTATAGCAGAAGATCTGCATTCTGTCCTTCAGATAAGTAATCAGGCAAATACCGCCAGCCAGGATGCAACAAAGTCGTTACGTCAAGAGTCCCCTTCTCTCAAGCTTGTGCACCATTCTGCAACAGTTAAACCTCTTGTGGACGGCTCTAAATCTTCAGAATATGCTGAGGAGAATTTTCTGAATAGTCTTACTTCAGCAAACAATGGGAAAGCAGTCTCGTTTTTGCCATCCACACCGTCACCACCTCATCCTGCAAGACCGCCATTGGCTCTATCTGGAGCACCTCCCACACCTCCTCCACTTCCAGCTGCTGCTTCTAAACCTTCAGAGCAATTGCAGCATTCTGTTGTCCAACCAACAGAGCCTCTTTCACAAGGAAATTCCTGGATGTCATTAGCAGGCTCAACTTTTCATCAAACAACTCCAAACGAAAAAAATTCCAGTACTCTTCCTACAACACCTACCCTTGCTTCTACATCCCATGTATGTACTGAGCCATCTTCTATAACAACAAATTCATCGGCACTGTCACCTCAAGCATCATCAGCTACTCTCGCCAAACCATTAAAAACTGATACCGTAAGTTCATTTGGTCCTACTAATTCACCTCATATAGGAACTTCCGATGCTGTGGCTTCAACTCTTGGACAACCGGAGAGGTCACCCCCTCCAGTGTCCAAGTCAGACAAAATGCTTGTTTTGCCACGACCACCGCCTCCTCCTCCTCCTCCCCCTCACCCTCCAATGCAACATTCAGACCAGAGCACAGTCACTAAAGTTCCCCCTCCACCACCCCCAGCACCAGCACCAATTGTTCATGCCTCTACTCCCCCTCCTCCTCCCCCTCCTCCCGCTCCTTCAACACCACAATCTAATGGAATCTCTGCTATTAAAAGTTCACCTTCTGCACCTCCTGCACCTCCCCGGCTTCCCACCCATTCTGCCTCTCCTCCTCCTCCAACCGCACCACCTCCACCACCATTAGGTCAAACTAGGGCACCGTCAGCACCACCTCCTCCTCCTCCAAAGTTAGGAACCAGTTTAACCCCGCCTTCTGGTCCTAATGCTCCTCCAACGCCTGCTTTACCAACTGGGTCTTTTTCATCGGGAAAAGGGCGAATGTTACGTGTTAATTTAAAGAATAGTCCTACCAAAAAGTTGAAGCCATACCACTGGTTGAAACTGACAAGAGCTGTCAATGGGAGCTTATGGGCTGAAACACATATGTCTAGTGAAGCTTCTAAGTATGCATTGTTCACCTTGTTGTCACTAATTTCTCTGATGCCTCCAGATTCTTTAATGATTTTCAGATCATTAATTCTTTACCTATTTGTTCAGGGCTCCTGATATTGACATGACAGAGCTTGAAAGTCTTTTCTCCGCATCTGCTCCAGAGCAGGCAGGAAAATCAAGACTAAATAGCTCTCGTGGACCTAAACCCGAGAAAGTCCAATTGGTAAATTATGTTTAATAGTTAGTATGTCATAGTTTCTGATTTCTTTTTTGCATAATAGGATTGCTTTCTCTATGGTTGAAAATACTGAATATTATGGGAAACTCTATCTTGTAGATTGAACACCGGCGAGCATACAATTGTGAAATCATGCTTTCAAAAGTGAAAGTACCTTTGCAGGATTTGACGGTAATATAAAGCTCTACAGGTTTAAGATGTACTGTAACCATAGCAGTTATATTTGGTACAATGTCCATGTGTCGCTATGTTTGCCCATAATAATTAAAAGCTAATTATTTCTAATATATTGGCAGAACTCAGTACTTAACCTGGAGGAGTCGGCTCTTGATGCTGATCAGGTTGAGAACCTAATCAAGTTTTGCCCAACAAGAGAAGAAATGGAATTAATAAAGGTATAAGAAGTGTACTCCTAGATTTATGTTCTGCTGCTTTGTTTTCCAGAGCCAGTAGTCCCCAGAAAAAATATGGGTGTTCTGTTATCCAGCTCTGGTATGTTTTCTTGATTTATCTTCATTTCTTACTGGTTTGTAGGGTTACAATGGTGACAAGGACAAGCTTGGAAAATGTGAACTGGTACAAAACTTAGGAAAGCTTTTAATTTCATTGGAGTAGCCACTAGAGTCTAATACAGAATATGCTTCTTGAAATTGTTTGAACAGTTCTTCTTAGAGATGATGAAAGTCCCACGAATAGAAACAAAGCTCAGAGTATTCTCATTCAAAATGCAGTTTTGCTCTCAGGTCTGAAAGTTGATACCCTGCTAAATACGATTCTTTGGAGCTTTCAATTTGGTACTTAAGGTTTCTGTGAACATTGTAGATTTCTGAACTCAGGGATAGTCTAGGTGTTGTGAACTCCGCAGCAGAGCAGGTAAGTCAGACTCAACTGGGTCTAGGTGACCTCCCAACATGATTAAAACATGCCTTACTAATGCTCTTTTGTTCCTCTTTTCATCAGGTAAAAAATTCTGTAAAATTCAAAAGAATTATGCAGACAATTTTATCTCTTGGGAACGCCCTAAACCAAGGAACGGCTAGGGGTGAGTTTGGCAATGGAATGTATCAATTCTGGGTTTTATCTTTTATCCTGCTCTCAAAATAGTTTTTGTCTAGGTGCTGCGGTTGGGTTTAAATTGGACAGTCTGCCAAAACTCAGTGAAACAAGGGCGCGTAACAACCGTATGACTCTGATGCATTATCTATGCAAGGTAGCTATTATACTGCGCTTCTGTAGCTTTCTGGATGTACTAGATAGAGAGAAAGATATAGTCTGATCGAATCTTTTACAGATTCTTGCTGAGAAAATTCCAGAAGTTTTGGACTTCACAAAAGAATTATCCTCATTGGAGCCAGCAACAAAGGTACTTAGTTTGAAATTTTCATGTGCAGTTTCTGCGGAAATCAATAAGAAAACTTGAAACAGCGTTAATTTCCTGAAGTTTGATACAGATTCAACTGAAGTTTCTGGCTGAAGAGATGCAAGCTATAAACAAGGGACTGGAGAAAGTTGTACAGGAACTGTCCTTGTCCGAAAATGATGGCTCAATCTCACATAATTTTAACAAGGTATCGCTGTTATTGATTGTAGTTGCCTCTATCAAGGATTTCACAAAGGGAACAGAGAATATGTAGAAAAATTAATCTTCACACATACCGTTTACCGAGAAAATAATCAAGTCTCATAAGAAAGAAAAGCAGGCCAACGAGGGTAGACAGTAGGGCTATGATCTCCGAATTATGTGCCTAGTGAATTTTGAGTGAAATGTTCTTTATAACATCTAACAGGGCAGCAATATGGGAAGTAACTAATGAATGTGTTGATACTAGAGAGTTGATGATTGATTGATTTCATTCTTGTTTGGTATCATTTTTATCAAGTTTTTTGGAAATTTTCTCAGATATTGAAAGAGTTCCTTCATTATGCGGAAGCAGAAGTGAGGTCCTTGGCTTCACTATATTCGGGAGTGGTATGTCCCCAAAAGCCCAATGTGCAATAGATATTATTACCTGCTTTACTCTATCTTTGGTTGAGAATTTGGTCAGAATAAATAAATAATGCATTGCAGGGAAGAAACGTGGATGGCTTAATTCTCTACTTTGGTGAAGACCCGGCTAAGTGCCCTTTTGAACAAGGTATGCATATCCTATTCTGTAGCTTAATGTGAAACCATGTGTCCCAAAAGCTGTCTGAATCTAGCAAGTGGTTGTAAATTGCAGTGGTGTCGACTCTTCTAAACTTTGTAAGACTGTTCAATCGTGCGCACGAAGAAAACGGGAAACAACTCGAGGCAGAAGCTAAGAAGAATACTGCTGAAAAGGAGAAATCAAAAACAGGTGGATTAGATAGAGAAATCAAGGAGCCCTTGGATGAAGAAGTTAAGGAGCAAACAAAAACAAGTGGATTAGATAAAGAAATGAGCGAGCGACCAAAAGAAAAAGCGCTCCTTGAATAACTGGCTGCTCCGATGTTTAAGACCGAACAGGCTTCGAGAAGAAGCACCCGGTGAAGGTGAAGCCGTGCATAAAAGTGGCTTATACCTTGGAACAACAGAAGAAGTGGGATGTTAAGGACAACAGTATTTTATCATCTTTAACGGCAAAGCTAACTTGTAAAATAGGGAGGGGTATAAAATATTGTACTTAGAAAGCAATAAACATACATCATCATACCACATGTTTGGTCAAATCTCAATAAGCAAATGTGATTTTGTTATCCTCATGTGTGTTCCCATTCACTTCTTTAAAACTGTGCATATAAATCCTTTTTTCTCTTACCGCAGCTAATCATCTGAGAAATTGTGATTTTCCCGAAAAAGTACTATGTAACCTAATCTATAATTGTGATCAAGGTCATGCCTCCCTAACTCCATCGTTCAATCCCAGGATTCCTGCGTCGGCTACAGATTGGGAAATTGCTCAAACTACTACAGTGATTTGAGAGTCGAGAAATTGGGATAGTGAGAGTGAACAATTTGCTCCACTCAGAACTGGGAATCTTATATGCTTTCTAATTTCCCAAGTGAGCAAAGTGTATTTCATATTGTGATTCGATCACTCAACACAACTGTATTTTAAACCAACGGTGATTTGAGTATTGATCTCTGTTTTTTCATTTATTTTGCAGCTTCACTATCTTGAGAGAGCATTAGATGCAGGAAAACGTTGTGGAGAAGGTTAGTCAGGAAAATAGAATTAGATAGAAAATTCAAGTTGGTAGATCGTCAAGATTCCAATTTCTGAGCTAATTAATATCCCTACACAACAAAGAAGGCTTCTTTAGAGAATTGATCGTAGTGTCATGTGTGTGTGTTATATATATGTGTCATGTGTGTGTGTGTGTCTAAATTGTAGTAACGTATGATAAAAATATATAGCATAAGTGTCTTAACGAGAAGATTTCATATTACAAACTGGTGCATCAATCTTTATTTAGGCAACACAGAGGACTCCCAAGGCCAGCATTGCCAGCAAGGAAAGGCGGAGATTTGCAGCGATGGCAACGGTGCCTGAAGGAGGAGGGGGATGTGGCTGAGCTCCTCCAGTTGCATTGGAGGCGGCCAACTTTGCAACTGGAGGCAGAGGCGGATCAATCAAGTCTTTGGCATCAAGAGGCGGGTTTGGGGCACTAGCCGGTGGTTGTGCTTCCTTGTCTGCCACGGAGAGTAGAGCGCCGGCTTCTGCAGGTAAGATGGCATAGGGCTGGTCTTTGTTCAAATCTGAGCATGGACTCCCTGCATTTGCGTCAAATATAAATGATCAGCCTTATCTTTGTTTTGTATCTATTGTTCTCTCATCTTCTTGTAGAGGTTTAAACTTACTTAAGTATCTGGTAGCAGTGGCAGGGAACTCCGTGATGACTCCATCAACGCCACTCCCTGCAATGAATGTGGCAAGCTCAACCGTAGGATCAGAGAAGTAGTCGAATGCTACAGAGATGTACTCGTTCCTTAGCACCGAAACGTAAACAGAGATATTCCCTTTGTGCATTTCCTCCACCACATTAGTTTTCCCTGTGGCAAAGCTTTGGGAAACGGTGACGAGGGAAGTTCTCTTGAGATTGACAGCATCTGCGTGCTTCTTGATTTCATCGACTGATGGCTTGGGAGCACCTCCGATTTCTTTGTCAATGCTCAAGACTCTGGTGTACGGAGGTACAGCCTCAAAACTGGCCAGCACTGAACTGTCATCTGATTGAATCAAAACCTTCTGAGTTGATTGCTTGTCGAGTGTGGAATTGGCCAGAGCCGACTTAACTGCGTCTACAACACCTAAGCCTTTCTTTGAAGCTAAATAAGCAGCATTCTGTCAATAAAGAAGGCGTTAGTGGAGCTGCCTTGAGTAAATTTAGGAGCATGTGGGAGTTAGAAAAGGCTTGCCTCGATGTTGATCAGAACTCCGGTGACTGCCTTTGCTTTGCTGAACTCAAGAAATTCAGCGAGAGTAGTGAACTTCCCGGCATTCTTGTTTGCTGGGTTTCTCTGGAAGCCTGTGGAAGTGAAGGGGTTCTCGATTTGTGCTAAAGACAAAGGAATCCCAATCTCAGTGATTTAGTTAAGAATGAGATAGTTTCAAAAATCTATAGAAAAGAAACCAGTTTCTTACGCTTCACAGACTGAATCTCAGCCCAGGTGAGATCAAAAGAGAAAATGCCATTGGTAGGCTGGATGTCAGGAACGCTGGTGGCACGGGACATGAAAGTAGTCACGGCGGTGGTGCTTGCTGTGAGGTCTGCAGAATCATGGCAGAAAGCAATTCCGTCTTTGGACATCTGGACAGAGCAGTCAATCACGTCTGCTCCATCATCGACTGCTTTCTGGTAAGCCAGATCAGTACAGCCTGGATAGTCCCCGCTTGCACCATTGTGACTTATAACCAACGCATGCCCTGCTTTGGGGACATTGCCGTTTTGGTGAGAAAAACAAGCTGCAAGAACACAGACGCGTGGGGCGTTAGCTTCTTCCTAATAGTTAGATATCTGAGGATACATCTACTCTATATATGATGAGGGTATATAGCAAGTCATCTCACTAATGGCTTGTGATGCTGTTGGCGGGAAATCAGTGATGACGCCATCTACTGAGAACTGGCCATTGTCCACGAACTGGAGATACTCAGCGGAGGGATCAAAGCTGTAGTTGAAGCTGGTGCGCAAGTCATTGGCAAACCCAGAAGCATAGACCTCTAGACCGGCTTTGTGGGCATCAGCCACAAAGGTGGAGGCGGGCTTAAGGTACTTAGCCGAGTCAAGGGGCCAAATGTAGTCTTTGGGGACAAGAACGCCTGAAGCAAAAGCCTTGATTGCTGCGAGGTTCTGTTGAAGCTCGCTGTACTTCTTGTTGGTGGTGGGCTCAATTGCCTCGGGGTCTTTAAACTCGAATATGAGCTTTGTCTTGGCCCTGCCTGCGTCCATCCCTATGCTCTTTAAGAAACTGATCTCCGGAGAGGATATGACATTAATGCCGCGGAATCGCAAGTTTCTTAGGTACTCGGCTGCGCTCAACTTGTGTTCCATGTAGAAGGCATCGTACTGCACATTGTATTTTTTTATTTTATTTAATCAACAAGAACCCTCCCGATGTTGGTTAATCATATGCTCACATAGAAGAAGAGATACCTGAACGCTCAACCAGAACTTGGGAGGCTTGGTTCCGAGGACGTCCTCCACTGCGGAAATCGGCATTTGGCCGTCGAAGATGCTGGGCCGAGAGAAAATGTTCTGGACGACTGCTCAACAATACAAAACATGAGAATGTGTGATGGTCGAGAGCATTAAAGGTAGGAAAAGAGAAAGACATACGAGAGACATTGGAGAAGATAGTGTCGGCATCGTAATCAAGGACAAACCAGCCCTTGAGGTCCTGACCGTTGACCTTGTAGGTCTTCTGGGCTTTGGGGAAGAGCGTAGAGATGGTGGTTGCATTGTCAAGTCTGATATCTGACAAGCAAAGGCCCACACCGTCCTTAGTCATCTGAAGGTTGCATAACATTGTGAGGCCAGGCGAGCTGGTGCTAATAGCCATGTCGTTTGCAGGGGCACTTGACTCCGGGAAAAGACCCGAGAAGCCGCCTCTGGCCACAACCGCAGGCTCTTGTCCTGTAAGACAAAAGACAGGTATGGGTTCTTAGAAACAAAATAACATTTGTGTAATATGGGCATGTTCATATATTATACTACCAGGAAATAAAACATGTAAAAGGATACTTACCGTTAAGGGTGAGCCATTTCTTGGCAGGAACAGCCGCGGTAGCAGCAGGAGTCTTGGGGGCTGCAACACATGAGTGTATAAAAAGGGAGAAAAGGATGATAAACCTCAGCATCTCTGATTGATTGATCCTGTTTGTAACACAAAGGGAAAGCTATTATGAGATACAGAATTTACAATTAAGAAAATGAGAAAGAGGTGAGGACACAACGGGAAAGCACGAACATATGTTGCCCCTTCCTCTTCTGCCTCCTTGTGCTTCTTTACCCGTATGGGTTTGAGATTGTGAAAGAAAAGATGAAGAAATACAGAAGCTTGGGGCCAAAGAAAGAAGGGGTTCTAAAATGGGAATGAAGAAAAGAAAGTTAATAAATAGTAAGAAAGAAACTTGCTCATCCCATTTATGGCTCAAACACCCATTTAAACCTATTTTTATCTCCCTTTACCGCGTTTCTGTCGTTCATTGCATGAATCTTCCATGACGTATGAAATTAGATACCAAATCTCTCCTCTATTCTTCACATTTTTTACATAATAATATTTTTTTACACGTAAATATTAAAACTATGCATATTAATAAATACATTTTTAATATGCAGTATTACTATGTGATAATATGTGCCCTAAAGCCTATGTTTTACTTGCTTTAAGTAAGGGCCTAGTTTGGTAATCTATCTCGGAATCCCTTACTTGTGTAAAAATACCAAACTCGGTTAAACATCAATGTCACCTCCTGTTTTGTTTTCTCCAACTGAAGATTCATCGCCGGCGATCTCCTCTCCTACTGTCGCTTTCGTCTCGTCTGTCTTGTATCCTCTCCTGCTCCTGTAACTCCTCTCTTTCTAACTATCTTGCTTCTTCTATCTTTAGCTTCTTCTCTGTCTCCTTTAACCTCTCTGCTCCAAAACTCTGTCTCTCGTCTACTCTGTCTCTTGTTTCAAAGCTGCGTTTTCTTTTTAGTTTCTGTTTCATATTTGTATAGTAACAAAATCGGTCTCTCACCAACTGTGACTTTGTTTCTGTCTCCCGATGATCCGGCTATGTTTTTTTCGTGATTCAGAACCGTTGTTATGAAGATCACACACAGCCTTGCTTGTTATGAAGAGTTCAGAGTTGAGCCTGACATCGAAGGTACCATTCCACCCGAGTATACTTACTGTAGTGTATGTTTAGTGGATTCTGATGGGTAGTAAAACAGAGGAAGTAGTTTCTGACATGAGAATATGTTTTTTGGTGTTTGGATGAAACATATGTTTTACGCAAGCAAAGAAAACAAACTCATGTTGTACACTTCTCTGAGATCATGTAATACAACTCTTGGATGTCCCTGCTATAGAATGGGTCTACCCTACTTGAACGGCTTTCAATATGCATTTACCTTATGTCAAGGAATAGGCTGTTTCATGACAATTGACAAGTTTTAGTTTTAGTTTTTTTTTTTTTTTTTTTTTTTTTTTGTTGTGTGGGAGATAGATCAATGTTTTTGGTCATGTATTGTATGGAAAAATGGAGAGGACACACATATACATAGAACGATAGATTTGAAGCACCGAATTCCAAAGTTGGTTCAATTGGGTAAAAACTAAAAAGATTATTTAGGGTCAAAAGTCATCGTCTAGTCCTCACCAAATGGCCATTTTCAACTGATCGCTATAAGTAATTTGACGTCCCATTTGGCACTCAAACACAACTTTTGAATGTTGGTGATCGTGAGTAATATGATAAGGACCGGAAAGAGCTTGGGGTGCGACAAATTAATCAATGCCCCATTCGCTATATGGGATTAATAGCATCGACAAATTTAGACGATAGGGAGATGGAGTATCCAAAATATAATAGCCAAGAAGGATGGTCTCACATAATAAGACTGACTATAGTTAAGGAAAACAAAAGAACTAATAATTCTTGTTTGATTATGTATTTTAATGTGTATTTACAGTGATTGTATCAACTCTTTTATCCGATTTTAACGCAATAAATGAATTAGACGTTAAAAAGAAAAGAGAACAAATCCGAGACTTTTCTCTCTGGATTTGAATCCTCTGAACATTCAAAAATTTTCGTAATATTCGAATAATTAAATTCGATCCATGACCCATGCATTGGTTTAGAAAATGTTGACTTTTGAGTTTGTTTTTTCAGGGAAATTGTGACTTGTGAGAAGGAAAAAAAGCATTGCACACATCCGAAAAAATGAATCGACCGTAAAGAGTTATTGGGAACATGGAAGAAACGAAAAGGCTCACTCAAAAGCGCTTTAAAAGGAAGGAACGAACCGTCAAATATTTTCGACGGACCCACAACAGTTGCAATAACAAATAGTCTTTCAAAATTGTCCCAATCTCACAAAAACCTCTCCGATCTCTCCCTCCCATCAGATCTCTCTTCTCTTCCCATGGATCCCGCTTCTTCTTCTTCTTCTTCTTCTTCTTCTTCTACAAATCAGCGCAACCGAATCGTCTCTTCTGGTACACTCTTCCCCGCTCATTACTCTTTTTTCTCTTTCGCATCTCTCTGATTTCTAATGAACAATATCCCCCAATTGAACCCAAACCCTAGAGCATTTTAGAGCCGTTAATGTTCGTTTCTCCCATGGTTCTACTTCTGACTAGATATGTTGACTTCGCGCAGGGCAAAGACCAGTCATGGCGGATAATGGCGTCGACCAGGTAATTCATTCATTCTTCTTCTATTATTTTGAATTTTTGTAAACCATCTTTGGTTAAAATGCGTTGTTCCTTTCACCAGCAGGCTTCTCCGGAAGATGATAGGAACATTGTTTCTTCTTCTTCTTCTTCTTCCATTGTTCCTTCTCCTGATCCCGCTCCATATTTCAATGTCCTTCAAACCCCTACCAATGTCTATCATTACGATTGGGATGTTGCGAGTCCTGGTAATATTTGTCTTCTTCTCTCTTCGTATTATCTCTTTTTGAAAACTACAACTGCGAGTGCTGATTGCGTTTTTGTGTGTTTTCTAGGGTATGCACAAAGCATCAATAGTTGGGATGGATATCCACGTTATGCTACTACCCCTGAAGGCCTGCATGTGCCACAGGTTTGGATGATTTTCCCATTTACTATGTTCTTTCTGCCTCTTCGCTACATTATTAACTTAGTTATTCTTTGTGCTCAGATTGTCTACAGTGACAATTCATCTATTATGTACCACCCTGGTTATGGCTTCAACCCTTATCCATCCATTATGTTGGAGAGCCAAATTCCAGTCTCCCCAGCTTATTACCCACCTTTTGGTGCGCCTTCAGCTATGCATTATACTCCGTCAGATATTGACCCAACATCTGCTTATATGATTCCTTTTGGGCAATATGGTGGAGGCAGTTTTCCCGGTAATCAAGGGGACAGCTCTTTAACATCTCCTATACCTTATCCTCAAACCATGGGTATACTTGGGCCATACGACCATAATGCTTCACAGGTTAATTCTCTCTCTATCTGCCTCTTTATGCTTAATTGTTGTGGGCTGACGTACATCACCTTTATTTGCGTTGGTTAGGTAAACATTTTCCTACAAGGAAGAAAATTGCATAAAAGTGCCACTGGTTGGTAGTATCACTAGCTTTTTTAAGAGTCCATCTCTTTAGCATTTTCCTGCAATATTATGAATACATACTGACATACTCTAGTAGAGCCATGAATTTTTTTCATATATAATTCAATATTTAGTTTCTTTCTTCCCTTTAATGGTTTTGAAGAATGGAGGCGTCTTTGGCATACTCCTTAAATTCAAATTAGTTCACAGTTTTATTGGTGCATCACATTTTTTTGTGCATCTTCCATCAGGTAGCGTTGCATGGGAGTGGATTTGCTTCAAGCTCGTCTTTGGGAGGTTATTATCATGTAGGATCTTACCAAAATCCTAGCTCTATTGCCTCATATTATGGAGCTGATAATCGAGCCAGATTAACCCCTGACATAGGTAAAAGACGAGAGAAGGAGCAGGTTTCTGTATTTACCACCAATGATCTGTATGGTAATCGAGGACCACGGGCATCAAGCCGGTTAAAGAGCAAAAATAACTCCAAACCTTGCTCTACTACTGGTGGTTCAACGAGTGATTCAAGTACAGCTGGACCAAATCCCAGTCTGTACAACCATCCAGAATTTATGACAGATTATAAGAACGCCAAATTCTTTATCGTCAAGTCATTTAGTGAAGACAATGTCCACAGAAGTATCAAGTACAATGTCTGGGCCAGCACACCGCATGGCAACAAAAAATTAGATACTGCTTATCGGGATGCTGAGAAGATGGGTGGAAAGTGTCCAATCTTTCTGTTCTTTTCGGTATGGTTTTTTCTGTTGATGTAATAGTATATAACTATAATTTCCGGGAATAACCAGTGTGACTGATAAGTTCCTTTTTATAGCAATTTGAAGACAACCCTCAGTTGCTTTAATGAAACAGTGAGCTTAAACAAAAGTTTAAAATCTTGCAGGTCAATGCTAGTGGACAATTCTGTGGGGTGTCTGAAATGGTCGGACCTGTAGATTTTGAAAAGGATGCTGGTTACTGGCAGCAAGACAGGTGGAGTGGGCAGTTCCCAGTGAAATGGCATATTGTGAAAGATGTACCGAATAACCGATTTTGTCATATTCTTTTACAAAACAATGACAACAAGCCGGTGACACACAGCCGAGACTCGCAGGAGGTGGGCCTTACTTGTTTTGTTGTCTTGCCCATTAATGTCTTATGATCATTTATTCACTGCTATCTTGGTATTGGTGCCATTATGATATGCATCTGTTCACATGTGTTAAGTTTTATGTGGACGAGTCTTGTGCAGTTTCACATTATCATGTATGACTAGGAATGATATCCCCAGCTTTAGCAGGGAAATCCTTGGTTATGTGTATTCGATCAAAAGTTAATAGTTGGTGTATGAATTTGGAAGCTAAATGTGTGGGACAGAAAAGTTCTGCTTCAATAGTCTCTCGTAGTATTAGACTGATGGGCATGTAAGGCTTGATAGAAAAAAGCTTGCACTTGTGGCTTTGGGTTTTCTAGAGTGTGATAATAAGCAAAACATGGAACAGGGAAGAGTAATGCTTTTGTGGTAGGGAGAGAGATTTTGAACTCATGAATTAGATGTTGCATGGCATTAACTAACGGAAATCTATGATTGTGGTGAAGTTACTAAATTGATTGATGAACTGTAACAGGTGAAGCTACGCCAGGGGGTTGAGATGCTCAGAATCTTCAAAGAATACGAGGCACATACGTCGATTCTCGATGATTTCAGCTACTATGATGAGAGAGAGAGGCAAAAGATGGGAGAAGATGGAACGAGGAAAGAAGCTGGGGAAGAAGAGACCTCAGTGGAGCAGTTATCAGAGCGTCTTCAAGTTGTCACAGTAGAAGATGGAAAGGATGGGGGAAAAGAAGAGTTAATAAATGATTGATACAGTAATAGTAAGTAGGAGGAGGCATTCTTTTTGGTAACAATAAGCAATTGGGGTTCTCTGTGTTTCCTTTCGGGTGGGGGCATGTATACTAAAAAGTCAAGGAAAAAAAATCCAATTCCCTTGTACTTGTAGGCTTGTAAGCAATTATGAATTTTGTAGAATTATGTGGAAACGGCGACGTTTTCAGGTTAGAACAAAAAAAGAATGATTTCATGCTCCTTGCTTCTTTCGAAACATCAAATTCAAGTCTGTTGTTCTTCTCCAATGGCGTCTTCTTCGCTTGTCCGAATCGCTGTTGTCGGAGACATCGTAATCTTATTTCCTCCCCGTGTCTCTTTGTTCATGTTGTTATTTTGTCTTATCTTTTTCTTCTTCTGTTAAAGCATGGCTTCTGGGATCTAGATGAAGATCGAAAGGCTCTTCGGCTACTGCAGGTCCTTTGTTTTTCCCTTCACCTCTCTAAACCCATCTCCTTTTACATTTTCTCGTCCTCGTAGCCTATAAACCCTAAATCCTCTTTCTGAACCTGATTTGCAGCCGCATTTGGTGCTCTTCACAGGCAACTTCTCTGTTACTGTCAACGAATTGACTTCTTTTCGAATTTATCTACTTTTCTTCATTCTTCCTAGTTCCTACTATGATTTTGATTAAATTCAGATAATTTCAATTAAACTCAAAACTCTGTCAGGTGATTTTGGTGAGGAAAATGTCCCACTTGTGCAGAGCGTTGCCGCTCTTTCTCTCCCTAAAGCAGTTATATTGGGCAATCACGATGCCTGGTTCACCCATGACTTCTCAAGGTGTCTTGCGACTTATTAACCTTTTTCTGATTTACCGTCTTTTTCAACTTCGGCCTTGTGCTTTACTTTCTAATTGTGGGTTTCTATTGTGTGGTTTATGTTTCTTTCAGGAGACAAAACCGTGTTCAAATGCAACTCGATATGTAAGTTTTCCACTATTTGCTTGTGCTATTGACTCTCATGCTACATCAAGTAATACATGTGATCACTTACTGCTTTGGGATGTCTGTCAATTTCACCCACCTATGGTTTTGCTTGCTCCTCCAGTTTTTCTACATGGTATTATTGGGTTGTGACATGTAATGTAACACACGATGCTGCAATGATTGAAGTTGTTAGAATAGGTTTTACTCATTGATATAATATATGATCTCTATTCATAGTGTAATTAGTACTTTCTTCGGGGAACTCCCTATCTAGAGGAAAGAGTACTCATCGTGAGACCCATCTCCGGGAAATAGATCTAGAGAGAGGGTTTATTGGTTGAAACCAAGGAAATGTGTACTTTTGGTGTTCTTGATTTGTTTGCAAAAAAAAGAACTTTGTTTTTTCTGTTTGTAATCTTTAGCTCTATCATTGTTCCTGTTTTGGTTTACTGGACACAGATTCCGAAAAGTTTTCTTTTTTTGTTTCCCTCTGCAATCAACAGCCTTGGTGACGAGCACGTAGGATATCAACGCTTGGACTTCCCCTCATTGAAGATCAGTATTGTTGGTGGTCGACCCTTTTCACATGGGGGGAATCAATTGTTTCGGAAAAAGCTGCTTGTCCCGAGGTTAGCATTTGATTTACAAATGCATCTTCATGTGTGTTCTACATGAAATATTTATTGGTCAAAATAGTATTTCGTCTTCCAAGAAGAAAAGGAGTTGCCAGATCTTTGTATGTACAGGTATCAGTGAATAAAACTGAACTGATAGTTTAGTGAATCTATAGCCTTTTCTATACTTGAAACATATTGTGTTTGTGGGGTTAATCTCTGTGAACGTACAAGTCTAGTGATTAGGGATAGCAATTTCAAACACCCTGGATTCAAGTCAGAGAAAACTACAATTCATTTAACACTTCTAGGTATGGAGTTCGTGATATGGATGCCAGTGCTGGGAGTGTTTGTCGTGCTGCACATGGAACACCAGAAGATCATGTGGCAATAATTCTTGCTCATAATGGTCCAACAGGTGCATCAACCTTTAAAGCTTTCTTATTGGTCTAGTCTTAAGCCAGTCAGGTTTGAACTTATAAGGGTTAAGTAGTGGTTTATCTGTCTTGCAGGTCTTGGTTCTCAAGCAGAGGATATATGTGGAAGAGATTGGGTGGATGAAGGCGGTGACCATGGTGATCCAGGTGAAGTAGTCTGCCATCTTTTTAATTTGGCATTAGTGGCATTTTCCATGCTCATTGTAGTTAGTTTGGCGACAGATGCAAACTCCATGCAGGAAATACAAGATAGTGTTTTTGATGAGAAACCCCATTTAATGTTTCAGATCTGGAACAGGCAATATGCCAGTTAAAGGAGACAACGAAGTTATCGATTCCTTTAGTTGTGTTTGGACACATGCATAAGGAGCTACAATCAGGGAAAGGAAATCGGAAAATGGTTGTGCAAGATAGTGACAACCAGACTGTTTATGTGAACGGTGCAATAGTTCCAAGGGTTAAAGGGGCAAAGGAAAACTGTCAGGGAAATAGTTGGAGAGGAGCAGATGAGTCTGAGAATAGTGGCACAACAAGAGCTTTCACATTGGTGGAGATTTTTGATGGAAAAATCAAGAAAGTAGCAGAAATATGGGTACACGTAAACGGAAGTATGGCCACGATTGTGGATGAAAAGACATTGTTCGAGGATGTAACCTGATTTCAATTTGGTCAGGTCAGTCAGTTTCCATGTAGACTTTCCATTTGCCGTATATCATCTCATATTTGAGATAATACATATTGGTAATGAGTATACAAGAAAAAGCCATGAAAGAGTATTAAAAGATGCATTTTTGAGGGTGAGGGAAGTGGGGTTCGGGGTTGAGTGTTGAGGAATTTTGAAACATATAACACTAACAGTATCAGTTCCGTCGTTAGAGGAGACACCACAAAAGTCTGAAGCACTGAGCATCACGGTGATGACTTATGCAAAATAGAGACGTGTCTATCATCCAGGTTGGATTCACAAGTTTTGTAAGTAAATTGGGGCAACATTTGGGACTTTTGTCGAGGTGCATTTGCTATGTCTACTTCGCCATAGCCGCGGCTATTACTACTTTAACCGTTAAACTATCGAAAATATGTTCTCTCAGCTCCATCCAATACTGGTGCATCTCTCCAGTTGGCTTAGCCTCTCCAGATTCCAAAAGTAGTCCGATCTAAACACTAAGCTCCCTGTAAGGGTGTAGATGTATTACAACGCTCATCCCTCTTCACGTTCATCCAATAAATGGATACTACTAGACATTATCAATTTTGAAATTTATCAATTAATGCCGGACAGTATGGTAATTACATGGTTTGACTTGGAGAACAAGTCCTTATCCAGCCCACTGGAATTAGCCCAACTTCAAGTAGAAGCATTATTACAAACTAGAAATAACTATTTACGAAATTTGGCTGAAGAATTAGAGAAGAACAAACGAAAACGAACCCTACTTGTTACTTCTTCCTCGCTCTCCGGTCTGCGCCGTGTTTTTCGCGTCTCTCTCAAACTCCAATTCTCGATTTTCCGACCAATACACAGTAGCGACTGATCCCTTACTGAACGTAAGTTTCTTGTTGTCGCTTTTCGAAGGTTTATGTCTATCTAATTTCAGAATCAGCTAGTACAAACCTTACATAGAATCCAAATCGATGTTTATTGTGATGTTTAGGTAACAGAAGCTAGTAATGGAATTGTTGCGTGGAGTTGATCGTACTAACGTAAAAGTAGTATACCCTCGAGTGCAGTGATGCTTCTGAAGCAGCTGAAACAATTTACCTGTAACAATTCTAAAACCCTCTTTACTCATGTTTTCTTCCAATGTCTGAAATGTGTTGCTGAATGTTTTTCTTACCCCTAATATCATTTTGCAGTGTCTGCTACACGCAGAAATGCTGTTTTCAAAACTGATCTTAAACGGCTTGCTAGGTTTTATGGCTCTCCTGCTGTTTGCGAATCTTCGACAACCTCTAAGGTTTTCAAAAGGCTGTCAAGAGAGGATCGGCGAGCTTTGGTGGAGTCTTTTGTCAACGAGTAATTCTTTCTCACCTTTCTCATATTCAGTAATAGATTCACGTGTCATCTAGATGGCAATATGTGCAGCTGAGGTATTAGAATCTCTAAGTCCTGAACATATGTACCGTTTGTCTGCAGATACAGAGCAACTAATGCTGGTAGATTCCCTACATTGGATGCTACTCACAAGGAAGTGGGAGGCTCTTATTATGTTGTCAGGGAAATCTTTCAAGAGCTGAAACTCAAACCAAAAGCACCTGTGCCAATCGTAGCTAAGGCCCTCTCAGAAGTCTCTCCTTCTGTACCAGATGATGCCTCCTCACACTTCTCTCCTGTGGTTGTTGAACCTGAGTTTCAAGTAAATATATCTTGCTTTGGTATGATCAGTTTTATTTCCTTAGGCTTCACTTATCACTTGGCTTAGTTATCCTTGTTTCTGTTTTACAGGCTGGCAGTCTGGATATTGAGACAGGAAGTGAGCAGAGGCAGGATATAATAGATTCTTCTCCCTCTAATTCTGATGATGAAAGTAATCTCCAGAGAAACAACCTAGTCATTACTGCAACAGATGACAAAAGAGAAACAGAGACAACTCAGAGAATAGAAGTAGAGGTATGTTTAAAAAACTCGGAGACTGAGGAAGAGGGAAACTTGACGCACTTAGGTAATCAAGAGTCAAAGGCAGACCATCTTGAAGGAGCTGTTGTTTCAGCAGATGTTGTGCCTACTGAGACCAGGTATCCTGTGACATATAACTAGGTCTCTCCTTAGCTGGTCTGATCCTTATATTAGGATAATTTAGTTCATTGATGGATCTCTTGTTTTTGAGTATTAGAAAAAGTCAATTCAAGTTGATCATATTGGCACCGCTTCAGTTTAAATAAATTCTTATATCTTTTGTTTTTACAGACAAGTTTCAGAGACGGGAGCTGGTGAGGTGATAGAAAGGTCAAGTGCGTGGAGCAACATAATGTCATTTGCGAAAGAATTTACGAATTTTTGGAGAAAAGGGTAGATATGGCCAGGGAGCTTTAGACACGCTCTGGAGGGATAGGTAGAGGTGAGTGAAGTATAGTAGAAGCTGTTTTGATTTGACCATTTTGCGCAAAGGTTTGGAATCTCCTAAGATGGCTTACATGGTAATCTATACTGTTATTTTCCTGCTGGCAATGAGTCTAGATCAAAACACAACTTTTTCAGAGGCTAGTTTTGTGATTTACCATTTTGTACAAAGGGTAAGAATCTCCCAAGATGTGTAACATGGTAATCTATACAATTATTGTCCTTCTCACAATTGAGTCTAGATCATAAACGCATATTTTTGTTAATTCATTGTTTGTTCTACAGAATTACAAATCCAAAGAAATACTCGAATAAAGATTTTATTTTATAGCAATTTTGATACATATTCCAGTAGTGGTAAACAAAACCAAATGTATTGGATTGGAAACTTGGTGCAGCAGACAGCGGTAGCAGCTCTAGCTCCCACGGTATGTGGTGAAAGAAAATGGTGAAAGCAACAGTGGTACATGGAAATGCTCCCATTTCTGAGATTCTGTAACTTCAAATACAATCGAAACATAGGGAAAGAAGCAGCCTGGGCAATACTTTGCAGTGTTGAAGCTTATTCTATATGTCCCTGGATTCAAAGCCTCAACCAAATCCATCAGTGGCCCACTGCGCCCATCTTTATCAGTAGCTGAAGTCCCCACACTGGACCAGACACCACCACCTCCGTGACCCAAGGAAGGACAGGTAGTACCACTCCACACTTCTAAGTACACTTCAACACCTGCAGCTGGAGCACCACGTGAGACGTCTAAGACATGAGTTGTGATCGGTGGCCTACTTCTCTTGGGAGCTTTTGCTTCAGCTGCAACATTCAAATGCCCTCCTATGATTCTCAGACGATCTTTCAAAGCGAGAAAGTAGAAAAGGTCACATAGATAGCAAACATAGCCATGAGGATTGAGGGTACGTGCTTGTACTCCAACAGACACATACTTGATATCATACTCACTCCTAAGAGGTTCAAACCCACAAACAAAACTTTGACAAGGAAAGGATTTGGTAAATAACCAATATACCTTGAGGTTTTGTTGAATTAAGAGAGCTAGAGATGTCAGTTTCTGATACAACTTTAGCCTTATCGGAGAACAGCTTTGCCATTCGTAGCTCCATTATTTTCATTTGTTCTTTAGCAGCAATCTCAAGCTCCACTATTGGCCTATTTGCATACCGTCCCTGTGAAAGAGACGATTTGATGAATATGTAACTGTCTCATTCACTCACACGCACAAAAAAGAAAACTGATTTGGAAATGCCAAGTTGACCTTTAACGCAGAGAGCATCTCAGCGTGAGTCCTGCCAGAGGCGCAAATAATAAAGATAAAGCCAAACTTTTGTTTGTAGAGTACATTCCATTCGGCAAGCTCCTAAAAATTTGAAAACAATTGATCATCAGAAGAAGAAATTACTGAAGAGATGAAAAAGAAATGTGAAGATCATCCATCACCTGTAAAGTAGAAGCAGAGGTTGTGGCAAAGGCCGTGGACTGCTCTTCTTCGCTCCGAAGAGCAAAATCGGAGTTGATAGAAGATGAAGGAGTATTCCCAATCTGAGGATGAGCAGAGAATGCTTCAAGCCAAGCTGTAACATTAACTTGGTTGAACCAGATGTCTCTTGCAGTATCGATCGCTGTTTCTAATGAGTTAAACGGAGAAGCTTTCACCATCAGCTTCGCGAAATCGGAACTTCCACAGCAAACCTTCCATTCATCTTCTCCGATCTCCATCGCCATTTTTTCTCTCTCTTTTCACCGGTCCTCGCTCTGTTGACTGGTGTATGATGAAGGTCTATTAACTGGGCCTTTTCTTAAATGGGCCTTTGACAGTAGGGCCTTTCTCTATCTTCTTCCTTTTAATTCATCATCTTCTTCTATACGTGAATTGTACAGAAACAGAAACGAGAAGTTCCTTACAATTTGTAAAGAGATCTGTTTTAGGGTTTTGCCTTGTGCTTGTGGCGGGAATAACAAAGACATCGCCGAGATGGGAAAAGATGAAGAGGAAATGCGTGGGGAGATCGAGGAGCGTCTTATCAACGAAGAGTACAAGATCTGGAAGAAGAACACTCCTTTCCTCTACGATCTCGTCATTACTCACGCTCTAGAGTGGCCTTCACTTACTGTTGAATGGCTCCCTGACCGTGAAGAACCTTCCGGTAAAGACTACTCCGTTCAGAAGATGATTCTCGGTACACATACCTCCGAGAACGAGCCCAATTACTTGATGCTAGCCCAAGTTCAGCTTCCCCTTGATGACACCGAAAGCGAAGCTCGTCAGTACGATGATGACCGCTCTGAATTTGGCGGCTTCGGCTGCGCCACCGGAAAGGTACTCTCTTTTTTCCTTACCTCCAAATTTCAGATAGATTTTAGGGTTCAAACGAGTTGAAGTTTATTACTTGCGTAGGTGCAAATTATCCAACAAATTAATCACGAAGGCGAGGTCAATCGAGCTCGCTACATGCCTCAAAACCCTTTCATAATTGCTACCAAGACAGTTAATGCGGAGGTGTATGTTTTCGATTACAGTAAGCATCCATCTAAGCCTCCATTGGACGGGGCTTGTAATCCTGATTTAAGGCTCAGAGGTCACAGCTCTGAGGGCTATGGCCTCTCTTGGAGTAAGTTCAAGCAGGGTCATTTGCTTAGCGGCTCTGATGACGCTCAGATCTGCTTGTGGGATATTAACGCTACTCCTAAAAACAAGGCTCTTGACGCTCAGCAAATCTTTAAGGTAATTCTTGGATTTCTATCTCTCTTCGACTATTGTTTTGCATCATGTAGAAGGTAAGTAATTGCACCTACTTAACGGAATCAGTCAAACTCCACGAAAGCATATAGACAGATATAATGTGTGGATTCTGTGTTTTCCTTGCTGATGATTATTTTCTGAAGTGAAGGCTCATGAAGGTGTCGTGGAAGATGTTGCATGGCATCTGAGACATGAATACCTGTTTGGATCTGTTGGAGATGACCAATACCTTCTTATATGGGATCTGCGTTCTCCATCTGCCAGTAAACCAGTACAGTCTGTGGTTGCTCACTCAATGGAGGTGCGTTCGCAATACATTAGCTTTAAGTACAGATAAAATTTGTGAGCATTCAGCTAGTTTGCTTGCTCTACCTCCATTGGAAATAGAACAGAACTGTTCTTTTGGTTAACAAGCTTATTTTCGTAAACACAGAAAACCATTGACGTGTATTGCCTCCTCTGTATATGTTAATTGTTGGATTGTTTGAAATGCCTCAGGTTAACTGTTTAGCATTCAATCCATTTAATGAGTGGGTCGTGGCAACAGGGTCAACTGATAAGACTGTCAAATTATTCGATCTACGGAAGCTAAGCACTGCCCTTCACACATTTGATAGCCATAAGTAAGAACAATTCGCCATAAACTTTGAGATGGATTTTTGTTACTAACAGCTCAAGTAAAAGCAGTATGCTAACCTAAATTATTTGTTTTGATCACCAGAGAGGAGGTTTTCCAAGTTGGTTGGAACCCAAAGAACGAGACAATCTTAGCATCATGTTGCCTTGGTAGAAGGCTTATGGTTTGGGACCTTAGCAGGTCTGGGCTCAACGCTTAGTTGCTTAGTTATAAAATGTTCATGTTTCGTCATATAGGAGCTATATTGATGTGTTTGAGGGTATCTTATGACAGGATTGATGAGGAACAGACTATGGAGGATGCAGAGGATGGCCCACCCGAGCTGCTATTTATTCATGGCGGTCACACTAGCAAAATCTCAGATTTCTCGTGGAATCCTTGTGAAGATTGGGTTATTGCCAGTGTTGCTGAAGACAACATACTCCAAATATGGCAGATGGCTGAGAACATCTATCATGATGAGGATGATGCTCCAGGGGAAGAACCATCAAAAGCTTCTTAGGTTATTATTTAGTATCAACAGCGTACTGATCTTGTGGGACAATATTTTATACATCTCTGCTTTTGATCAGTTCAAGTATTTAGTGTTCATTGTGTAAAATGAGGCATGAGATGATGGTGGCAAGTGGTTTTTTCTTTAAAAATGCAAGAGTTGATTCTAATGTCACTTAGAAATGTCAATACAAATGATAACGCTTAGTTTAAGCCCAAGATTGGGTCGCATTAGAAAGAGATTACAAGTTTGAAACCAAGTCTCTGACATCAAACCTTCAACTGAGACTGGCTGGTCACAATGGTTTTATTTAATATTGATAGATGATAACTAGCAATCGAAAAGAGATCTGTATTGGGAAGCCTCATCGGCCATCTCTTGAATGCTCCTATCAACCCGGTCTTTATCTAGATCAAGCTTCTGCTTCAGTTCTTTCTCCTTCTCATCAAGCTACAACAAGATACCACCATAAGATTTGTATAAAACAATCGCTAGGAATGTGATCAAAATGCAGCAACTTACAGCATCATAGATTTCATCATTCTTCTCAAAGTCACCACCTTTACGAGGCAAGATGTGAATGTGTACATGGGGAACAGTCTGTCCCGCCTGAGGGCCATCCTGAAGGTTTTAGAGAAATCATTTCAATTCAGACACCAAATAAAATGAATTGGGAGAGAAAGAAAGAGATGAATAGTTACTTGGATTGCTAATGTCAGAGAGGATGCATTATGGAAGGTCTCAAGCTTAGAGCCGACCTTCTGAGCAGTAAGCCACAGATCACTGGTCTCATCAGCTGTGAGATCAGTAAAGCGCGGCACAAGGCGTCTCGGGCAGACAAGAACATGTGCTCGTGTGGTTAAAGTCATACAAAGGATCTCAATTTACACAACAAAACCAAATAGTTATTATAGAAAGCGAAAAAAGGATATGACCTGCAAAAAATAGGTGAGAGAAGGAGTGTAAGAAGAACATAGAAGAAGAGACGGAGATGAATGATCGGAGAGGAATGAGGCATACCAGAAAGAAGCGGACGGAGATTAACCATGGCATAAGAGAGAGGTGTTGCGTAAAACACTTCACGCGGATCGATTTTGTAAGGTCCAAATACGTACGAAGAACAAGTAGACATCTGCATCAATTGAAACACTCAAAATAAATCCTCCTAACTTGTAAAGCAGAGACAAAATGGTGAATCTTGTAAGAACTTGCCTCTCTCCGACTACAAATACTGGAGAAGATCGTCTTCCCGGTTACTTGCAGCTTTAGCATATTAGCTCCGCCTCCATCGCCATGGGAGTCACTGTTAAAACCTTTCCCTTTTTTTTTCTTATGGGCTTTATAAGCCCATTGATCCTTTACTGACATCTGTTGAAATCACAAAGCCCAAAGAACTTTTAAATCAATTAAAAATTGAGTTGAGAAAGAGAGAGAGAGAGAGTGATGATAATAATGGATTACGCCCGGCGAAAAAGATAAGATTTTTTCAGATTCTGCCTCGATCAAAGACTCAATTCAGCAATGTGGAGCGTCACCGGAGCATTGACTGTGGCGGTGCCGCCTACCGCCTCAGCCTGTCGTCCGAAACCCTTTCTCTTCTCCTCTTCATTTCCCAGGCAAACGAAGAAACTCCATCTCTCTCTGCCGTCTCTGTCTCTACCATCACATTTCTCCTCCTCTTTCATAACAGCTGCTACTTCCGCTGAACAACAGTCTGATAACAAGGTTCCTCTTTTCTTTCCCTCTCTATCTTCTCCTCCCGACCAATCAAACCAAACCACAAAGCTTACGTTTTTGAATGATTGTAGGGAGGAAGCACCAAGTACCACTTCGTGGTAGCAAACGCTAAATTCATGCTTGACGAAGAGGAACACTTTCAGGAGCAGTTGTTTGAACGTCTTCGTTACTTTGGTGAGCGTGACATAGAGCAAGACTTCTGGCTTGTGATTGAGCCTAAATTCCTTGACAATTTCCCCAAAATTACTCAAAGACTTCGTCGTCCTGCTGTTGCTCTTATTTCCACCAATGGTCCCTGGATCACGTTAGAACCCTTATCCCAAATTCTCTCTTTTTTTACAAAATCACGTTCCTCTTTCACACGCACATTGTTTTCTTTTGTGTTTTGTTTTATGGCAGGTTTATGAAGTTAAGGTTGGATCGTGTTCTGTATGATTCCTTTGAAGCTACCTCTCTTGATGAAGCTTTGGCCTCCAATCCTACCACTCTAGAGTTCGATAAGCCTAAAAATTGGGTGGCGCCATACCCCAAGTATGAACCTGGATGGTGGGATACCTTCTTGCCCAAAGTTACCCAAGAATCTGTAGTATAGAACTTTGCGTTTTGTCTTGTTTTGCATTCTCCAATCCAGCTTTGTCTTAGTGCTTTAAAATTTTGTACTACTGAGCTTATTATCCAAGTCTATATCTTTCGTAATGTAGCTTCTACTTTAGTGTTGCCTGCTTGTAACGCCACTGACTCAGGTTTAGCATAGAACCTGACAACAGAAAGCATCTTCACGTGAAGCTTCATCAAAGTCTTAAGGGTGACATATATAGATTTCACACGAGTATGTTTGCAATAATCTTAAGTGTAAGCTCTAGGTATTAAGTTGTCTCGTAACAGGTTGGTGATATGCCTACTCGCTGGAGAACTTTGCAAATGATCTGAAACTTTAGGGTTCAAAACGATTGTTGTGGACTCAGAGCATGTTGTAACTCGTTGTGTCTACTAGACTGTCTAGTGACTGGAATTGGTTAAAGTTGCACATGTTTCTGTCTTTCTGATCAATCAAGTGTGTTCTGAGTTCTACCTCTGGATTGCTCTGTATCTAAGCGTGTCCCATCAATCTTACTGATTATAAGTACTTTCATTTGTGACAAAACAGAGTCAGAAATTATCCGTAACTACTCCATGGGAATAAAAGGGTCTATATATTACAAAGTAACAAGCACAATTTTCAAATCATAAAATGTGATGAGTTTGCTACACTTGCAGGATATGTATTCATGAAAAACTGTACAAGGTAAGCTCCACTTGTGCCATTTAAGTTATTCTTGTGCAGCTAGATTTGCAATTTCTGCTAGAGGCTTCCACATGAACTTTCTCCTGCAAGGGGGATGGGTAATGGTCATGCAACAGGCAAACATAGATGATTTGATCATATGGAAAGGAATGATATGCTCACCAGTTGCCACATTCAGCAATAACTCTGACATTAGGACGGAGAGAGGGAAGCAAAGCGAGAAATTGGAGTTCAGACTTGGAGAGAACCTGAGTGGTTGATAAGATATAAATGGAAAGATGAGATGCAGCAATGTGGGAGACATATCAAATGAGAAAAACTCAAACCTTTGCTTCGAGGACCCATACAACAAGACCCTTGGCACTAGGGGGAAGAGCAGAGAGCCTGTAATCAACTTCTGGTGGATAATACCACCTTGCTATAGGTTGTTTCCCAAGGTGAGCCTTAGAAGAAGAGAAGAGACATGGTTCACACAAAATTTTGATTGAAACAAGACTAATGGATAAGATCGATGAAATGAGACATACGGGGCAAACAGGGTATTTCTTGAGGAGGGTAGTCTCAGGGTCACCAAGGCCCCGAGCAGAGATGTCAAGAAAGTAGTAGCCTTGCATTTTAAGACGGTTAAGATAACGACCTTCGTAGCCACCCTCATGTGGAGTGTAAATGGCGATTGCCTTGTGCTCTTCCACGTCATGAAGCCAACGACCAATGTCCGGCTTCACCAGGTCACCTCCGATGTAGTCAGCTATGCTGCTACATCTCACGCCATTGCTTCTTCTTCTCTTACTCCTAGTATTCACAAAAAAGGGACTAACTGTTTTGATCTTCTTCACTTGTGAGGCTTCAAAACACGGTGGTGCCACACGTTGTATACATACTGCACGGCTTCCCATTTCTTTACTAACAATGACGTCTTGTGGAAGTAGCTTTTGATAACCATTGCTTGACGACGATGATGATGAAAGAATGGTGGAGAAACGACGACTCATTTGACAAGGGGATAGACACGACTGGGCTTCAAATATAATGGGCTTCCTTTCCAAATAATATGGGTATATTTGTTAGGCCCATAAAACACCGTCAAACGTCGTGACATGTTAGCTAGCTCGGGAGAGTCATCGCCGGAGCAAAAACAGTCTGTGAAACTTCCGGACAAGGAGGTATGTCGAGAGGATCTCGGCTCCTTAAGGCTCCGGGGCTCTTATTGTGTCGCGCTCACCTTCACCCTCAACACAAAATCCCATCTTTTTCATACCGTCTTCGCTCTGTTAATCCTCTTCATAATGGTTTCTCCAATTTCATCAGACGTAGCTCAATTCGAACATCTCCCACTATCAATGTCTTCCTTACTGATCCCTCACCGTCCCCATCCCCAATTCGTTTCGTTCAACGGAGTTCAATGCTTAATGGCCGTCTCTTCTCGACTTCTACTCCCAATCCCGACCAAGCCGCCACCAAGTCTAAGGAAATCAAACCGGCCTCGTCGAACTCAGATTCGGCTATGGCTGACATGAAGATTCTCCGCACGCTTGCTGGCTATTTGTGGATGAGAGACAACCCAGAATTCCGCTTTAGGGTCATCGCTGCTTTGGGTTTTCTCGTGGGTGCTAAGGTCTTAAATGTTCAGGTCCCTTTCCTCTTCAAATTGGCTGTTGATTGGCTTGCTTCAGCTACCGGCACTGGCGCCTCTCTTACCACCTTCGCCGCTGCAAACCCTTCTCTTGTTACTGCTTTTGGGACTCCTGCTGCTGTCCTCATTGGATACGGAATTGCTCGGACGGGTTCTTCTGCTTTTAATGGTAACTCTCAATTGCTCTTTCAAAGAAACAAAAAGAGATGAAAAGAACGACCTTTTCACTCTTGGTCTTACTACTTTTATCATCGCAGAACTTCGTACTGCTGTGTTTTCCAAGGTAGCTCTCCGCACAATTCGATCAGTTTCTAGAAAGGTATGTTGCTGCTCTAACCATCTTGTGAATGGATATTTTAGGGTGTTGTCTCCATATGTATCAATCATCTTTACATGATGCCTTTGTAGGTGTTTTCACATTTACATGATCTGGACCTTCGTTACCACCTTAGGTA
This sequence comes from Crucihimalaya himalaica, assembly GCA_004349715.1. Classification (NCBI taxonomy): domain Eukaryota; kingdom Viridiplantae; phylum Streptophyta; class Magnoliopsida; order Brassicales; family Brassicaceae; genus Crucihimalaya; species Crucihimalaya himalaica. The sequence continues at coordinate 5,041,187 of SMJT01000001.1, forward strand.
TCCATCTCCTCTCTTTTACTCTTGCGAATAATTTCACTCACTCCATCTTAGTTTCATCTAATCAGAACTTTCTTTCTTGGTTTTTCATGTCCAGTCGAGAAACAGGTGCTTTGAACAGAATTATTGATCGTGGTAGCCGTGCAATAAACTTTATCCTCTCAGCAATGGTTTTTAATGTTGTTCCTACCATTTTGGAGGTAAATCCTGTTTGACCGCTTGCTGTTTTATCATGATCATGGAGTTTCCTCATTTTGACTAGTTGATAGTTGCTGATCCATTTTTGGGTTTCATTACTGTTTCTTTTCAGTTTGGGTTTAATACTTCGTTTCTAAAAACAGTCGACGTAATTAATATGTATCTTCCAGATATCTATGGTATCAGGTATACTAGCATACAAGTTCGGAGCTGCTTTTGCCTGGATTACTTCTCTTTCTGTTGGATCATATATCGCTTTCACATTAGCTGTGACACAGGTACGGTGCTTCTTTGGTATACTCTTTTCAATGCCAACTATGATGCAATACTTGCTTTTTTTTCATGATATTCCAGCACTGACCGTTATAATTTGCTTAAGACACCACTGTAAAGTGTTCTTGAACTTGTTACGAAGCTTCTCTTATCCTAATTGTATCAACTCTTTGCATCGGCTTTCTATCATTTCTATTTGTGATGATAGGTGAGAAGTCTGTGTAGAAGGATGATTGTCTTTATACATTCTTTTCATCTTTCATTTTCTTGTTACAACTTTTTTTCTGTGTCAGATGCTTTGCTCACGTTTCGTTATTTTATCCAGTGGCGAACCAAGTTTAGAAAGGCTATGAACAAAGCTGATAATGATGCTAGCACAAGGGCCATTGATTCTCTAATAAATTATGAGGTAAAATTTCAATTCTTTTCTATTTGCTTGAATTGCAGTTTTGACAGAATTTCTGTTCATTTCAGACTGTTAAATATTTCAACAATGAAGGTTATGAGGCTGAAAAGTATGACCAGTTCCTGAAAAGTAAGTAACTCTACTAGCTGTTTAGGATGAAATATAAATTTATCTAAATTTCCACAAAATTCTTTAGTTTTACATTTTAGCAAGAATACTAGCAACAAGAAACAAATTCAGATTAGGAAATGCGCTGATTACCGTTTCACTTCTTTATCTAGATGTTCTTCTCGCTTATATATAATTGCTCAGTCCGTTTACCTTGATTTATCTTCTGATGATTTTGCTGCTTCAGAATATGAAGATGCTGCACTGCAAACTCAAAGAAGTCTTGCCTTTTTAAACTTTGGACAAAGTATCATATTTAGTACAGCTCTGTCAACAGCAATGGTGTTGTGCTCTCAGGGTATCATGAATGGCCAGATGACAGTTGGTGACTTGGTCAGTGTGTCCTTTAATTTATTTTTTTCATTGGTATTCTATGTTTCTCTGCACTTTTCGATGCAAAGTGTTTTCTAATAAGCTTTTGTATGTTTGGGTGATGCAGGTTATGGTTAATGGTCTTCTATTTCAGTTGTCTCTTCCTCTAAACTTTTTAGGTAGTGTTTACCGTGAAACCATTCAGAGCCTTGTGGACATGAAATCAATGTTCCAGTTGCTAGAGGTATGAGGATGTTATATTTGTTACTTAAACTCTACATTCGGTTAAGCTCCTTAACAACCCTTTTTTTAAATGCAAATGCTTCAGTCAAGAAGTGATAATTAAATGCATGCTTTTTAGTATGGACTCCTGGCATGTTGGAATTGATAATTTGGTATTCTCTTACTGCTTCAGGAGAAATCTGACATCACAAATATACATGACGCAAAGCCTCTTGTTTTGAAAGGTGGAAGCATTCAGTTTGAAAATGTACACTTCAGGTAGGTGTTGATTGTAGAGGAACATTACTATTATACGAATCGTAAATGCCATGCTATCCTTAGTCTGAAAGTGTGTTAAGATTAATACGAGTACTAGACACTCAAATTTTATTTCACTGATGAACTCATTGCACCGCAGAAAGTCTTTATAAATATAAGTACTTCCTCATGACCCAATCCTTACAACCAATAACAACCTAGTATACTAGCTATAGTTATCCTGTGTGCCCAGGATTCACGGACTCTAGCAATTTAGCTTTTCCTGAGTTGTTATCCTAGGCAACAATCATGTACACAAAGCGTATACTAGTTACGGAACAATCAAACACACATGACCAATATCACCAACCAATACAGGAACAACTTCTACAAATAAGACTTCTAGAGCTGATCAAAGTGGCAAATTATAGGATATATTGCACGATTTGGATATCAGCATTATTTTGTGGCTGAGGGGTTAATAAACTTATGTCTATTGCCTCATCATCATTCTTTTTAGGGTGGTCTGCGAGCTGCTGCCCAATCGATTAGTTATGAAATACCATTAACTCTATGTGTTTTATCAATATCTGTACGTGCGATTCGTTGAAACAGAAACGTTTATTTTGACTATTCCGTTTCTTCTAGACGAATAAGTTATTCTTTTTCTCTATTATTACAGTTACCTTCCAGAGAGGAAAATTTTAGATGGAATTTCCTTTGTCGTACCAGCAGGAAAAAGTGTGGCAATTGTTGGTACTAGCGGGAGCGGTAATTCCTAAATCTAGTTTGTCTAAGCATCTAAGTTCAGATTTATAAATCTGTTATACAGTTGCAAATCTTATGTTTTGTTCAATGACAGGCAAGTCAACAATTCTTAGAATGCTATTCAGATTCTTCGACACAGATTCCGGAATTGTAAGCATTATTTTTTGTTTGTTAAGTATGGGGATCGTTTGGAAGTATTGTTGCAACAAAAGTAAACCCTGCTGCAGAGAAATTCACTGAAGAAAAAGCTTGTCTAGATAACATCTTTTTCATGTTGGTTAACAGGTAAGGATTGACGGACAAGATATAAAGGAAGTGAGACTAGATAGCCTCCGAAGCTCCATAGGAGTTGTGCCGCAAGATACTGTAAGTTGGCATTCAGTATATTTTCTCTGTCTTTCTCTATGTCTTATCATAAGCTTTTCTTTATATACAATCCTGCATTCGTTGCTTTCTTGTCTTTCTTCTCATTGTAACCTTTCTGTTCATACAAGACACTAGATTATTTTTCCACGTTTCTTCTTTTATTTTTCTGTATTATCATTGTTAGCTTTATATTTATGTAGAACACTCCAAGTTTTGTTATTCTCAAGGGTAACCTCTATTGCACTGCAGGTGCTCTTTAATGATACAATATTTCATAACATACATTATGGACGTCTTTCTGCTACAGAAGAAGAGGTACCAGCTAACTTATACTCGGTGCAGACGTCAAGTTTAATATCAATGATCCTGGTTTATCACTTATTTGAGTTATTTCAATCCAGGTGTATGAGGCTGCTCGGCGTGCTGCAATTCATGAAACAATAAGTAATTTCCCTGATAAATATTCCACGATCGTTGGGGAAAGGGGGCTCAAGGTCAGTATTTTGATGTTATATTTGGAATGTTATAGATAGATCAATATATGCCTTTTAAGCCAGTGGCAAGTCGAACTTTGCATGATTGAGCTATGGGGAGTCAGATCCTGTCTTTTTTTCATGGTCATCATCAAAGTAAACAAGCTAAGTCAGTCAGACTCTCAAGTCAAAGTTCAATATGATTCAATAAACTAGTTTCTCAGAACAATCATGAGAAAGAAAAGATTAGCCGATAGAGGTTTTTTCTATATAATTGCGAAGAGTAGCAATGATGAGTGACCATCCAGAGTTTGAGTAGAGTCATACATTGATGGGGTTTACTTCGTCGTGATAACCATGGATTGGTGTTGTGGGCAGTTGAGTGGTGGAGAGAAACAAAGAGTGGCACTTGCTCGGGCATTTCTGAAATCTCCTGCGATTCTGTAAGTAATTTTGCACCGAAGCAGCATTGACTTTGCGTATGTGATTAAGTAGGTCTTGAGTCCTCACATACATAAAGAAATTTGAGATGAGATTAGAGATGGATGGTGTAAAATGGCACAGGTTGTGTGATGAGGCAACGAGTGCACTGGACAGCACAACAGAGGCAGAGATACTGAACGCACTCAAGGCACTGGCGACTAACAGGACATCGATCTTCATTGCCCACAGGCTGACCACTGCGATGCAGTGTGACGAGGTTTGTAGTAAATAGTGTTGTCAATATCTTATAAAGCAAAGAAACAATGTTGTTACATAACTGAAACTTTGTGGGTATGAGCAGATAGTAGTATTGGAAAACGGGAAGGTGGTGGAACAAGGCCCCCACGATGTGCTGTTGGGGAAGGCCGGAAGATACGCACAGCTATGGACACAACAAAACAGCAGTGTGGATATGCTTGATGCAGCTATCAAACTGGAATGAATCTCAGAGCCAAATGTGTAAAATTTATGTTTCATCTCATTGATTTTGTATGGTAATCGTAGATAGGTTCCCAGAGAACGAAGAACACGAAACAAGGGGAATAATAATGGTGAATGATATATTTAACACAAGTTTTTGTTGAGTTCGATTTGTAGTACGAAGCAAGTGAAAGACTTAGGAGGAGTAATCAATTTTATTTGTTAAACTGCAGACTAAATTAATAAACTATACAAAAAAAAATCCTAAACATCGAATTTCAAATGAAGCGCCATTTCTTTCTCCTCCTGGAAAAATCTGCAGTCACCACCAACCATGGCCTATGAGGAAGCTCGCAAGCTCCGTCTTCAAGAGAATCACAAGAGATTTCAGGTTTCCCTTCCTCGTTACCGAGTTTCTTCTTCTCCTCCTTCTCTGATTCGTGTTTTTCGTTTTTCTGGTTGACAATTGGATCTCAGGATTTAGGAATTTCCCAGATTTCTAAGTCACTGACTCAGATTTCCAAGAAGACGCCTCAGGTCTCGTCTTTTTTTTTCTCCATTTCTGGTTCCTTCCCTTGTCCAATTTCACAGCTTTGCCTCACGTCTAGCTTACTCAGCAGCGTAATCCCAGACCCATCGATAAAGCCCTCTTTGCTACTGCTGAACCAAGACGCTCTTCCCGTGTTCGCACCGTCATTTCTTCCTATCGCGATCATGTAATTTTCCCAGCTTTCTCTTCATTTTTCACAGCAATCAATCACCCTTATCATCCTCTCTCTCTCTCTCTTTCCAGGTCGATGTAGACAATGTTCCTACTTTGAATCTGAGGAGATCGCGGCATAACTCGTCATGGGCTAGGTAAAGTGCTTGCTGCACATTTTTATCCTAAAAATCTCTCCTTTAATCTGATCCAAGTACTGAAATTGAATTTTATCAGCTACATTGCACGCCCTCTACATGAATGCAAGTTTGCTTCTTACGAAGAAAAGGTTGGAGCACTCAAGGCTGCAGAGGAGTTCCAGAGCCGCCTTGAATCTCCACATCCTTCCTTTGTGAAATCTTTGGTTCGCTCCCACGTTTACAGTTGCTTTTGGCTGGTACGTTTGTTCTCAACACCTGTGTGTACTCTTCTAGGATTCATTTTACCTTTTTTTGACCTACATGGGGTTGCTTGCAATTTCAAGGGGCTTCCTTCAAGATTCTGCGTGGACAATTTTCCTGAGGAAACTATGCAAGTAGTACTAGAGGATGAGAACGGCGAAGAGTATGAAACAGTTTACATTGGGAGAAGAAGTGGTCTCAGTGGTGGTTGGAAAAGGTTTGCGCTTGATCATAAATTGGACGATGGTGATGCTCTACTCTTCGAATTGGTTGAACCAAAGAAGTTCAAAGTATGTATGTATAATGTATGTATGCGTGTTGAAGAAGAGTCATGTGGTTGAAGTTAGTTGACATTCTCACAAGTTGTTTACAAATGCGTGCTTATTGCAGATCTACGTCTTCAGAGGAAATGAGAACGCTAATCTTACAAGCGCGGGAAATAGAGGCAGAGCAATGCAAAGTGAAGAAGAAGATAAGGATGTTCAAGAATCAGGTGATGAGGGAGACAGCTCAAGAGCCACTAAGAGATCATCCGCAAGGTTACTAAGGAAGAGGAAAGCATAAGAGAGCCTTGTTTTGTCTAAATGTCCCATATATTGGCCTTATGCACATTTTCAGCTTATCAACCTATGTAAGCTTTGGTTTTTCGATTTGAAAATAGAATCGAAGCATGTCTTATATGATAGAATAGAGCGGATGTGGAATTAGTAGAATATAGTAGACTAATAATGTTTACACATTAATCTATCTTAATCCTACGGTTCCAATGTGTCTTTGCTTCCAAAATTGGTCATGGTTTGTTCTCAGTTTTGGTTTCCAGGCGATGAACTAGATTTGATCCCATTAGGAGGACCAACTTGGTCCATATAGATTGTTGATTCATCGGAGCCTATAACTAAGGAAGAAAATAACAAATGATATTGGGCCTTGATGATTAGTAACAAAAGGCCCATCTCAATATTTCGGCCTTATGAGGCCACCGATAAATATTTTGGATGAGTCGGTTTAGAGTTGTCTTATCTATATTTTTCTCAAAATCGCAATTTCCTTTTTTCTCTACTCCAAAGATCGGTTTATATATTCGTCTTTTTTAATATTCTTTCACAAAATCGCACTTTTCTTCTTGTCTACTCCAAAGATCTCTCCGAGAATGGCTTCTGCGGCTGTTGCGTCGATGGTTCTTGACCCTAAAGCATCTCCAGCCTTGATGGATCTGTCTACGGCCGATGAAGAAGATCTCTATGGCCGCCTGAAATCGCTTGAACGGCAACTAGAGTTCACCGATATCCAAGAGGAATATGTGAAAGACGAGCAAAAGAATCTCAAAAGAGAGCTGTTACGGGCTCAAGAGGAGGTCAAACGAATTCAATCCGTGCCCCTTGTGATAGGTCAGTTCATGGAGATGGTAGATCAGAACAACGGCATCGTCGGATCTACTACTGGCTCCAATTACTATGTCAGAATTCTCAGCACAATTAACAGAGAACTTCTCAAGCCTTCTGCTTCCGTCGCTCTTCATCGTCACTCCAACGCCCTTGTTGATGTATTGCCCCCTGAGGCTGACTCTAGCATCTCCCTTCTCAGCCAATCTGAGAAGCCTGACGTCTCCTACAATGTAAAGTTTTCTTTTTATTTATTTTTAAATCTCAACCCTTTTTTTCTAAATTAAAGTTAGGGTTTTTGAAATTCCCGATTCTTGGTTCTTGGTGCTTCGTTCGTTTGTGTAGGATATTGGAGGATGTGATATTCAGAAACAGGAAATTCGTGAGGCTGTTGAATTACCACTTACCCACCACGAGCTTTACAAACAGATTGGTATTGACCCACCCCGCGGTGTCTTGCTCTATGGACCCCCTGGTACTGGAAAGACTATGTTGGCTAAGGCTGTTGCCAATCACACAACCGCTGCCTTCATTAGGGTTGTTGGTTCCGAGTTTGTGCAAAAGTACCTCGGCGAGGTATAAAAAGTTATAGCTTTCTTGAATGTTTAAGGTCCTCTGAGGCGATTCTATTTGGTGCCTAACTGAACTTTCAATTGCAGGGACCTCGTATGGTTCGTGATGTCTTCCGTCTTGCCAAGGAAAATGCTCCAGCTATCATCTTCATTGATGAGGTAGATGCCATCGCTACGGCTAGGTTTGATGCTCAAACAGGAGCTGATAGGGAAGTTCAGCGTATTCTCATGGAACTACTTAATCAGGTGAGAACAGGAAACAAATAAGTGTATCTTGATATTCTGATATGCTCCTAGGATGTTTTAATTTAGATCTTATGCTGTAGAATAATGGATTTTAGTTGTCCTTAACTTGTTGTGTTGAATTATGTAGATGGATGGATTTGACCAGACCGTGAATGTCAAGGTCATTATGGCAACCAACAGAGCAGACACTCTAGATCCTGCTCTCTTACGTCCTGGGAGACTCGATCGTAAGATTGAGTTCCCCCTTCCTGATAGACGTCAAAAGAGGCTTGTTTTCCAGGCAAGTTAATTACTACAAGCACTTAAATAATTAGTTAAAGAGAAATGAAACCAAATGAAGTTTTGACGGATATCTTAGTTTCTGTCTTATTGACTGGTTTTTTCTTGTGTAGGTATGCACCTCCAAAATGAACCTCAGCGATGAGGTTGACTTGGAAGACTATGTTTCACGGCCTGATAAAATTAGCGCTGCTGAGGTTAGTTTATTTTGTTTACTATTCTATACTTCCCGCTAGAGTAATCTTCTATCATGATACTGTTTCAGGCATTATGTATGGTTGTTAGCTGAGTCATTTGTACATCATTGTCCTGAACTGAATTGTTGAGAATCCAATTTTGGCAGTAATATGGTTTGATTTTTAAACTTGTGGTAATTTACATGGAAATTGATCGGACAAGGATTTAATGAAAGTCCTTGTGATGATAGATATTAAATAACACACTATTTTAATTTTATGTTGAACAATGCAGATAGCAGCAATCTGCCAGGAAGCTGGTATGCATGCGGTGAGAAAGAACAGATATGTGATACTACCTAAGGATTTTGAGAAGGGGTACCGCGCAAATGTTAAGAAGCCAGACACGGACTTTGAGTTTTACAAGTGAAGAGAAAGCAGAAATGGGATCAGATTATGGCTGTTGTTAAAATTCCAGTGTGTTTTGAGAATTGTTTATGGACATGGAATCAGATTTGCAGTTAAATTATGAACTAAGTTGCACCTCTAATTTGAGTTCACTATCAGTTTTTTTATTGTTTAAATGTATAAGATAAACGGGAGATGGTGTCCTTAGAATTGACAGAGCATGGAACAAGAGAAAGCAGCAGGTTATAATTATGTCTTGTCTGATTAAAAAGAAAAAAAAACAGTAATGATGTAGAAATGGTTGATATTAGGAGCACGCTGCTTGGCTCAATGTAGAAAAGTTCACACATCAATAATACCCTAATGTATTGGATCTTATTTTGGAGTTGGTAGATGTTGAAATGACCAGTTTTTACTTTTACATAGTATCCGCAAATCAAAGAGAAAACAGTAGCAGGAGTGGTTGGACAGGTAAGAACTATTACCATCTCCAAATGATTATCTTGCAAATAAAGATTAGGCATTTTTTTTCGTAACAAATGGCTTTTGTTTTAATGTATTTGTCATTTTGCTATCTCTTAAGAATCTTAAGTTTGGTCAATCTTTGGGTCTCCGCACTTGCGTTTGTTGCGGTGTTAGCACACTAATATGATTTGTTCTAAAGACTCCTTTTGAAGTCTGTCTTACCCTTAACAAGTACGCTACTTTTGTTTAACTTCACCACACACTCTCTCTTCATCTCTTTCGCCTTCCTTTTCTTCTTCGTCTTTCTTCTCTCCGTCTCTTCCATTAGTCCCCACACACATTGTTTTCTCTTCTTTCTTTTCCATTTCAAGATTTTATTGTCTTATGGTCCGCTCAAAACAGTAGAATGCAGAGGTCTGAGTGCTCCATCTGCATCAGTTCATCCTCCTCTTGCTGAGTTCTTCAATGCCCACAATTTTCTAACTTTGCTAGCTTGCCTCTTTACTCTCAGGTTCTTCTTTCTTTCTTCTTCTTCTTTTGTATTTTTTTTTCTTTTAAGTTTCCGTAATTGTCTGTCTCGTTGTTGGGAATTATACTTAAAAATCGCCATTTTCTCCGGCTAGGTGGGTAGGAAAGTTTCGTGACTTTACATACAGTCTAGTGACGTGGTGTATCAGTTCAAATTTGCTGGATACACGTTGTTTGTTCAACAACTCTGGTAAAATCAAAAACTCATCTTTATTTACTTAGTGACATTGTCCACATGATGGACAGACCTCTGCTTCTTTCTCTAGTGACATATCTTTTGACAAAAGGAGTCTGCTTTTCTTTGCACATCAATGTTTTGTGTTAAAGTTTGGCTCTTTAGCTTTATTCCTTTTGCTTTCTTTTTTTGCTGGATGCTTCAATCTCTTATCTTAGCCTCTTGGATTGTTTAATCTCCCAATGATAAAGATAAAGATGGGCAATGGCATACTTTTTTCTTGAAGATCTAACTTAGTATCTTTAATTGTTTTTTCTCCCATCTGTTTTTTTTTTAATATCTGATATGCATTTAGAACCGAATATTAGTTATCAGCTTTCAATGTCGTGATCCAATCTTCAAATTTTCTCGTCTTCGTGAAATGAGGCTTGCTTGGCCAGCTCCTTAGAGATACCTGATTAGCTTTCTTGGGTGCTGCAATACTGGTTTGTGTGGTGGAAGTCATTGCTCATCATCTTCTCCTTTTCTTTTGAAGCAGGAGGCTAGGAAGTCATGCTGATGATGCAGCTTTATTACCAGTTTTATGTTGGTCCAGTATTTACCTTGAGACCCTCAAGGGAGTTCTTTTCTGCTTGTCTTGTCTCTTTCTTGTTTGTCACAACTACTTTCTGCTCTTCTGCTATTGCGGACCTGAACTCGGATAGGCAAGCTCTTCTTGCTTTTGCTGCTTCTGTTCCTCATCTTAGAAGGCTCAACTGGAACTCCACCAACCATATCTGCAAATCATGGGTTGGCGTCACCTGCACCTCTGATGGTACTCGTGTTCTCGCTCTCCGTCTCCCTGGAATTGGGCTCTTAGGACCAATCCCTCCAAACACACTTGGTAAACTAGAATCTCTTAGGATTCTCAGTTTGAGATCAAACCTCCTCAGTGGTAACCTTCCTCCTGATATTCACTCTCTCCCTTCACTAGATTACATCTATCTCCAACATAACAACCTCTCCGGTGAGGTTCCTCCCTTTGTGTCCCCACAGCTCAATATCCTAGACCTCTCATTCAACTCTTTCACCGGGAAGATACCTGCAACGTTCCAAAAGCTGAAGCAATTGACAGGGTTGAGCCTCCAAAATAACAAACTTTCTGGACCAATACCTAATCTTGATACTGTAAGTCTGAGACGTTTAAACTTGAGCAACAATCATCTAAATGGTTCAATACCATCTGCACTTGGTGGGTTTCCCAGTTCATCATTTTCCGGAAACACATTGTTATGTGGACTTCCTCTGCAACCATGTAACGCTCCCTCTCGCCCTCCTTCTCTTACCCCACCCATCTCCTCGCCTCCATTGCCACCGTTTCCTCACAAAGAAGGTTCGAAAAGGAAACTACATGTAAGCACTATCATTCTTATTGCAGCTGGAGGGGCTGCCGTGTTGCTGTTAATCACCATAATTATCCTGTGTTGCTGTATCAAGAAAAAGGACAAGAGGGAAGACAGCATCGTAAAAGCAAAGACTTTGACTGAGAAGGCAAAGCAAGAATTTGGAAGTGGGGTGCAAGAACCTGAAAAGAATAAGCTAGTGTTCTTTAATGGATGCTCCTATAACTTTGATCTGGAGGATTTATTGAGGGCATCAGCGGAAGTACTAGGAAAGGGTAGCTATGGGACAGCATACAAGGCCGTCTTAGAGGAATCCACAACTGTTGTGGTAAAAAGGTTGAAGGAAGTGGCGGCTGGAAAGAGAGAGTTTGAACAACAGATGGAGATTATCGGCCGGGTCGGGAACCATCCTAGTGTGGTTCCCCTCCGTGCATATTATTACTCCAAGGATGAGAAGCTCATGGTTTATGATTATTACCCTGCTGGTAACTTATCATCGCTCCTCCACGGTTAGTCTTCTTCCTGTATTCATGTTATGGTTTATATTTACCTCGTTGGTTACTTAAGAATATGTTGATTTCGATGCCATGACAGGTAACCGAGGAAGTGAGAAAGTTCCTCTTGACTGGGACTCCAGAGTAAAAATCACATTATCAGCGGCAAAAGGTATAGCTCATCTCCATGCAGTTGGAGGTCCAAAGTTCAGTCATGGAAACATAAAGTCCTCAAATGTGATTATGAAGCAGGAGAGCGATGCATGTATATCTGATTTTGGACTGACCCCTCTGATGGCTGTGCCCATTGCTCCAATGAGGGGTGCAGGCTACCGGGCACCAGAAGTAATAGAAACAAGGAAACACACTCATAAATCCGATATTTACAGTTTTGGTGTACTTATACTCGAGATGTTGACTGGGAAGTCTCCAATACAGTCACCAAGCCGGGATGACATGGTTGATCTCCCCAGGTGGGTGCAGTCAGTGGTGAGAGAAGAATGGACAAGCGAGGTATTTGATGTTGAGCTGATGAGGTTCCAGAACATTGAAGAAGAAATGGTACAAATGCTACAGATTGCTATGGCATGTGTGGCTCAAATGCCTGAGGTACGGCCCACCATGGATGATGTCGTTAGAATGATCGAAGAGATACGAGTTTCAGACTCTGAGACCACCCGGCCATCTTCGGATGACAATAGCAAACCCAAGGACTCCAACGTTCAAGTTCAAATCACCCCTTGATGTCTCATTTCCCTTTTATCAATGCTTTTTGAGTTTGTATGCCTTTTTAGGCTTTTCTGTTGATTGTTTGGATATCTATCCTTCGCCTGATTAGTAAGACCGCAGTTGGAGGCGCGGGTGGCATTTACATAGCAATTATTGTAGGCTCCTTTCACTATGTCTCATGATATATATATATATATATATATATATGAATATGATCAAATTTTCTGCAAGTAATCATCAAAAAGATGGATTTGGAGAAGTCCAGAGAGATACAAAAGAGGAATCAGGGAGAGAGAGAGGAGGCTGCTTGAAGAAGGAATTGACTGAGTTCTTGAGGTTGGGAGAAAAACGCAGAGTGATCACTTTCTGGAAGAAGAAAGGTCTGAGCAGGAGGCCACAGGACCAACATTAAGTCTTGGCGATGTGGTTCGAACAAATGGTCCTTGCCTGTCTTCACGTACACCCTTGGGATTTTTTCAGTCTCTGGAGCTTCCGGTATATCCATTATGCCTACGAATGCCATGACAGGGGCTGGACGCAGAAGCGTGGTGGCCAGTGTATAATCCTGATCATACTTGAATGGATGAATCAAGATTCTCTGAAAAGTTTTTGAGGCAGAGATGATAATAAAGAGTAGGGTACGAACCTCCATGGGACTCTCGTTGTAAAACTTGTCCCGAAGGTACTCAGGTTTCATCATGATGCTTGTTGGGAGATTTTGGGGTCCATTTCCAAAAGTAAAGTCCCATATCTTCTCAGCTTCCTTCTCTATCATTCCCGAACATATCTTCATTACATCTTTGAGACAATCGGGAATCAAGGTACCAGGTTTAACCATGGCTGCTGCGACATAAACAGCCAAGGAAACTTTGGAAGGAAAGAGACACATGGCAGCCGTCATGCTCCCTCCTCCAACGCTGTGGCTCACAAGAATGACCTTTTGATCGAGGGGAAGTTGGGAGAGGAAGGCGTAGAGAGGCTCGTCATAGTCATCCAAAGAGATGACAGTGTTTGGATCAGTTGTGTTGATCCCAGCGCTCTTGAGGTCGATGTAGGTGGCCTTATGTCCATTTTCCCTCAGTGAATTAGCAAGCTTGTACCAACACCATCCTCCATGCCCTGCACCGTGCACAAACACAAAATTATGCTCACTCATCTTTAATCTTCAACTCATACATCATTCCCTACAATATCTTTTGTAGCTAGTATGATATTCCTGTATGGCTGTAATGTGTTCACCATCATGTTCTTTGAATGAACGATGTAAAAGGCAAGTTTGCCCAAACTCGATTACATTCTTCTCCAACATCTCATTTAAAAGATGGTCCTTAACTCTGGAGGCCCATATACATCTTCTATACCAAGGCACAAGAGGGCCCAAATCAAGATAGGTAACATATACTTTTTTACTTTTTGGTTCTTACAACAATTTTATATTTTAGAAAAAAATTTACGTGTTTTTTTTTTTTTTTTTGGATTGCGATTCACTCCTTCAACTCATGAGTCCACCACAACTGACGCTTCTTCTTTTCTACGCTATAATTTTTTGTTTGAGATTTATAGTTTTCAAAAATTACATATAATAGTGAAATTGAAATAAATCAACTCAACAAAAAATATTATAGATTCTTACAAGTTACTTCTATGTAATTCTTCTTTTTAATATATGAAACTAGATAGTTAGAAATCTACTTTGCTTAATTTTAGTATATGATTCTCCTATAAGATATTAAGATTTGCAAGATATAATTCTCTATTTGTATTAACTATCTTTATAAAACAATAGATAGTTTTAATTATGTTTTATCTATCAAATCTAGCAGTCCAAATAACATTTGTTGAGAATACTGCTCTGTTGCAAAATCAAAATTAAAATCAGTTATACACGTGTTTACATCATCTTAATTCAAAAATCTTAGAGATGTATATATAAGAAATGTAATTATATATTTATTTATTGTGGTCAAAACATGTAATTTTATATCAATAATTAATGATACAAAATTACATATTAAATGCATTAAATTTGAAATGAAATGAAAAAGCTAGAGAAGTGGAGCGCCACAAAAATGAAAAGTTGATAGGTTAGTGTTGGCCTCTCAGGTCATAGACCAACACGCTACAAACACAGATAACGCAGATTACTCCTAAACCCTAAAAGTCTTCCCATTTAATTACATTTAGAAAGAAAGAAAGAAAAGAAAAAAAAAAGGGCATTTCGACTTTTCAATGACTGCAAAAATTTGAAAATATTTTTTGACTGCATGAACGAACCTTCAAGTATGTGAATGGCAACAGAATTAAAACGAGAGAGAAATAGTCAGGACGGCCATTAAACTTATGAATGGTCGGTAATGTATGATTAGTGGGGAAGGAGAGGTCAATGACTCGATTTTACAACTCTATAATACACTTCTCTCTCCACGTGGACACAGTGGAATTAGTCCCTAATTAAATCATAAGTATTTAAATGGATTAATTACAGACAGACAACAAATCACTTGGCCACGTTGAAATTGCTAAGTACTAGTTAGACTTGTTCCGCAATATCTGTCTTAAAGGTAAGTGTTTAAATTCATTTGACTATACTTTTTGTTTTTTGTTTTTTGATTTTTTTTTTTCATTCTAAAAACTAAAAAGCTTCATCTCCCTCTTCTTCTCCTTCCATCGTCATCATCCTCCATCTTCACAGGTTCTCTTTTTATTGTCCTTTTCTGTGTATTACGTTTTGTCATGATTCTCTCTGAACAGCACCGATCCTTTTTTGTGTTTTTTTTTTTTGGGATTAGCGTAAAATAAAAATACCGACGTTTTTTGTATTATTTGTCTGACAGACAGAATCTGTATTATTTGTCTTGTAAAAAGTAGTCATCTCTTTTTTCAATAGTCTCATGATTGTCTCTTGTGTGTTTCCAG
This sequence comes from Crucihimalaya himalaica, assembly GCA_004349715.1. Taxonomy (NCBI): domain Eukaryota; kingdom Viridiplantae; phylum Streptophyta; class Magnoliopsida; order Brassicales; family Brassicaceae; genus Crucihimalaya; species Crucihimalaya himalaica. The sequence continues at coordinate 5,056,384 of SMJT01000001.1, forward strand.
CTTCTCCATAGGGTCCATTGATTTTGCAGCCATGGATTATGATCTGGTACACACCAAAAAAACACTTTTGTCTTTTTCTCATACCAAAAACAATCGATTCTCATTCTTGATTCTTCTGGGTTTTTTTTTTGTTTGGCCAGGTTCGCTCCAAGAAGAGTATCAAACGAGCAGAATCCACCAAATCAACTCCATGGTGGTGGGATAGTCATATCGGCCTCAAAAACTCCAAGTGGCTTGAGAATAATCTCGATGGTGAGTCCATTCGCATTGTGTCATTTTCATGTTAAGTTTTGCAACGAAAACATCTTATTAGGCTTAGTGTTTCCAAATTAGGTGGTTAGTCTTTTCATAAAGGAAATAAAAATGCAAACTTTATGTTCTGTGTGGTGATCAGAGATGGACCGGAGCGTGAAACGTATGGTGAAGTTGATAGAGGAGGATGCAGATTCGTTTGCCAAGAAGGCAGAGATGTATTACCAGAAAAGGCCTGAGCTTATTAGCCTTGTCGATGAGTTTCACCGTATGTACCGTTCTTTGGCAGAGCGGTATGAGAATATCACTGGAGAGTTGAGAAAAAGCTCTACTTTAGAGCTTCAGTCACAGAGCTCTGGCCTTTCCGACATCTCTGCCTCCGACCTCACTGCTGTCTGGACCTCTAATGAGCTCAATAGGTTAGGCCGTCCTCCTTCTGGGCGACGTGCTCCTGGTTTTGAATACTTCCTTGGCAATGGAGGACTTCCCTCTGATCTTTATCACAAAGATGGAGATGATTCTGCTTCCATTACTGATTCTGAACTGGAATCTGATGATTCTTCTGTGACTAATTACCCCGGTTATGTGAGTATTGGCTCTGACTTTCAGTCCCTGAGCAAGAGGATCATGGATCTTGAGATTGAGCTACGTGAAGCCAAAGAGAGACTTAGGATGCAACTTGAAGGGAACACTGAGAGCTTGTTGCCGAGGGTGAAAAGTGAGAGTAAATTTGTTGATTTTCCTGCAAAACTTGCTGCGTGTGAGCAAGAACTGAGAGATGCAAATGAGAAGTTACAGAATTCAGAAGACCAAATTTATATGTTAAAGAGTCAGCTTGCTAGATATTTGCCATCTGAGTTGGATGATGAACAAGGTGAAGGGGCAGCTTCCACCAAAGACCTGGACATTGAGACTTTGTCTGAAGAGCTGAGAATTACAAGCCTGAGGCTTCGTGAGGCTGAGAAACAAAACGGCATTATGAGAAAAGAAGTGGAGAAAAGCAAGGCTGATGACGCAAAACTCAAGAGTCTGCAAGATATGCTTGAGTCGGCACAGAAAGAAGCTGCTGCATGGAAAAGCAAGTCTAGTGCAGATAAAAGAGAAGTGGTGAAGCTGCTGGATAGAATCTCCATGTTGAAATCGAGTTTAGCTGGTAGAGATCATGAGATAAGGGATTTAAAGACAGCAGTGTCTGATGCAGAGGAAAAGATATTTCCTGAGAAGGCACAGGTAAAAGCCGAAATATCGAAGCTGTTGGAGGAAAAAAGACACCGCGATGACCAGTTCAAAGAGCTGGAAGCCCAAGTTCGTTATCTTGAAGATGAGATAAGAAGGGTGACCAATGAGAAAATAGAAGAGGAGGAAATGCTTAAGGGGGAAATCAAGGTGCTGACACTGGAAAAGGCGGAGAAAGAGGGATGCATAGAAACGTTAAGCAAAAAGGTGAGTGAGCTAGAGTCAGAGATAAGTCGGCTTGGATGTGAAATAAAAGCAAGATGCGATAGGACAATAGAGATGGAGAAGAAGGTGGAGAAGCAGAGGAGGGAACTAGAAGAAGTAGCAGAAGAGAAGAGAGAAGTGATAAGACAGCTCTGTTTTTCACTAGACTACTGCAGAGACGAGTGCAAGAGACTACGCATAGCCTTTTCAGGTCATCGACCAACAAGACCATCATCCATTCTTGCTTCTTAATTCTTATGTATAGTATACTCTTTGTAACTTGGTTGGTGATACTTTCACGTATAGAGAGCTGTTTTGAGATTGGTTTGGAAAACAAAAGCTCATAAGATTTGTGAACAGTTTGTATTTGGTATTAGATATGCCTTATCTAGTTTAAGTTCTGGAACTGGAATAAAGCTGAGGATCGTTGTAAGTGTTTACAAATACTGCTGTATATGACTTTTGGAGCATTGCTCAAGTAAAAATCACGTACGGATGCATGTAAATAAGAACAAAGAGTTTCATTCTCTTATTCGGAACAAATCATTATAAGTAATGTGGCCATGTGGGTGTGCTCTGTACAGCTAACAACCCGGAAGAGAATGCTTACTTGAGATGTTCAACGTCCTGCAAAAATCAAACTTCCCCAGGAAGCATAGTATCTACCGGACCAAGATCACAGTAGGCGATGCCCTGAAACACACATCCATGAGGCAACTAAGTTTAGCTTCTATTAAAATAGTTTTGTTTGAATAGACAAGACGGATACATACCTCTCCAGTGAGGTGTGCAACACATCTCTTTTCAGCTAACAGTTCCGCTTCCGACTGCAATATTTCCATGTCACAGTTAAATTTCTAGCATTTAGACACAAAACCAGAAAAAGACTAATCTCTAAGAAGGCTATACCTTGGCGATTCGTTTGCGAAGGTAGTCATCAATTTCTACATCCTTGACAAGTTCATAATCTCCATCTCCCTGGAAACAAACACAATTTTGAGACTTGCCACTAGAGAAAGGTTTTAAGTATAAGGATAGAACATACCTTTGACCGGCATGGCATGCTGAAGACGAGGCCCTCTTCAATACCATAGGGATTTCCATCCGTGTACACCTAAAATTACATTAACACAACCCTTTTAAATTTGAACCTATCTATCTTGTTGTTATCCAAATGAGTGTAAGAGAAGATGTACCCCAGATGAAAACCAATCACCCTCAGGTGTAGGAGTTACAAGAGACTTTATAGCATCAACAATTGAAACAGCAGTAGAAGCAGCAGAAGATCGACCCCATTTCTGAATTAATAACCCACCTCTCTGTAAAACAAACGCAAACGTACTCAGCCACACGTTATATCTCATTGCAAAAATCATTACAATATCAGAGGAAACGGCATATTACCTTTTGCACACTCTCAGTGAATCCCTCTTCTAACCATTTGTGATCTGTAATAACCTCCTTCACAGGCAAGCCATTAATTCTGGCATTTAAGAAGTCTGGCACCTGATTCACCTCTTAAAAATAAGAGAAATATCCCAAGATATAGGGAGATAATAGTTGACACTAGAGCAAGATAAGGCAAACCTGAGTCGTGGAGTGGTTGCCCCATATGGTCATATTAGACACTTTGTCGTAGAAGACGCCGGCTTTAAGAGCAAGCTGCAAAATGGAATTGTCAATCATAAGTATGAAAAAATGCATATAATCACATATATGTGTAAAATGTGTTACCTGGCATTTGGCGCGATTTTCGTCCAACCTCGTAAGGGCATGAAAATTCTTTGCAGGTATGTTGGGAGCATTTTTAAGACAAATCAAGGCACTGAAAATAGAAAAGAATATGAGACAAGTATACATAAGATATGAGGAGGGTTGAATTGAGGAATGTAACTTACTTGGTGTTGCAAGGGTTTCCCACAACAAGGACCTTGACATTAGGAGAGGCAACTTTGTTAAGAGCTTTGCCCTGCTCAGCAAAGATTTGGCCATTGATGTCCAACAAATCAGCACGTTCCATTCCAGGGCCTCGAGGCTTTGCACCAATCAGAATAGCCCACTCCACATCTTGGAACACTTCATATGGATCTGTTCCTATATCAACTTCTCTCAACAATGGGAATAACGAATCCTCCAGTTCCATTGCAACACCTTCAAGAGCTTGGATTGATCTCTCTGATCCTAGCAGTTTCAATGCAATGGGTTGATCTGGACCAAATACTGCCCCTGAAGCAAGCTACACACCCGGAAAACCAAAGATACATAAAAATAAGACTAATGATTGGTAATCTTATCCTGAGAAACAGTAACTAAGAAAAGGATTAACTTACTTTGAAAAGAAGATGGTTTGAAATCATGCCTGCAGCACCTGAAACTGCAATATTGATTAATTTCTTCCATGATTTTGTCTCTTCTTCCTGAAAACACACACATTTGATTACTCAAAATGAAAAAAAAAAAAAATCCAGATTTAGATACCATCATTTATAAAAACACTATTATCTCCATGTGAATCAGAGGATTATCTCCATTCTCAAGTCTCAAGATGAGTTTTTTTTTAAGAAAAAAAAATAGTAAGAGGAAGAGTAAGATACAGCTTTAAGATCATAGGTGAGGCAGAACACTCCATAACACTCTTTCTTCGTCTTCACCAATCCATTTTCTTGAACCGCAACAGGGGCTTGGCTACTTTTATCATAGATCCACAAAAGCATCGGATCAGATAAGGTTCACTTCCATAAAGATAAGAAACAATTAGGAGCTTAAAGAGACTAACTTCTGAGAAACGGAGCAAGAGATTTTGGAGTTGGGAGCTGTGGGAAGAGGTGGAAGAAGAAGACGGCGAAAGTGGTTTGAAAGATGCAATTTTGAAGAGAGGCGAAGCCGAGACGAAGAGTGGAGAAAAGGCGACGTCGTTTTGGGGGTTGAGAGCTCTGCCATGGCCATTATCGCACAAACACAGACTGTGAAAGTGATATGAGAAATGGAACTATGGAGAGAGAGCGCGCCAACTGACACAGATTAAGAAAGAGGATTGGGGAATCTATGGATAAGGCTCAGCTCATGACACTTGTCGCTCTTCTGACATCCGCACCGTTTATCTTCTTTGACTTCAGGCCCAACTTAAGGCCCATTAACAGAATATATCTGAAATAGAACTTTTCGTCTTCTCCGGCGAGGCGACATTGCATCCGCTGAAACAAAAGGTTACAACTTTGATCGCGAAAGTTTCAGAAATGGAAGTTACTGACACTTGGGTTGCTGAGTTTTTCCTTTGTCGTCAGCACAATCCTAGGGTTTTACCTACTAAACTGCTTTCGGCGCTGCAACTGGCAGATTCCTCCGACTGCTTAAAGCTTAAGATATCTTCCGTTTTGCGGGATATCTCCTATTCGTTGATCCAAGGTGCGATCAACGAGGGAACACTTGATCTTCTGGAGATTCTTGAGAAGCTTCTGTTGCAGCAACATTCGTTACTCATGGAGTCTCACAAGTCTGCTTATTGCTGGACGGCTGCTGAGTGTACGCTTAGATTCATGTGGCCATTGCTTCCTTCGGATGGTTTCTTCACCGAGGCTCTTGAGAGGATATGGACGAAGAGGATTGGGATTTTGAAGGAGAGAGGGAGCGATTTGGTGAGCCGTGATTTGTTGAATTGGGAGACTGATCTAAAGAAGGCCCTTGAGGATCCTGAGGTCTATCAGCGGATTCGTGAGACTAACATCAGGTACACTGCCATTTCCTTTCTCACTCAGCTTCTTAAAGAACAGTGGGCATTACTTGGCAGTTCCTCTATTGAATTAGTAACCCAAAGTAGGATTCTTAAGCGCAAGGCTAAGGAAGTGAAGGGAGCTATTGTTGACTACATAGGGGATCCAAATACTATTGAAAAATGCACGAGGCGTTTGGAGAGTGACGCCATTTATAATGCCAAAGAGGGGCGTGGAACCAGTGAAGGGGAGGTCGGGAATGGGAACAATAGTGAGAATGCTAATAATGTTGAAGGAGTTGGATGTCTGGAGAATGATGGGATGGATAAGGTGAATGCAGGAGAGGAGGAGCAGACAATAGGTGCACAAGAACATGAACATGAACCAAGTCTTGATAAGGGGGATAAATCGGCTGCTCAAGAACTGAAGGATTATTTGTTCAAAATTCAAGGACACATCGACCCTTCCACTAGTCAAGGGCAAGAACCTAACAATGCAATCAATGACTCTGTAGATGTCACTCCTCAGCCTACTCGGATGAATAGGACTGGAACAGGCGGTCAAGACAACAATGAAACACCGGTGAGTATGAGTATTAGTAATTCTCCCTCAAGATGGTTTCTAAAAGTCTTGTTCTTTGGTTCTTGAAGTTGTGGTTTAATTGTGAACTAACAGGATAATGTAAATGAGAATGGCTCGGATAGTAAGGGAACATGGACTGGCAGAGTTCGGCCTCGACTACCAACCCCTGTACCTCTGAACATATCTCCGTTGAAGAAGGGTGGATTGGTGAAACCCCATGTCAGAAGGCCAAAGAAATTCTGGACGCCTGAAGAAGTGGAAGCTCTGACGGAAGGAGTAAAAGAGTATGCAACACTCTTTGCCAACTCCCGTAATCTATTATCATTATACAATTGTGATACATCTAGGACGTCATCAATATTGTGTCACTGTGATTTTGTTTTCTCTGTTGTTGTGCAGGTATGGTAAATCATGGAAAGATATAAAGAATGCAAACCCTGCGGTATTCGCGGAGAGGACAGAGGTGAGCATGTCCTTTCAACATTCACACCATTTACCAAAATAATTTATATGCAAACTGTGAGTGATATAAAGTTTGTAACTTGGCAGGTGGATTTGAAGGATAAATGGAGAAACTTAGTCGGTGAGTAGAGGTATCATCTTTGGGGAATCTTGCATTATGGGTTTTAAATTGCTGTGGACTTTTGCCTTTGTGACCTATCAACTTCCAAGAAGATGGTGGAGAAAGGGTCTTTCACATTTTTGTGTGGTGAATGGGTAATGATGAATGAGCAGAATATAATGATACGCTCGTGGGATAATTTTGGCTGCAACCTTTCTAGTTAATGTCAAACTTATACGGCTTTTCTTGTTTCGGATATATTCTAATTCTATCCTATCTTCAATTTTCTACCATTCTTCTCTCTCTTTTTTCCACGTGTCAACTAACATCCAAACCAGAACAAAACAGTAGTCAAGTATGCAGATCATAACCATTTAGATCTTTATTGCTTGTTTACATTCGCACCCTCTTTTAATATTTGCCTGTGAACATTCAGACCCTCCTTAGATACACAGCTAAGTAAGATGATGAGAGTTCTCACGCACATATATATTGGTTTAATGCATATTTGGTATGTGTTATTAGTTTATTACAGAACTCTGAACTCGTTGAGGGCTAAGGAACTCGCCGCCAACACAAAAAAAAAATCAACGGTGATGTCACTATCACTCTATTCTCTACAACTTCTTGTCATGTTCCCCACTTCTGTTCTGACTTTTCCCCTTTTCTTTGTCGTTATATTTTTGTTATTCTCAATCTATTTTGGATTGCTTGTGTCCACCAAACTAATAATTGGTTCGATTGAAAATTGTGCAGTTTCCTCAAGAAACAAAACTCCTTCCTCCCTCTATCGCATTTCCCAAAAGCATACTTTCTCAACTCTTATCCTCTTTGCAATTGTGTTTATGACTCACAAAATAAACCAGGGTATCTTTTTTTTCCTATTTAGCTTAATTAGCTATGTGTTTATAAAAATGTGGTACACGTTTGATGATTTCTTTCATGCTTTGGCTTGAGCATCTTTTATTGGAAGTAAGATTTGTTTAAGTTTGGATATTTAGAAATATATATGTTTTTATATATATATTTTTTTATATTATATGTGATGCAAGCAAGGTTAAGGTAATTGTCTTTATTCATTTTATCCCAAATGGGTGATTGAGGCCAAAGACTGTTCAACATATTTTCTGCTGACGCTTCTTTAATGAAGAGAAGAAGTATATAGGAAGACTTTGGCCACCAGAGATATCTCTGAGTTATAAAAACGAAAGTCTGTCCTCCCAAACGTTTCTGCGATCATCAATCGAGTTTTGGTCAACCATGAACAGTAATCAAGTTTCAGAGTATGTCGAAACTGATCCGACTGGCCGCTACGGACGTGTAAGTGTGGAGACTGACTCTATGTTCATGGATTAAAACCTTTTTGTAACACTTGGTTGTATGTTGGAACAGTTTGCAGAAATTCTTGGAAGGGGAGCGATGAAGACAGTGTACAAAGCAATCGACGAGAAGCTGGGAATAGAAGTAGCATGGAGCCAGGTGAAGCTAAAAGAGGTGCTGCGTTCCTCTGTTGATCTACAGAGGCTTTACTCTGAGGTTCATCTCCTCAGCACTCTCAACCACAAATCCATCATTCGTTTCTACACTTCCTGGATTGATGTTCATTCCCATACTCTCAACTTCATCACCGAGTTGTTCACTTCTGGGACCCTCCGACAGTAATTTACTTGCACCTCTTCCTCTGACAAGATCACTCAGTTTTTGTTTTTATGACGCTGTCCCGTTCTTATGCAGATACAAAAATAAGTACTTGAGGATAGATATCCGAGCAATCAAGTCCTGGGCTCGGCAGATCTTGGAAGGGCTTGTTTATCTCCACGGGCACGACCCTCCTGTTATTCATAGAGACCTTAAGTGTGATAATATCTTTGTTAATGGGCATCTTGGACAAGTCAAAATTGGCGATCTTGGGCTTGCAAGAATGCTGCGCGACAGCCACTCTGCACATAGTGTCATCGGTACGTTACAAAAATCATTTGTTCTCACTTCTTGTCCAAATTATGTGCTTAGACCTCTTCGTGCTTCTTATGCGTAGGCACTCCAGAGTTCATGGCTCCAGAATTATATGAGGAGAATTATAATGAACTCATTGACGTTTATTCCTTTGGTATGTGCTTTTTGGAGATGATCACCTCTGAGTTCCCGTATAGTGAGTGCAACAATCCGGCGCAAATTTACAAGAAAGTTGTCGCGGTATGTCTTTTAATCTGTGTGCATATGGACTAAGCTATCGGTTTGAACCAGGTATGAGCCTTCTAATGTTGTCTTTCAGGGAAAATTACCAGGAGCCTTTTACAGAGTTGGAGACATCGAGGCACAGAGGTTCATCGGAAAATGTCTCGTGTCTGCCTCAAAGAGAGTATCAGCAAAAGAACTATTGCAAGATCCGTTTCTTGCCTCTGATGAGTCGTGGATGGTGTACGCGAGTGGTGCTGGGAATCCAAAGCCCTTCTTGAACGAGAATGAAATGGACTCACTGAAGTTGGAAGATGATGAGTTAAGGACCCAGATGTCCATCGCTGGGAAGCTGGGCGCTGAAGATAACAAAATCGATCTGGAAGTACAAATAGCATATGATAATGGTAAAAGGGACTAAGTTGATTAAGTATGGTCATTTTGTTATTTGGTCACATAATTGTTTCTTTCTTCCCAGGTCTGGCAAATAACGTGTTCTTTCCCTTTGACGTCATGAATGATACTTCCATTGATGTTGCGAAAGAAATGGTAAAAGAACTCGAGATCATAGATTGGGAGCCAGTCGAGATTGCTAAAATGATTGATGGAGCGATTTCTTCTTTGGTGCCTGGTTGGAGGTATGAGGAAGATGATGAATCCCCTCATGATCATCATCTTCATCGTACTGATCCTTTCCACTCTTCTTCCTCGCACTCTTCATTCTCTCAAGTTTCACTCTCTAACTATATGGCACGAGGCCTTCAAGATTGGGTACAAGGTATGGAAAATAACACCAGACTCAACTTGCATAATGTGACAGGTTATTTTAAAAGTTTTTGAGCTAAAATTTAAACTGCAGATGATTTACACGATGAGACGTATTCTCAGAGTTCTTCCCATTCAGGGTCTTACTCCAACCTCAACTACATAGCCGTTGATGAGCACAGCTCCCAATCTCCTGCTATGAGCAGAAGTCACAACTTGACAAGGTTTTGCCCCGAAGAAAGCTCTCATCTACAGTCAGGACAAGCCAACGTCTATGCAGCGTCCAGTTCAGTTAACAGAAGATTGGCTTCAGACAACCGCACACTTCCAAGGAACCGATCCCTTGTAGACGTGCAGAGACAGTTACAGCACCGGTCGCCAAGGGAAGAGGATAGAAAAAGAAGATTGTTCAAAACTGTTGGAGACGTAGAAACAGTTGGGTTTCAGTCACCTTATGCGGTTTCACGGAAGCCACCGAGCTCAAGGCGCTAGCTTCTCCAATATTTTAGTTACTGTAAATTTATTTGTAATATCTTAGTATACTGTGAAAAAACCAGTTTGCTGGTTCAAAAATGTAAAAAGTACACGTGTTTAATAAATTTGTGCAAAGGCTGCGTTTGTGTTACAGAGAAAGAGTCCTCAGGTGAGGTGAGTCAAATGTAACCATGTTTTCTCGAAAGCCTTGATGATAACGCCATGATACTCGCTTGAATTCAGTGAAAGATAACATGCGAGAAGATCTTCCAGGTCTTTCTGTTCCCTCATCTTGTTCTCCATGATCATCTCAACCATAGATTCTCTGAAATCTCTCTCAGGATCCACCGAAGAGATAACTATGGCGAAACTCTTTACAGTCCTCTTCTGCTTCGATACAGGGAACGTTCTTTCCTTTGTCCTCTTTCTCGCCATCTTTGCCCGAATCTTTATCCCTGACGAAAGAGCGTTCTGTTTCTTCAGTTTCTGCTCTGTCATCATCTCAAAAGATGGTTCCTTTGCAGTCTCAACCCGAAGAGGACTCAAGCTTGCTGAGATTGAAGGATCTTCAGAAACATCATCCGGCTTCTCCAAAGAGCGGTTGTCCTTGATGTCAACTGAATAATGCAGTTTAGGAACTCGGGAAACGCTATAGTTTTGGTCAGAAGGGGATGACACACGATCTGACGAGCTTTCAACGGCAGAATCAAAGATCACATCTGCGGAGGATGATGATTTAGAGCGACGAGAGGTGAGAGAAGCATGAGAATTGGGAGAAGAAGAGGAAGAGAGCTTGAGCCTTGGGGAAGGCTTGTAAACGGTTTTACGTTTGATTTTTCTTTTGAAAGAAGAAGATTTGGGGGGTGAATAAGGAGCTTGGGGATGAGCAGTCGGAGAGAGGCGACGAAGAGGGTCACGAAGCTTTCTTGTAGAAGAAGCATCGGAAGAGGATAGGTGTTTGGGAGAAGAAGGATGGTGTTTTCTGCTACTTCTTCTCATGCCTTTGAGCTTATAGAGCCATGAGTGAGGCATAATGTCTGAAAATCTGAACTTGTGAGTCCCCATTTTCTGATTCATCATCTCTTTCATTTCTCACAGATCTTTGAACTCCTCTCAAAAAGAAAAAAGAAAAAAAGCAAAGTAAAAGAGAAACTTAAAGGGATAAAAAAAAAAATCTAGGATCCTCTCTCTATTTGTTTTGTGTCTTTTAGAAGAGATGAGGAAAAAAAAAGGATAGGTTAATCAAATATAATTTATTTAATTTCACTCCTTGAAGCATTCAAAAGCTATGAGTGGCTTCCATGTCAACAAAGCATTTCTTTTGTAATGGCTATCACTATCTTTCCCCAAAATCTCACTTCTCTCTTTCAATATGTTCAAGAAATGTACTTATTCACAAGAGTTGAGGAAACCGTAATGTTATGTTCACTATGATTGGGAAAGCTAATCAATGAAACATACATCAAACAATTTGAATTGATCGATTCCATCGTCTATAGAAAAAACACGTCACAAACCGAGACAAAAATAAGATATGAAAGTCATGGCCCACAAAAGCCCATAGACTCTGATTTTTCTTTTTATTGGTCCCCGTCCATAAAGCCCAATGAGAGGGATAAAGCCACTAAATTAATTAAAACAAATTTATTGTATAAAAATAAAACAAATTATTTAAGAAAACGAGACCAAAAAAATCCTAATTGAAACAAACCTAAACGGCCATCGCCTCTTCTCTCATCATTTTCCTCCTCTCGCCTGTGCTTGAGTTGCTGTCTCGTCAGGTCGTGGCTCCTCTCATCCGGTGAGTTTTTTCCTTTTCTTTGTGTTGGTCAAATACTGCAACATGAGAGGGACAAAGCACCAAATCGAACTCTAGATCCCAGGTCTACGACTTAAGTTGGTTGCTCTGCTCCAGAACGATTATCACAGAATGTCCCTAGATACTGCTTTAGGTCATAAGCTCAAGAAAAGACTGAAGCTTTCATCACTTAGCTCCAATTCTTCTTATAAAGGAAGGAATAGATCCATTACTCAACGCAGTGATGATGAGACAAACTCTCGGAAGACTAGTAAGACTTCCGAGAAGAAGAAGAGGGTCTACCCCAATAAAGCTAAGCTCAATGAGCATAACCATGTGAACGAAATCCCACGCACAATGTGGGCTGCCTCAAAGAGAAACCAACTGATTACTTCTAGTTTTAAGACCACCAATGATGCTGCAACAAGTGTGTTTAAAACAAAGTCACCGAGGGGAGATGATGCTACTCGAAAAAGCCATCCTAGGAAAAGCTCGGATGTGCCGTCTTTTAAGGCTAAAAAACAGGCGCTTTCAGAGAAGAGAGTTGTGGGTGATAATTTAGATAGTCAGGAGGATAAACCTAGGAAGAGAAAGAGGATACGACTGGACCCCTATGATACCTCGAATAAAAGAATAGATGATGATGTCGTTCTTGATGGTTAGTTCTTTGTGCTTCTTCACTAGAAAAGAGTTTGAACCTGTTTCATCCGCTACATCTCATTGCTGCTTTTCTAACAGGCTGTTTCTTTTCCTTTGTTCAGAAGGCCATAGAGTAAAGAACAAAAAAGACGCAGTGGAAAGAGTAGAAATGTCGAAGAATGCACAGTTTCGTGCAATTCAGCCTAGTCATTCGATCCTTTCCTATGTCGAAGAAAATGTAATTTATATGACTATCTCCTTTATGGTATGTTACGTGCTATGCATATATTCATTTCCTGGCTAGTAACATACATTTTACTGCAGCTGTTGGGGCGTAGACGTTTAATTGAGCTAACGAAGGCTGGCTACAACACAGAGCTTCCTGCTCCATTAGATAATATTCCTCAGTCAACCAGCACAGACAGAGAACGTATAGAAGAAAGTGTATGTTCTTTATTCTTCATTCCCTTCCTCTAATACCTAAAGATAGAAAGCCTTCCCTGCTAGACTATTAAGCTAATGTTACAATTGCCCATTTGCAGGTATTTAGGAATAAATTGGAATTCTTTGCTGCTGCAAATGTTTCCTCTTCATTTCCACCTCCTGATGTACCTGAGATTGCATTTGCGGGTACTGCATTCAAATTGTTTGTTCCCACCAGGATCATAGAGATATAAAAAAGAAACCTTTTCTGAGTTTCAGAGTGTGCATGTTAAACTACTTTAATAACACCTAACTTAAATTAAAAACTGGGGATATTTGGTGTCTCAACTCTGATCAGGAAGGTCAAATGTTGGCAAATCGTCGCTGCTAAATGCTCTTACTAGACAGTGGGGTGTAGTAAGAACATCTGACAAACCAGGACTGACCCAGGTATTCCCCTGTCTGGGAATTCCTTGCTTGTATGACTTACATTTTTCTGTAATAACAAAGGGTTTATTAAGTGCAGACCATCAATTTCTTCGGTCTTGGTCCGAAGGTTCGCCTTGTTGATTTGCCAGGCTACGGCTTTGCCTTTGCAAAAGATGAAGTTAAGGAAGCCTGGGAAGATCTTGTGAGAATCTGCCCCTGGCTAGAGAATTTATTATGTTGATTTTGCTTGCTCAATTTTGTGTATTACTACACAGGTCAATGATCCCCATCTGTTTAACATTGATCAATGCAGGTAAAAGAATATGTTTCAACAAGAACTAGTCTTAAACGGGTATGCCTCCTTGTTGACACCAAATGGGGTATGAAGCCAAGAGACCAGGAACTTATTAATCTGATGGAGAGGTAAAATCATTGATGCTGCTCTTAGTTTTTGTTTATGTCATGTAGTTAAGTGTCCTTACAGCTGACAACTGAATTGCAGATCGAATACAAAGTATCAGATAGTCTTAACCAAGACAGATGTGGTTTTTCCAATGGATGTGGCACGTCGGGCAACGCAAATTGAAGAGGTCTTAGTCATTGTACTCTAAATGAATATAGTGAAGGCAATGAATAGTGAAGTAGTGTATTGGTCATGTTCTTACTAATATCAACATTTACTTTTCTTAAAAAATTGCAGAAATTAAAGGCAAACAGATCAATTGTCCAGCCTCTGGTATGTAACGAACATGATTTACCTAGTTTATTGTGTACTTCTCAATGGCTGCAGAAAAAGATGAGACCTAAGAAGCAAGTGGTTAATGTTTAATGATTGCAGATGATGGTGAGCTCAAGGTCAGGAGCAGGCATAGGAAGCTTAAGAACTGCCCTTGCTAAAATTGCTAAGTTTGCAAAGTTCTAGGTTGCCAAAACAAGAAAAACAATCCTAAAATCCAAGGTGAGGATTGTCTTTTACCCCTTTCCATACTAATAATAATCAATCAAGATCAGACTTTCATAAAGAATTACTTGGCTTGTCTTTTCTTTCTGGCAAAATAAGGGGAAGTGAAGATGTGTTGTGGAAGAGAAGGGAGAAGTCAAAATGATTAGATAAGGAAGAGATGGTGAATGGTGTGATGATGATCCGACTAAGTTAGTGAAAACTGTCAACAATCACTTTCGTTTTTATTTCTTTATTATCTATTTGTTTGTCAAAGCCATCGCTTAGAGCAATGAGAGCATAAAATGGTTTTTCACGTTCTGACAGATTAGGTTCGCCCAAACCACTAACTTTTCCTTTATTCATTCATAATTATACTTTGGTCAACAAAAAATTATGTAGTAGGATAATTGTTTTTTCTTGTGGGAATATAAAAATGTTACATAAGAAAAGAAAAACAAGTTAACTTCAATTCTAAAATAGACATCTAAGGTTATTAGGTACTGTATATGAAATTGAAAATTTCTTGATGACTTTAGGGAATGGCCTACCTAATTTGACACTTCTTCAACTACACCCTTTGAATTTTTCTCGTCTTACCTTTATTTTTTTTTTCTGATTATTTACCTTTTTTTTTTCCCTCCTCACCTCTCTCTCTCTCTTCTTCTTCTTCTTCTTCATCAACTCCTCTCTCTCTCTCTCCTGATTGTCTTCATCAAAACTGGAAAAAGCAAATCAAGAAAAGAGAAGAAGAAGCAGATGTGTCCATTAAGGCTTATCCTCATATTCCTTTCGGCGACTCTCGCTGGCTTCTTCGTTCTCAAGAAGCTCAACTCTACAACCGACGATCCTCTCGACGATTCCTTCACCGACGCTGAACCCGCCGATGACTCAGCCTCCGGATTCTCCAAGGTTTCTTCTTTTTTTCCTCCGATCTCCGTTCTATGATTCTCTCTTTCTCTCTCTTATTTGGGATTAATGGGGTTTTCTGATTTTATGAGCTCAGGTGGGAATGGCAATGAAGTCTGGATTTTGGACATGCGTTGACATGGCAAGTGGTCGCTATCTCTGGAACCATCTCTGCTCCGATTCCAAACGCTCTTCTTGAGTTTTGTTTCTCTCTCTCTCTCTGTCCCTATTTGTCTGTAACTGTGTAATTGCTGCAATGGACGACACCAAAATCGTATATTATCTTTGTACTATATAAAGATCTTGTCTTCACTACTACGTCTCAATAAAAGTCGAAGTCTTTATCCAAGTTTCAAAATAAAGAAGAAGATGTTTAGGTTCTTGTTCGTCCTGCAATTGAAGTTGTCAACTCTCAAGTCTTGCCATTGAGTTTCATTAAACGAATTTATATTATGCAGGATTCCTTTCTTTTTTCACAAACTAAAAAATGTAAGAAACTCATATACGTTTAACATCAGTGTTAAGCAAAATTCAAAACTTGACAAAAACAAATTTCAAAACTACAATGGTTCTTGTTGTTGTTGTTGTTGTTGTTCTGTCTCTTGCTGTGAAGCAGGCTTATCTTTCTCGCCCTGCCAAACCCACACAATATCTGACAAAGCAGGCCTTAGATCCTCTGCCACTAATTTCTGATACTCGAGTGTATCTCCATTAGATTTCTTCACTTCCACTAGATGAAACATTGGCGTTACTTGAAATATTTCTGCATCCATTGATAGAACTCCTTTTCTTCCCTCTTTTAAACTTTCCAGTTTGAACAAACCTGCTTCTCGCTTTCTTATGCTCAGTTTCAGTCGTTGCGCCACCTCCTCTAGCTTGGATATGATTACTGAAGCAGGTTTCTGGGATGTGAATCTACATTCTCGCTTGTTATACACATCTCCAAACAGTCCTGCCAGATCAAACCCAGCAGACAAGGCAATTATATCAAAAGCGTTCAAATTTGTAGGTTCGTCTGTATGGTTTTCCTCCATGACCCTGTCTCCATTATCACTCGGACCTGCTCCGTTCTCACTTGGACCTGCTCCGTTCTCATTTGGACCTGCAACATTCGCTTCCACGGAACTCATCTCTTTGACTCGTTTCTCCATCTTTTTCTGTTTCATATGTAAACCTTTTCTGAACCAAGAACTCTCCCTGATTCTTGCGATGGTGATTCTAGTTTCAGGGTTAGGGTCTAGCATCTTACACAACAGCCTCCGCACTTCTGGAGCAAACCAGCTTGGGGCCTTAAATTCTGCTTTTCCTATCTTCCTGTACATCTCCATCAAATTGGAGTCATGGAAAGGTAGATAGCCAGCCAATAGAACAAACAAAACCACCCCACAAGACCAAATATCTGCTTTTGTGCCATCATAGCCTTTTCGATTGATCACTTCGGGAGCAACATATGCCGGTGTACCACAAGTAGTGTGGAGGAGGCCATCTTGTCTCTTGCAGTCAGCAAGGGCACTTAACCCAAAATCAGATACCTTGAGATTCTCATTATCATCTAGCAATAGATTCTCCGGCTTTATGTCACGATGATACACGTCCCTGCTGTGACAAAAGTCAACTGCGTTGATAAGCTGATAAAAGTACTTCCAAGCAACATCATCTCTCAATTTACCTTTGGCAACCTTGTTGAAAAGCTCACCACCTTTACAATACTCCATAACAAAGTAGATCCTAGTTTTTGTTGCCATGACCTCATATAGCTCCACAACGTTAGGGTGTCTAGCAATCCTCATAACAGATATCTCTCGCTTGATCTGTTCGATAAGCCCAACTTTCATAACCTTTTCCTTGTCAATCATCTTGATAGCAACACTCTGGTTACTATCAATACTCCTTCCATAATACACCTTGGCAAAAGTACCTTGACCTAATAACCTCCCAACATCATATTTATCAGTCAAAACACTTGGCTTATTTTCCATCTAAGCGATACAAACTTAGCAGGCAGCCAAAAAGAAATCACTAGTAGCTCCAGAGATAGCTCAGAATTTGTGGTAGCTCATGAGTCATAACCTCATGAGCTCGCGCAACTAATGCCCTAGTGATAGGAGGACATATCTTCCTGCATTTCTGAGTTTCTAAACAAGAGAGTGCCAAATGGATTTACAGAGCGGTATGAATACACCTCTCAGAAACTTGGCGGAATCTGAGCCTGTGAATTAAAAATAACAAAAACCAATAAGATCTCACTTCTACCACAATCAGTGTAATAAGATACAAACGTTGCCCACAGAAATGAGAAACTTTTTATCACATCGATCATATCGAAGAAGAAGAGAATGCGATCACGAGTCAAAACGCAATGATCAATCAAAACACAAACTCTCAAGCTACGAAAGCCATAAAAAAGAACCGATCATTCCGGTAATATCATTCGTCCCCCATTACAGCATTTCCTCCATATTATTAAGAACACAAGCATAGATCGCTTATCAGAAAAACCTAAAATTTAACATGTAATCGAAAATTCGCACGGAGAAAACAATACATATGAATTCCAAAAACATATATGATCAAGGAAAAAACAATCACCGGAGACGAAAGAGGATTCTGGAAATGAATCCGAGATCTCGATCGAATACGAGCAGATCTCTCTATCCACCCCCAAAGTCCCTTACCAACGAGCCCTTCTCCTCTTCCTTATTTCTTTCCGTAAGAAAATGGAAGAGGAGGACGAGAAAAAGAAGAAGAAGAAGAAGAGATGAAAACGAAGTTAAACGTCATTGGCGGTCCACGCACATAAGAAAAAAAAAAAAAAAAAATCTAAACTTTTTTTATAATTAGGCGAAGAGAAGAGGCCACTTGTTCCTCTGGGTCCTTGTCCACCCTATGACTTGTTACGTCCTTTTACACTTGTCCTCTCATTCGCCAATTCGCTTTTCATCCTACGGCTCTCCTTTTGCCACCATATTTTAATCCTTTTTATCTACTCTTATGCTGATTGGTTGAATAATCGTAGCTTTATGTTAAGAACAAATCAGCTACAGAGTAGAATTTTAGAATTTTATTACTTTGTATAGTATTATAGAGCCAAAAGTACGAAGAACGTAAATGGAAAACTACATAGCCACAAACTTTTACTCTGCTAGCTCTATGTATTGCCTTATTATATGATTTATGGTTTTATAATGAAGATGTATATTTAAACAGTTGACGAAGAAGATACATACACACACAAAAAAACATTTGACGAAGAATTGATTGTTGGGTCCAATGGGCTTCATATAGTAAGATACTCAATTGGGCCTGCGACAGTTGTGGCGAATCTGACCCTTGGATCCAGTGAGGGGACTGATGTCACCCATCTTAACCATAGCCCTTGCGAAGTCGCGGTAGAAAGCTTTGAGACTCTGGCTGTATGCTATGACAAGCGAGTCGGTGGGACCGTTGTTGAAGAGGACCTGGTCGGACGTAAGCAAACCCTTGTTGCCGAGAAGTTGCTTGTAGTAGCTGTGGTCGAACATTTTGGGAGAGCGGACGTCAAGATTGGCTTCCTTGTTGTCTCCGGAGCCATTGGCGGCGGGGCATCTCTTCCTTTTTGACATGGCGAAAGAGGGGTTGATGTTACTTTCGTTGTAGATACGGTTTCTGAATGTGACACACTTGGCTTTTCCAATGGTGTGAGCACCAGAGAGGGCGACCATGTCACGTGTGGACAGACCTTGGGCTCTAAATCGGTTTATGAGGTTGCTGAGGTTGCTGGTCGGAGAAGGGATGACGCCAGAGTTAGCGGCCGCGAAGTTCGCCGTCGTGGAGTCTCTTCTACCAAGTTTCACGCTCCACCCGGGCCCACCCAGCTGCTTAGTCAGATCAAGAAGTGTTAAGATTAATATGAGACAAGAGCACATTTGTTATTTGAGAAGGCCTTTGATATTTATTCTTACAAAAATGATGAAATAATGTACAAACTATAAATTAGTGCTTATAGGAGCATCATTATAACCTTTTTAGAGTATTCTATATAGTTACATTCTTTAATTTAGTTGGTAATTTAATAATCATAAAATTTTGTTTAAAATGATCAAAATTAAAGTTTTAAACCTACAATTTTATTATTTTGTCAATTGTTTTTTACATGTTTTCTTCTATGTTATTTTATTTTTTAATAATTATAATGTATTGATAGAGTTTCAATTTCAATATTTAAGAAAATCATTTTGAATTTTCACTATCTTTAGACCGGTTTTGAATGCATCTATATAGTATATGGGGCGAGAGAGTAAAGTGGTAGAGGTGCTAACGAGTAGAACGGAGTCACGAGCAGTGATGGCGAGAATGTCTGCGCATGAGACGATGCCAGGGCACATTTTCTCAACATTAAACTTGATTTTGTCGATCACTTCATATCCCCTCACAGAGTTATTGCTAGGTCCTGAGGTTTTCTCTCCCCGAAAAGACGGTGTGTCGTCCAGCAATATAGATCCGTCACACCCCTGTCAAATCATTTTCTTAGCATTTTACTAAATTTTAGGAGTAATTCATGGGAACATGCTAAGCATCATGCTTCCTTTTTTCATTCAAAAAAAAAAAAGAAATTAAAAAAACTTACATTGACAAAACAATCATGGAAGAACAAACGGAGGAGCGAAGCACCCATACGAGGCTCTCTGGCCACTGCCCGGTGCACCACCCGTCTCACCACATGGAACAATGAGGGACAGCTTTCCTTATAAAAGTCACTGTCCAGCCGAGCCTGGGCCTGGGACCCCAGCATCATTACCATCATCAACAACGCCACCATTAACTTACTTCTATGCTTATTGTACTCCATTATCTCTTTGCTTTAATTTTGTATCACTTGATATAGCTACGAGTTGTGAGTCAATGAAGCACTCCAGCGACCTGATGGCTTTATATAGAGTGTAACTTACCTACACGTAAGTAGTTTTTGTTAAGTACATTTTTCAACTTTGTTCAACCAAAAAATCATTAGATATAAAGTTTTACTTTATATCAGTTTTTGAAAACAACGTGACTCACCAAAATATTAGAAAATACTTAATTTTAAATCAGAGAGTGCAAATAATGATTTTCAAAATGAATAAGTTGAACAAACTGAATATTGATAAATTGTATTAAAAAAAAATTTAAAAATAGAAGTGAGATGAATAAGTTGAATATCTCGTTCAATTTTTTTCTTTTCTATTTTTGGGCTGAACAAATTTGAGTTAAAAATTTGTATTATTTAATTTTTCGGTGATTTCTATTAAAAGTTGGTTGAAAACTAATTTAAGGTAAATGGTGATTTTTTTGTTGAACAAAATTAGATGCATTCAACTCTTTCAACTTATCAATTTGTGTCAACCATTTGCACCCAAAATTGTTCAATACCAAAATAGAAGAGAAACAAAGTTGAACGAGATATTCAACTTATTCATCGCATTTCCATTATTCAAAACTTTTTTTATTTAATTTATCAATATATAATTATTCAACTTATTCATTTAAAAAACCACCATTTGCACATTTTATTTGCCTTTTTCAGCATATTTCCTTTTTTGTTTTTTACCAATCATATATATTATGTATTTTTTTTGTCACTACCAATCATATATATTATATAAATCTAAAATCTACTAGCTGCTATATATGTTCAATATTCGTCGGAAAAAGCTATGAATATCATTATAACACGTTTTACTTTGCCTATACTTTATTAAACTTATATTATATCACTAGCCACCGTATCCATATAAAGATTAACGATATATTATATAATATACACAATGATATACATTAATATTTTAGTTTTGTTATGAAGTACGTCGTAGTAGTAACACGCACCATCCAATATGAACCCAAACTTATTCGACGTATATTTTACATGTTAAATTTTTGGGGGTTCCTATACTCAAAACCTATTGTTGGTAAATGGATTGATTTCTCTGACCTTAGTAAGGTCTCGTTTTGTTGCCAAAGTGAGATTTCTAATATGTTCTCTTTACGATATATGTGGATCAAAGTGACTTTGGATGGACGATTAGACCAATTTTGGGTAAGATCAAATTCACCATGGGATGGGTAGCATGTATTAAGGATATGATATTGAAACTAAGAACACGAAGGAGAGTTGTAGAAAAATTGTATAGAAATCTTGTATATCTGAAGTTAATTACAAAGTGTACATTCATTAGCTAAAAGTATATATTATATATTCAAAAATATCCACAATGTCTTCTAGCTAGGTCTTTTTACAATGCATGTTGTTGTTGTTGTTAAGGATCTTTCTAGAATGTTGATTGATATTGGTTTCCGCTCGATCGATCTCGGGTTTCCATATCACAACAGTTTTATTTCCTACAAGATTTTGTGGTCGTAAATTGAGAGAATGTGAAGGCAGAGAGATCGTATCATTTGGGGGAGGATGAGTTCATGCATGATGTAACCACGACATTCTCAGCCCTTCACCTTTCAATTTATTAAATATAAATTAATAGTTAAACAAAAACGTCTCTAGGATCAATTTGTTCAAAATAGACATAGCTCTACTCCGGTAGATATATTGTTATAATATACTTACGAACCCAAGAAAACAAAAGATGCCTAACACCAGCCGCCTCTAAATTAAGTAATTATCCCTTAGTATAATATTTGGTTATATAACTAATTAACGATTTTTGGCTTTGATTATTATTAATTAATTAACATAAGGTTGTTCTCTTGAGGTTGCCACACCCACCAATGTAGAAAGAAATACTGATTATGGTGCAAAACTATATGACGACGTATTGTTTAAAAAGGAATATGAGAAACAAGATCGAACGCTAAAAACGAATACTATCATCATCGTTGATCAAATATTCACTTTACAAAATTAAGGATCTACGTGCTACAACTCAATTCCAAGACAAACACGTCAAGTTTCTGATTAAGTCGTTGGGTTTTGGCTTGCAGACAAGTAGGAAGATGAATTTTCAAAGCTTGGGGGGGGGGGGGGGGGGGGGGGGGAATAAAGTTTTTTAAAAGGTGATAGTGAGAGGTTAACAAACAATTATCAATTGGGTGGAGTTGTCAATCACTCACAGTGCCCATTCTCTACAATTTTCATCCTCTCCTGATTAATCAACTCATTCAAATATATATAAGGAAAAAACATTTTCAATTATTTCACGTGGATTGTTGAAAAGTTGAACCACAAATATTGTATTTTTCGTTAAGCGTTTTTGTTTGAGCTAAAGTGAGGTCCGCTTTTAGAATTTTATTTTGTTGAGTGTTTGTTTTTATTCCGTTGGTAGATCGATAAAATCGAGTTTTTGTAATTTATTATTATTATTTTTTTTTGTAATTTATTTTCTTAGCCGGCATAGAGTCCAGCGATATTTTAGTATAGAAAGAAAAACTCCTTTGAAATAGGTGAAATTAGCAGGAAGATTTTTGCAATGTATTAAATCTCGGCAAAATTATAATTATCTGATGAGAAGTGTCGACTTATACATGTTCAATCCCAACAAAAAGCCTCGTCATAACTTGTCTACCTCCTCTTAGTCTATGTCACTTGCACTTTCTTTGCTGAGTTTTATGTGTGCTGATTCTAATTAATCACAACAACATTAGGTTTAAAAAACATGAAAAGACCAAAGTATTCACCGTGACGAGGGACACAATATTGTTAGTTGCGAAGCCCATTAGAACCAAAGCAGGACAATTCTCTTAAACGTACGTACCACTAGAATGATGCATATCGGTAAAAGAGAATAATTATTGGTGGGACTTGGGTCCAAATAAAACACGACACGTTATCAAATCACGACTTATCAACACAAACCCTAAAAGCCCACCTCTATCTCTTCAGTCATTCATCTATAACAAAATAATTCGCAATTTCCCATCATATATATAGTAATATCACTATTCATAATACATTATTTAAACAGTTCTGTTTTCTTTTCGACGTCCTTAATTATATAACTTATTATGTGTAATATTACCTTTTTCACCAAGATAATAACAATGTTAGAGGCCTACATGTAACTTATATTAACCTTTGGTTCAAATTACTGGTTCCTTCCTAATTAACTCCTTTTGGGTTCATTGTACAGAGCAATTATTCATGCTTTTGTAAAACAAAACTGAGACTGGATTGAGCATATATATTGCATCTTCTTTATCATGCATTTTTATAGATTTTTTTTAATTAAAGAAAGAACTTATATTTTGACATGATTTCAAATTTGAACAGGAAACAGAAATAGTGACTACGGAATAACACAAACACAACTACGGTGGTCATATTTTGTAATTATGTAATAAATGGGGTCTGACCAGAAAGAATTTAAAATATAGAGGAATTTTGTGAAATATAGCAAAAAGCGACCGTCATTTTTTTCTTCTTTGTTGGGCCGTCAATATTTGGGCCTGACTCAGTGAACCCAATACCAATCGTTACACCAGCCTTGACCCGACAAACTCTCTTTGCCTCCTCCTACGTCGGCGACGACCGCACGCCACCGCCTTCCCGCTCCGACCCTTGACTTCCACCTATTATTTGCTCCTTTGCTTGAACCATCAGACCCATCCCTCTCTCTCTCTCTCTCTCCGAAGACGTAGAACTAGATGGGCAAACCCAAAGGAGATGCTGCAAGGAGCAAAGCTCGTCCATCCAGCAGCAGGTCAAATCTTGTTCCTTCATTCTCTCATTCGCGTCTAATTTCTTCCAGTTTTATCTTTGAGTCTTTTGCTTCGTTGGTTCGGTACTGAATTCGAGCTTTTCTGAACAGCTTGGCAGCTTCTCTGTTGCCGTCTGGCTCTGCAGCCGCAGCTGCCGCTGTAGGCTTTGGTGGCTATGTGGGTAGCTCTAGATTCGAAACTTCTATATCAAACGACGATTCTGCTCCCTTCTTGGTATGTTTGTTGTTTGATTCTACCTGTCCTTCTTCGTTTAATTCTGGTTACTTGTTTGCAGTCTCTCATATTTGTGGATGGGATTGTAGGATTTGGATAGTGAGGTTGCCCAACACTTGCAACGGCTTTCAAGGAAAGACCCTACAACAAAGGTAATGGCTTTCCTGGACTCCTGGTTATTCAATCAACCACAAGACCTGCTCTTTCGGAGTTTTTGTTGATTGTGATTTGTTTGTTCCAATCCAACAGATCAAAGCTCTTGCTTCCCTGTCAGAACTGATTAAGCAAAAGAAAGGGAAGGAAATTTTGCCAATAATCCCACAATGGGTATGTTTCGTTGTTTACATACTAGGGGTGAACCTATAGATGAATGTTTTCTTTAACAAGGAAGAAATTTTTATCTTCAGAACTTGTATTAAGCTTTATGTTATAGATATGCTAATAGCATTAGGATTGGGGATATCACTTAACGCTGATGGAATTGCCTCAAATTAGTCTTTGCCTTGGAGCACGTTGATCACTGTGTTTCTCACGTTGCAGTGCATTTAGTTGTTCATTAGCTATTCATTTTCCACAATTGATTTGACTATTTTTGTCATACTTGTCCAGACATTTGAGTACAAGAAGTTGATATTGGACTACAATAGAGATGTTCGGCGAGCTACGCATGATGTCATGACTAATGTTGTCACTGGTGCCGGGTTTGACTCTCAATTTTCTAATGCATGTTCTTTTTCTTGCCGCGATGCAGTGTCTCATTTACTTCTTTTTAGTATCATACACTTGGATGTCAGGTAGTTTCTTGTGTCATGAGTGATATGATTTAGCTTTGAATTTCTCCTTAAATCTATCAAAAATATCATCAATATTTTGCTGGAATGATTTGTTTGTTGCTAAATGCTGTAGAAGCTTGTCTATATTGAGCGTGTCATGTAGAAATGTGTCTTGAGATTGTCTTAGCATGCACGCGATACTTCATTTTATGCCTTCTCCCTATGTTTTGATATTCTGTATTAATTCTTAGTTTCTTACGTGGTCCTCAGGAGAGATTTAGCACCTCATCTAAAGTCTATAATGGGGCCCTGGTGGTTTTCGCAGTTTGATTTGGCATTTGAAGTTTCTCAAGCAGCAAAGTCTTCTTTGCAGGTTGGGTCCTCGTTTTGTAATTCAGTTTTCTAAGTGGAGTTTATTTTTTTAGGTATTTGTGGACGCCCCACTTTCGATAATAAACTCTCTTGTCGTTTTATAAGATCAGTAACCTTGTAGTTCTGCTCAGCAGGCACTTTGTTATAGCATTGATATTCAGATTTTCATCTTGCTGTCTAATGTTTAAACAGGCAGCATTTCCTGCCGAGGAAAAGAGATTGCACGCCTTGAATTTATGTTCAGCTGAGATTTTTGTTTATCTGGAGGAAAATCTCAAACTTACCCCTCAAAATTTATCTGATAAAGCACTTGCTTCAGATGAATTAGAAGAAATGTACCAGCAGGTACTTCATCTCGGTGATTCTTCATGCTATGGTGCAATCTTTCCTTCTTTGTGTTTTATTTTCCAATGTCTTATTTTCCGTTGTTTTCAGATGGTATCGTCATCTCTGGTGGCATTGGCTACACTTCTAGATATTTTGCTCCGCGAACCTGATAAAGCTGGCTCTGCAAATATTAATTCTGAATCAAAACTTGCCTCAAAGGCTAGGGCAGTAGCAACCTCCTCAGCTGAGAAGTTGTTCTCTTTCCATAAATGCTTTCTGAACTTTCTAAAATCTGAAAGCACTAGTATTCGGTCAGCGACTTATTCTTTATTAAGCAGCTTCATTAAAAATGTTCCTGAAGTCTTTGGCGAAGGCGACATCAGATGTCTTGCACCAGCTCTGCTAGGTGTTTTTCGAGAAAATAATCCAACCTGCCACTCATCAATGTGGGAGGCTTTCTTGCTGTTCTCTAGAAAATTTCCTCAGAGTTGGGTCTACTTAAATGTTCATAAATCTGTTCTAAATCATTTATGGCAGTTTCTTAGGAACGGTTGCTATGGGTCCCCACGGGTTTCTTATCCTGCATTGATATTGTTCCTGGAAGTTATCCCAACACAATCTGTAGAGGCTGATAAGTTCTTTGTGAATTTTTTCAAAAACTTATTGGCTGGAAGGAGTATGTGTGATTCTTCAAGAACGGATCAATTATCACTTCTTCGAGCAACAACTGAATGTTTCCTCTGGGGATTACATAATGCTTCAAAGTATTGCGATGGTCTTAGTTCCATTAATGATCTCCAAGTTGATCTAATTGATAAAGTCCTCGTGAAGATTCTATGGGTAGACTTCTTTGAACTATCTAAGGGCAACAGTCAACCTACTCAGAGGAAGTCAGCTGAAACTCTTAGCATGGGTAATTCAGTTAGTTATCTGCAAGAGCTAGGAAGATGCATCATAGAAATCCTTTCAGGGATTAATTTGTTTGAACAGAACCTGCTGTCTTTTTTCTGTAAATCTGTTCAAGAGAGCTTCTTGGATATGCTTCAGCAGGGAAATTTAGAGATAGTTGCGGGTAGCATGAGAAAAATGATTGATTTTCTCTTGTTATTGGAGAGATATTCAGTTTTGGAAGGTGAGAGTTGGCCCTTGGATCAATTTATGGGGCCACTGCTGTCCAAGGCTTTCCCATGGATAAGATCATCTGTAAGTTATTGTCCATGTTTTGTTACCCTGTTATGTCGTAAATCATGTGATGTTTATACTTGATTAACTCATGGGGTTGTATTTTCTCTTTTCAGGAATTGTTAGATGGTGTGAAGCTTTTGTCAGTTTCAATATCAGTGTTTGGACCGAGAAAGATAGTTCCAGTACTAATTAATGATATAGAGACTTCTACTCTTCTTTCTGTTGAAAAAGGGAGGGATATGAGCCCAGAGAAGTTTATTAAAGTTTTTCAAGAAATTTTTATTCCTTGGTGTATGGATGGATATGGCTCTTCAACTGCAGCTAGACAAGATCTCCTTCTTTCGTTACTTGATGATGAATGCTTCACTCAGCAATGGAGTGATGTCATGTCTTATGTATTTAATCAACAACATCAGGGCTACGATAACCTGGCTGCTATGAAAATGCTTTTAGAGAAGGCAAGGGGTGAAATTACAAAAAGAACTTCTGGGCAGGAGTTGAATCAAAGAATAGGCTCTCGGCCAGAGCATTGGCATCATAGACTCATAGAATCAACTGCTATAAGTCTTGTCAGTTCCTCCTCAGGGACTACAACCTCTGCTGGTCAGTTCCTGTGGTAAGTTAGTCAGCATATCTTTAAACAGTATCAAACAAAGCACATATTCTCTTATATTGCTTGTTTGCTTGTTCTCAGTTTTTATTCTATATTTTTGTGTATACAGTTCAGTTCTGGGTGGTTCAACTGAAGACAGCAGTATTTCTTTTTTGTCAAGAAGCTCATTGGTCTTGATATATAGAGGGATCCTTGAAAAGCTGCTATGTTTTATCAAACAGTCTCCGTTATGTTCAGTTAATGATACATGTTCATCTCTTATTGTTGAGGCTATAGAGTTTGATTTGAGCAGTTCAGTCAACGTGATCGTGGTTGCTAAGTTTGCAGCTGAAGTTATTAGTGGTAGTTTCTTCAGTTTGAAGGCTCTGAATCAGGAAGCCACTCTACTTTCAACTATTTTGTCTTCTATTTTAATCATTGACTTGGAGAGTAGAATGACATCACTAGTAGACAATACGCAACATGAGTCCAAAGAGAAGAGAATGGATCGGGATGTTGTGTGTGATTTCATTCATGCTGTTTGCTCTAGGATGGATAATCAGTTCTGGAAATCCATAGACTATGATGTCCGGAAGAGTTCAGCAAGCATTTTGGTTCAGTCCCTTAGGTCCGTTGTACTACTTGAGGATGATCTGCAACCTTGTGAACTTACTCTATTGTGTGCTTCAAGGATGACTGAGGTGTTGGAATATCTCTCATTGGATCAAAGAGATGAAGAAAATATCTGTGGACTGCTCCTGATTGAGAGTGATGTATGGCCAATGTGGGTCAGCCCCAGCACGTCAGCTAGCATAAATACCCATGGTATGCCTGTTCATTTGTGTGAATTAAGGAAATCCAAGAGTCAAAGATTTGTTTCTTTCATCAACAGCCTGATCATGAAAATGGGAATTCACCGATTTCTTGTTGGCCACAAAGATGATGGGTTTGCCTCCCAAGCTTGGCTTTCCGCAGAGATACTCTGCACGTGGGAGTGGCCAGGGAGTAATGTTCAAACTTCTTTTCTGCCAACACTTGTCTCATTTGGTAAGAGTGAACCATCGAGTTGGGGTTTACTAAATTCGATTTTTGACATTCTACTCAATGGTGCTCTTGTGCATGGTAAGGATGAGATAGAGAGCTTAGGGAACATGTGGGTTGCCTTTAATAATAACGTCGAGGATGTTGTAGAACCATTTTTGAGGGCTCTAGTTTCATTGCTTCACACTTTGTTCAAGGAGGACCTTTGGAGAGAAGAAGAAGCCGTGGCTGCTTTCAAAATGCTCACAGATAAACTTTATATAGGGGAAGAGACGAGCACAAACTGTTTGAGAATCATTCCTTTCATTATGAGCATTATAATTTCACCATTACGTAGGAAAATAAAATCTGGTGTTTCTGGTAAAGATGCTTTGCTGCCACTGGAAGTTTTGCTTAGAAATTGGTTGGAGAAGTCTTTGTCGTTCCCTCCTCTGGTGCTCTGGCAAAGTGGGGAAGGTGAGTACCGATTTGATTATCCTTTTTTTCATTGGTCATGGCTAGTGATCTCATCTTGAAGTTTTATGAACAATGCTTTGATTAAAATAAGGATTAGGCTCGGGGGTGGATGTAGAGCAAGTATTTACTGATTAAACAACATTTACCTAATGATATTCCTGAGTCCTCACCTGAAAAGTGGTCATAGTTAGCATTAGATGGACATTCTAGGAAGCAATTTAAGACTGAGGTTTTGTTCTTTATCTTTTGTTTTGCATGCCTAGCTGATGGTTGTTTTCTTTTGTCTTTATCAGATATGCAAGATTGGTTTCAGCTTGTTATCTCTTGTTATCCCGTAAGTGAAAAGGCTGAAGAAGCAAAGGAACTACAGAGGCATGTGAGCAATGAAGAGAGAACACTCCTGCTTGAACTGTTCCGCAAGCAAAAGCAAGATCCTAGTGCATCAAGTGTAGTTACCCAACTTCCAGCTGTCCAAATTCTGCTCGCAAGACTAATTGTGATCGCAGTTAGTTACTGTGGAAACGATTTTGACGAGGATGATTGGGATTTTGTCTTTTCTAATTTAAAGCGGCTGATTCAGTCTGCAGTAGTTATAATGGAAGAAACTTCTGAGAACGTCAATGACTTCATTAGTGGCGTTTCTTCCATGGAGAAGGAGAATGATACTCTTGAGGGACTTGGGCATATTGTTTTTATTTCTGATCCTTCTATAAATAATGCTCAGAATGCTCTCTCAGCATTTTCGTTGCTTAATGCGCTAGTAAAGCATAAATCGGTTGAAGGTGAAGACAATCTGAAATCCTTGGCAGATGAAACATGGGATCCGGTTAAGGATCGGATACTTGAAGGTGTTCTGCGGCTTTTCTTCTGCACCGGTCTTGCTGAGGCTATTGCTGCTTCATATTCCCTAGAGGCAGCATCTATTGTTGCATCATTTCGAGTTGATCATTTACAGTTCTGGGAGTTGGTGGCTCAACTTGTGGTCGACTCTTCTCCACGTGCAAGAGATAGAGCTGTCAGAGCAGTGGAATTTTGGGGTCTAAGCAAGGGAGCCATAAGCTCTTTGTATGCAATAATGTACTCTTCCAATCCAATCCCGTCATTGCAACTTGCTGCATACTTTGTTTTGTCTACCGAGCCTATTTCCAGGCTGGCCATAATTGCTGATGGGAATGCACCACTGAATGATGAGTCTATCAATGATCAGGACTCAAGCAATGCTGGTTTGCCATCTGAAGATAAGCTACGGCTAAGAGATGAAGTATCTTGTATGGTTGAGAAGTTAAATCATGAACTTCTTGATACGGATTTAACTGCGCCAGAAAGGGTAAATTTTACTTTCAAAAGCTTTATTTGGTTTATTTTCCCTCTTTGAGCAAGTCATTAATTGTTTAATCACTTCTAATGGCAGGTGCAAACGTTCCTGGCATGGTCTTTGTTGCTCTCGCATGTTAACTCTTTGCCTTCACTAACACAAGGACGGGAGAGATTGGTGCAGTATATAGAGAAAACTGCAAATCCGTTGATATTAGATAGTCTTTTTCAGCACATTCCTCTAGAATTATACATGGCACAGAGCTTGAAGAAAAAAGATGGGAATATTCCGTCTGAAATATCTATGGTAGCTTCTGCAGCCACTCGTGCCATTATGACGGGTTCGTCCCTGTCAACAGTTGAATCACTTTGGCCTATTGAAACTGGAAAGATGGCTATGCTTGCTGGGGCGATATATGGTCTGATGCTACGTGTCCTTCCAGCTTATGTTAGAGAATGGTTTAGCGAAATGCGTGACCGTTCTGCATCATCTCTGATTGAAGCATTTACAAGATCGTGGTGCAGCCCTTCTTTAATCAAGAACGAACTGTCTCAGGTATGTACAAGAAAAACCTTTTCACATCTCTGAGAGTTGCAGTGGAGATCCATTAATGCATTTGCAAATATTATGTTCATTGTTTATGTGAGCCACAGATAAAGAAGGCAGACTTTAATGATGAGAGCTTTTCAGTCAGCATAAGTAAAGCGGCAAATGAAGTAGTTGCTACGTATACGAAGGATGAAACCGGGATGGATCTCGTGATCCGCCTTCCAGTTTCTTACCCGCTCAGGCCTGTTGACGTGAATTGCACAAAAAGTATTGGAATAAGCGATGCAAAGCAGAGGAAGTGGTTGATGTCTATGCATATGTTTGTTCGTAATCAGGTACTGTACTTTATGAGTCATGTAGATCTTGGTTATAACCTGAATGATTTCCAGTCATGTAGACCAATAGTACGGTGGCAGAAAAAATTAATAGATTCACGAAAATATATAATTAATCGTGTTCTCTCCATCCCATAACAACATAGTTGACTCAATTGAGTGCATGTCTTGGCTGAAAGTTTTCTTTTCTTTCTAATGTGTTACTGAAAGCAGAACGGGGCTCTGGCGGAGGCGATAAGGATATGGAAGCGAAACTCGGACAAGGAATTTGAAGGAGTAGAGGACTGCCCGATATGTTACAGTGTGATTCACACGGTGAACCACAGCCTTCCAAGGCGAGCTTGCGTTACGTGCAAGTACAAGTTTCACAAAGCATGTTTAGACAAGTGGTTCTACACGGCTCAGAAGAAACTCTGCCCTTTGTGCCAATCTCCTTGCTGATCCAATAACGGAGCTGAAGATGCATTTTGTGACTTCAGTCTCTGTGAGTTTTCCTTTAACCCTAACATTCTTCTTAGTGTTTACGGAACGTAGGTGGAACTTATTCGATATACATATACATGTGTGAGAGTTTTGTTTTTCCTAATGATTCAGTTCAATATATGTGGAAAATAATGAAAAGGTAATAAATAGAGAAATTTACTTCTCATGCTCTGTGTCTGCCTCTGGCTCAATCTTTGTTGTGGCGTGTGGTGCATCGTGCACGCTTGGATTGTCTCTTCCGGCGGACTCGTCACCCAACTCATCCTAGTGCACAACTTACTCAGGCTACTTAATCTGGTCAACATTAATTAAATAATCAAATGTAAAGACTACACTTGACTCCATGATGGTAAATAATGTACATATGACGCGGATGGATGATTAATCAATAATAAACTAAACTACATCAGTAAAAAATTAGAATAAAATAAAATTCGTTCATAAAGACTTTGGCATATCAAAAAAATCAGAATTAAACATTTTTTTTTAAGATTTAATTTTCTCACTCAATTAGTAATATAAAGTAAAGATTAATTTTCTCTTTCAGTTCGTAATACTAATTACTAAGTAACGAACAAATTATCTGTGTGAGATAATCAATGTAAATGTCAAAGTTTTTTTTTTTTTTTTTTTGATAATGAAGCAAAGGCCTAAGAAAAGGGAACATGTCCATTAATCGGAAAACTATAGTGCCCAAATAATAAAATGGGCCTATGCTTAAAAAGCCCACAATACCCTAACATCAAATAGAGAGTAGATGGAAGAGGGTATATAAATGGCTAATTAGGGTTTTATTCGTTCTCTCACTACTTCTCAAGTCGTTCGGTCTGTTCTTAAGAAAACAAGACAAGTAGTTCGGATCGGAGCTACGCTTGCAAACTCAAATCATGGTTCGTAATCCTCTATCTCTCCCTATCTGTTCTGAGCTTAGTGAAGTTTTACATCTAGATAGTTCCTTAACTCGATTCTCGATTATGGGTGTTTGTGTTAGTCACATAGATAATTGGTTTTGGTTAGCTTCAGAGCAATTGGACTCGACTCTCAATTTTTGGATATTATATGCCTCACGGGGATTGTCCTTAGATCTGACCTCCTTAGATCTCAGATGTATTGCTGCTCTATGTCATGCTGATATGTCTCGCATTTGGCAATGTCCTTATACCGCTCTAACAATGGTTTTGTTATTTTACAGGCGAGGGGTTTGAAGAAGCATCTGAAGAGGCTTAATGCGCCTAAGCATTGGATGCTTGACAAACTTGGTGGTGCATTTGTATGTCTTTTAATCTCTTTTTGGCTCTGTTTTGATTCAATTTTTAATTCATTCTTTGATTTTTGTGAATGAGGATGTTCATTTTGGTTCCACACAGGCCCCAAAGCCATCTTCTGGACCCCATAAGTCCAGGGAGTGCCTTCCCCTTGTTCTTATCATCAGGAACAAGTTGAAGTATGCTCTTACCTACCGTGAAGTGATTTCTATCTTGATGCAAAGGCATATCCAAGTTGATGGGAAAGTGAGGACTGACAAGACGTACCCTGCTGGTTTCATGGATGTTGTGTCTATCCCAAAGACTAATGAGAACTTCCGTCTTCTCTATGATACCAAGGGACGTTTCCGTCTCCACTCCATCAGGGATGAGGAAGCAAAGGTTTGCTCTCCTCTTGTCATGTTTTAGTTGTCTTTTAGAGTGATGCTTTATATGCTGAGAATAAGTTCCTTCAAATATGTTCTAACAATATTTCTTATTTTCCTCTCTGTACAGTTCAAGCTTTGCAAGGTCCGATCTATCCAGTTTGGGCAGAAGGGCATTCCCTACCTGAACACATATGATGGTCGCACTATCCGTTATCCTGACCCGCTCATCAAGCCTAATGATACCATCAAGCTCGACCTTGAGGCCAACAAGATCGTGGAGTTCATCAAATTTGATGTTGGTAATGTTGTGATGGTTACAGGAGGTAGAAACAGAGGGCGTGTTGGTGTGATTAAAAACCGTGAGAAACATAAGGGAAGCTTTGAGACAATCCACATCCAAGACTCAACAGGACATGAGTTTGCAACAAGGTTGGGGAATGTGTTTACCATTGGCAAAGGAACAAAGCCGTGGGTGTCTCTTCCTAAGGGTAAAGGTATTAAGCTGACTATCATCGAGGAGGCCAGGAAGAGGCTTGCTGGTCAACAGGCTGCTTAATTTTGTGATTTCCAGTTCTTTATTTATCCTTCATTAGACGTCTCACATTTCCTAGACTCACTTCGTTTCTTTTGGTTGTCTGCTCAGTTTTGGAACTTATGTTATATTTTTTATTTCAAGAGTTGAAAAAAACTTCAAATTTCCTCAAGTCTTTTCTTGCTTTCTACTATTTTGCATATCTGCTTTGGCTAGATTGTATTGCTTATCTTGTCTGAATATCCCTGCAGCTCTTGACATCACGGTTAATATTAATGTAATTTGGTTATCAGTTATACAATTATGGAGAGTCCGCAAAATAAAGAACAATCTTGATTTCTAGTTGAGGTTACCACTTGCTTCATTTGTTAGGAGGGTACCCCTTAGATCATGTTGATAATTATGCACACAGGATGGAGTATGAAGCCCCTTAACATGTCATCTTTTTCAACTGTTCTCTTTTTACAATGACAAAAAAACGCGATCCAGTACAATACAACATTACACAACACAACAAAGCTGAGCTAACTGTCTAAAAGGATACAATACATGTTACAAATCCACCCTGCAAGATTTCGCTATTGGTAATCAGCAGTTGGTACGTTACAAAGGCGTTACAAGTGGCTATTTGTGTCTGTTACCTTCATTTTTTTCCCGTGGTTGTGCCCTTGAACAGCTCGTTGATACGCGCCTCTATGTCCTCAACTCCATACTTGATGTATCTATCTGCGTTTTTCCCAGTGTCTCCAAGGTTCTGGAACCTTCCGATGAAGTTCCCATATGCCGGTACCAAAAGCCTGGCCAGCGAGATTTTCAGCTCTTCTCTCAGCTGCTCATCAAACACTACCCACGTTGAATGCGTTTTACATATCTCATCAAACTGCATATTAAACTGCTTCAGCTTCTCCTTCATGGTTTTCCCCAAACCGTTCATGCCTGCTGCTGTGTTGTCCACCTTCAGCAACCCCAACAGCTTATTCCATGAGCTTCTCTGATAATTCATATGATATTGTCTCACTTTGGCATTGTGTTTCCGAATCCAATCATCTCCTAAGAGCAATCCTAGGTCTCCGTCCTTCACCTTCTGAACAATGTATCTCCCGTTGTTCATCAGAAACACATAGCACAAGGCTGGATCTTTGTACACTTTGGATTTTACTTCCAAGTTACTCTCTAAAAGCTCCATAATCCAAGACATCTGTACAGTCAACAGAGTTGAATCTTTAGAGGGGACACCATTGCTTTCCTCAAACACTTGCTCTAAGGTTTGCCTGGATCTGCAGGCCGCACGGAGGTAATTCATGACGTAACGAGTGATTGGGTGGAGACCACCGCCTGGAACCGCAGCTTTAGCTGGGTCTCGCCGGATCAGATTCTCAAGCTCCATGAATATACCTCTAATCGCCTCTCCCAATCGTTTCCAAATGGTTACTGCTTCATTTCTAAGAACTGAGCAAAACTGATCCGAGAACACAGACTCAAATTCAGGCATCAAATCCCTCATTGTCTCGAATACGTCAAGCACTTTAAACAATCTCTCAGGTGATCGGCTTCCTATGGCAATCGCGTCTGCGAAATTTAAGAGTTGAATGGTAGAGCCACGACATACCTCCATGAATGAGAGATCAGCAGCAGAGGAGAAACCGAAGAAGACACGGTCGCAGAGGCGACGTTCACTCGGAAAAAGGATTCGAAGAGCGACATTGGCAGCTTTGATCCACCTATCTATCTCATCCTCTAGCTCCTGCCACGGCATCTTATGAACTTCTTCAATACTCAGCTTCTGTAACCCTAACCTCGACATGCTTTCTTCAAGAAACTCTCTCCTACAAGCACTATAAACATGAGAACACGCCTTACCAAAACCAGCGCCAAGCATGCGCTTAGCCATCTCGTGTAGATCGTTGATTGTAGCCGACGGGAGAGCATCGATGATAAGATCGTAGTCAGTGAGTGGCTGTGCCACTGGGATCTGAATATCATCACCGTTGTGGAAATCTCTGTCGTCGTCATCTTCTTCCTCAGAGTCGAAACGATGATTCATCGCACCAGCGTCTCCCTGAGGATTAAGTCCGAACGACTCAGCTCCGCGCTCCATAAGCGACCTGAACTCTTCTTCGATGCGGAACATAGCTTGCTGCATCATATCTTCGGCGCGTGCGAGACAGACGCCGATAGGTTTCTCGGAAATCATGGGACTCCACTCTCTGATAATAGCAACGAGTTCATCAATTGAATCGAGAAAAGCAGCTGAATCGGCTGGATCAGCCCAAATAGGTTGATCCGCAGCCACAAAGCGAGAGATCTGGCCGTCTATCGAATCTAGAGCTCGTTCGAGTACAACGACTCCGGATCCATCTTCCCCAGCTTGACCTTCGGCAAGCTTTTCGCGCGAGAATCTGCCGTCGAAGTTGGAGAAGATCTGTAAGATATCATCGGCCATGGATTCGTTGTGGCCAAGTGTTTTGGCTATGTGACGCGCAACAGCAAGTAACTTCTCTTCACCATTCTCCGCCATGATGTGGAATCAGTGTAGAGCTTTTCTGTAAATCTCGAGTCACTAAATAAAAAGGTCACACAGCGAGATCGACGGGTAAAGCAAGGAATCGAAGACGAAGAAAGTTCCAAGCAAGGAACAAGACTAGACTGGATGGATAGAAAAAACTTGTACGGAATGACGAGAGTACCCCTTAAGACAGACGTGATCTTTGACTTGGCCGCGTTGTTTGAAAATGGCTTGGGCGTGTAATTTTCCGATAGTTTCTGCTGTCTTTTTGTGAAATCTTTCGCTTTCGCTAATGTTGACGTCTCCGTGACTTTGTCTGTCATTGCCTTATTGGTCTCGCTTCTTATTGTTACTAACCGGGTAGGGGGTAAACCGGCCGGTTTACGAGTAAGATTGGTGGTTCGATCATCGATGATTCAATTTCTCTCTCGATCAACTCACCAAAAACGGAAGTTGTTGTTTAGGGAAGACTATCTTTTGCGGCATACCAGAAAAC
Source organism: Crucihimalaya himalaica (assembly GCA_004349715.1). NCBI lineage: Eukaryota > Viridiplantae > Streptophyta > Magnoliopsida > Brassicales > Brassicaceae > Crucihimalaya > Crucihimalaya himalaica. The sequence continues at coordinate 5,092,975 of SMJT01000001.1, forward strand.
AATGGGTATAGAGGTCAATGCAGATACAGTCAGAGATGCTTCTAGAAAAGCTAATTTACAGCAACTAAAGAAAACAAAGAAGAACGTTTACCAAACTCTATCATATACTGTAGATACAACATATGAAAAAGGAAACTACACTTTTTGACAACCATTATTCCGCAATGTGATTCTGTGCCAAGCATGGATTTGGTATGTTTATTGCCAAATTGAACATCTTTCACTCTTTTTATCATTTGTTTTTTTGTTAGCTGCTCTGCTTCTCTCTATCGTATTGGCTGGTCTCTTCTGCAACCTTTGCCCAGACGTTGCCCATTTTTTCTGCGTAACCAACCTGCATCCACAATCCAAGAACACAACTCTTTATTTTACATACTGCACTCTATTCCTTTACTAGCAAATTTCTGTATTCCTACTATTCCCTCTTCTCCAGCATTATCATTCAAAGCACTCAGCCACTCACCACTAACTTGCCTACAAAAAACCCATGAATGCCTTCTTTTTGTTCAATTTTTTTAACTTCTCCACTCTTGAAATCTCACTAAGAATGGAATCACACACTTTGTGCTTAACCTTAATAATCTCCTTATCATTCTTCACTCATTCTACACAGACAAACTTCTACGGGGCAATAAGGAAAGGCTTCATCCTTCTAATGGTTATGTACAGCATAATAATAATAACGCACCTGGTTAACAACAAAACCCTTCATCATGTTCATGAAGTCTGCACGCCTTTCTCTGTCCAACCTCTCAACCTCAGATCGGTTGTTTTCCTGCAATGATACAAATTTACACATAGCACAACCAAAAAAATCAAATCATGTTGGTACATCAGCACAAGTTGTGGTATGCATAGAGTTATTACTGAATACCTTGATCCGCTCATACTCTCTGATGGCAACATTTTTTGCGTCCTCAGTGACCTTGATGGTTTCTTTTAACTCTTCTATTTTCCGGATCCTTGATTTGTCACCGCCAAATACCTTCGAAGATGCAGCCTCAAGCTTTTCGACTCTTGCGTGCAGCGAAGGAAGCTCTGATAGAAGTGTTTGCACTGTCAATAAAGCACTAGATCTGTCTGCAAATGCGCCTTGGACAGCCATCATCATGCCAAGGTACTCATGGAGTGTGTCCTGAAATGAACAATTCAAATACCAGAACAGCTATTAGGGAAGCTTAAAGTCCAGCAAAGTCTCCATATATAAGCCGACAGTTCACTAGTTTATAATGATGATACACGCTATGCATCAGAAGATTTTAGAAATCCTGATGTCAATTGCTTAAATCAAAATAATCATTTATTTTTCAGCTGAGGAAAAGAAATCAACATTTCATTTGATTCACAGCAGTGAGACAACTGTATATTTAGTAGTTCAATAGATATTTACCAAATGTTTAACAGTCTGGGAATTCAACTCCCTATAAAATCTGCTTGCTTTTACAGCCGCAGTGGCTAAATTCTTCATATCATTAGCACGAGTTCTTTGAGCGTTGGAAGCAGCTTCTTCGTTCTCGAACTTAGTCAGCTTAATGAATGCTAGTCCCAGTTCACCCATGGTTTCCCCCATGTCTTGCTGTGCCTTCACAAGGGATTCTGCCTACAAAAAGAATCCACAAAAGGATTTGTTCCAAGCAGGATACTACAGAATGATGCATAATTCAATTAACAAGGATGAAATTTTACCTGCTGTGAGGCATTGATAATTTGTTGCTCAAGATCATGCATCTTCTCCTTCTTTTCCAAGAATTCTTTATCTTCTTCAACAACTGGTGGTTTTGATCCACCCCAGTCATTAGATACTGACTGCCTCAGCTCCTTAAATAATCTCAGCAGATCCCTACCTCCTCTTGCAGGCTGAACCACCTCATGCACTGGCACTGCAGAGGCTCCGCCTTCACCAAACAACTGTTTTGGAAGCTTTACCGCGCCATCCAACATCCTAGAGGCCACATCAGTACTCATTGGTAGTGGCAACTTCCCTTGAACCTGAAGAAACACTTTCAACTCGTCGCTGTTCCTGATAACAGGGTGTGCACTTAGCCTGCGCAAGTATTTTTCCAATGCAACTCTTCTCTGCTCCACGAACTCTTGTTTCTGCATTACTTGGCTCTCTACGACGCTTTTGTCTGGACGCGGTGGTATGCAGAACCCTCTATACGATTCAGCCAATCGATCTGCCAATGTGACTACATCTCTGAATCTTCTTCGCACGCTGAACTCCGATGGGCCGCCAAAGTCAGGGAGATTCGTTCTGGTCGTAATTTGGTAGGTGATGTAAGTGTTTCCTCCAACAATGGAATTTGAAGTCTCCTGCTCTTTCTGAGGGTTCGATACAGTGATCTTGATGTAATCGGAGCTTGAAGAAGAAGGAGATCTCGATAGTGAATCTGAGAATTGACTATGAAGGCTACTATCCTCAGCCCCGTTAATCTCGCTATCCGAGTTCTCATCAAAGGGACTGAAGATAACATCTGCATAAGATGGAGGCTCGATGTAGGAGTTATCGCTGACGATCGGCTTAGAACCGAAACTGCGGAAATCTTCATAAGACGATGGCGCAAGGAGTGGATCAAAATCAGCCGGAATCATGACAGTGGGTGGCGGCGAGAGCGGGTCACGCACGTTGGAGAGTGTTGACATGGCGCTACGATAACCAGAGTTCGATGTATCACCGTTGACATCGCTTTTCTTCAGAGGATCGTCACCGCCGGCGTCGCAATCTACTCCTAGGTCGAGATTCTCCATATCCTCCCTCTGCGCATTGAGATTGGTCTCTTCGAATCCATCGGCATTCTCCGAGCCCATCATTTCGTCTTCTCCGGAGAAACAAACTAAGCTAAATTGAAGTCAGAATATACAGAAAATTAGGGTTCGATGATTTGGGGAAGAAACGGAGATCCCCTGAAATGTGACGCTAAACGACGGTGGCTAATCGCATTAAAAGAAACCGGAGTGGCTAGAATGCGCAGGTGGGGCAGGTGACTAACGTGCACACCGTGGCAGATTAGGGGTGGCACGTGATTGTGAATATGGCTTAAAGTCTCGGCAATTGACAATAATCTACCAATGCGTGTGACATGTGATGTGAAGAAAATGACTATCTCTGAGGTTACGTAAACTCGCCGATGGGCTTACTTAAGCCCATTAAGAAACCCAATCTTAGTTCTTGACAGAGACAGCCATATAGCCGCATCCAAACAGCCTGATTAGGTTTCATTTAGTTTCTAGTTTAGCAGCTGCAAAGCTCCCTGATCGAGTCGAAATCCTTTGTTTAACTGCGACTGAATCTCTTGATGTGTAAGGTCAACAACTCCTAAGACACTTCAACAGGTTTACGACTAAAAACTCTTATCTTCTCAGATGTCTTCCAAATTCGGGTTGGCCGGTGGGATACCGGAGCGCCGTGTTCGACCCATCTGGGATGCAATCGATTCTCGTCAGTTCAAAAATGCTCTCAAGCTCGTCATTTCGCTTCTCTCTAAGTATCCTAAATCACCTTATGCTTTAGTAAGTGGAACCCATCAGTGGGTTTTTTTCGTTTACTTCTTTCCCTAATCTGTAAAAGGGAACGTAATCTGATTGGACTTGCATTACCAGGCGCTTAAAGCTCTGATTCATGAGAGAATGGGGAAAACAGATGAGGCACTCTCTGTTTGCTTGGATGCGAAAGAACTTTTGTACAAAGATGATTTAGCGTTGATGGATGATCTCACTCTCAGTACGTTGCAAATTGTATTGCAGAGACTTGATCACTGTAAGTACACTCGTTAGAGAAGAAATTGAAAGCTTGTGTAACTTCTTGGTTATATCCAAATCGTTTGTTTAAATATGATCAGTGGACTTGGCTACTAGTTGTTATGCTCATGCTTGTGGCAAATTCCCTAATAATTTGGAGCTTATGATGGGGCTCTTCAATTGCTACGTCCGTGAATATTCTTTTGTGAAGCAGCAACAGGTTGGTCTTTCTGTTGGATGAACATTATTCTTGGTTCTGGTATCAGTCTTTATTCCCCTGTTCTTATGTCTTGCTTTCTGACAGACAGCCATCAAAATGTACAAACTTGCCGGAGAAGAAAGGTTCTTACTTTGGGCAGTTTGTAGCATCCAATTACAAGTACTGCCACCATCGTTTCCTCTCCTTTTTTTGAGCAGTTTGGTAATTCTGTTGCTTACAGTTGTGACGATTTTTTGACAGGTGCTATGTGATAAGAGTGGGGAGAAGCTGTTGCTTCTGGCTGAGGGTTTACTTAAGAAACACATTGCCTCTCATAGTATGCATGAGCCAGAAGGTAAATTTACTTTACCACCAATGTCTTCTCTTGTACAACTTGTGGAACTATTTCAGATTTCTTCATCCTTTCTTCTACTAATGAAAGTATGGTATTTTCAGCTCTCATGGTGTATATCTCTTTGCTGGAACAACAATCCAAATACAATGATGCTTTAGAAGTCCTTTCTGGCGATTTGGGATCTCTTTTGATGATTGAAGTCGATAAACTACGGATACAGGTAGGTTATAAGGCTTTTTGGCCGGAAAGACCACTAAAACTTCATGCTTTTGTGTTATATTCTCCGATCACAGAAATTGTTCATTTTCCCTAGTTTTAGGTTGAACCTATCGATATACATATATATTAGTATGCCGAGTCTATTGCTGTATGCTCACACAAACGATCTCACTTTAAGCTGACAGGGGAGACTCCTTGCTAGGGCAAATGACTATTCTGCTGCTGTTGATGTCTATAAAAAGATCTTAGAATTGAGGTATGTTTTCAAGGCATGGCATCTCGAATCTCAGTTTTTTAAAGACTTGGGAATGTTTCCAGTATGATTTCCAATTGTTTCTCTATCTCAGGCCTGTGCATTTCATGCCAGTATGCTAACATTGAATTGCTGTTCACTTGGCAGTCCAGATGATTGGGAGTGTTTCCTACACTATCTTGGCTGTCTGCTTGAAGATGACAGCATCTGGAAATACTTTGACAATATTGATCTAATTCATCCAACAAAGCACATAGAATGCAAATTTTCTCACCTTACGGAAGAAATGGTGATCATATTACCCACTTGCCTGGCTTAATGTTTCAGTTCGTGTTTTAGTTTGCTTTTGTCTTATTTCTGGCTTATATATAATCTATTTTCTTTTCCACCTTGCAGTTTGATTCCCGTATATCAAGTGCTTCAGATTTGGTGCAGAAATTACAGAGGGACACTGAGAATAGTAATTTAAGGGGTCCATACTTGGCAGAACTTGAAATTGAGAAGAGAAAGTTCTTATTTGGGAAGAAGAACGAAAACAAGTTACTAGAATCATTACTGCAATATTTTCTTAAGTATGTCGCTGTATGAAACCCTTTGGAGTTGATCTTGTTGTTTATCAATAAAGCATACTGATTCTTATATCCCTCTGAGCTTGTATCGCTTTCCATGCAGATTTGGTCATTTAGCTTGCTATGCCTCAGACGTTGAAGCATACCTACAAGTATTATCCCCGAATAAAAAGGCAGAATTTGTGGGAATGTTAGTGAAAAATTCTGACTCCTATTCTGCGTCAGCAACCAAAGTGCTTGGTCAAACAACAACAATTTTCAAAGTCCAAGAACTCACGGGAAACATTTTTGAGCTCCCTGTCGACGGTGTGTTCTTTAGCTTACATACTTTTTATGCAATTTCCTTGTTATCTGCTTATAAAATTAAATTCCGAGCCATGTTTCTCTTTTGTGATAGCCTATTTAAATGTGTTGGATTTGACTTTATAAATTTGAATCTATTTCCAATTTGATTTTTCCTTCTAATATCTAGAAATTGAAGCCTCTGCTGTCAAACTAGCGAAGTTATACTGCCAAAATCTTTCTCTTTCTAAGGACTTGGACCCTCAAGAGAGCATGTTCGGGGAAGAACTTTTATCTTTGATTAGCAATATGTTGGTCCAGGTACCTTGGCCGTGTTCAACAGACTCGCTTTCCTTGTAGATTGTTATATATTGATTAACCTTACTCTTGGTTCCAGCTATTCTGGAGGACTCGAGATTTTGGCTATCTTGCTGAAGCTATCATGGTTCTTGAGCTGGGGTTGATCATCAGAGGGTCAGTACACCATATTTTTCCCAGCTGCTTCTGTTTTAAATGCCAAAGGATTGAACATGGCTTTGATAGGTCTCAACTTGATTATTAATTTTTGTTTCCACAGACATGTCTGGCAGTACAAGATCTTGCTGTTGCATATATATTCATATGTTGGTGCTCTTCCACTTGCATTTGAAAGGTATTCATAGCTCTCAGCTATACTTGTTTTTGCCTGGAAACAGAAAACCCTTATTCAGCTCGTTTTACCGAACCAACTGTTTATCGTCTGTTAGGTATAAAGCTCTTGATGTGAAGAACATCTTGACGGAAACAGTTTCACACCATATTCTACGTCAAATGTTGGAATCTCCCATGTGGGTGGACTTAAGTAACCTCCTAAAAGACTATCTCAAGTTTATGGATGATCATTTGAGAGAGTCTGCAGACCTTACATTTCTTGCTTACCGCCATAGAAATTACTCAAAAGTAAACAAGTTGATTTCTATCCCAGAATTGTCAATATCATATTCCTGTGGGCAACCGGTTACTGTCGTGACTTATCTGGATTTCCTAATCTCAGGTTATCGAATTTGTCCTATTCAAACAACGATTGCAGCACTCAAACCAGTACCAAGCTGCAAGGGTTGAAGCGTCTGTCTTGCAATTGAAGCAGAACGCAGACAGCATCGAGGAAGAAGAGGTAATTCATCCAAGTTCTTATCATGTAAATTACCATATGTCCATTTACTTGATCCTCTCATATATCTAACGTTGCCTGTGTTTTCGTTGTCTAGCGCATTCTTGAAAACCTGAAATCTGGAGTTCAACTTGTGGAGCTCTCGAATGAAATTGGATCCAGGACGCTAAGGTTCAATGAAGATATGCAAACACGTCCATGGTGGACACCTTTTCCTGAGAAAAACTATCTGCTAGGTCAGTATTTCCTTCACATTTGTTGTTTTTTATGATTGTGGTGCTATTCTTAATATCAATCAACATGTGTAGGTCCGTTTGAAGAAATTTCTAACTGCCCCAAAGAGAATGTGGTACGTTTGTTTATATCCATACATCTTTTCTTGGGGAGGGATGCAATCTAATTCTGATTGTTCTTACTGGCTGTGTATAGATAAACGATCGTGAAGAAAATATGAAACGAGCCATCCAGAGGAAATCCCTTCTACCTCGGATGATATATCTTTCTATTCAGTGCACGTCAACGGCATTAAAGGAGAGTGTTGAAACCAATGGGTCTGGAGGTGATATCAAAATCTGTGGAGAACTTAAATGTTTGCTGGAGGAATACTCAAAAATGTTAGGATGTTCTCTCAGTTTAGGTGTAGAAATGATCACAGAGATCTCACAGGGTGCAAGGACTTCCGAGGTTAGCTTTTCTACTCCTTTGTCCTTCCACCAGCACTCATATTAACTGGTCTTACTGTTTGTAACCTTGTTGGAACATCTCTGTAGAGCCTCGGTTCAAATTTGGTGGACTGGTTGAATTTTGCGGTGTTTTGGAATGGTTGGAGCCTAACTGTCCACGAGCATTGGCATGTGTTGAACTCCCTGTTTGAGAGGCTTATTCTGGATAGAGTCAGATCAATGGGATCTTCAGACATGAGTTCTTGCTATTCTGATGTCCAGGTCTTGGTTCAGATCATCACTGAACCGTTGGCGTTTCACAGTCTTATAATTCAGGCCTGCACCCGCTCGTCTCTCCCATCTGGGAAAAAGAAGAAGAAAAATCAACATTCAGATCAATTATCTTCATCCCCGATGTCACAAGCAATCAAAGATTCTATACATTCATTATGCAGCACAATACAAGAAGTTTCTAACTGGATACTGAATCAACTGAACAATTCAGAAGATGATCAAGTGGAGAGATATCTGTCAACTCTGAAGAGAGCTGAAGACGCAGCAGGAGGACCGGGACAGATTCTTGGGGTTCTAGAGAGTTTCATCGCATCCAGCGAAGAATCAGAGGTTGGAAATCGCATCTTTGAAGCACTGAAATCGTGGAACACAGCAGATACCGCACGTAAAACAGTCATGGCGCAACAGAGAGTCCTCCGTGAGTTTCTCCGGATATGTGAATCTAAGAGAAAGCTACTGGAAACGCTCAAGCAACAGATATCCCATGTTTGATCTTGAATCATAATAACACTTTAGAGAAAGATCACTGCTTTTCTTGGCTATTTTACTTTGGGAATACATTCATGACAGGAACAGTGATTTATTGATGTTTAAATACATTTTGAAAAAAAAAAATGAAATATGATCAGCTAGCTAATTAAGCTGCTTCTATATTGAATTTTATTAACTCGTCTATCGATTGGGATACAAATTAAACACAAAACCATCCCAATAATACAGATTATACAAATCAAATGAAGAAATCTAATCAATTACCAAATGGTACTAAATAAATCAATTATTAGAGTGAGACCAAGGGCACACGAAACTCTTGTAATCAAACTTGCCGTTCAAGAAACCATCACCACCCTTCTGGTTCCTCACTTGTTGCTGCACTACCAAAACCGAACCCTCCAAGGCGAAAAGGCTCCGAGCCACGGTGTCTCCGATGACTCCAAGCTGGTGGTCCTCGCTCCACGGAGAAAGTCCTTCCAGAATCTTTGGGTTGATCCCTTCTCTCCTCCCGGTTATCCACAGATCGTAGTCATTGACGTTCATTGCTTGAATCGCAGCCAATGTCTCAGCACCGTTCTTGACAACAACCTCCTTGTAACTAACCTTCTCTTTGCTTTCGTTCTTGACCCAGAACCACGTCACCACTCCATCGTCCAGCTTCTTCTCTCTCTCGTCCTCTCCTTCGTGGTTGTATGCCAAGAACCTAATCACCGTCAAGGTTATGTCCGGGTTCTCCGTCATCCTATCGGCCAGATGCAGAGCTTCTCTGTTATCAGCCCCTCCTAAAAACAGAACCACGAAACGGTACGTTTCTTGCCTCATATGGCTTGATGAGTGTTGCACGTCCATGGATGACCGAACCACGGCGTTTTTAAGTCGTCCCTTCTCGTAATAGATACAGATAGAGCAGGGTGTGTGTGCTAAGACGTCTGCGTTTACAGATAACATGCCGGAGACACGTATCTCGGTAAGGGCTGCGTCTTCAAGATGCTCTTTCTGATAAGGTAAGAGAATAAAGGCTGTTTTCTTGGTCAAGGCAAGCTCGCAAATATCTTGATACATGAGACGCTTTGGAGCATGGGCGGTGTAGGCACGCAGCCTCACACACTCACCTCTTTTCTCTTGGTACAGCTTAAAGGCGCTCTGCACCTGGTCTATTCGCTTGCTCCGCGTACGCCAAGGTTCTTCCTCTTCCTCCTCCTCCTCCCTTGGCTGCTCGTGTTCAATAAACAACGGTTGGGCACGCCCTGCCAGTTCCACCAGCTGGATTGCGAATATAGAAAAGGGACTACTTTTAGTGGGATAGGCAAAGTCGAGAAAGGTGACCAAGCCAGAGAAGGTCTCATGATCGGAGACTGCAAGTACCAGTCCCATCTCGGTGCACTGAGGAGTGTGTTGGATTGTGCGGTGTTTACTGCTTCTGTAAGGCCGAGTGGGATCGTAGAGGAAGGTGATGAGAGGCGTTATTATACCCGTGACCACAACCGAAAATAAAACCATGACAGTATAACCCGGTAAGCCTACTATACGTTTGTCAATCCAATGCAAGTAGAGCAAGAGATCGATCTGACCTCTCAAGTTCATCATCAAGCCAAGCGTGATACTGTCTCTGGTGGGGACTTTAAAGAAGAGGGCTGCGGCAGTGGAGGAGATAAACTTGGTGACGAAGCCGACGATGCTCATGTAGACTAGAGGAGATACCTGTTTGGGCCAAGTCTCGTCGCTAAGTAAGTTGACATTGGTTTTTTGTCCCACCGAAGCGTAGGCGAAAGGCATCAAGAATTCATTAACGAAGGTCTCGCTCCGAATAGTCAACGTCGAACCCAACGGTGGGCCATGAGGGACCGACAACCCTAGCCAAAAGGATCCTACGGCTATAGACAAACCGAACATGTCGGTGAGGAAACAAGAGACAAGGACACCCATGAGAATCATGACTATGTAGTTTTGGTTCACGAGTTTCCCGTCGGGCGTTTGGTCGACAATCCAATAAAAAGATGGTTTCACAACCAAAAGCGTAAAGGCGGCCAAGATGGACACCGATATGAGAAACCAGATGACAGAATATGCTCCTCCTCCTCCATCAGCCTGCGCCATGGCTTCAAACAAAATAAGCAAGTAGAGCATTCCCATGTCTCCAAGGAGAGTCACCGACATGGCGAACTTGCCCACCTCAGAGTTGAGAAGATTCACGTCTCTCAAAACGGTGTAAATGACCGGGAAAGAGGTGAAACCCAAGCCGAACGTGATCCCTCCTATGGACGAAGGCTTCTGCAAGTTTACATCCATTTTATCTTTTAGGGCAGCCCCCATGCTCCCCACGCATGCTATGGGCACCAAAACGCTGATGGCAGCAATGTACTTGTGCTTTCTTGGTGCTTTAAAGATTGCTGCAACGTCCGTCTTGGCTGCCGTGAGGAAGAAGAAGTAAATGAATCCTACCAGTCCCAAGTTTGAGCATATGTAATTCGCAATCGGTGGGAATAGATAGTAATTGAAGTTTCTGCTTCCTCCAAACATTGATGGTCCTATCATCATTCCACCCTTCAACACAGACAAAACCATTTTCTCAATTGTAAATTCACAATGGATTATTTTATTATATATATAAGAAAATATATAAGATCGACGACGTACGATTATCTCGCAAACAATACGAGGTTGGCGAAGAGGTCGAAGGAGAAAGGTTACGGCCTTGATGAAGAAAATGATGAGTATTGCTTCGATCAAAAAGGTCGAAAATGTGTAGTTCATACCATTTTCGCCTCTGAACATTCCGAACGCCTGCTTATTGTGAATCTGCCGGCAAACAATTGGAAGTTTTGCGGAGGAGAAGACACGACTGCTGACATCTCCGGCGGTGGTTGAATTCCCCGGCCAGAACCCAAAGCGGGTAGGCAGGACACTCCTGTCATCACTTGGGAAATACCTAACCATGAAAACTCTATTCTCTCAGAACACAATTGACGTAAAGCAAACGATAATGATCATCGATGAAGAGAGACAGAGAGACAACACTAGATCCATGATTGATGTTGTCTCTTTTTCAATAGATGTGGACGTGCGTCATTTTGGGAACAAGTCTAGTTTTCGCTTACTCCTCATTTTTTTTTTGGTAATTTCTCATTATGAGTTTTCATCACATGAAAATACGTACGGTATATATGTTTTTTGCATGGTATCTACGTCATTATAATCATGATCTAAATATTTTACTCTGTAACCAGAGTCACAGACGCTCTCTTCTTGAAACACACATATTTTTATCAGAGTCAACGAATTTATCGAAAATGCACTTTTACGATTTTTTTGTTATACTTGTTCAAGAACCATATACAGTATATATTTTTCTTTTTCTTTCACAGAAATATAATTAGACTCTGTTGATTAAAATTATATTTGTTCTTTTTTCCTGAGATTTGAAAATATATATAATATATGTATGTTTTTCTGAAATGTAGAGAAAAAATGAGACACTAAAACAGATATGTGGGAGCGATTTTCCTAGCTTTCATTTTTGCAGTGTTAAGAACCACAAGTGAGGTCAAATATGTCCGAAAATTATAATCTCATTATATTCCTTACATTTTGCTATATTCCTTAGTCCTTAATGCAATAAATGTGTTCATGTCCATTATATAGGATGAGTATTTAGTTGATAAAAACAATGATGGATGAATTTAAAAGCATTAACATAGAGGACGTGCAAGGTACGGCCGTGGTAGCTGGCTGACTCAAACTCCCATGCATCTATTTCCTCAATCTTTATCTCTCCTCTCGATGTGTATACTGTATTATTTTATTCAAGTACAGTTTCTTCCATTAATATTTTTTGTAGTTCACATTTATTTTACCATTATCAATATAGAATACATAGAATTAAAAAATAAAATTAATATTCATGAAACAAAAGGAAAAATCTATATCACATTTTAATGAAATGGATAGTTTTTTCCATGAGAATTTGTTGTTGTTGTGGACATATAAATATATTTATTTCTTGTAAGTTGTAAACGATAACATTACACAATAGTCAATAATAAATTTTTGAAATAAAAGAGAAATGGAGATCTCACCTACGCTCAATATTGAATGCATCACCGCATTTTGCGTTCTTCCACATAACATACTCAATTCGTATTTCATTTATCCTTTTATTTTCCTACATTTTCATTAATTGATCATTAAATACGTCTCAATACATGTCTTGTCTAACCGGAGACTTGTGGCCGTGCTGAGTTTGCGTCGTCGACAAAACAAAACGTTCACTACAAAAACCCGGTATCGTATAAAATCCTATCTTACGCAGCCGCACCACACTATATATCTAGATCATGTAATTCATTGACAAATAGCCCGGCAAGGTTTTACTATGGTCCACTAACCTTACAATTAACGTTTATTATATATATGTAACTTTAGCTTGAAGGAAAATTCACAGTCTTAAACTATAATTTAGGTTTAACGCTCTCAACCATTTGCCCTGTTAATGTATTAAACTATATATATATCCTCTCTCAGTCTCACCTCCAAATTTGTTAGTAAATAATAAAAGAAAGAAATACATTTATTGTGGGTATGGGAATGCATTAAAAGTGCCGAATATATAAAAATGGTACACTATTTTCGTAATATGTAACTTGGGGACACTTGAGACTGACTATAAATACAACAATGTGATCCAAGGTTAAGCTCCTCTCCAAATATAATACTTAACATTACAACATAAATAGCATACAATAAAACACATATGTAGAGGCATATGCAAATATATGCATGTAAATTTCAGGTGGAGTAGTAGAGAAGCAGCGGTGAAGCTCAGGAGGGATAGCGCCATACATGACTCACCAATAATGTATGTCTGTATATGTATATGTACTGTTGGCGCTATCCATCCTGAGTTCCATAGCTTCTTCTTTTGCTTATGTGTTTATCCTACTTCATTCCCAGCTTCGTTGAACATCTTGTATACTAAAGATGGTAACGGGTAAGGTTTATCATTTCTATGTAATATTTTAAGCTTTTTTATATAAGAGGACAGGGAGACATCAGATTCATTCGATGTTAATTTGTAAGGAATATTAAATAACTAAGTGAAATTCAAATCGTATGGAAGTGTTGTTGCGAAGAAAGTGAGAAAAAAATCAGACGTATGGTCAATTTGATCTTAAGAACAAGTGAATGGTAAAAACAGTATGGTCTTACTAATACTTGGATTTTACACATCTAGAAAGTTATATGGAGTTACAGTCTTACAGGTTAAAAGTTGTAAAATCTGTTATAGCAGCCCACTAGTCTTCTGTATATTATCCGATTTTTGTACCATATCCGTGTGAGAGAGATGGTAAATTAGTAAACATCGCCAAGTGCTAGATGGAGACAGCCAGCGATTGAACTGGTGAATAAGAGATCCTTGTCGAATTGAAAAAGGGAACCTTGAAGACCAATGTTAGAGGATTCCAAATTTCATAGTTTTATCTGTTTCTCATTTTCTTTGGGAAATTACATTTTCGGCATCAATCTTCTTGGTTCATTATTTAGATATGGATTTAGAATCAAATTGAAAGGTTATGTTGACGACAGTATCTAAAAATCTTTTGATTTTTTATTATTTTATTTTCAAGAGCAAAAACTTAATACCATTAAAGGGAACAGACTAGCTTCAAGGGTTAGCCAAAAATCTACAAATTCGAAGTTGAGTTTACGGAAATCTCACTTCAAAAACACCAAAAAAGAATCCTTATATAACGTCATATCCCGGGTCTACTAGATCCAATTCAGACATCAAACTGCAATATTCTAAGTGACTATTATATCGCTCATGGCATAGATATACATCTAGACTTTTACGGGATCTCGATTGAATGATGAACTATTTATAGCCTCAGCGAGTCAGTTTGCACTAAAATCATCAAGTTGATCTTTGAAATGTCACTGCATACTTCATATCAGACAAAAGTGCCTAGCAATCCTCCACTCCTGCCATTTCTCGTGGCACATATGTTGCTATAGAAGAAGTTTGAGAGAATAAAGATAATAACTCGGGAAGAGTGTTTGCCTAAATGAATGCACACACAATACAATATGAAAACATATGACTGGTTTGTTTGTGTTGAACAAAAAAAAGGAAGAGAAGTAAAGAAAGGGACTTCTGGTGTAGAAAGAAGTAATCGAGATGAATGCACTCACCTGAAATCATCATAGCACCAATTTGCAATGCATTTTGCAGTTAATTATCAGCTTCCTTCAATAAAACAAAAACAAAAATTTCACATTGTGAAAAAAAAGAAAAAAAAAAAGGATAAACCGGACATGCATAGATAATAGATCCCCAAAGAAACAGAACAAGTAGGGAGAAAAAAAGGGGTAATTTTGCTCAAGGTCAAAGTGAACAAAAACCTACCTCTTTTTTGTATCTCCAATATGATGATTCATAGAACATTTTCCCCCCACATCAATGCAACATTTTACTAAAATTCCCCCCTCAACACACACAAAACTCTTAGAACACATAACAGCTGATTCATTGATTCCTCTTTCTCTCAATATGGACGAGACCGGTTTCCCCCATGGTGGTTTCTGTCTGGCCCTGAACCATAGTTATCTCTTCTTCTGTCTCCCCCACCACCACCATAGCCACCCCCTCCTCCTCCTCCTCTACCACCACCTCTGCGCCATTCACAAGTTTTGCAAGGACCACATTATTACATCAGACACAGACCATCTAATTAAAACCAGCTTACTACTGAAAATAAAGTGACTCTAACAAAACAAGGGCGAGTCTTGTAAAGCATGGATAACCAGTTAAAGATGCAAAATATATGGGAAATTGCTAGAAGCTTATATGAAGCATGTACAAAAAAAAACCCTCTTCACAATCAAAAGCATCCACAGCTAAATGTTACAAGATATGTTTAACTACTTAGGTTTAATTACTATGGCATGAACATAGACCTAAGGCATAGTTTGATGACAGAAGGAACTCCCTACCCTTTCTGTAATAACCAGATGAGTGTACAAAGCAGATCCCCAGTAGGAAACGAAGTCCCATACAGGCTTTAGAGACAAGGAACATAATAAACTTAGCATAGCAAAAACTCATATTCCTAACCAAAATTATACAGCTAAAAGCCTAAGACAACTACAGTACAGAAACCTATAAAATGAAATAGTGGTGACAGCTAAATGGTAACAAAAAGAAAATGTAAAGTGCTTATAAAAGATCAAGACAGCTACCTCTGGTCAAAGGTAGGAGCACGGGGCGCAGACTTCTCTGCCATCGTTACACTAATTTTGCTCCCCCTCATTTCGTAATCTACAAAACAATCCACCACCATTCACCAAACAGAACTTTTAAACAATTTTAAAGCTAGACAGCAATTCTATAGTACATACTGTTGAAAAAGCCGCCTGCGGAGTGTGCAGCACTAGGATCTTCATAAGCCAGACAGGCGTCGCCTTTATAGTTACCCTTCTCATCAGTGTAAATCTTAATATTATAGGGCCACTGATCTTTGTAACCCCGCTTCTGCTTAATTCTTCCAACCTATAATAGATCCAACATGAAAGTACACACCCAATCATTACACCAATAAACATGTACACAAACAAGAATTTATGTCAAGGGAAAATCTTCTTCCAAGATGAAAAAACACAAATAGAAGTAAAAGACCAGCGTTATTACTTGGCCAATGCCACCAAAGAGATCCTTGAGTTCATCAGTGGTCACATCCGGAGGTAAATTAGAGATGTATATTCTAGCATTATCACAAGTATCATCACAATCCCCATCACACTGCTTAACTTGGGTGCGATTATCAGTAACTGCATCTTCATAACTAGATTCCTGCCGTCGAGGAGCATTACCACCATCATAGCCACCACCTCTACCACCCCGACCACCAGGGCTCGGTGCATCACCGCCATAACCCCCTCTTGGACCACCATATGATGGGGGGCCTCCAGAATAGCTTGAAGGCGGGGGAACTGCTTCCATTCCATACCCCGAGGGTGGAGGATAACTTCCAGAACCGTCATAGGATGGAATAGCTGCAGGAGGAGGAGGAGCCTGACCATACGAACCATTATCCCTCTGTTGACTACCACTACCATAGCTACCACCACCCCCACTCCTACCTCCACCATCATATCTACTACTCTCATAGCTCCTACCACTATCGTTTCTACCTTCACGACCACCCCCACGATCACTGGCACCTCCACCTCGGCTATATGCACCACCTCCACGATCACCAGCACCAGAACCAGCACCAGAACCAGCACCAGAAGGAGCAGGTGCACCACACTTGTTACATTCAACTCTTCTTGCAAAGTTCACGTTCCCACAACTATACAAACAGTTTCGAGGGTAAACAACATCAAAAGATACTTCAAGAAAAGAATTCAACAGCTAAACCAATTTCACTACATAGGGAATAAAGACTGGATCCCAAATAAACTAAATACTAATGCAATCATTACCTAGGGTTGGGACAACGCCAATCTCCATCTCTGCCGCCACCATCTCTGCCACCACCACCTCTGCCGCCCCCGCCACCTCCTCTTCCACCGCGATCACCTCCTTGATATCCACCACCGCCACCACCTGAATTAAATCGAATCATCAAGAAATGGAGAGAAAATAAAGATTAAACAAAAGCAACTACGCAAGGAATGGAGAAAGCTAAAGAATCGTAAGGGTATATCAATCAGATCTGGAACAATCTAAATCACAAACCTCGATTTCCTCTACCACCGCCGCCTCCGTAACCACCGCGCCCGCCGTAACCACCTCCGCCAGAGGAACTGCGTCCTCCATATCCAGCATCACCGCCTCCGTAACCTCCACCTCCGCCGTATCCATCACCACCGTATGACGGGATAGGCGCACCTCCGCCGCCGTCTTGATTGTACATCCCAGCCATGACCTAGGGTTTGCGATAGACAACAGACCAAGCTCTTTAACGAATTGAGTGCCTTTTAAGACGCTAAATAAAATCTCGCGTACTTGTATTTATATTTCTCTCATAAATAGTGTGGACCAATAGGTGTTAAAAAAAATATATATATATAGTGTGGACCAACATTATTCTTTCCTTTTTATTACATTTATCTTAAATCTTAAATTCTTACATCTTATCTTTACCGACCGGTTTCCAGAAAGTAACTTCCTTTTTTATTAAGTACGACGACGTCGTTTCGTAAGGCCCATACTCATCCAACCTTACCGAAGGCCCAGTCCCCAATAACAGTTTTAAATGTGGCTATTTGAGAGAAATCTAGAGGCAACGGAGAGGCAAAATCCAAAATTTGTGTAAGCTTTTAAAAGAGTCCAGACACTAGGAATAATAAGAGGAGAGGCCAACTCTGAAAGAAATTAGGAATTTGCGAAGATGAATGAGAAGTGTCTAGTTGAATCGAGAACCTGCAATTATCCTCAGAAGGATCAACGGTAGTGATCAAACCAAGTCCACCAAAGTTGCAGCTTTCTGCACTGTGATCATTTTGCTGATACAAGCTATTGAACACGTATGACACGTTGCCTGGCCATCCAATGCCTGAACACGTCCCGCCAGGAAGTATCGATGTGCAGTCCGTGACAGCACATGCTTCTAATGCTCTTGCTGACACGTTTGACAAGTCCTTGTTATTGTTCACCACGCACCACTTAGGAGGAAGGTACTGGATGTTCTGCGCGTTTACAAGTTTCTTCGAGTTATGGTTGAAACTGAAACTGTATTTGGCTTGACCATCGAATGTGAACACTCCCCAGTGCCTCTCAAAGTTCCCAGAAGATATATTTCTCTGATCTTCGTCCAAGAGGCTTTCAATGTAGGTTTCAATCGGAGGGCGCTGCAGAGAACCCATCTTTTTCTCCAAGTGACCCATCAGTCCTTTCAAGAAGACCTCAGCAGTAGGTGATGTGGCATTGGCTGCTCCATCTGTAGGCCAACCAATCTTTGACACGACGATATCCACATCTGAGAATCCAATTGAGGACAATGCGGAGGCAAGTGTGTCGTAGCTCAGATCATAGCTGTTTCTGTAGGTTTTACGTCCGTCTTTGTGAGCCTGTGCTGTTTCTTTGAAGAGGCTAAAGTCGAGGGAGATGTTCTTATTCTGGTGAAAGCTTAGAAAAGGAGAGATTGTGACAAAGAAGGGAGAGTGATGCTTTGTGAGAAAGGAGAGGAGTTCGATCATTGTCTTGTTAAGGTCAGCCCTGAAGTGTCCTAAAGACGGTCGACCAGATTCAGAAAGAAAAGAGTCAAAGCTGGAAGGGACTACGACCTTCACTTCACTTGCCAAGCTCGCCTTAGCTAAAGCATTTTGGATGTTCATAGCTGCTCCAATGACAAAAGGCTTATACTGATTGCCATAGCTCTGGAGAAATGGCTCATCTCCAACTGCTACGTACCTGCAAACCAATCCAAGTGAGGAACCCACAGTAATTGTTGATCTTAAAACCATCCTTTAAAGATAAGTCCACAGTAAAAACAAATTTCTATGTATGACTAAAAATAATTCAATTGAGTGTTTCTGAATGTGAGTTTCTAAACATTAGACAGATAAAACCATTCCTCGTTTGTGGAGCTTCTGTAAAATCTCTCAGCTAACAAATAGGACCATGAGCATGTACATTAACTTTGACACACATACTACAAAAAAAAAAAAAAAAAAAAAAGGAAACTGGTCTATATAGGAAATTTCCAACTTGAGAACCCGAAATCTAGAAAGATCTCAACTTGGAAACCAAAAATGGTAGCTGTAATTGGAAAAAGTGGAAGTAAAGGAGAAAGAAGATACTCGATTCGAACTCTGTTCCCACCATCGAAGTAACGAGTGACATTGTCATGGACCCAGCTTTCTGCTACCTTTCTAGATGCATTCAAGTTCTTGATCATGGAATTAGGGATTCCGATAGTGACACCAATATTAGAACCAGAGAGAGCTCGAAGAACTTTTGGGTCGGCATCGACGAGCTTCACCTTGGCAATGCCGTTGGATTTCAGAAGCTCTACAACCTTCGAAGGCGGAAGAGGGTGCGACGCTGCCGTCCCCCAGTTTACGCCGACGACTCCGGCGGTGGTTACAGTCAGGCTCAACTCCGCCGTGACGGCGAGGATGAGGAGAAACAGCCGACGAGCCATCAAAATCCAGTGTGAATCTCCTCGTTCCCTTCCACGATAATGTCGGGCAGAATAGTTCACAGTTAGAAAGAAAAAAAAATGGAACAACGTGTCGTTTCAAAATTCAGCCAACCAACTGAACTCTGTTATTAATCCACTAAAACGGCATGATGTTTAAAAGTTGGGCTATACTTGGGCTTTTCATTCACTAGTCCATCAAGCATAAGCGAATTATCTTTGCGTAATTCCGTTGTGTCCACGTGTCGTTACTCGATTCTCAGACAACCAGAGTCAGTCAGAGAGTGTCTGAAAAATAGAAATTGTCTGAAACCGAGAGAAAAGAAAGAGAGAGAGAGAGAGAGAGAGAGAGAGCTCTAATCAATCATCAATGTCGACGGAACGAGAAGTAGTCTGTGTCACCGGCGCCAGTGGCTGCATCGGCTCGTGGCTGGTCCATCTGCTCCTCCACCGCGGCTACTCCGTCCACGCCACCGTGAAAAACCTCCGTAATCTTTACAAATTCGATAACGCCTCCGGTTACGTATCTCCTACTAATTGCCTTACACTTGTTAAAATTTGTGTTGCAGAGGATGAGAAAGAAACGAAACATCTAGAAGCTCTCGAAGGTGCAGCCACACGCCTCCATCTATTCGAGATGGATCTCCTGCAATATGACACCGTCTCCGCCGCCGTCAACGGATGTACCGGCGTATTCCACCTTGCATCGCCATGTATCGTGGATGAAGTCCAAGATCCCCAGGTTCTAATATCCACGACCAAAAATCATAGCTTTAGAAGCACCGATAGTGAATTTGATCACTTCGTATGTATAAATAATGAAACATATGTGTTAACAGAAGCAACTACTTGACCCGGCGGTTAAAGGGACCATAAATGTACTGACGGCGGCGAAAGAAGCCGGTGTTAAGAGGGTTGTTGTGACGTCTTCTGTATCGGCGATAACTCCAAGTCCCAACTGGCCGGCTGATAAGATCAAGAATGAGGAATGTTGGGCTGACCAAGACTACTGCAAACAAAATGGAGTATGTTTCTCTAGTTTGAGATCTATAGCAAACTAATCTTCTTGATTTACCTTATAGCTGATGTGTGATTCTTGTGTTATTGGTAGTTATGGTATCCACTGTCGAAGACGCTTGCTGAGAAGGCTGCTTGGGAATTTTCAGAGCAGAAGGGATTAGATGTGGTTGTGGTGAATCCAGGCACTGTCATGGGCCCTGTCATTCCCCCATCTATCAACGCTAGCATGCTCATGCTTCTACGCCTTCTTCAGGGTATTTTATTCTTTTATAATTTAATTAGTCTGAGTTCATTGGAACATCTTAGGATTTGAATCGACATGAATGCTTAGGATGCACGGAGACATACGAGAACTTCTTTATGGGTTCGGTGCATTTTAAGGACGTGGCCTTAGCCCATATTCTTGTCTACGAGAATCCATCTGCGAAAGGAAGGCACTTGTGCGTCGAGGCCATATCTCACTATGGTGATTTTGTAGCCAAAGTTGCTGAGCTCTATCCCAATTACAATGTCCCCAAGTAAGTCACAAACTATCTTTTAAACACATGCTTTATGTGTGTGTGTGCCATATAGATTTCAATAAGCTCCATTGGTAATTCTCTTAGGTTACCGAGAGAGACTCAACCCGGTTTACTCCGAGCCAAGAATGCATCAAAGAAGCTGATGGAATTGGGGTTAGAGTTCAGTTCCATGGAGGAGATCATCAAGGAAGGTGTGGAGAGTCTTAAAAGCAAAGGATTTATCTCTTAGATTATCTGCTACATTTGGCAATGAACAAAATCTGAAGGCAGCAGAATCATTTCATATGATATACGATTTGCACTTTTGTAAATTGTAATAAATAAGCTGGCCTATGTTATGGACAACCAATTAATTTTTAATATGTTGTGTAAATAGATCATATCTGAGATTCTTTAAACATGGAAGTGCTTTATTTTCCAGTGTTTTATCATTGTTTATATTGGTTTAGTGTTTATAATGTAACGAAATGTCAATATGTCCGAGTGGTTAAGGAGACAGACTCGAAATCTGTTGGGCTTTGCCTGCGCAGGTTCGAATCCTGCTGTTGACGATCCCCTTTTTCTTAATGTCTGCAACGGGCATGACCGGTCCTATGTGAGTGACAAATGAAATGTGATTTTTTCCTGGCACAATAAAAATTTAAGTCAGTCTACTTATTGACACTAATATGAATCTATGATGTTGTTGAATGTCAAATAAAATTATTTACTCTTAAATATGGCAAAAGTATATATAGTTTTCCATAAGTAATTATCAACTATAATATATTATAAAATTAGTCTCTTTCTTTTTGCAAATAAATGGTGAAAATTTTAACATGGTCACGATTTCAGCCTACCATCTTACTAATTTGCACGTTCAAAACTCCAGAGTAATCATTTCTACTAAGCACTGGTTAATTAGCTAACTGTTTCTTATTGTTAAGAAGTGCTTCGAGTTTGAGTATCATAAAATGATGAAGACATATGTATTGGTTATTACCAAGAGAATTAATGCTAGGTTGGTCACTAGTCTTTTTCAAACTTAACTTATATAATTAAGACCACCCACTATTATTTGTTGTTTTTGCTATTTCTAAGATAAATGGATCTAGAGCTTATACCAGTATTCCTCTTTTGTTATTTTGTTACTATTTATAAGTACATATCACTAATCTTTTCTTTTTTTCTTTCGTGTAAATTTCATGAAGAATGAAAGAAGAAAAAAAAGTCCACATTTCTACGTCTACCAAATGTAAATAGTACTATACTAAATCGACACAATTTAAGCTAGCTAAACTTTTCTTTGTTTATGAGTGGTTGAAATTGTAAAGAAGAACATGAGATAAAGTTAAAGCAAGAAGATGATCATCATCATTCTAAAAGCTTTAAAAAGAAAGCACCTGAAGATTTATGACTTTTCAGAGAAATCACGACTCACCGAGACTTCGCACGTACGTCCACACATCACAATTATACACTTTCATACTGATCTATCAATCACGGTGAAAAATAAATGCACATTGTAAATATATATAATACTGTAAGGTCTAGTATTAATATATATAATACTCTAAAAATATATACAATTGCAGCTTACATCTCAAATAGTTAATCACACACAAATATATAATTCATAAGTAGGAATTTTAGAATGTAAATAACTCATGATGATTTGTAGATTACGATACCATTTTTAAGATTTAGTATCTATGGGGTATCTGAATTTTTGTGGACTATACCCTAGTTGTAGCACCACTACTTCCTCCGGCGTCGTCTCCATCACCGGATGTTTGAGTTGCCGTGGTTGTATGAGGCCGTTTCCGTTTCTTCTTGTCGTAAGGAATCCCTCGAGCCTTAGCCTGAGTTTGACGGACTTCCTTAAGATAGATCCTAACGGCCTTGGCAGCGAAAGGGTTTGACTCGGGAAGACCACCGCCGATTTCCTCGAAGGCAGCTCTTAGACGGCCGATGAGAGCGTCGAGGCTTCCCCAAGCTTGCTTGAGAGGACAAGTGCACTGAGACGGTGGGTTTGGTTGTCCGAAGAAGGGACAAGGCACAGCATGGACTTTGGTCTTTCCGAACTGGTCAAGGTACTTAAGGAACTCAAGAACGTGTGCGCCACTGCAACGAGACAGATTCAGAGGTGGCTTATGGTTCCTTAGATACTGAAGGAAAGTGTTCCAGTCTCGCCTCTTCTGCGACTCGTACCGGCTTGGTGATGAGGAGGAACTCGCGGCTGCCTTTACTGTGGTTTCTCCCTCCATCTTGTTATGTCAGGACGTTCTTTAGATTTTAGGGTTCTTGATTTTTTTTGTTTCTGAGTCTGTCTGTGTGTGTGTGTGTTTTGATCGTGTGCCTGAGAATAGAGAAGAGAGAAAGAGAGAGAGAGAGGACGGAAGAGTTTTATGTTCAGTCACAACTTAGTCAGAAGCAACAAGTTGGATTTGATTATTCACATTGTAGTTTCTCACTTTTATTTACGTCCCATCATCATATTTCTTTATTGCCCATTTTGTAGTAGCTTTCACTTTGGATGTAAAATGGTAAAAGAATTGGATCCTACCTTCCATTCATACACTTAAATTTTTTCATGTTTTAGTTTTTTTTTTTCTCTGGATCATCATGTTAAGTAAAAGAATCATCACATCTACTTTAATCTAGGATCAAGAAACCAAATGAATATGATAATAAACCATTATAATCCGCTAGTGAATGACTTCGCTACACCCGTGACAACTATTCAAACTCTAACAATAGTAATTTACAATAATATAGTATAATTTTTATATAATGGATATATGTTTAGGATTTGTTAAAATATCGTATGACATACATGTGTTTTATAGTAATTAAAGAGAACTTACATTGTATAAGTATATGACCGTACGTAAAACTTGATTAAGATTTAGATCTCACACTTATACTGTAAAATGTTTGATATTTGCATTAAAAAAGCACCAAGTAATTATTCATATAGAGATTACATATCTCTTTCTAACAGCGAAGTTTTTACCAAAAGAATTAAACTCAACGGAAACGAGTTTTATCACTAAATTTGTCTAATGATTTTCGAAATTGAATTTTCTAATGTGCACCAAAAGAAATTTAAGATATGAATGATAAAGATTATGGCGTTAAGCCGTTAATTAAGGACATACTTTTCACGAACTTTTAACTAGTCCTATGTTTAAAAGAAGTCAAGTTAACGACGTTAAGGTGACTACCATTCAAAAGCTCCATATATAGTCTATACCTAGCTCCCGTGATTCAATTGATTTAATCATTTATACATAATTTTATATATCTTGTTGATACATCAAATCATATCAATGGATCGTCGGTCCAATATTTATAACATTATAGGAAAAATACAACTTTGTCCATTTTCAGTACTTTCATTGGAAACTAGTTAATTTCCTTACCATAAGATCAACTCATTGAAGTTTATAGTTCGCTGACTAATAGCTGTAAGTAATTAAACGACTAAATGTGCATGCTGCTTAATTAGTGTTTCATTGACGGCATATATAATTTCTAGTTTATCTATTTTTTTTTTTAAGTGTGATTTTCTCGTTTTGGTTATGTCTTAATCTAGAGAGTATCAATATGAACACTTTCGTTCACACTAATTAAACTATTTAACAATTACCAACTGCCATATGGCTCAAGAGACATTATGAATTTATATAAATTATGTCCTCAATACCATATAAATTATGCATTTATATGTATCAGTCTTTCATCTAGACATTTTATAATTTATATAATTTTTAGGATAAGAAAGCCTGGAAAAATTGTTGTACAAGGTCCATAATTTGAGGAAATAATGGAATCGCCATATGAATTGGTTCATAATATATAATATTCAAGGACCTATTGCAATGGAATTGATAAAATAGAAAAAAAAAAAACAGAAAGAAATGGTGAGGAGTTGGTAGTGGGTCAAGAATCAATGAAGAAAGGTATTGGCCATTAATTTATAATAATCTAATCCACGCAATTTCATCACTCACTCTCCATTTACTTTGCATTCATTATAATGGTTAGTGCTTAGTCTCATACCTATACGGTCACGCCTTTTCACTTTAGTCTCACACCATGTCACCATCTCATATTTTTATTTGTAGATATTAAGATGAAGAGAAGAATTATTAGTAATTTTTATCAGGATCATGTCAAACATGGCAACTATTTAATCAAAGTTCCCTACCACAAAACTCTTTATTCTTTCATCATTTCTTCTATATTATTCATCCAATCATTCAAATTTAGACACAAGAACAAAAGGCGTCATCTCTACCAATTACAACAATAATATGTTATGTACATCAGTCTTAATAAACATTTAGATTTGATTTCACCATCTTCGTAGCATGATTAGTTATCTTCTAAATCTTATTTGGACCTACAACACAATCATACTTTCATAACGACGTACAAATAATAAGTTCTGATCATCTGCAAAGAAGACTGATCTCATCTTAAGCTATACAAAACAAACTGAATTACGTTTGTATAGCTTACTAAAATACATAATTTTTTTCCTTTTGCACTAACATTATTAAAGACCACTCAATCTAATGCTTCTAGAAATATTGCATCACATGATTACCCTTTATATCGCAAAAGTAACAAAACTACTCTTCTTTTTTCTCGTTTGACCAAAAAAAAATTTCTTCTTCTTCTCTTTTTAAAATTTGATTGCGTGTTTCGTCTTAAATATGACGTTGGAACTTGGAAGTGAGAGATCTCTCTTTGCATGTACGTCGTCCCGACTCATACATTAATCTTTATATAATTCAAATTAGTAACAAAAAACCAAAATAGTACTAACAAATCGAAAATATTCCTCACTGTCTTTGTGACTTTGTCCCAAGAAAACACAGTTTCGTAGAAAAAATTAAGACACTCGCAAATCAAATGTTGTCTATTATTAACCAAAATCAAATTAAATCGATTAATGCAAAAGAAAAATTTATATATGAAACAAAAAATATACGTGAAATTTGTTCAAGAAGAACTTCATTTACTAATTTTCTATTAGAGAACAAATGTGTTATATAAAGTTAAATTTAAAATGAAAAAGAATCAATCGCAAGAAGTAACAGAGAGCCCAACCCGGAGATCGTTGGATGTTCCAGACACGTACATTCGGTGGGTCTCGATTTCTTCTCCCTTCCGCTGACTGGTGGCCGCCACATCAGCAGCTGCCGCGTAATGGATACCGTTGTTGACATCGTCTCCCGTAGAGAAAATGATCTCCCTGAGAATGGGTTCGTGTCCGTTCAGAAGATTCCCCATACTCAGCACCTTTCTCCATGACTGGTTCGCCGATGGTGGCGCGAATAGATTAGACACCACTTGTCTCTCTTTCAAACTCACTTCTTGTCTACTTACTTCCATCTCCTGTGTTTCAGTGACCAGAGACGTTACGTTATTACACATTCCAATCAGAGAAATTCTCGCTGGTTTAACAATGACTCACCGTCCTGCTTTTATTCTCTTGATCATTTGAGCTCATTCCCATTGTTGGAGCATAAATGGCGTAGAAATCGCTGAATATTACTTGAGCAAGCCGTGATGCGTCCAGGAACTTTCTGTGAAGAGATGCTGCAACCGTTACCAATTTCTCCACGTTTTCAAAGACCATGCAAAGACGTTTCAGGTCTTTGACGGTTTTTGCTTTATCCGGAAGATTGTTGCCTGCATCCGAATATCTGTTATAAAGAGACGAAGAAGGCCAGAAGGAGAAGATGGGGTTCAAAAGGGTTTGGATAATTACGGAAAAACAAAAGTATTACGTTGTAGAGCCCCCAATGTAGATTTCATGATTAGGTAGAGTTGCTCCAATTTTGAGGTCATTTGTCTCATGTTCCCGAAGTTTGTCTGGTTAAGAGTGTCGGCTGATCCTCTGAAGGCTGTGCAGACCATTTGCTCAAGAAGCTGATTAGGCCGCACTGTTTCCAGGTAATGAACAATCTGAGAAATTTGTCAAGACATTGAGGTCAAACCTAACTCTCTCAAGAGGTTATTAGCATGAATGATCTCACAAAGACAACCTTCTCTCCCTCTCGGTTCGGGTCTAGGAGAGGCTTTTGATCATCGGCTGGCAAAGCGGGTGCATCGTTCCAACTTTTTCTCCACAAGTTTCCCTGATCAGACATCCGTTGAGAAAGACGGCCACAAGGAGGCCATTTATCTTTCGAGCCTTTGGTGATGGGGCCAGCTGATGGTTCAGTGGTTTTAGGTTCAAAGCTTTCCCAATCTCCAGGTGAATGCCATCTGATAAAGTCCTCAAACACTGCATCTGGGTTTGCCGCTTTGAATGCTGACATGTCTGCAATCACCTTTGTTAAATCAGGAAAATAAGAAGGGATGTATCACAAAACTACAAGCGCCTAACCTTCTCTTGCAATAAACTCAAATTTAGATTTAGATGACAGAGAAGTGTAATGAAAAGTTCTTCTCCGTTATCATCAACAGAGACAGAGTTTTAAACCTCACCAGATGCTAAGATGTCTTTCTCCAGCTGGCCAGGAACGTTCTGAAATTCAAAGGGAAAAGATGTGTTCTTTAATAGACAAACAACAAAATGAACTAAAACAAAAAAAAGCGATCAATCATGTTAATTTTCCTTTAATGTCTACATACAACACGAGCCTACAGAAAAAAATCCATTTATAGCTAGGCAACGCATCTACACATTTGTTAAGAAACATTACGTCTACAGAAACATTCTTAGTAGATAACCAAACCATATTCGCTTTTACTGGGAAAGGAGTTGAACTTACAAGGGAATCACCAAACGCCTCGACAGCTTGGAGTCTTTCTTCATGCATGTCTTCAGTCATAAGAGGTGGATCCTGTCATAACTCAGGAAATATGAGATTGTTACCAAAAAGATAGGAAACAGCCGAGGTCAAGTAGAATACTAACCTGGGTAAATGGGGCATGGAGCCGCTGATGTGACTTCAGGAGCATCATGGTCCCCACTGGTCCAGCTGAGCCTCTCCTGATGGCATCTGTTGGGCTTTGGTTCACAGAATTTGTGCGTTCAACTTTCCTCTCAAATCTGAGTCGATTAGATGTATCTTCTGCAATTGAACTGTATTCAAGGAAAAGGGATTTAAACACCCTTGGTCAAGATTTCCTCTCTGTGAGATTTAACATTCAATCAAGAGCTATCATCATTTAAAATGGAAAAAGAAAGAAAAAAAGAAAGAGCAGAAGTACTTGTAATAACAGGCAATTAGGGTTTCATCTATTTAATAATAACGAGAACCTAAGAGCTCTCACTTGCTAAGTTCACCTGTCACGTTTCCTCTGTAGATTTGCTTCTGAGGATGTATTTCTTCTCTTGTCGACCTTGTGGTGTTCCTGAGAATTCATTCAAAGAAATGTTTCAAGTCAACAACACAGGCACTGCAGGAGTTAGGATATTCTACTGGGTTTATTGAAGGATTTTGGAACTCCTACACCTTTTATATATGTATTTCCTTTTGTTAATTTAATGAAACAAACTGGCAACACATAACAACAAATGCACAAAATACAGAAAAATTTAGCCAATCACCTCCATAGAAACAGAAGCGTCTGAACTGTCATCACTTCCTATACAGTCTAGGAACTCTTCATTCATTTCACGTTTTTTTTCAATGCAAATTGCAAGCTGATCAACAAAGAAGAAATTTTTAGTATTCTAAAATTAATTTAACATTTACGATTAAAGATAGATAGAGGATTACAAGGTGCAACTTCTGGTTGATCAAACAAGTGGACAAATCAATAGAACCGTCAATTGGCATTTTCGGCAACAGCTGTGTCTCTTCCCAACACCATCGAACTTCACGGACAAATTCTATCCAGAGGAAGGCAATGGCTAGAGATCGAATGCAGAAAAAAAAAAAAAAAAATACAACACATCTTTATTAATCAGATAACACTTTTCATTCAGTCACTGGCAGTTTAATCAATTTTGTCTATAATGATGCATGGCTGACCAAATGTGGCATGGTCTACTGGCACATACCACGGATATTGCAGTTGCCAAACCACAGTGAGTGCAAACAGAATTGTGTAAAAAGAGATTCAAGCGGTGCAGCCTTAAGAGCTCGAGAAAGCCTATGTTCGCCTTTAGTAAAATCTGGGAGTTTAGATCCTGCGAGATTAGATTGAAAAAGGTGAAACAATATCGCATAGCTGGATTCTAACAAACGTTTGGGAGCTAAGGGGGTACATTTTCAAATGCTATAGCTGTAAATTTTAAATTCATGCATCAAATTTTAGAAGGTTTCAAAGTGAAAAATACTTTTTGGAATCGAATTCTTGAACCAGCCACGATAAGCAATATTCAGTTGTAACAGAAACGCAAGCTTATATCTATGCTACCGTAGACGTAGGAATGTATACATGCATCTATGTTCACACATAATATAGTGGAAGTATACCCTCACGAAAGAGATCTTTAATCACCCGATCAAGAACTGACGGAGGAGGTATGACCACTGAGGTCTTTAAATTTTCAGAGCTTGGATTTTCCACTGCGAGAGATTAAATAAAAACATTAGACAGAGGATATGTCAGGGAAAGCTACTACTGTGAAATACTTTAAGAAGATAAGGGAAATTATCATCTGCTATAACTCAATCCCTTGCTAGTAGAAGTTTCTACAAGTGTTTAAAACATGAGGAAACAATAAAAGCACATAAAATATCAGCAGACCTGACACGAAGTCCTCCATAAACTGAGCTGCGAAGGACGTATCCAATGCTTCAACCAAGCAAAGTAGTTGGGAAGCAAAATCAATTCTTTTCCCATGTGAAGGATCACCCCTGGTAAAGCAATATTTGTTATAAAACTGATAGGGGAATATAATACACCACAAGACCAAGCAAAGTAGTTGGGAAGCAGAATCAATTATTTTACCGTGTGAAGGATCACCCCTGGTGAAAAATTTGTTATAAAACTGAAAGGGAAAAATAATACACCACAAGACATGCAAACTACTATTCTGTCCAAGAATGAGAAACTATGAGAAACATTTCTTACAGATATGGTGAAAGGATTGGGTGTACAATCCACTTCTCAGCATCATAGGGTGAAGCATTTTCAAGTTCAGCCATCTCGAGTGTGCTTTCTACAGTCCTGTCAGCCCATGTGACCACCAATTCGAATCCTGTCCATATCAGCCACAAAATTAGATAATGAATTCCTTGAATCACATACACCAACAGCAAAGACCGGCCTATGCTTGAAGATTCATCACACATCAATAATTATATCTGCGTCTGTTGGAATACATAGGTGTATAAACACTAGCTAGTAAATTAGATAACTGAGAAGTATAATCACGGGAAAACACACAGGGCCTTAACTAATCTGTAAGACAAGTACCCTATTGCGTAGACTGTAGTCCGAAAAGATTAAATTTTATTTATACAACGAACGGATGTACCTCTAAGTGGATCTTCAGCAGAGTACCACTCACTCCAAGGACAGTCATCATCCCAAAGCACCTTGTTGCGTGACTCAGAACCATAGTCTTCCGCAGTGTCTGCTTTGTCACCCATAAGCTCATCCATATCATTTTCGTCATCCTCCTCGTCATATGGGAAGGTTTGGTATGTTAGCCTCATCATAAAATGGACTTTGAAATTATGCATCGAGAAGTCCACTCCTGAATAAACCTTCAAATAATAAACTGCCGTCGATAAATACAATATCTAGCAAAAGAATTTAATCACGTGATAGAATAAGCCATGTTGGACTGATCTCAAGTCAAAATTAAATATCGTCTCCTCTACTAATATCAAGCTTGAAGCATGCTGTATAAAGTACATATTGCAATATAGTATTCAAAAGAAAAATATAAGAACATTTAGAGCAACTAGATTGGAAACCAGCTTTTCATCATTGATGGCTAATGCTTGGTAAGTTTTCAAGTCCGTTTTGATAAGCAATTACCATACTAATGACATCACTAATTAGGAGCTACAAAGACTTACAAACTTAGAAACAAACAACTCATATAGCCCTTCCAGGTGCATGAGTTTCACGGGGACTTGGCTGCCAATACGATCTGCTTCAAATCTTCTAGTAAAAACAGTGCCCATATTCTGGATTCCAATATATGCTTTGCGTGAAGGGTCATGCACAGGGACAAAGGCTGGCCACAAGCTACATACCAAAGTGGTTTAAGACCAACATACCAAAGTAGTTTAAAGACCATTGAATATGCGTCTATTCATCATCTCCTTAGCAAAGACCTCATGGATAACACATTATCAATTTTAATTTCCAACACTTCGGAGTAATTGGTATGCGATTTGGTATCAATTCAAAGAAACAGTGTAGTGTACGAATTTCACTTGACAATGCTAAAGCTAAAGTGGTATTACTGGCTAAGACATCGTACCTTCCACAGTTAGACAAAGCAATAGCAACCGCACTCAGAAGCTTGCTAGACTCTGGTGTATCAAGAAGCACCCCACTGGCACTTTGTGGAGCAATCAACTAGAATATGCAAGATAATTAATAAAATATCGAATATGTAAAATCGCAGGTATTATTTCAAAAACAAAATGTGGATTTAAAGCGTACCAGAAAATCCTTCACCCCAAAGCAAAGCTGGAGATCATGTGAATTACTGTTCCAATTACCAATTCCAGCTGCATCAGTCAGATACTAAATTATGAAACAGAAAATGTAGTTTCTTAAAGATAAACCGTATTATTTTGAAATCATATACCTTGTTGGCTACCATTATTATCAATTTGAAAGTAGAACTCCATGCAATAGCTCTTTGCGACATTTTTAAGTTCGTGTTTGACCGTAAACAGATTCTTTGAATCCTCCACTGCAACAGCACCCTTTTCCTGCAACTCACATAATGCAGGCAACCTAAAAGGTCAAGCAGATAACTAAACTAAAGTGGATTCCACAATATACGTCCAATTCCATATTTGATCATCAAAAGTCAAAATAGTAAAACTAGCTATAAGGTCCAGCCAGAGGAAAACTCGGAGAGTACGCATTCGTGTGATTCTAACGAGCTCAGCTAGTCACATTTGCACCTATAGAACTCGATCGAAGATGGATGTGAAATAATTTGAAAAAGCAAACTTACCACCAGGTTATTGGGACCATCGGCTAACCATTGACGACAAGTTGCTTCAATATCTGAAATGAACCTAAAACAGCAACGGAAGCAGTGACGACATTTGAAAAACGAAAAAAAAAAACAACGCAGTATTGATTCAAATCATGAAGATGAAAACCTTTCCCAGGAAGACGCTAGGGTAAAATCATCGAAATGTTGCACCTGCAAAACAATTCCTGATCCATAAATACAAAACGGACAGCAGAAGAGCACATGAAGAAGAGGCTTAGGAGGTAGTAACTGGCATACCTCTTCTTCCGCATCATCATCTTCTTCGAGAGGATTCAATTTGCTAGTAGAAGCCATATAAATTGGTCCGCGAATCTCTCTCTGTGCTTCTGGGTAAGGAAATCTTGCAGATCATCCGATCACACAGATGAAGAGATCCGGCTTCGGAAAAGTTACAGATGAAACGCCGTCGTTCAAAGCTGACTT
The DNA here is from genome assembly GCA_004349715.1 of Crucihimalaya himalaica. Lineage (NCBI taxonomy): Eukaryota > Viridiplantae > Streptophyta > Magnoliopsida > Brassicales > Brassicaceae > Crucihimalaya > Crucihimalaya himalaica. The sequence goes on from SMJT01000001.1 coordinate 5,125,451, forward strand.
GGGACTTTAACAAACGGCAAGAACAATGCGTGCCGTTTCGTTTGATAAAAAACGGATTGCATCCTATTTTCGAAGTTTTTCTCTGATCCCGACGATCACAAAAGGCCGATATAAATGGGCCTAATATTGACCCATTAAAACCTCTATGTTCAACCTGAGTCATGTATTAACAGGATTAAAAAAATCAAGACTAAATACTAATCCTAAATTCCTAATAATCGGAATAATGTTCAAATTTCTGGAATATCTGTATTTTGAATAGATTGGTGATCATGGAAAACTAAACACAATTATGTAAGCTGGGACCACAATCCACAACTAAGAGATAATTATCAGAAAGAAATTTAATGAAATTGGTCCAACACATAATAACAAATTATAATTTGCAAAAACAAGTATTAATAAAAATAAATAAATACAGGAGCGTAGCGGATCGAGAGGAGAGTGTGAAAATCGTACTGCTTTACATAAATGAAGTCGTCCTCACTAAAGCTAACACAGATGAAGAAATCTCAAAATCCCTGAAATCTAAAAGCTACACCTCCGTTTTAATCTCTCCCAAGAGCTCATAGTTCATTGCCAACGAAGACGACGAGCTACAATGGCTGCAGCCTTGGAGTGCTGGTCGAGCCGTGCCGGAGGTGGTGGCAGTCCCGACGACGATCTGGTGGATCAGGTACTCATGCGCACGCACGATAGGTCCGAGTCGCTTATTACATCTCCGCCTGAGACGACTTTGGAGAACGAACGATCCACGACGGTTTTCGATCAGAGCTCATCGGCTATGCACAAGCGGTTTCAACGTCTCAGCCGAAATGTGTCAGGGGCGATTGCGTCTCTTAAAAACTCGCTCAATCTCGATTCCGCGCGGGATAACCAGAACGTCGGTGGAGCTCCGTCGCCTAAGGCCGAAGTTGGTGGTGGCGGTGGGAGGAAGCTCGTTTGGGCTACTGTAGTGAGGAACCTTGCTAAGATGTACCCTGGCAGTCAGTTACCGGAGAAGCTCGTATCAAATCTCAAGAAGCATTACGATTCCTTGCCCTTCAGGTAAACCTGAATTTCTAATTAGGGAAAGTTAAATATAGTGTGTGAGTTTGAATCTGGATATATTTGGTAAACTATGGAGCAATCTAGGTAACTTGCTTTCGTGCTTGGTGTGTTGTTGTTTCAAAAGTTACAGCCAGGCTGATTTCGATATGAAAGAAGTATTTCTGCACGTAAAGTTGATAGAGCAAGCTTCCGGAGATGACAATCCTGTGTTTATGATTCAAGAAGTGTCTGCTGAGGAACCTCGGGGTTCAGTCCTCAGACTCACGTTCGCCGGCAACTCTTCTCTTTCATGGTCAACTATGTCAGGCGCTCTTGATAGTGCTTCGATTTGTTGCAAGAAGATACAAATCTTTGAGAAGAAGGGGTTGACTCTCGGGGTTGTTCTTCTTCTGGATCAATCTGGGCAAGAGAATTTGTTTAAAACCCGGGTAGAAAATGCGCTCAAGGTTGCAACCAGAAAGCCAAAACCGACTTCGGTTAAGCTTCCTTTTGGGCTTTGTGGCTGTCAAGAACAGAACGGCGGTGTAGGGGAACTTGGGGGTGTTGAAGAAGAGTCCATTCAGCATAGTAATAGGCTAGGGATAGAAAATTTGAATAGTATGATCCAGCTTCACACTCCACTTCCGAGTTCTTCATTTGCAGTATCAGTAGATGAATGGCAGACCATCCAATCAGGTGGCAATGAGATTGGAAAGTGGCTATTGAATTCTGATAGTTTTGAGTTCGGTGATCAGATTGGACCATATTCTTTCAAAGGACTTTTCCGCGGAAAAAGAGTGGGCATTGAGAAACTAAAAGGTTGTGACAAGGGGAATTCATATGAGTTTGAGCTCCGAAAAGATTATTTGGAGCTGATGGCTTGTGGACACAAGAGCATTCTGCAATTTTATGGTGTTTGCATTGATGAGAACCACGGATTATGCGTTGTGACAAAACTGATGGAAGGTGGGTCACTCCATGAACTGATGTTGAAGAATAAGAAGCTACAAACCAAGCAGATACTGCGAATTGCTATTGACATAGCCGAAGGGCTGAAGTTCGTGAATGATCATGGTGTTGCTTATCGGGATCTTAACACACAAAGAATACTACTTGATAAACATGGCAACGCCTGTTTGGGAAATATTGGAATAGTCACCGCTTGTAAGAGCTTTGGTGAGGCTGTGGAGTACGAGACTGATGGTTATCGATGGCTTGCACCTGAGGTGTGTCATATCTGTTCTTTTACTCTTGTCTTTTACCTCAGAATTAGATTGTGAGCATCATCATATTTGCCATTTTGTGATATTTTTTTACATCTAAGTCAAATGATACGTAAAACTAGACACCTGAAAGCTTGCTCATAAATTTCTCTACCCCATTATCATAACTCTCACAGAAACAAATCGCAGCCCCAACGTTCTTCATTTCTACTGTCCCCATATGACCCACTGCATCCTGTTTTGTTTTTGTTCTTTTTGGACAAAACAAGTTCCTTTGCTTTTGGCCATATCTGCTTTACCCTTTGTGTTTCTCTGGGAAGTTATTGGATGTCACTTTTGGATTCATATATCGCGTAGAAGTTACTAGATATTTGTAATGAAAACTATATTCTTAATGACATGGTTGAAAGCAGATCATAGCTGGTGACCCGGAAAATACGACAGAGACTTGGATGAGCAATGCATATAGTTTTGGAATGGTACTGTGGGAGATGGTAACGGGAGAGGCGGCTTATGCATCTTGTTCGCCCGTGCAGGCTGCGGTTGGGATTGCAGCCTGTGGCCTAAGACCGGATATCCCTAAGGAATGCCCTCACGCACTAAAAGCTCTGATGGTCGATTGCTGGAACAACTCCCCCTCCAAACGCCCAAACTTCTCTCATATCCATAACACGTTGCTCCGCGCCATTTCACGCTAAGTTTGATTTTTTAGGTAAGATTACTATGTACATTCAAATTGTAACACTTAAATCGTAAATTATATAGTATGTATTGATCACAATAGTTATATGAATTGTGTTGGAAACATAAAAGGGGAAGGGTACGTGTAGATTTGGTTTGATACTTGTGTTGTGGCCCTTGAGGCCCCACCTCTTTTGTCTTCTCAAGGCCGAAACTAATGCCTTAAAATGTCATCTCGATCATTCTTCACCATTTGTAAAAGGCATTGTGCAGTAAATGTAAACGACTTGAGGATTTGTGGTTTGCTTTTTGTGTTATAGAACTTTAAAGGTGAAATTTTAGCTTATTAATCTTGATAAGATTTTTTTATCTCTAGACTTCTATAACACAGAACAAAATAAATTCTTACCAGGGACATTTAGGATAGGATTGTATATATGAGTGCTTGCTTAATCAGGTCTCTTTCGTTACAATTTGACAAGAACAACATGTAATGAAAGAGACCTAATTAAGCACTGATATATATAAATCTTAAATAGTAAATGCAATATTAGTAGCTGAGATTCCTTCAACAAACAAAATAACGAATTCAAAATCAAAAGCCAAGCCCAAAAATTCAAAGAAAGATTGGAGAGGGGAACCAATTGCATCAAAACCAAATCGCTATATACGATTTGGGTTGTCTGCTATGCCCGTTACAAAGCGAATCCACAGGCCCATCAAAACAGCAATACAACGAATAATACAACATTACCTACGTATGACGTATATGTGAAAAAGAAGATAATCTCGAGTCCTGCATATTGGGTATCGGGGAAGAAGGAGACATATCATCTTTAGCTTTCGTCAAAGTGGAAGTGGTGGTGAGACACGTGATGCTTTTCAGAACCCACCACTCCACGTGCCCTTTTTACTTGTACCCTCAATCCATAATTATTGATTCTTAGCCATAAACTATCAACTTTTTTTTGTTTATGAGTCTTTCTTTTGGTTTTAGCCCTTCCCTTATTATTTTAAGAAAAATAATATTTTTGTTGTATGTGCGCATAGATAATTTAACCTGATTAACAAAATAAGCTTACATAATAGACCGAGAAAACAAAACAAATTTTAGGTAGAGAATTTGGTGGTCATCATACGTTTTTGTTAGCAGTTACCACTAACCTATAATAGATAAAGTTTTGATTAAAATGTTAAGCAAATACTGTAGTATTATAGCTTTGGTTGTACTTTTTCAATGTTACAGTAATCATTTTGTTCGATGGTCCCGCCTCACGTGATTATTCCTCTGTACTCTTTACTCCCACTTCTCTCTTTCTTAATTTCTTGTTGTCGTCTTATATGTTCTATCTTAGTCATTTAATCTAAATTCATTACATATTGTTATTTTTCCGAAGATAAAGAGGACATAGTTATTATTTTGAAATGTTTTTAAAATAGCATTTTAATTTTCCGTTCTCTGTTTTTAATTTAGTTTCATATTATTAGTAATAATTTAACTAATTATTCGTCAGTTAGAATTGTTTTCGATATTCAATTATTCATAGATAAATTTATATGATATACTTTCGGAAAAGCAAAATTATCATATAACTATTTATTTTCTGTATTTCCTGATTGGTTCTCCTTCAAATAAAGTCTCTTTCTGATAACTTAATCAAATGAAATTTTATGAAAGAAAAAAACATCAAATGTTCTATTAGCCTCATTAACTTCTTCTTGTGCTACCATTACTCAAACTGTCAGCTTAATTTATTTTACATTTATAATACATTCATCAAATTATATCTTTTTGGCGACTCCTGTGCACTCATCGCGTTCGCGTTTTTTTAATTTACCGCAACATGCATTACTCCATTTTTTCATTACACCGAAAACATTAGATCCGATATTGGAAAACAAAAATAGTCAATATAAATATAATACAGAATGAAAAGGATTGTTATGTATATGGCATGAGTTGAATACAGCTGTGTTATAGTATTATCGGAACATAAATTTCATTAATCGTTGCCAACACAATCGCCAGTTTTGTCTTTGACTTTCTATACAACTTATACATAAAAATAAAATTTAAAGGTAAAAAAGCAAATTTATTACTATATGGAGTAGTAATAAAACTTTGACTGTAATTAATCTCATTTATAATCTTTCAAATGTCTTGTTTTGCCTTCGAGGAGAAACCAAAACGAAGATTGAACGACACTTGTATTCATTACTTGTCAGTTTTTGGTTTGTTTGTCTCGAGTGAAAGAAAATTCATAACGTTCATCCATTTTCTCAAACCACTTGCCCAATTTAAGTATCGCTTAACCACAAGCTGACACGTGTCATTTTTATTTTAACTTTTATTTTAACTATTTCTCTATTTTACTTTTTCATATCCTTATTTCTAAAATCAATATATATAAAAACAATAATTTCTATTAATTACATATTTAAAATCAATTATTACAATTTGACAATAATTTAACAAAGAAATATACAAAAGAAATCAATTATTATAATATGTCATCCTTCATTTTAATTATTTATCTATTTTACTTTTTGATATTCTCATTCGTAAAAGAAACATAAATAACAAAAAAACATATACAAAGATAATAATTTCTCTTAATTGACCATAACTTAATTCATTAATACAATTTACTATAACTAATTAATTAATTAGGAAATTTTCAAATTGTTCTTCTTTTAAAGTTGATTTTCTCTTCTATATAAACGATTACTTTTTCATATTCTCATTTATAAAAGAAACATACTGTTAATTACACATTTAAAAATAATTATTACAATTTGACAATAACTTAAAATGTGTCTTTTCAATATTATTGTTTACTAAGTCTTACCAAACAATAAGTCTATATATAACATTCCTAAAAGAAACATATATAACAAAAATATTTATAAAGATAATAATTTCTCTTGATTGACCATAACTTAACTCATTAATACAATTTGCAATAACTAATTAATTAATTAGAAAAATTTCAAATTGTTTTTCATTTCACATTGATTTCCTCTTCTTATAAGTGATGTAATACGAGCATATAACCCCTAACAAATGTAAGATAATTATTACAATGCAAAGTTTAATTTTTTTTCTTTTTCAAGTTTATTTTTTACTTCTATATAAGTGATTTAGTTGTAGCATATAACATCTCACGAATGTAAAATCACTTTTTTATAGTGTTATATATATATTAATTTTTATTTTTTTTCAGGTTGATTTTCTCTCTTTTATATATGTGATGTAGTAGGGAACATAAAATCAATGACGAATGTAAGATCACTTCTTTAATGTAATATATATATATATTAATTTATCTAAATTAATTAATGTTTACCTCCTAAAAATTAGAATTTTTTCCGTATGTCTTATTTAATTTCATTAACTAAATATAACTATATATCAACAAAACAAATATAACTATACTAATTTAAATAACATCACAATCTTATATAGTAAAAAAGATTTTCTCATATATATATATATATATATATATATATATATATAAGTGTTGTAGTTGGGAGTATAGAGTCAATGACAAATGTAAGATCACTTCTCTATTTTTCCATCTTATGCTTTCAATGTAATGTGAAAAGCAATGTAAGACTTTTTTATTGGACAATCTATATGAGTCTCTCCACTTCTTCTAAGATGACTCAACTAAAATTTAAAATTTTTTTTTTTATTTATACATGTATTTTCATCATCACAATTTCATCAAATTCATTTCTATAGAAATGTTAATTAGTTTTGAAATATATAATAAGTTGTAAAAACTTTGTGAAATATTAATAGAAATATAATTATTAGAAGACGATCCCAAAATACAAAAACTATTAAACTATATTATTTTAAAATAATTAAATAATAATGTAACTATCATTATTTACTTTAGTGTATGGAGAAAATAGAAACATGATATATGTTGTAAATTATAAAATTGTTTTACCTAAGCAGAATGTTCAAACGACATCTACATAGATTAATCATTTTGATATATATTATTTATATAGTGTTGTATAATTTACTACATTTGTTTAAACTCACTTAACGCGTGAGACCTTCCCTAGTATTATTATAACGTTCAGTATAGTATTTTTAGTGTATAATTACATATGCAGTGTAATGAATGTTCCTGCAAATCTTTGGGGTTTAATTCTATGTGGTACGTCCGTTAATAGCTTCCGACCTATATCTTATTATATAAAAGAGAGTTTTCAAAAGTTAGTAACTCATAGGATTTTGACACGTGTCATGTTAATCGATTCAAGATTTCGACATGTGACAAATTTGAGAAAATGTCAAAAATTATTATAAGGAAACTATAAAAAATATAATTAGCTACCATTATTCGGTAAATAAAAAATTCATATAGAAAATATACAAATTGTTATTTCTTAAAAAATGTAAACTTCTATAATTAAGAAAATTTAATTTTAAAGGAAAAAAATTGTAAATATTGAATTCTATAGAAAGTATACAATTTTTTTTTTTTAAAGTAAACTTCCATAATTAAGAAAAACTATAATTTTTATAAAAAAATTGTAAATAATGAACTCTATAAAAACAAAAATAAAATTTCTAATTCTAAAGGAAAAAGAATTGTAAATATTCAACTCTATATAAACAAACAAGTAGTCTCATATTTTCTCAACAAACAAAAATGTTTTCTTCAAAAACACCATCGTATCTCCAATTTCATTTTATTGGTAAATCTTTTATTCCTTTTATTTTATTTTAAAAATTTATGTTAATTTAATATTATGAGGTTGTTGTGAAATCGTTTTACTTATAAATTTTTTATGATTATTATTTGTTTCTCTAATTTTGGTTTTATTTTTTTCTATTTTTCAAAAAATTTAATTAATTTATTATTATGAGGTTTTCCTAAAAAAAATTATTTCTATTTTTATGATTATTAATTTTTCTTTAATTTCTATTATTTTTTCTTATACTTTTCAGAAAATATCTATCATCCAAAAAAAAAAGAGCAAATAATTCAAAATAACAACAGTAATTTATTTTTAGGTTGGTTTGAAAACAAAGATCAAATATGATTCAAAATAAATAAATCTTATTCAAATAAATATAAAACAAACTATATATTATCTAAATAAATAAATAATTATAAGTTTGTTAGGATTTCTTATGGGTGAATGATTTTGGATAGGTGTTCTCAATATTTTATTATATATGTATATTTACGGGTAATTTAATTTAATTTTTGTTTGTTTATTTATTTTTTACGGGTAATTTCCAAATATTAATTTTTTGTTTAAATTTAATATTTAATGATATATATATATATACTTTAGAATTTCTAAAGTATGATTATTAAATTGAAATTAGTTTAATAATTTTTAAAGTTTGTAACTCAAGATATCACGATACGTGTCATATTTATCGGTTTAAGATTTCAACATATGTCAAAGTTGAAAAAATGTAAAGAATTATTATAAGGAAACTATAACAAAAGATAATTGACTATAATTTGGAATTCTATAATTAAACAAATGACTAATTCTTAAAAAGCATAAATTTTTATAATTAATTTTTTTTTGTAATCCTAAATGTTTGAATAAACAAATAAGTAGTGTACTTTCTCAACAAACAAAACATTTTTTTTTCTTTCAAAAACACCATCTTACATTTAACTTCATTATATTGATAAAACATATATTCCTTTTAATTTTATATATTTTTATGATTATCAATTTTTTTCTCTAATTTTGGTTTGTTTTCTTCTATTTTTCAGAAAATAACTATCATCCAAAAGACAATGGATAAAAAAATTCAAAATATCAACACTAATTTATTTTTATGTCGATTTGAAAAAAAAAGAGTTAAATATGATAAAATAAATCTTCTTCAAATAAAAATAAACCAATATACATATATATATATATAATAAAAATTAATAAATAATTTTAATTTTGTTAGGTCTGATTTTGCATAGATGTTCTCAATATTTTATTTTAAATATATTTTTACTGGCGATTTAGTTTTATTTTTCAAATTTTATATTTTAGGTTTTTAAATATATTTTAAATTATTATATTATAATTCCGCGAATACGTGGGACTTAATCTAGTATATATATAAACTTTATTACGAGTATATTCCTAAATTGTAGAATCAGTTTAAATTTCATGGGGATTTGTGTTCTACTATATAATTTTCTTGTACTTTTAGTTAAATGAATTATCAAAAAGATAATGGCCTATCAAGCGAAAATAAATGATTTCATAAAAATGTAAGATTTACGACTTCAAAAATAAAATGCAAAGTATCGAATAGCTTAGCATCTATAGTCAAGATGCTAGTATATGGTTTTGTTAATACTACTATTGTTTAGGATTTTGTAATTCTATAAGTTTCTTAACCATTTCTCCCACAATGTACAATTCAGAAGTTTTTTTAAAAAATATTTGGTTATGTTATACCGACTAATAAATGCAGAAATACTAATCGGAATCAACCACACCTATATTAATTCCTGATTATCTTTTATTGATTTATACAGTGTTCAACCTACAAATCTTGGAAAATGGAAAACATTAAACAGAATAGTAACTATAATTAGTATCTAATATTTTCACTTAATTATAACCAGTAACGTGAAAATCACCTGTGTTATCACAACCATTCTTGTTTTAACACAAGCAAATGTTTAGAAACCAACACAACAAAACCAAATAAGGAGATTTTCCAACCACTTTTTTTTTTAACCAGGCCTCTCTCTCTCTCTCTCTCTTCTCCCAAAACTCCATTTTCTCTGCAAATCCCAAATCCAAACAAACCCTAATTTTACTTTCCCCAAACCTTCAACTTCTCCGCCGTTTCTACCACCGTCAATGTGGCGGCCGTGGCGTAAATCGTCGGTTAAGATTCACGACACATACTCTCCCACCACCGCTTCTTTCAAAGATATTCACCATCTCTGCTCCGACGATTCACCTTCTTTCCCTTCTTCTCCTTGTCCTTCTCCCAAAAACGCTTCTAGAGTTTTCCACCGAGTCCGTGCAGCTAATTTGATCCTCAAATCCTGGCCAACTCGTCAATCTAATCAGCTCCTCCTCCGCGCAGATTCCGAACCTATCAATCTACGCCGGTCGGAATCAGATTTGAGACAATCAAAAGCCAAAGCCGAGCCAGATGTACGGATTTCAATCCCAGGCGCGGAGAACAGCATCGTCGTCTACTTCACCAGCCTCCGCGTGGTTCGTCCAACGTTCGAAGCCTGCAAAGCCGTTACATCGATCCTCCATAGCTTCCCCGTACGAATCGACGAACGAGATCTCTCAATGGACGCGTCTTTCTCAACCGAGCTGCAACGGATCTTCGGGAAGGACCAGAACCAGACGAAGACACCGAAGCTTCCGCGAGTCTTCATTGGCGGTCGTTACATCGGAGGAGCGGAGGAGGTGAAACAGCTTCACGAGATCGGAGAGCTGAAGAAGCTTGTACAAGAGTTGCCGAAGATAGAGCCAGGGGTTTGTGAAATGTGCGGTGGTCACAGATTCGTACCGTGTAAGGATTGTCACGGTAGCCATAAGGTGCATACGGAGAAGCTAGGGTTCAGAACATGCTTAGCCTGCAACGAGAATGGTCTCATTAGGTGTTCATCTTGTTCCTTTCCACATCTCCACCCTAATTCCTAGTTTTTTTTTTTCTTTCTTGTTTTTTTTTTAAAAATTTTACTACACGAAAAATTGGAATAATTAAATATATGTTTAAATCTAATTTTCAGAAGTTTCCAATTTGTATAATTCGAAATGGAAAGAGGTAGTAGCTTCAGATTTGTTTTTTGATAATTTAGAGGTTCGTCAGAAGAAAAGAAAAATCATTAGATCATGTGATGTGAACGTGATTAGCAGCTAAGTATTATTTGCTGTCAAAAGTATTTGTAACTGTTTTTTCGAATTTTATCTTATATATCTAAATGGTTCCAAAGTGTAAATGGTTCAGATTGGTGAATTGTTATTCTATTTCAAATTGAAGATGTTAATTGCTAAAATACTTAAAAAATAAAAATATTTTTTTTTTTTTGCAAAAAGTAGCAAAGATAAATAATTGATGGTGGGCAACACATTTCTGGCGTAAGACAGAAGGCATAACATATTAGAACATATTACTAAAAATAATAACGATTGATTGTCCACATCATTGAGTTTTTATATCTAGATCAGTTTTCCCCAAACTAGGTGAAATATGTAACAATTGCAAAGATTATTAGTTTTTAACTTTTTATTGATTGGTTTTGTAAATGGGTGACCCGCGAGAATTTTGTTTGTTGTTTTCTTTTATAGATGCGATGAAAAACTAAGCGATACCATAATTTTCGAGTAATACAAAAAATTGTTGGCCATTGACTATGACATAACAAACTCAGCAAAAGTAACAGTAAAAGTATCAAAACTACATGTGCAATTTTATTTTTCAGTTATGTTCTAGCATAAAACTTTTGATTTATTTTTGTTAAAACTACTGTCTTTCATTTTGTGTGTAAATGTTGGTGGTTTTTAAAAATACGTAACTAATTTATATAACCGGTTCTTCAATTAAACACAAAACCATAAGGTATTTTATAATACCTTTTTTCTCATCTGTAGAGGTTTTGGTATATGTATGTGATGTACAGCTACTCGAAGACTGGTGTTATCGAGCAACCATTGGTTAAACCCATCGATGCTTCGACCATCGAGCCATTCGAGCAGCCGTGTGTTGCTTATGCAGACGTGGTAATATATAGAACATCATTAATAACCATATCTTAAGTTTTTTTTGCAAAAGAAAGAAAAATCTACGTTTCACAAAATCAAGAACACATATATAAGTGAAAGTTTTGGTAAAAGAAAGTGTGACAATTGCGTAAAACATGTAAATAAACTTTTCATGATTCAAATTATGTTTATTTTTCTGAAAGAAAAATCATAAGGAAGTAATGAAAATTGGTCTTTGGGTTTATGAAATTTTTTTTTTCAAAAAAACAGAAGTTGAAAGAGTAGCAACCGTTGATTAGTCTTCTTGTTGTCGTCCTCAACGACGACTTCAACTGCTTCCCCAAACATTCTCTTCCTTGTTCCTCCTTCCTTGTTTCAGAAAAAAAAAAAACCACAGAGCAATTAAATCTCCTATGAGTTCCAATAGACGGTGGAGATTGAATCTCCGAACATCATTCTCCATCATCTTCCTCACCTTTCTTCCTCTGAAACTCAACTCCCGAGGTATGTACTTGCTTCCATCCTCATCTCTTTGTTTCTCGTGTTTCTTTGGCTTATGACAATTCGTTTCCTGAAGAGATTCCACAAGTCTTTGATTCTTCTCAAGATCACTTTTTGATCCATTCCGGAGTTTATGCAAACCGTCGCAGCCTGATTGAGACACCTCTTCCAGGCAAAGATCCTGCCTTGCAAGCCTCCCCACCATCTCCTGATTCCGCAACTTTCAAAGATCCCTTGCCGCCTCCGCCACCACTAGAACGAGATGAAACACCAACCCCTCCTCAAAGTGGTGTGCCAACACAAACACCAGAGACCCCACCTGCTATTACTCGCCTGGCTCCACCTTTGGCTCCACCTTTGGCTCCATCTCTGGCTCCAAATCCTTCGGGACCTAAAAAGAACTCTACCAAGGTTTCTATGGTCGTCGGCATAGTCGTTGGTGTACTCGCAGTCTTGGGGGCATTAATCATCTTCTTTCTTATCTTCAGTCGGAAAATTCCAATCAAGCCTTGGACCAACAGCGGCCAGCTTCAAGATGCTCTTATCACAGGCAAACACACTCTTCAATCTTCACTCTCCGTTTCTTCTCTCTTCATATTGAGTTTCTCTAATTTTGTACTTTTGTATTGTAGCAGATGTTCCGAGGCTGCAGCTATCAGAGCTACAAGCAGCCTGCGAAGATTTCAGTAACGTCATCGGCTCTTTCTCAGACGGCGCCATTTATAAAGGAACTTTGTCCACTGGTGCTGAAATCGCCGTTGTGTCTGCCGCAGCTGGTTCTCGTGCAGCCTGGTCCACCGCCATGGAAACACAATTGCTACAAAAGGTACCAGAACCTCATTTGCATTTTGTCTTGATCAGGGATTGGCATTACCATTGAAGAATAATTCCGCTCTGTTTCTGCAGATGCATAAGTTATCCAAAGTGGATCACAAGAATTTTCTGAATGTGATCGGTTATTGCCACGAGGAAGAGCCCTTCAGCCGAATGCTGGTTTTCGAATACGCTCCCAATGGGTGCCTCTCCGAGCATCTGCACTGTGAGGATTTCATCTTCCCCATAAATCTTATTTAACTTAATACAATCTTTACACTGTTTGAACCGATCTTTCATGGCAGCTCAACACGCGGAGCACTTGGACTGGCCTACCAGACTCAGAATCGTCATGGGAATAGCTTACTGTCTAGAGCACATGCACAATCTCGACCCACCCATCCTGCACACCAGTTTGGACTCTTCTACTGTCTACTTGACTGAAGATAATGCCGCCAAGGTCTCCGACTTTTCTGTCATCAATTCCATCTTTCCCTCTCCAGAAGATTCCTCAAGCAAGAATCTTCTAGAACCCTCATTACTTGATCCCCAGACCAACGTCTTAAACTTTGGTGCTGTTGTGTTCGAAATCATCAGTGGGAAGTTACCAGACCCGGATTCTTTGTTTCTCGAACCCAAGCCCGCAAGAGATATTGTAGATCCGACCCTGAAAACGTTTCAGGAGGATATTGTTGAAAGACTGTTGGAGGTAGTTAGGCAGTGTATGAATCCATACCCAGCTCAGCGACCAACAATGAGAGAGGTTGTGGTGAAGTTGAGAGAGATAACTGGAATAGAAGCTGACGCAGCAATACCGAGGCTGTCTCCACGGTGGTGGACAGAGCTAGCGATCATATCCACAGAAGGAAACTAAAGAGAATGGAGCCGTCCTTTAGGTGTCCCTGCATATATACACAAATGACATTGTGAAGTGATGATCATCTTTTTCTTTCTCTGAATTAAAAGACTAAATACTGTATATACTAAAAAGTTGGCTTTGCATAGAAACCATTGCTAAGATTAATAAATGGCAGTTTCTTTACAGCATCTATGTATTAAAGAAGAAAACAAAAGTTAAAATATCCCCATGAAATATACAAATGGGATAATGTGGTTTATACCTTCAAATTAATCTAAGCCAAAAATGGTGTTGTCAATGGAAGAAGCTTGATCTTTGGATCTGCTGTAGAGATGGAGCGTCTCGGTGTGATTAGGGTCCAAACAGAGAGCAGCCTCGCAGTCTTGAGCGGCCAATGACAGCTTCCCCGTGGCCTCATGGAATGCTGCTCTGAGATGAAGCGTTTGCAGTTCTGGTCTGAAAGCTATCGCCTTTGACAGCTCTTCCACTGCTTCTGTCTCTCTCTGATCATCCATCAACACTGCCACACAGACAATCACTTCTTTTACTACTAGAATTTATACGATGTTAATAGGGAACAGGAAGAGTTAGTTACCGGCAGCTCGATATCTATAGGGATAAGTTCGCAGAGGGTCGAGTGTTGTGGCCATGTCAAGATCCTCTTTGGCTTTTTCACGTTCACAGTACTCAGACCGTTTCTCGTAGGCTGCTGCTTTGCTAGACGCCTTCTCGATCAGCTTTGTCATCTCCTCACACGCTTCTTTACGTTGGTTCTTCAAGAAATAAACTCGCGCCAGTCCTTGATGCGCACGAGTGTGTTTGATCTCTAGAGCGTTTTTATACGCGGTTTCAGCTTGATCTAGCATCCCCAAATCAATATAAATGCTCCCAAGATTGTTCAGAGCCTGCAAAAATATAACAAAAAGATTAATGAGAAAACAGTGTGAATAAGAGAAAGAGAAAGGCGAGATATCAAAATGCCAACCTGTCCTTTGCGTAGTCCATCCGAAGGACATTTGAGGGCGCTCTCTAGAACCTGAACAACGCAAGAGATCTCGTCCGCATCGAGATTCTTGTCAGCTAGAACATAGGCTTTGAGAAAAAATGCTTCAAAGGATCGCTGAATAGAGATTGCCTCCTCAGCTTTAGTAAGAGTTTCGTCCACATAACCCATGTCGTATAAAAGCCATCCTTCGTAGACCAACCTCTCAGCCTCAGAAGTAGCCAAGTTCCGTGCCATTCGCAAACACCTCATTGCAGCCCCTTGACAATTCAATCTGTCACACAGATCATAAAACAATGTAGCTTTTATCAACTCCTGAAAAAATCGCCAATCAGGGTTTCCTTGAGAAACCAAAAATATTCTCTTACCTTAAGAGAAGAAGAGATTGTCTAAACCTCAGAAAGTTTTTGCTGGGATCATTCTGAAGCATCTGATGAACAACAGCCAAAGACCCAACATCATCCACAGCTGACCATCTCTTGAAAAGCCTCACCCAACAATCCGCTTCGCTCTCTACTTCAATACATTGCGCGGTCAGAGCGTCCACCAAATCATCTCTCATTCTCCCACAAAATAAAACATAATTCGGCTCTAAACACAACACTGCTCTAAGATCTCTTAAACAACTCTCGCGGTCACCAATGGCTAAAAACAGCCAAGCCCTCAACTCGAGACATTCTGGAGTAAGCTTGAAGTGAATTAATCTATCAATCTCCTCGAACGCTTCTTTAATCTGCTTCTGTTCGAATTTCATCACAGCTCTGTACTTGTACGGAAAAGTCAATGTCGGGTCAAGTTCAGTGGTGGTTGCTAAATCTTTTAGTTTCTCAACCCCAACATTGTACAGAGACCTCTCCTGGTACATCCATCCATGTGGCTTGTGATTAGAGATGAGAAAGTTCATGAGCTTGTACGCCGAGTACCTCTTCCCTTGTTTATATTCAGTTCTTGATACCCCAGCCAATGAGTAGACATGCCCTAAGCTTGAAGCTAATCTGAAATGAAACTGGGCTGCTTTGTAATCCTTTCTCTCAAACAGCACACATCCAATTTGATGCAAAGACAAAGCATTTTGCAAGTTTGTGCGAGCAAAATCTCGAGTTCTCTCTAGAAATATCAGCATAGGCTCCGTCGTAAGTTTCTCTTCCATGCCTACTTGGCTGAGGAAGTAGTACAAAAAGAACAAACACTCTGAACCCAGAAAAAATAAATGTTCTTTTGCTTCGGAACTGCAGAAGTATCTCATCACTTTGGGATTGTGGAGAGACTGAGGAAGCTCTCTTAGAAACACCTGCAAGCAAGCAGATAAGAGAAGCTCCGTGCGTTCCTCAAACGCATACTCTACAAAGGTTAAAGCTTTATCGAGGTTAGTGACAGATGCAGCCAAGCGAGCCTCACACGAAGACTTCAGATCGTCGCAACAGAACCTGCTGGCTAATCGAAGCAGCTCAAAGACAGTTTCAACACGAAACAGATCAACTCTTTTGATCCTAGTGTATATATTCAGTGCCAACATTGCCTAAATTGAAATGCCATTATCCGAGAAATCAATATCAGAAGTTCTTGATTCCACGAAAGAACCATACAACATGGCCTCAAACGGTCGCGAAAGCGCTGCGATTCGCGACCTAACGCATTTAGCCTTCTCTGAACCTACACAGAAGGAAAAATCACTAGCCTCATCTAGACCCGAAAACTCATCAGCCCTAGAGATTTTAATGTCATGCCTACCAATGTCCTCCTCATATTCCGTAGAGCATTGACAATCCTCGTCGACTACATTCAAATCATAACCATGAGTCAAACTAGTCTTAGGACATTCAATAGCAAAGCCACTACAGTCCATGGATTCAACTCCCACGAGTTCGTGTTCTCTCCTATCAAATCTCAACCAAGCAGACAAAACAACCTTACAAGGGACATCAATGGCGTGCCTCCTGGCATTGAGCAAGCACCTGCGCAAGAGCTTGGCATCACCGAGACTGCGTAGAACAGCATACTGCTCAAGATAGAGCATGGACGTCTCGGATTCCGAACTGGACTCGATTCTCCGATATAAATTCGATAATGACTCCACCAAGTCGATAGGTTTGAGGTAAGACTCCAAGGGAGGCTCGAGGAGCTCCGTGGTAGGGAACCCATGAGGGAGAAGTGAACAAGATTTGGATTTGGAACTGGATTTGGGATGCCCTAAGAACTTCATTCGAGGGCTACCATTGTTGCTGGTAGAAGGAGAGTCCTGTGAGTTAAAGGCGTGGATTTGAGTGCTCTTAAATCTCTCAAAGAGTTTTAGATTGCGCATTTTGCAAAATCACAGAAAAGAGTTTGATTTTGAAGAAGAGAGAGTAAGAAACAAATCGAGACGAATGGAATAAAGATCGAGATGGATTCAATCGAGTCAGGTCGAGTTTGTCCTAACTTTGGTTTCTAGTTTCTGCAGAGAGAGAGAGAGAGAGAGAGAGAGAGAGAGAGAGAGAGAGAGAGAGAGAGAGAGAGAGAGTTGAAAACAGTCGCTCTGCCTCCGGTGACAACACACTGCTGCAGAGACAAAAGGAGAGAGGAGAGAGAGAACAAGAAGAAGAAGAAGACGATGAAGAGTGATTGTGAATAAAATTATTTTTTTTAAAAAAAAAGGTCAATAATTTGGGGAGAAAAAGAGAGCTTTTTTCAAGTAATGGCGTCGTTGATTCTAAAAAAAAAGGTTGAGAATTTTTCTCCCTCCACTGAGTCATTGCAAACCCAAAAACCATATTATATATAATGTGTAAGAAATGGAGTCATTTCTCATCTGTCTTTCCTTCTTTTTTTGCTTTTTTGGGGGAACAGTTTAACGAACTTCACTACTGACTACTAGTTGGTGGTTCCAATGGGTGCGGTACGAACCAGACCACTTCACTTTTTATCTTTTGTTTCTTTGTTTAATGCTGTTTTTTTTTTCATAATTTGAAGATATTAATACTTTCCTTCTTCTTATTTCTTTCTTTGTTAACTCATAAACTTCCATTAAACTGATATTTCGAATGTTGGAAGAAAATTGTTTATTTTAGTAAATTTATCTATATGGCTGTAATTTGTGAAAGCCTTGGATTATTTAAGAGATATAATATAATTAAGTTAAGTTTTAGAGAATATAATAAATTTCGTTTTGGTTATATAATTAAAACAAGCCTCTCTGACTATCCAACGTCATGGTTCATTCATGTGATGCCAAGATAGGTTGGTTAACTATTTATGCGGTCTTATCGGTTATTTCTTATTTAATTAATCGAGCTTAACATTTTAAGAGTCTTATGTTGATATCAACTAATATGCAAGAAAATTCAATTTTATTGGTAGATTAGTTGTGATTTAAATGACAAGCAAAGAAGTGGTCTTGGATTATGTACTTAAAACCATTTTCACAGAACACGATTTAAAGATTCAAATCATTAACTATTTTCACAGAACACGACTTAAAACCATACATCTATACTTAAAATCATAACAATAGAAATTTTCTGAAACTTCATAGTTTTAGCTTTACTAGTTCAAGTTTTCTAGTCTCTAATATGGATTCGAACCAACAACTACAGAACCGATTCTGATGTTATTTTGCCCGCACACCTGGAAAACACATGCAAGTGTACTTTTTAAAGAGATAATATACACACCAATAGCGAATAATTGAGGATTTTTTTTCTTTCACCAATAAATAAATAATGAGGATTGTTATAAAAAATAATAATTGAGGATTAGGTTGGCATTATTTGATGAAAAATATTGAAGAAAATCTCAAACACTGAAGTCAATTAAATAAAAAAACTGGTATGTTTTTTTTGGTGCACATAGTTGCAGAATTGAAATATAAAGAATTAACAAGGCAAGAGACGTGTGGTCATGTGTCTCGGCAACCCATGTGAGGGAATCTGAATCACTTTCCTTTGCTTATCAAATCCGAGTTCTTGCACAATAATTAAATTGTCTTTCTTATAACTGATTAAAAATGATTTGACGGGAAAGCAAAATCATGAAAAACTTGATATTCTGACTCTAGAGTCTACTAACCTGCCTAAAATGATATAGCAAATATAAGCCCAATCTAAGCCCATAGTTTCAAATTGTGTGTGATTCGTCTGTTTAACCGACCGGACCGGCTTGGTTTACACTAATTTATGTCCTCAACCCAACGAAGTGAGGCATCGACTTGTTCCACGACCCGAAAACATAGTTAATTTCTGTCTAGTCTCCACTGTTCGAATCCAACAAACCTTTGTGCCTTCCCTATCAAACACAACCGAAAACAAAATAATCAAAAACCAAAATCACACATCTGGTATCAGTATGATCTACTAAAGTGGAGAGATAAAAAAAAAAAAAAAGTAAGAAGTAAAGGTGAAACGAAAATAGTAAAGAAACACCACTTATGGGGAAATAAATAGTATAGTATTAAGAAACCAGATTTGGTGTGCTTGAGCAACCAACCACAATCCACAACTAACAAAAATTTAATGAGATGAAGAAAAGATTAGATGAAAAGGTCGTCTCTTGTTGTGTTGCAGATAATGGCTGCTACTACCTCTTCTTCTTCTTTCTTTTCATCTCCTCCTCTTCTTCTTCGCTCTGCTCCTCCGATTCCACGATTCCTCACTGTTCGAATCGCGACAAGCTCTAGGTTTCCGACCACCTATTTCCGTAGGTCTTCACTCGCCGCCGTGATGTTTCCGGCAAATTCGGTTTTATCAGATTTAAGCGCGTGTGGGATCTCCAGCATCGTCGCGTTCTCGTGCCTCGGTTTCTGGGGAGAGATTGGCAAGCGTGGCATCTTCGACCAGGTCGATTTTTCAATTCTCACTTATATACTCGTTGCGTCGATTCCTTGAATTTTGTATAAATTTTTGTTTTCAAATTTTTACTCGAATCTGCAAAATTACTGGTAGCAAATATGAACTCTGAGTAGTAGCTTTATCTAGTAATGGCATTAATGCCCGAGTCAAGAAATTATAATGTGAGTGTGGAGACGCATTTGTAGTGAAGAGAAAAGGTAAAGCAACCCAATTCTGGTACATTAGAGGGGAAGATGTTCTGCATTGCTCAGACACCAATTTGGGGATGAATTTTTTTTTTTTTTTTAAATAAATCTGTGCGTATTATCATATCTTGAAAATTCGACCATATATTTGGTATATCATTTTTGGGTTTGAATGTTACATGATTTGTTTGCTATGCTTTTGGAGGGATTATTTTTTGGTATGAGTCTTCATATATGCTCATTTTTTTGACATAGCTTGATTTTTTCTTTCTCTTATGTAACTTTTTTTTCTTCCATGTAATTTGGTTAAGAGTAGAGGAATGATAGTTAGCTTCTTTATGTTGGTGATTACCAAATATTCTTTAAAGCATTTTTGGTTGGGGGAGCACATTTATATGCCTTTGGCTACTGGATTTTTGTTTCTCTGAACACATTCATGGCTCTCTGATTCATGACTGACTGAAATTTCATGGTTTTATTGAATGAGGCATTGGTTTAGCATATTTGGTTGACATTGGTGTTATTTCTTGTTTTTCAGAAACTCATCAGGAAGCTTGTGCATATAAATATTGGGCTAGTTTTTATGCTTTGCTGGCCGCTGTTCAGGTAATATGGAGTGAAAGGATCAATTTTGACAGACCAGCTTGCTTTTCTGCTTCACCAGTTTATTCCAATAACAATTGTTTCAGTTCTGGAATCCAAGGAGCGCTTTTCGCATCTCTTGTACCTGGACTCAATATAATAAGGATGCTATTACTGGGCCTTGGAGTGTACCACGACGAAGGTACGATCAAGTCAATGAGCAGACATGGAGATCGCAGGTAGCTGAATCTGACAAAGTATCTGTCACATGTTTTTGAACTAAATCCAATCGCAATATCCAACCATCTCTTAGAAATCTTGGTTTCTATGATTAAGATTTTGTTCCTCTGTTTATATTTGCTTTTGTCACTTCACGAAGTGTATAGTCGCTCTCTGCATCAGGGAACTACTTACGGGACCTCTATATTATGCACTGTCGATCACTGTGGCCTGTATTTTCTGTTG
The DNA here is from genome assembly GCA_004349715.1 of Crucihimalaya himalaica. Lineage (NCBI taxonomy): Eukaryota > Viridiplantae > Streptophyta > Magnoliopsida > Brassicales > Brassicaceae > Crucihimalaya > Crucihimalaya himalaica. Next base: position 5,146,348 of record SMJT01000001.1, read on the forward strand.
GAAAACATCCCCAATAGCGATTGCGGTAATATGCAACCTTTGCGCAGGAGATGGTACCTACAGTTAGCTCTGGTTTGATATATTAATATTAGCTTTGTATTGGGAATTTGAATCCATTGAATGATGAATCTTATACACCATTTTCTGTTAAAAGGTATGGCTGACATCGTAGGGAGGCGGCTTGGGATAGGGAAGCTTCCTTACAACAAAAACAAATCATTTGCTGGGAGCATTGGAATGGCCACCGCCGGGTTCTTAGCATCTGTTGGGTATATGTACTACTTTGCTTCATTCGGTTACATCAAGGATAGCGGGGGAATGATTCTTCGTTTTGCCATCATCTCTATAGCATCAGCTATTGTGGAATCACTCCCCATAAGCACCGACATTGACGACAATCTCACCATCTCCTTAACCTCTGCATTGGTTGGTGTTTTACTCTTCTAATAATGCACTCTCTTAGTATCATCAAATAAAGGGTCGAGCTTGGTTGCCGTGATGGAGGTGAAACTGTATTAATAATTCCCATCTTGTATATGTACGTACTGTATTAGTTAAAAATCTCATATCATTGTTGTCATCGTATCTTATTTTTCATCTGCAATTGCAGTTGGGTACAATGCTGTAATGTTATATCCATCAGTGAGAAAAATGATGAAGAACAGAAGATTTTACAATTTGTAATAGACAATTAAATACGTGCTTGTTAGTTGTTTGGCAAGTGGCTATTTCGAAATCGATTGTTTGCTTACAACTGGTGAGGGCTTGAGTGTTCCGCTCCAGGAAGCCTCTTCTGACTGGTCGGACTGGTGACTGTATCGGCGTTTCAGACAAGGAAGCAACACTAGGAAGAGGAGAAAGCCGGCAAAGCTGATGACAAGAACTATCGTCAAGATCTCACCATGCATGGCGTAGTGTCTGTCTCTTGTGAAAGGAAGGCGCTCGGGGTCTTCAGGACTCAAGGCCTCCACCGTCGAAGGTACCATTAGAAAGGTATTCTCTTATTCTGAAATCTCAACTCCAGCTCATCACAGATAAATGGCTGCTTCGTTCATCATCTTTGTTTATCTCTGGGGGTTGTGTCTGTTTCTTTCTCCTCACTGAAATATAGAATTGAACCTGTGCAGAAATTTTGATTAAGAAGAAAACTATGTCACCACAGATGAAGAGAAGAGTTTGAATATTGAGTAGATGGATATATTTGCATAAAGGTTGGTGTAGAAAGTGAGACAGCGACGTTGGTGATTGCGGTACAAAATATGGGCGTTGGGATGATATTACGAGCGACGTCGTTGTCGCCTTTTGAATAAAATCCTTATCGTGTGGCTCCCATAACCTGCTCCGTGACTTTCCCGGAAATTTCCGTAAGAGAGAAGAGACCTCTCTCGTGTCTCACATTCTCTTGTCCAATCCAAAATTCTCACGCATTCTCCAAATAGAAAACGTTGTATTTGGATGCTTGTGTTGGACTGAAAGAGATTTTCACAAGAAACAAAAAAAATATGCAATTGTGCCCAAACAAGAAAAGAAGAAGCAGCCATAGATGTTATAATGGGCCTTGAGATGGGCTTTTAGAAAAATTTCTAGACGTGTGAGCGCGGTTTCTATTCGGTCACGCTTGTCTTTTAGGAGGGGGTATTGGATAAAAGAATTGAAGAGAATTGAAATGTATAAATTTTAAAATATTTTATGAGAATTTAATGGATTCCATTAAAATCTCAACTAAAACCCTGAGAATTTGTCTTTTATATTTTTGCACTTGAATTCTATTAAATTCCATTCAAATGACAATGATATAAAAACTCTCGTAAAATTGAATAACATTAGAATTTAATAGAATCTAAAATTCCATCAATTGAATAACAATAAAATTTAATAGAATTCATAAATCTTGCAATTGAATAACATTGGAATTTAATAGAATTGTCTAATCTTTCAGATTCTATTAAATTCTTCAATTGAATAACCCCTCCTTACTGTTTTAGCTTGGCACTGGGTGTCGTGGCAAGTCATGATTGGTTGTTTGTTTCTCCAACTGAGTGTGTAAAGTTTAATAGATTCAGAGAGAAACCTCTCTCTCTCCCTCCTCCGTTCACCGCCGCGACTCAGCTCTTTACTGTAAGCTTTCTGATTCTATGGCGATTTCGTCTCTGTACTTAAATTTTATGTAAACTGGATTTGTTTGTATGTAATGTATTGTACAAATTGATTTCGAACCTCTAGAAACGAATCTCGTTGATAGTGATCGCATTTGTTGACATCCTCTCGATTATCGGTTCGTATTCCTCCATATCTGGATAAATTCACGTTTCTAGGGCTCGTAATAGGATTAACATCTCTAATTGTAGTCATCTTTTTCGATTTGGTTTTGATTTTTCGTTTTGTCTTTTTGTTTGGCAGACATTTTGTGCATCTCGATTTGTAGAGGATTCAATGTCTGGAGCAGAGGATAATAAATCTTCCCGTGCTGAGGTTTTTGTTCATTTAGTCTCATCTGATGATAAATTGGTTTGCTGTGTAGGGATATGTGTCTGCTATTGAACACAGTTTCATGATCTGACATCATTACTAGAAATCTGAATAGGAAACTAGTAACTTTTGATACACTAGTGTCTCTGGTAGTGAAGAAGGTTTACTTTTGTTCCCCTAATGAGCAGCACTTCAGTTTTCTAGAGAATCTTCTTGCCAATTTGAAAGATATAGAAAGGGAAATTGTTTATTATATCCACTCTCATCTCTTTCTATAAAACTATTAAAATTTCTCCCCTCCTTGTCTAGGTAATTTCCTAGTGGAAACTAAGTTAGAGTTACGTTTCTTTGCTCTTGAATTTTGTCTGCAGCTTTCGTCCCAAGTTTTTCTTGATCTTGTGGATTCAGTGATTGCTGATGTAGCATCTGAGTGTCACCGGGTAGCACGACTAGGGCTTGATCGTGATTTGGAGTTAGTAGAAGAGGAGTTGAGGTTGTCAGTTGAAGCTCGTGCTAAGGTCGCTGATCCTAGCAACAATTTTGAAACCAACACCAAATATGTTGTTGATATATTTGGTCAGACTCACCCTCCTGTAGCTAGTGAAGTGTTCAATTGCATGAACTGTGGACGACAAATTGTTGCAGGAAGGTTTGCTCCTCATCTCGAAAAATGCATGGGGAAGGTGAACTGCTGCATTCCTCCTTTTCCCCTGGAACTATACTATTCCAAAATGTGTTGTTTCATTGACCCTCTGGTCGTCATTTTTGTTTTCTTTGGCAATTATCTAACAGGGAAGAAAGGCTCGCGCCAAGGCGACCAGGAGCACTACAGCTGCCCAGAACCGAAACTCACGACGCAGCCCAAATCCACGATATTCTCCTTATCCAAATTCTGCTAGTGAGCACCAGTTAGCAAGTGGATCACCTGGTGTTGCAGGCGAGGACTGCACAAATGGCACAGTCCGAGAGAACGTGAAAGGAGACTGAGCCACAACATATGAGAGGCTTATACTGAACTGCAATGTGCCTAGTAACTGACTCGACCAGACTGGTAAAAATCGTATTGCTAGGTTTATATTCAATTTGCACAAAGAGAGAAGAGGAAATCGAAAGCTGAGGTTCATAACTTAGCTAATTCACCAGGTTAACAAACTTGGCATGTCAATTACAGAATGAAATGAAATGAGTCTTTTGATATCGATATTGTATTAATAGATCATGCACCATTATGTCGAAATCACAAACTATTATCAGAGAAACTCTGTAGAATCCTCAGTCAAACCGTTCCCACTGTTGTGTTATTATTGTTGAAGTCTTTGGAGCAAAAGAAAAGCACAGACTGCTGGACCCTAGCAAAGGCAAATCTTGTAGACTTGCACTGCAGTTCATGTTACGGTTTGTCGCCCTCTGTTTGTCCAACGATTCCACAAAGCTCTGGACAGACAGATCTGTACGGAGGAACTCAAAGGCATCATTTGAATGCTTTTTTCAGACAAGAGGCAGATGACAGACAGAGATTTCCCAGGTAAACAACTTACTTCTTTTTTTCTCTGCACTTTTAAGCTCTCCCTCGGCTTCAATCTCATCTAGTTTAAGTATTTGCATCATAAGCAACTCTATAAACACCACAAACTCCTTTTCTGCAGCTCTGATTCCTCCTTGAACATACCCCTACAACGACCTAAATGGATTGTCGTTTTAGTGACACATTCTTGGTAGCATAGAATGTTACTCACAAGGGGCAACCATTCATTTTGATTACTTATCCTTAGGTCGAAGGTTCGAACATTGAAAATCTCATTAAGAGCGTAGTCATGTCTTGTATTGTACAGATTTTACAGGAAAAAGACAGTTGATTGAAGAGGAATATAGAAATAGGTTCACCTTGTTGGAAAGCTTTATCAACCTCATCAATCACTCCACCGGTTTTGGCCTCTTCTTGGTTTCCCATTCTGCAAATAGTTTAGATTTTGTCTTTGGGGCAGAATTGAGTTGAATAAATGTGAGAGATTTCAGGGTTTATGTCTAAAAGTACAAAGAGTGTTAGAGTAAGCAATCAAAATTCAAAAAGTAAACTTTGAAAACAACCTCTCAGCTCATTTTATGGAAATCATAGTTTGATTGATCACTAAAATATCATAAAAGGGCTAAATGTTGTGGTCATTATAAAGTTTACGTTTTTTCATAATTCATCACTCGTTTTCGATATCACTTTGTTCTATCGATGTATGTACATGAAACTGACTAGTCTTAATAAAACTGCAAAGCAAAGTATGGTGTCCCACTGAATATGAAATGATATGGAAGCTAGAAGAAGAGGCCAAGAATAATGGAAAATACAAAAGCATAATTTTAAGATTGCAACGATAAGTTAAACAGTAGATGCTTTTGATCCCCAAATGAGAAGTGAGTGATGTAGGCCTCTGAGATTCTCTCACATTTCACTGTCGCTTTCTACGCTTTTTCATTTCTCAAAGCTTTTTTTTTTCTTTCACTTTTTCATCACAACTCTTGATTTTACATGGGATCCAATTGAAAACTAAAAGATAATTAAGATTATATGGCCTTTACTTGCAGCAATATCGATGAAATTAAACAAACGTCATGACGTAATCGTAATCATAATATTCAACCAAAACCTTAATCAAATAGATTACCTCTTTTGTATACATTTTTTTCACAGGAGGAGGCTTTAGGTTATTCATATTCCATTTCCAAAACTGTTCACAACAACATTTATTATTATTAATCTATATATAATATTTGTTACTTAGACGAATCTTGCGTCGCCGACGGGAACACCTTGTTACGCTCCGATCTACTACTACTACAACTTAACATTCTCATCAACGAACTCGAAGCTGATGACGTCATTGACATTGACCTCCAATCACCTCTTGATCCTCCGCCCTCGTCATACACTTCAATTCTAACCTCTCCTTCTCCGACGCCGTCACGACCACCATCTCCGTCTTCAACCCCTGTTTTGTGATCATCAGCAAGAGACAGTGAAATTCTCCGATCGGCTGGAAACAGTTGCAATCTAACTTCTGCATCTTCTTGGACCGGCTTGAGGTTGTCGTCAATAGAGACGGCGAGAACAGGGGATCGACAAAGAGGACAAGTAGAATGAGAAGACAACCACATATCTATACACTCTACGTGAAACCCATGTCCGCAATTTCTCAACTTTCTTCCAAAGTCTCCAACTTCCCACAAACCCAAACATATCACACACTCCTCTTCTTCTTGATCCTCGTCATCTTCGTAAACGAACAGAGGAATCGAAGAAATCACTGACAAATCCAAACCTTTGTCATCGTTTGTAGAAGCAGCAGCAACAGCAGGAGCATTAAATACTCCACCATCGAGTGGGACAGAAGGTATGATTCTTGTTGTCGTCACTGTTCTTCTCCGGTTACGTCGTCTTCTCCGGCGGCGTAAATCTTGATGAGAGGGAGACCAGAAAAAGCGAGCGTAGAAATGGAGAAGTAAAACGAAGAGGACGACTAAGAGGAGGAAGACGAGAGCAGCTAAAAGAACATTGGAGTTGTAAGAAGATAAGATCTTGAGGAAGCTTGAGAGACTGCTTTGAACACTCATTGAGCCGTCTTCTTGGTTATTCAGAGACTTTTCTTTTCTCTCTTGAATCAGCTCATGATGGTTTCTTTATTACTCGGAGGGTTTAACTATATATACATGTATAAAGTAAAGCGTTTACTATAGGGAAAATCAAAATCACGTATTAATACTAAAATAAATAGACAAATATTGAGAACAAAATAAAAAAAAATATTAGTCATTCTCATTTATTTTTATAAACCCATAAAGTCAGGATATTTGGTCAACAATAAATTTATAAATTTAAGAATATTTAAAGGAAGTAACTAACATAGTAGTCTCGAACCAATGTCGTCCCGTAATCCCGTTGGTCATCCTGAAATTTTTATATTGAATGGAAAAGTTATATATATGGATTACATGCATAATCTTTGTTTGGAATATAGATGAAATGTGATGTGTAGAATTAAGTACTTGCATCTGAGAAAGCTGTGGGCCTTTGTCTTTTAGTGTGTTGTGGTTGCAACCAAAATAATAGAGTGGAGGAGGTTGTGAGTTTAAAAGAAGGGTGGGGTTTGTTGTGAGTGTAACTCAATATTATGAATTTATATCCTATAAGTTTTATTAAAATGTTTTATATACAATCGCATATAGGTTCAACCCTACACATCCCTTGTCACTAAATAACTTACAAAATAGTCTCAATACATCAGGTAATCGTCTTACGTTCAGACATATCTCCTATATTGTCACTTAGTATAGAAAAATAAAACGCTTATTACACCAATTATTCATTTCAATTATTTGATTTCTTTAAAGAGTTGTTATAATTTCTTCCGATCAGAACACATCCCCTATAAATCGTGAAAGATTATCATAAGATGAAGAACTAATAAAATTAAACAAATAAGAATAAGAAATGGGGTAATATAATAATAGAAGAGAAGTAGGTAATGGAGGTCACATGAAAGTTAGCTTAGAAAAGAAGGCAAGTAGGGTGAGAGATCGGAAGATTTTACGTGAACATAAAGCAAAAGTAGAAGACGAGGAACGCTATGCAATTTTTTCATCAAAACCTCTTCACACGTTTCTCTATTAATCAATCTTATACTATATATCTTCGTTTTTTTTTTTGTAAAAGCATATATTATAATAGCATATCCATGTACATATACCTGCGAAATATATATTCGAAGTTCATATGACCTAACCACGAGGAGCCGAGGAGGGTCTTTGATAATACTTGTTAAATCTTAAAAATTAAGTGACTCGTCAAGGCGACGGCGTTGACTTACTATAGTATATGATATTCTTTTCACTTCTCAATATTACTATATAATAGTATAATTATGCTTCCTAATTTCGATTAGCCAAGGGTCAAACATGTTTCCACATAATAATAATAATTTTGCATTATTTTACATGTAAGTGCAGGAGAGTGGCATAATAATTGTTGTCAATAGGTGTGAGAAAATGAGTGTCCTTGAAAATGGCAGTCAAGGAAATAATAAGGAAGATATAAATGAAGATAGGTGAGGGCTCTGAGGGATTAGGGTCTATGAACTTTATTGACCAAAAGTCACTCTTCTTCCCATAAAATAAGGATTGCACTTGTGGTTGGCAGCAGCACCTACTCCTCATTTTGGGCCTTTCTTTTTCCAACTTCCAAGCATTTTAGCCTTCTTTACTTCTTTTTTACCTATTTTTTTTTCCTGTTGGTCATGTTGTAATTGCTAGCTTTACGCATTCAGTTCCTCCATTTGGTTTGGTTTGGTTTGAGCATTTTTGGGGTACTCTAATTTGTGAAGAATGGGTCCGAGTGAGAACCGAATTTCATTTATAAGTATTATTCCTCCATATATCTATAATTAAATTATGAGTTTTAGTGAATTTTGAGTTATTATAAAAGTATGGTTCGACATTGATTTAATGAATCTTGGTTCGGTCTGGTTTACTTTCTTTCGCCATTAATAGTAATAATATTTGACTACAATGTACAATTGTATGTAAGAAATAAGTTACCTCTTACATCAAACGTTCAAAAATATATCATACGTCCACTTACTAGTTGTATTATGCAGACAAATATTTGAAAAAGAATACATGCAAGTGTACTTAGAAATGGGACATAAAAGATACAATTGATATTCAAGGCAGGAACAGCTCATGGTCGAACAAAAAAATAAATGGTGAATTGAGACTTGACAGATAGAGAAGTGCTTAAAACATGGTGTTATTGTGGTGGAGCCTTTAGTATTTTGGGTTTAGGGTCCATTCAATCTGTTGGGCCCTCAATTAACTTACTAGTTTTTACTTTCTAGAACCACCACATGAGTGTCCACAACACCCAACATGTCAATTAGGGATTGGAATCTTCTGGTTCTGGTCAATCCATTTCGGATGATTTATGATGAACGCTACAATAATAGTATGATGAGAAATACAGTTATCTTAAGCCAAAACGACAGAGTAAAGATACCATAGAATAGTCACAAAATCAAAAGATTCTCTTTCTCTAACACAGCGTAAAGACTCAAACTTTGAGAGACGACAGTGGGGAAAACTTCTTTCGAAGCCTACCATCATGTTCAGTGCCAAGTAATATATATTATTATATTTTATATAATAAAGTAAAACACTTTGTGATGCCAACAACGAATTTTAATTTGATCACTCCGTTTTCTTCTCTTCTTCCTTGTCATTTTTTGTTTCTTTCTCTTCCTTAGCAGGCTCTTCTTTCTCTGCTTCATTGGTTTTCTCCTCACTTTTCTTATCTTCAACAGAAAGATTCTCAAGTAAACCAGCAGCCTCGTCCCCCTCTTTGCTCTCTTTTCCTACTTGCTGGCTTTCAGCTATTTCATTGAACTTCTCCATAAACGTTTTGCAATCTGTTGATGCAAGACTATCAGTTAGCCACTTCAAAATCTAAAACCAAAGAGACAATGCAGACAGCACAATACCTAGGAGATTTTTCTACTCTCACAGCAAAGCATAATATCGGCATCTTACACACTAAGTCACAGCATAAATACGATTATGGTAATTGTTTAACATCTTACGGATCACAGAATGTTTAGTGATACGACACACAACCTCAGACACCAACTGACCGTTGGACAATTGCCTGAGATATTAATTCCCAAGGCTTTTCAAGAGTTAACACTTTTACTAATGATCTAAGACAACAATGTCTCCCTGAAACTATAGCACGAGGCAACATTCTAAGTAGTGCCACTACATTAGCAGATCGGCTTTTGTTTTCCATCTTAAGCTTTCTATAAGGAATTGATTAATTATATTTCACGGCTACAAATAGAGACTACAATCATTACAAATTAAAGTCTTATAAAGGGTACTTTCAAAACCACCTTCTCTGATTCAATTACCCCAAATTATGACTAGAACATATATGATTCTCGAATACTAAATGTAACAACATTACTCCTAGCGTAAACAAGTATACCGGGAATGAGAAAGCCAGGGATTATACAAGTATACTTACTGTCAATAGATGCAAATCTAATGCAGAAAAGCTCATCCTTTAACTCGCCGTCGGAAAAATCAGTAGCGTGCCATAAACATGACTTTTCGTTCCCACTATGTTCCTGAACACTCATCCCAGACGAAACTGCAGATATAAACACATAATCACACAATAGATACACAACTTTAGCCCTTCAAAAACTAGATCTTTAAGAAGAGAGACGCAGAAATGAGAAGAAAAAGCGCAACATACTGAGGTGATTAGCACAGATCTTAAGGGTTTTAGATTGTCTCATAACAAGTCGAACTTTCCCAGTCTGCTTATGCTTCAACAACTTAACAGTTCCAGCTCCTCTCTCCTTCCATTGGTTCCCATCTTTATCGAATCGATACATCTTCGATTTCCTACAGATCAAAAACCAGAAAACATCTCAATCAAAACCTAACCAGAGCAAAGGAACAGAAAGAGTAAGAGAAATAGTAACATACAGATCGAGAAGAGCGTCTTCATCTTCCTCGCCGGTGGTGACAGCAACCTCTTCAAGCCTGACGATCGGAGCGACCTGAGCTCCGGTGTCTTCATCTTCGTGGACTTCAGCTTCCTCTTCACGGTTCTCACGCTCTGGCTCGGTGCTCGCCATCTCTCTATCGAACTGTTGAAAGTGTGTGTGCGTGCTCTGCAACTCTGGTCGTTCTTCAATTGGGGGGAGAGAAGAAGTTTCGAGAACAAGAAGAGAAATCGGGAACGAGGGTTTATAAACTTTATATCCAAGTTAGGCTTCAGGCTTATCTAATGGGTTAATAGGCCTAAACATCGGCCATTTAAGACCATTAAGGCCCAAGTTCGACAATACTTGTTTTTGGTGTGTAATGTACATATGCCTTTTATCGTGAATCCTGACCAGTTTATCCACAAAGACATATACAAGGTAGTGTACACAACTACACACAGTATTCGAATAATATATAATCTCTTTAGAAAACTAAAAGTGGTGAATATTTTTTCTTAGATAGATAATCTCCATCTTATGTCATAAATAGTTATTCTTTTGTTGTATACCTTTTGCCATAGTCTTTTTCCACTCTATCTTTAAAATTATCACTTTTTTTTTATAATACATGAACAATGAAAACCATGATACAACTGGAAGATAGAAAAAAGTACCATCCCGGAAAAATCATACAAAAATAAAAGCTATAATATATGAACATAAGAATACAACGTACATGTACAATATAATATACTACATGGGACATTCGCTGGATCAACCGCATGGTGAATTATTCTCTCTTCACTCTCTCATATGGTGGTGTAGACAGTAGACTTTAGTGCTTCACTTCAGGGATTCATTTATGTTGATGATCTACTGATTTGTGGAAATCATACACGTATGATTCGAAGTTTTAAGGATTACTTGGAAAAGACACGATTGAAATATAAAACTTAGAACTAAAGTCCGATATCAGCCGATACACTTGTTATCAAGTCTCAAGAAATTCTCAAAATGGACAGAAGCTGGCACGGAAAACGCTTCGTGGACTCGTGAACATCAAACTCTTGCTGGCCCAAGAGTAATTGTAATTCGTTTAGTTGGCTTCGACTATGTGGCAAGAAGATGTAATAAAAAATGGTCATGCGTAAATGACTTGTATAAACTGACAACGGAACTTTTGTTTATATCATCATCTTTCAATTTAAAAGGGTACATATAAAGATAATTGAAGCTACGTGTTACTATTGTCAAATCTACCAATTATTAACATTTAAAAAATATTCGTGTTTCTGATTCTTTGGGGTATCAAAAGTATGGTCAATGATATTAACTGGTATGTATGAGTTGTGTCAGATCACATATGAATCATCAACGGGTTTAAATCCTCAGCCAGGGATAACTGTATTTTTCATATTTGTGCTCATCATCCACAACCCAGATACCAAACAACCTTATCCTACTAAAAAAATCAGACAGAGGCCTCAGACCGTCCTAGTCAAGAAGATATCATTTCAACACTCTTATTGAAATTTCAGTAACCATTATATCAAATCATCACCAGCCTCTTATCAAATTAAACAAAAACCACTTCAAGCACCAGAAAATAAAATTATCAGATCAAAAGAATGAAGAACTCAGTCCCTTAGATGTTCATAATGAAATGCGATCATTACCGCAATCATTACAGGTCTGTAAATTGACTCATCACGGTTCTTCACAATGACATATAAAAAAAAATCCAGAAAATAAAATATAGTTGCTCAGATACGTTCTCTCACATCAACATCAACGAGATTGTATAAATACAAATCACGGACGATTAGGGAGAATAAAAATTAAACATACAAAAGCAACACGATTGATTTTGCTTCAAGGGAACGAATCATATGGGAACGAACAAATCCACATAGACTATCTGATGAAGCACAATTTCAATTCAACAATCGTTAGAAAACTTGAACCAATGCCAAGACCAGAAACAATAAGGAGAATCAGTGAACTGTGTTCATATTGCCACTGGTAAAACCCAAGAAATCGACATAATGATTAGACAAAGTAATTGAACTTCTTCTATTTATAAAGAAAGGTTCTGAGGGAAAAACCCTAAAAGGCTTTTCAGTAAGCCCATTGAGTATTTTTAAAAAGCCCAATAAGGGAATGTTTTTTTTGGTCGTCGCAAATTTTTAGCTGAAGTAGTGTTTTGTTTTTTCAATAATGTTGTTGTTACTCTCTGCTTTGTTGCATGAAATTAAAATTATAAATCATTAGAAAGAAAATTTCCTCAAAAGTTTATACAATTGACTGCCTCAGTAATCTTAAAGATTCTTTTCGAATGTGTTAAAAATATTACTAACCGAATAATTTGATGGTAGAAGATTAAAAAACAGGCTAATAGAAGAGAATCGTATACAATAACTGATTCCATGTATCAGGTAGACCAGGCAAACACCAATGGCTACAATCTGACTGGTCTGGTCTAGACCGCTGTGAACCGCTGATGAGACCGCTGTAGACAGACGGATGACCGTCTTTTCTGAGGGAAGAGAGGAGCGTTATGTCTAGAAGAAAAGCCGGATTATGCATTCCGTTAAGCACTTCAACGATCACTGATCTTAGCTGATCTGTGTATGAACTCACTGGGTAAGCTGCTCCTGTGATCGGTTCTGTTTCTCCGTAGCAGTTCTTGGATCCTGAAGACGATGATGCCGCCCAGTCACTCGGGCTGATCAATTACAAAATATATGTACAAGTGGTTTTCAGGACTTCATTTCAAAAACATCATAAGCGAATTCAAAATTAACAAGAGAGAGAGAGAGAGTTACTTGTCGTGTGTTGGAGAAATGGAGAGGAAGAAGACTTGGGTTCGGGATCTATCAACGTGGGTTTCGACCCAATACGCCCAAGTACGAAGTGCTTTCTCCATTGCAACGAAACGGTCCATGTCTTGGTAATAAGAATTGCCTGATTGAATCAAGTCCCATCTGTGTCACAAGGAGATATAAGTGTATATTAGTATTATATGTATATATATATAAAAGACACTTTTGGCAGTGTTAACTTTACCCTTGCATAGATCCGGTGTGGCTCCACCAGTGACCAGTGTTGAAGATTAGAAGATCAGCATCATGCCACGCATTGGCATTGCCAGAGATCTCCTCCAATTTCAACACTCGCTTACCTTGAACAGCATCTATGTCCACCAAGAACGGAGCTTTGTAAAATGACATCGTTATCCCATAATCCTATACATAAAAAAAAAAAACAGTTTCTTATAGCACCTGAGACACAATGTAAGACACTGAAAAATAAAGAAGAAGAAGAAGAGAGCAATACCAAGAATCTGAAGGTGGAGAGAGGAAGGCCTCTCCTCAACTCGATCCGAGTGGACGGCGCAGATGAAACGATGAGGCAGATCAACGACTCCCATTGATTCTTCCCCAATGAATCACCCGCAAACATAATGGTTTTGCCCTTCATTTTCAACAGAAACTCAGCACCATTGAACCTAATTCATTTGTGTAAACCAGAAATTACACACTATTCTATAACCACAAAATAGCAATCGGATAATCTTGAAGAGACGACGCTAAAATAGAATCCTTTCAAATGGGTTGGCGAAAAGGATACATTTTGACAGCTAAACTCGGTCAAAATTTCAGATTTCAGATGAACTCAAACCTCATTACGAATAACGAAATAAGAAGGAAGAAAGACGAGTGAGTAAATACGTGGGTAAATTGCAATTCTGAGGTTGCCATCGATACTTAAGGTAGTCAGAGTCAGGACGTCCGTACATCTTGCAATCGAACTCAGGCTCGACGACGTTGGGACAATCCGCCGGTTTATAGAGAGGATAAGAGTTGTCACGAACCCACGTGCCGAGGAATAGAGAGCACGTGCTCCTGTTCCCTTGGAAACCAGCTGATGGTCTGCTCGAGCTGTACTGGTTACCACTACTACTACTACCAGAGCTTCCATGGCGTTTCTTCAAGCTCAGTATAATGGCTGAAGAAGATTGTTCTGGTTGTTGAAAGAATAGAAGAGCAATAAAGAAAATGGCGGAGACTGAGATGCCGAGAAGATGAAGAGAACCCATCTTTTTGCTTTTTCCCGGAAAACAAAAAAAGGAAGCTGTAAAATAATTGAGAGATGGGAAAATATCTTTACAAAGAAAGTGTTTTTGTTTTGAGTTATTTGATTTTTATCGGTGTTGTCTCTGTGCAAATGGGTATGGGTGTTCACGTGGGTCCTCTTACTTCTGTAAATATTTTACATATTTCAAATTTGTATTATTCAGTGATAAATTCAATATATATATTTAAAAACAACCTTTGGCGAGAAGAAATCTAAAACTTTGCTATAGAAAAAGCTTTTTTCTGGGAGATGCAAAAAAAAAAAAAAAAGAAGCTTTTTTTGGGTGAAGGATTTAATTGTTTTCTTTTGCTTCTGCATATTCACATGATTAGTAGATTTATAAACGCATCTATAATTGATGGCAATAAATTCAAAATAATTTTTTCAATTAATATATGATCGCAAAGGCATATAATACTTACCTTGCTTAATAATATATGCTTCCTCTTTCCAACTTCATACAATAAAGACAATTAAATAATAAATATCAAGTGTCAGAAGAGAGGTAAGCATTTGTTCCTTCATTCTTTTTTTTTTTTCAATTAACATATTTCGACACCTTTGTGGGTTGTCTCCCAACTTGAGATTATTATACACAAACAATAATCGTAAAATCTCAACCTTTCATGTCCGAAGTTTCTAAACATAACTCGTGGAGACAAAGTATCTGAGGATGCTCTCTCCTTGGAGTGTTCATACTTCATGTTAACCTCATGCATTTTGACTTTCTCCGTGTGTAACACTTTAAAATGCGGTTCTTTTTCAATAACCCTTCGTCATGTGTTTTTATTTCCCTGAAAACAACGAAAATTTGATAAAATTTGTGTGAACATATGAACACTAATAAGATTCATGGGTTCTCTGGTCACACAATCAGAAGCCTAATTCATTATCTTTGGACAAGACTAGCTGCCCAGCATAGTCAAGATCTCTCGATACTTGTTTATCAATTCGTGTCTGTCATCTGATAACTTATAGATCTACTCTAAACAGTTTTATAACACATGTAAAACATCAAAGGCACAATTCAATATCAATCAACATGTTAAGGATCCTTACTCTCATGGACTCTCCTATTGTAACCTCTGGACTTCTCTAGTCACATTCAGAAGCCTAACTCGTCATCTTTTGACTCAGCTAGTTGCCAAGAATAGTCGACATATCTTGAAACTTGTTTCTCAATCTTATAACTTAAGGATTTACAGTTATATCCCAGAGCGATGTAAACCATCAAAGGCACAACAATACCACCATGTTAAGGATCCTTACTTTCATGGACTCTCCTATTAATAGCCTCTAGATTTTTATTCCAATTCTTTTTGTATTGGTTAATTCTCAGGACTCATGCAACACATTTGCATCATGTTTTCATTTTCATGTTTTTCTCGTTGGTGTTTTTGACTTAGTGAATAAGAGGAGTGAGAGTTGGAACATCATACTCTGGTGGATTTTTGGTGGAGCTAGACTCCTCGAGGAGCTGTTCTGCCTGATGTACTTCTGATCTATCATCAGAAGCAGAATTGTCTTCAATCCTGAGGATGTCACAGTGTGGTTCACCTAGAGAGACTGCATGATAATCAGGATCTGAAAATTAAAACCTTTTTCAAGATGATTGAGTTTGAGAGCTTACAGGCTGTAATGATAACATAGCAAACAAATAGACTAACCTCATTAACAAAATAAAAGAACATGGGAACTAACCTGTACTTGGAGTTGGATCTACCACGCTGCTCCTGATCAAGGTCTTCTGGCACAGTATTGTTCGTCCAAATTCCAAGAAGGTAAATTTCAGAAAGTCTTTCCTTTCGGAGATAGTCATCTTTGCAAATCCAAATGAGTTGATCCATGTGTTCAGCACGCATGGAACTGCAGGCAGGACCAGCCTCTCAACTCCCAAGTCAATGAGCACCTGGAGAACACAACATTTTCAAGTGAACAGTTAGAGGTCTTCAGGATAAGCAAACAAAGCTTCTTGAGCTGAAGGGGAAAGTGAAGTTTTCAATAGTAAACACCTTTTCGAGTTCATTAATCATAACTCGGCACATCCCCCGCTGGCGATGCTGGAATCTAGTACCAATAAAGGGCATTTCTGCAACCTTTTTCCCAAAAATTCTGAAAATGGAGCAAACATAACATGTCAGGCTAGCAATTCAATAGAGGTTTATACAGGCCACGAAATTCTGGATTTCTGTAATTTAAAGAAACAATTTGAGCTTTATGAAGCCTACCTGACTGTAGCCACAGTAACCAATTCGTCGTTCCTTTCTAGAAGTACCGTGTAAAATCCACTGAAGTTCAAACGTTTGACTTTTGACCTGCAATTTTCTCAAAGTTAAGGAGTCAGATGCAAAAGAATGTAAAAGAAGGTTGTTACATGTAATACTTTATGGTATTCCTTGTTTGTCTCTTACCATCTGCTAAAAATAACATCTTCAGCAAGATCTCCTCCACCATGAGGTCTTTTCACAGGTTCGAAAAGTTCATGCATCACATCAAGGGCAACATTGAGTTTGCAGTGATTTTCTGCCACAGCCTCAATTTTAGAAGCGTCAATACCATATGTATTTGGTTCCAAGGACTGTAACAGTCTCCAAGTTAAATTCTCCACGCCCACCTCTCTCGGTTTTCCAATAAGCTCACAGAGATTTTCGAATATCTGTAACAGCAGTATTTTTACGTAAGAGCAATGCTGAGTAAGGCATGCAGTATATTATCTTAACTGCAGCTTTTATTTTCTTTTGGCTGCTTAGTTAGTCTTCTGATGGCTGTTAATAAACACAAATGGAACACGGGATTTGGATTTATGTACCTCTTCACAGTCCTTGCTGCAAAACCACTTTTCTCCCAAGAATGTATCCAATGAATTACCGACACCATCATAACGCAAGCAGCTAGGGTGATCTATATGAACCACACAGAAAAACAGAACTCAATATCATTTAATATATCTTGTTTACCTTTTGTATTAGCATAGGGAAGAATTCCTTACATTTAAGTTCGCATTGCTTGCAACTGATAAACTTTTCCTCCTTGGCATATTTGCTAGTAGCCTTGAGAATGAATTGTCCACAGCCACCACAACAACATGACGCGCAGAACCAGTCACCATCTGGAACATCCTACAAATTCCAACAAGAACATGTTAAGAGACCACGAGGAAAAGTGGTAAAATTTTAATTACGGTGTTAGTGAATTGGTGAAAAAGATAAAACCTCCAGCCCGAGACAATTTGCATGGAAGGCAGATGGACATCCATCACAGAGAATTAGTTTGCCGCCATAGTGACAAACGGAGCAAAATACATCGTTCTCCCCTTGACGCAGTTTCATCTTCAGAATATCAGGTGGTTGTTGTTTCTTTCTTGTTTTATAGGCTTCTACTTGGCAATCCAAAAGAGATCTTCCGTCATCCAGGAAGATATTGGCTGCTGCTCTGCAGGATCCACCATTAGCATGAACTTCAAAGCCACTTATGGTGAAAATTCTACGGCAACAACTGCATTTTATACCCTCACGGGATAGTTTCCCCTCTTTTATCACAGTGTCATCCTTTTGGTTACGGCATCGTATATTTTCCCTTGGTAGAACCACATTGTTGTCGATGAGCCAGGAAAGAATACTACGTGGACTGTGATTTTTTGAGATGGGAGTTATTACCCGCTGCACTCTTTTGCTTTCTCGTAACACACGGATTTTACCACGACCAATTACTCGATTCTTGATATCCATTAACATTCTTGAAGTGTGTCCCCTTCTCATGCTCAGATCGATATTCCGCAAACCTACAATCACTTCGTCCTTCTTGGAGTTATATCTCAGATTAGGTTTTTGTTTACGCTTACTTTTCAACCTTAGGATGCCTTGAGCTTTTGTTTTTGCCTTGAGCCTAACACTAAGTGACTTTTTCTGACCTGGGAAGGCATTTCTGGGACAGAAATTGCAGCTTTCTCTCGTGAAGACCTCCTCGTTTCCTTGTATTTCACACTCAAGCAAGGTTTCAGCAGACGGCTTTCTCCCTTCACCAAGAGCGACACTTCTATTACAGGCAGGCAATGCTAAAACAATACACCTCATTTCCGGGGTGTTATACGTCTGGTTTTCACAAGACAGAGAAGGAAGCTTAGCCATCCCCAGATTTATCACGGATTCATCACGTTGTTTCAATCTGAAACATACTTGACGAAGAGAATGCTCTGTTAGTCTTCCATCTGGTGAGAGGTAGCGAAACCTTTGCCTTCCAGCTTCGTCTACCATATGTTCTATGGTCCATCCCATATACTTAAGATGATTTTTGACATGTGTGGCAACTGGCTGTGACGGTGACCTGATATAGCTCGATACAGCTTGTGGGCATGATTTAGCATCACAATCGAAAGGATGCCAGCTTCCAGGTTTCTTGTGTAGCATCATCTTCTTATGAGCGGCAGTAGATATCGTGCTGGAAAATTCGGTTGCCTCATTGATGTAATCTGACCTTATGCCAGAAACAGAAGTCAAGACAGACAAGGACTGGCATCTCTGGCTTGCCGGTTTGCAATCTTTGTCAATGCAGGAAAATTGTTGCTCTTGTGGAGCAATCACTAGCACACCGCTGAGACAAGCATTGGTCTCATTAACCGCCTGAGAAGCTTCTTTTAATAGCTTCAACTGAGGGTATCTTTCAGCGTCATAATCACGAAGAAACTGGTTAATGGTGATTCTAAGATTATCATCAATCACCTCCAGCATCAAATCTTCCCATAAATGCCTAGTAGAGCAAGTCCATTCCTGGATCCTCGTAAAACCAATCCTGTCCCGAATGTCATACCAAAGTTGCTTTATGGAAACCGGGAGATAATTATCTTCCTTATATCTCTCAATCAAATCAAGAAACAACCATCTCCCACGACTCTCCCACATATCTGTACCTTCATTCCAATCCTGAGTAATACGTAAAGATTGAAGATCAGCATCCATTTCATCACCCAAATCAGGGAAAAACACTCTTCTTTTGTCAGAACTATTATCGTGGTCGAAAAGGACACCTTCCCACCAAGCTTCACTGAAAAATACATCGACGCAGAGCCCATACACAAGCTTAGATTTATCAACTTCCAGTTTTGGTGGCAAAGGTCTTAAACGTCCGCGGAAAGTATCAGAAACGTCAGTGCAATCAGATTTCAACCCTTCTACTACATCCGAAACATCAACAGTTTCCACAAGATAATCAGTACCATCATCAGAGAGAATGTTATCATATCTGATAGAACGTCGACGTCGCCTTTTCGCTGCAATCACAGTTCCTACATACCAAGAACCGAGAAATCCGTCCTCAAGACTTCTTACCTAAACAAGCCAAACAATTACTTTCCACAATTAAAAGCCGAAGCAACATTAACTACACTAAACAGATGGGATAATAAAAGTTTACCAAAAACAGATGTGCTAAAACTCCTCAAATTGCAAGATATACGTTTGCATCAACCATAGAAACTAAAGAAACTTTAAAGTTAACTTCTAAAAGCTCAATGAAAAGAGCTATCTAGAGACGCAAAGAAAAATCACAACCAAAAGGGATTATAATGGAGAAACAGTCAATGTAGCTTTCACAAAAGGTCGAATCCACCGACTCGGCTCCACGATCAAACCCAAACCTTGAAAAACAGCCGAAATTTATCAAAATCTCCAGACGAAAGGGTGCAAAATCCGAAATTAGAAAACTGAAAAACCCTCTATAAACCCTACAATCAAAACTCAAAAGACCCATGGTGGAAACGGAAAAATAAGGGGAGCTTGGGCGGGACAACAAGCAATGCCTTTACATACCTCTGTTTTTTCACCGACGAGAAGCTTTTTCCGGCGGTGATTTTGTCCACCGGTGCTGTTCCAGCCGAATATCGGCTCTTCTTCCTCCGGCGCTGGCATTGAAAGCTTCGAGTGATTAATTTGGAAAAAAAGAAGGAAAACGCAGTCTTGTGAGAGTGTTCCGAGAGGGTTGAAGAGAAGAATAGTGGGTAAAAGATGAGATTTTGCAGGTACTTGTATGAGTAGCAGCTTTCTCCCCAAGTAACTCTGTACCTATATCAGTCTAATCCCCATTAATCATGGGGATTTAACCCACTAATTTAATAAGCACATTTTTTATTTTATTTTTAATAAACGCGAAAGAAGAGTTAAAAAAAAAAAAAAAAAACAGTCAATCTCATCAATACCACTAAAATAAGTTTATTTTTTAAAAATACCATAACAAGTTTTATTTTTTAAAAATACCACAAAAAAAATTTATTTCCAAAAATACCACAAAACTAAAACCCTCAAAACTAAACCCTAAACCCTCAAAACTAAACCCTAAACCCTCAAAATACTAAACCCTAAACTCAAAATACTAAACCCAAACCCAAATATTTAAGAAAAATATTTGAAGGAATAAACTTATTTAGTGGTATTTTTTAAGGAATAAATTATTTGAAGGAATAAAATATTTGAAGGAATAAACTTATTTAGGAATAAACCTAAACTCTCCTTATTATGATATGTTTGAAAAATAAACTTATTTAGTGGTATTTGAAGGAATTTTTCACAAAAAAATGCGAAATAAGCACATTTTTTATTTAATAAGCACATTTAATAAGTTTAATAAGGACATTTTTTATTTTATTTTTATTAAACGCGAAAGAAGAGTATACAAAAAAATTGGAAATTACCAATTTCACCCTCTTATAAAATATAGCATTCATCGACCACGGTATTTTTATTCTCCGATTTACCGGATTCTTTTTTTCCAACTTTTCCCTCCGATTAAAAACGAGTGAACTTTCTTCCCACACACGTCATTCTAAAAGATAAACCTTTGTGATATATGTATTACAAATTTGAATAACAAATAATTAGTAAATATAAATGTTTTATGGTATGATAGCTATATTTTAATAGTTCTAATTTTGATTTCATGCAATTTTGGTTCTCGACTCAGTCAGTTCAGTTTTACCAAATTACAAATTAAAATAACTAATGATTTATTAGTTAAGTTTGTTTTTATATGAAAAATAGAAATTTCTAATAATTGTAAATAATAAATTTTAAACAATACAGTATAATAGATTATAGATTAGTTTTCATTTTTATTATATGTTAAACAACAAAAAATGATTAGTCCTCACAGTTGCAAATCCAATAGACGTACTAATGGGCCAAACTTAGGTGTTTATTTATGGGCCTTCAGACAGGCCATTATCCTCGTATTGGTGTCGTTATCTATCTGTTCTACTGGCCCAGAAGTGCTTGGCCGCTAGTCGGAGAGAGATATAATTCAGTGGATCGAGGACCATAAAAGTCAAGATGGTCTGTCCAATAACCTTCTGCCATTTGGGTTTTGTCGTCAGCTAAGTCGGCTGATAAAATGTAGCAATGGTTAGTCGCTTTCAGTAGGTCCCACATGCTTCTTATTCCATTCATTCTAGTCAGATTTATGGATTCTCATGGGTCCATTTCCTAATCGCTAATGGTACAATTAGACTTTTCTTCTTTTTTTAAAAAAATGAATCATATCGCACAATATACATATCTAAGCATTTTTCATATTATTGTCCTTCTTTTGAGTGACTTATAACAAAATTATAATATTGATACACATAGGAAAATCAACAGTGTTTATGTTATCCATCGTATCAAGTGAAATACAACTATTTAATGATGAATTTGAAAGAAACAGATCTAATTTGTGATACAAAAATGCTCCGAAAGTAGTAGTGAAAAATTAAGATCTATATTCCACAATAATTTTTTGCATAACTAATTTTATATTATGACTGTAAATCGGAAGGTCAATAATAAATAAATAAAGGGCCATGCACAAAAAAAAATAAGTAATAAATAAATGGGTTGTGTGCTAATGTGAAAGAGGCAGTGGAGCAGCTTCGTTAACGCCGCTGCAAAAAGCATTGATGGGTTCGGTTGCATGCATTTGCATTTGGTTTGGCTGCAACAGTAGTATATATATATTTTTTTAATACATTAAAAATATCGTACAACATTGTCATGGATCACGTACCACTATCTCTCATCAAACCAAATAAATTATTATTAGTATAATACAATACATAGCGACAAAATATACAAAGTTTGGTCAGGTTTGTTCGAATTCTTTCCATTACCGAAATTAAATACACATTATTCTAGTCTTTTAAGATATTTGTATTACCTAATCGTCTTTTTGTTGAAATTGTCGACCGGAAAAAACTGAACTTAAAGGTCAATTTCTCAACTTTATGATAATGATCTCAATTATCTAAAACTTTATTGATAATGTATGAGAATAACTCAAATCAGGTTACGACAAAAAAGTTGCTATCATTCGAGACGGTTCCGAGTCTGTGTATGTTGTAGGATTATTCCGGGGCGGTGACAAACTGATTAAAAAGGTGCGGTTATATAGACAAACTGATTAAAAAGGTGCGGTTATATAGATATAAGTCACAGGCAGTGGTTTTATCTTTAGCTCGTGAATGGGAGAAGAAAAGTAAGTAGATCATTTTAAAAACATGCTGACGATGCATGGTATCCACGTCATCCCACCAAAAACCGGAAAAACGCGTGAAGCGTGACAAAACCGATGAGCTAAGATCCTCTGTGTGATGGTATATCATACACCTTCATTTCCTTGTTTTAGATATTTTTTTTTTACATTAAAAAACTTTACAAAATTCAGATTGGATATACCTTTTTAATTAAGATGGTGAAATAAATAAAAAGTAAAGACGAGAGAGAAGGAGAAGAGAAAGAATGATGGAGATGGTGGTCTGTTTTATTATTTAGTGTAAGCTTCTTCTCTTATTATTTTATTTTGACCTTAAGAAGAAAGTGACAAGGAGAAGACGAAAATAAAACATAATTGGAGGAAAATAAAATAAAATTAGGATTTGTTTTTCTCAATAAATTGAGTAGTTTAAAGGAAGTGAAGAACGGTTTTGGTGGTGGTGGTCGAGAAAAGAGTGCTTTTTTTCTCTGTGATCAGACTTTTCAGAGGTAGAGAAATCTTTTCTCTTTGTTTCTTTGATTACTAAGAAAATCCCAGAAAAATATGAAGAACTTAGGAGTTCCATTAATGGATTGAGATTAGTCACCTAGTAGATATTAGTTTCACTTGAATCCTCCTTACAGATGTTTTATGTATCAAATTTTTACTTTTTTGGGTTTTTTAAAGTTGTTTGTTTTTTAATTGATTTGCTGATTGGCAAATGAGTTAACAAAAGGGGCATATGATTAGTTTCCGATGTTGCAAAATGGTTAATTATGGATCTGTTAAGTGTTTATTTTTGGTTTGGTTTGTTTTTAAGTCTGAACTAACAAACTCTGTCTTCTCTCCTAGCTTTAGTTTTTAATTATTCGTTTTTCTGCAGTTTTAAAATCTGTTTTTATGTTTATGTTTATGTATACCTTTAATCACTAGAGAAAAGATTCATCGTTTTCTATTTACTTCTTCAATTATTTTTGCAGCGAAATCAATAGAGCGGGAAAGATTTTAGCTTTTTTGCCATGGGAGATGATGACCTGTCTCACCTCAAATTCTCTCTTTTGCTCGAATCATCAGCCTGCAATGATCTCTCCGGTTTTAAGTCTCTAGTTGAAGAAGAAGGTCACAAGAGCATTGATGGGTCTGGTTTGTGGTATGGGAGGAGGTTAGGATCAAAGAAGATGGGTTTTGAAGAGAGGACGCCTCTTATGATCGCTGCGTTGTTTGGAAGCAAAGAGATTGTTGATTATATCATTAGTACTGGTCTTGTAGATGTGAACCGCTCCTGTGGCTCTGATGGTGCCACGGCGCTTCACTGCGCTGTCTCTGGCTTGTCTGCAAATAGCCTTGAGGTCGTCACTCTTCTGCTCAAGGGGTCAGCGGATCCTGATTCTTGTGATGCTTATGGTAACAAGCCTGCAGACATTATTTTTCCTTGTTTGAGTCCGGTTTTTGGCGCGAGGAAGAAGGTTTTGGAGCGTTTGTTGAAAGGGAATGATGATTTGAATGAAGTGAACGTGCAAGAAGAAGGAGACAGAGAGGTTGAGGTTGAGGTTGAGGTTGAGGTTGACGTTTCGCCTCCTCGGGGGTTTGAGAGAAAGGAGTATCCGGTTGATCCCACGCTTCCTGATATCAAGAACGGTATCTACGGGACTGATGAGTTCCGGATGTATGCTTTCAAGATCAAGCCGTGCTCTAGAGCATACTCTCACGACTGGACGGAATGCCCGTTTGTCCATCCGGGTGAGAACGCAAGGAGGCGTGATCCGAGGAAGTACCATTACAGCTGTGTCCCATGTCCTGAGTTCCGGAAAGGGTCTTGTTCCAGAGGTGACACCTGCGAGTATGCTCACGGTATCTTTGAATGCTGGCTTCACCCTGCTCAGTACCGGACCCGTCTCTGCAAGGATGAGACAAATTGCTCAAGAAGAGTTTGTTTCTTTGCCCACAAACCCGAAGAGCTGCGTCCGTTGTACCCTTCAACTGGATCAGGTGTTCCTTCCCCACGGTCTTCCTTTTCATCTTGCAATTCGTCTTCTACTTTCGACATGGCACCGATCAGCCCTCTTCCTCTCGGTGCATCAACCACACCTCCTTTGAGTCCTAACGGCGTATCCTCTCCTATGGTTGGTGGAAAAACGTGGATGAACTGGCCTACCATTACCCCTCCTGCATTGCAGCTACCAGGAAGCAGACTGAAATCTGCGTTGAACGCAAGAGAAATCGATTTCTCCGAGGAGATTCAAAGTCTTTCTTCTCCAACTAGATGGAACAACAACACACCCATGTCAGCTGCTGCTTCATCTCCGTTCTCTGGAAAAGGAATGAACAGGCTTGCGGGAGGAGCAATGAGCCCGGTGAATAGCCTAACTGATATGTTTGGGACAGAGGATAATACATCGGGTTTGCAGATCCGACGCAGCGTTATTAACCCGCAGCTGCATCCCAACAGTCTATCTTCATCACCTGTGGGAGCCAATTCTCTGTTTTCGATGGATTCCTCCACAGTCTTGGCTTCAAGAATGGCTGAATTTGCTAAACAGCGAAGCCAGAGCTTCATAGAACGCAGCAATGGACTGAATCACCATCCTACAATCTCTTCCATGACTACAACTTGTCTAAACGATTGGGGCTCATTGGACGGGAAACTTGACTGGAGCGTCCAAGGAGACGAGCTACAAAAGCTCAGAAAATCCACTTCTTTCCGTCTCAGAGCCGGTGGCATGGAATCAAGACTTCCCAACGAAGGGACCAGGCTCGAAGAGCCAGATGTCTCTTGGGTGGAGCCGATGGTGAAAGAGCCACAGGAGACAAGACTAGCTCCGGTTTGGATGGAGCAATCATACATGGAGACAAAACAGACCGTGGCTTGAATCAAAGTTTTGAACTTTCATTAACTGTTCCACAAGAAGCAAAGTCAGAAAGACTCCGAGAGAGGTCGTTACTAATCTATTACATTTTATTTGTTTAATGTTTTTGTTATTTTTCTTTAGAATAAAAAGAAAAAAATCTTGGAGGCAAAAGAGAGTTCGTTTGTCTCTCTCTGTCTCCATAGAAAAACAGAGGTGAAAAGGTTTCCAAATCAAAAGAAACCTTCAATTACCTCACTTCCTTGATTCTTTACTATTCACAATGAGTAATCAATTTATTTTTTCTTGCTAATAACCACTCTGAATCTATATTTTTAGTAATAATATAATTGGAAGACAGAAATGTTTTTTACACTTGTGAAGTTAGGGAAAGTGTTGTAATTGTTTCTTCTAAGAGTTGATCTAAGATGTTTGAGACTATATCTTCGCTAATGATTCCTTCTAAATC
Source organism: Crucihimalaya himalaica (assembly GCA_004349715.1). Taxonomy (NCBI): domain Eukaryota; kingdom Viridiplantae; phylum Streptophyta; class Magnoliopsida; order Brassicales; family Brassicaceae; genus Crucihimalaya; species Crucihimalaya himalaica. The sequence continues at coordinate 5,172,297 of SMJT01000001.1, forward strand.
TTCGAGATTTGAAGCTTTTCCGTAAACCCAATTCGAATCTTCAAGCTCAGATACATTGAGGTTGCGAATCATGAGCCACATCTCTTGGTAGCCATGACATCGGACTTCCGACTCTCTTGATCTACTGGTCAATGTGATGTGAGCTTCTTGGATCATTTCATTACGCTTACTGGATACGGGTTCTGAAGATAATCGTCTTCTTGAAGCGTTCTCTGTTGCAAGGAAACAATAATGCGTTAACTGAAGAAAGAGCATCACAATTTTGAATTTGAAGAATTACCAACCTGATGACGGAGTTACGCGAACACCAGCGAACCGGTCATAGTCAAGAACCGAGACAGGGCTCGAATCATCGCAGCTTCCACAGTCTTCTTCTTCCTTTGTTGATCTCACTTCACAATTGACTAAATCTCCACCTCTGGACCAACAACCATTGCTCTTAATCCAATTCTCCTTCTCGATGTTCTGTCTCAAGTTAATTTCTCTCATTTTTCTTCTGTTCTTACGTTTAACCTTTCTACGCTGTTTCAATTCTCGAATCTCAAGCCTCTCGCGTCCTGGTGAAACGTTCATTGCGTTGATGTTGTTCTCTTTATCCTCTATGTGAGTTTGATTCTCTCTAGTTTCTCGTCTTTTCTTACATTTTCTTGTTCCCTGCTGCTTCAATTCTCCGAAACCCTTCTCATGTTTATCCTTCTCGAAGCTAAGAATGAAGAACTTATCATCTTCAAGCTCAACATACTCCGGAAACTGGTACGAATCCAGAGTGGACTTAACTCTTCTATGCTTCCCCTGAACCGCATCGTTCAAATAATGAACAGAGTTCACAGAACGACTCCTTGAGACGACTCTGGTTTTATCAGTAACTGGAATTGAGTCCAAACCCATGAGCCTGGCCACAGCTCCTGGCTCATCTCCTCTGACTCCGAGTGGTTCAGAGACAAAATCAGGAGACTTGAAACTGGGTCCAGTGAATGGATCAGATGGGTAGGTAGAAGAGGTGCCGGAACAGAGAAATCTTTGAAGAATCAGAGAGATACAGCCGAAAGAGTGAGTCTTTGAGCCGAGTGAGAGCGAAGAAGACGAAGATGACTTCATCTTCATGGTCTATGTGCCTATAGTGTAAGTGTCTCTAAACTAACGTAGAAGTAACGCAGAAGGAAAACAACTTTTCTCTGTACTTTTAATTTTTCGGTTGAGCAACAAAACAAGTGTGAACAAACTCAGAGCGGGATCTTGGATTTGAACTAACTATCTCAGTAAAAAACAAAAACATTTTTTTTTTATGTTTTACTTTTTGTGATAGAGAGCAACAGACAACAGTAGAGATGCTGTGCACTGCACGCGCTTTGACAAGTCAATTCCCCGAGAACTTCATGTCGTCCGGTGCCTCTTTTGTGTAACAACCTCTGTTCACTTTTCTTCTTTTTTCTTTTTTGATTATTTAGCAATATCGAGTTTTGGGATTTTAACATAAAAATGTATAATTAAGTACTGAATTACTGTATCAGATTAAAATTGTTTGGATCAAATCACTTTTCCAATTAAAAGGATTAAAAAAAAAAAAAAGGCTTTTGCCACTACACAGATTTGAACGAATATTTGAAGCTCAAGGCTTATTCTCTTCGTTTTTATGTCTTCGTTCTTTGTCTTCAACAAATATGTCTTTTTATGATATTTGTTGAGCACTAAAGCTGACTGTTTGGTTCATCATGTTAAAACTGTTGTCTCGTGATTCTGTTGATTGTACCTCCGTCTTGAGTTGTTGAAGAGATACTGCGGTTCAAAAATAGTTTCGGCCCATTTTTGACACTTCCCGGTGGGCTTTTTGTTACTTCTATTGATTTAAGTTGGGGGGTGTATATGTGCTAAAGTATAAAAAATGGGGTAATTAAGCAAAACTTTTAAATACAAGGGGTCAGCAATGACTAGGATAGTGTTATTTCAGCATCCAAACAAGTCTTATCTATGCTCTCTCGTTCTTCTCCGATTCGCTTTACACAACTTCCATCGTCTCTCTTGATTCTGTTAATCGGAGATCAAAATATCCGCCATGGATAGAGCACAGTTGATCTTGTTGGGTCTACCTATATTCTTATTTTGTTCGGATCTCTTCAACCTCTTCACTCCTCCGCCTCCTAAACCACAGCCTCACCGTCCCCATCAGCCACCACATATCCCTCACCAGCATCGTCCTGCTACGATCATCCCCGAAACCCTAGATTTCCCTTCACAGGTGAATTTTCTTTTATATATTCGTGTATTTCACTTCTGTTGGTTCCACTTCTGATCTCTCTCACTTATCGCCCTTTGTACGTTCTTCTTTTGTAGAAGACAAGTGGATTAGGAGCAATTGGATATGGAAATACTGTAGAGATCAACTTCTGCGTCTCCTGTTCTTACAAGTAATTCCTGTTTCTTATTTTGAAATTACCTGAGATTTGCAATGGGAGTCGAGAAAATTTGATTGGTTTATGTTCTAACGTTCCTTCTTGTAATTTAGCTTCGGATTTATAGTATTCGAGTGTAGTCAGAAAACCTTTTAACTCAGCATTTAAGTGAGGTTCTCATGGTGAAAAGTGATACTGAGATCATTAGTACACTGCGTAAGAAATGTAAGGCCTAGTTAAAGTCAGATACGCAGTTACATGAACATCCTAATTAACATTGCAATGAGGCCGTTTGAGATTTGGTTTCATAAGGCTAAAAGATTGTTTGCAAATTTCAACCCAGCAAACCTGTCCTAAACAGTAACTACAACCCAATACTTATTGGTACTTTCAAACAGTTGCTGTTGTGTACACTAATAATATTTTCCTCAAGACTTATTCCTGCTGTAATGTGTATGCATGTATATGGTTTTCGAGTTCCCATGGTTTATTGATATAAGTTACCTCATTGCAGTTCATGAGGTTTCTTTTTTGGGATCCCTGATTTTGTTTCTTGATATCAATTCTAAACGAGCTGTCTTCTTTGAATACTCGTTGAGATTTATTCTTAGATGTAACATTTCTTGACACATTAGATTCCCGTTTCCTGTTGATGTATTTAAAAGCTGATACCTTTGGAACTTATCCGCTAAGTCATGACTCTAGCTTTTTTAAGTTTTAACAGTGTGAGTGGTGTTGTGTACATTTTTTTGAAAGCTAGTTCTCTCCAATTACGACTTTGCAGGGGAACTGCAGTCACCATGAAGAAGATGTTAGAGATGGCTTTTCCCGGATTAGATGTGATTCTCGCAAATTACCCTCCACCAGCACCAAAGCGCCTTCTAGCCAAAGTTGTGCCAGTTGCTCAGATGGGAGTTATTGGTATGATAGTTGCAGGTGATCGTATACTTCCCATGATTGGAATTACGCACCCACCTGCGTGGTTCCACTCCTTGAGAGCGAATAGATTTGGATCCATGGCTTCAACTTGGCTCATCGGAAACTTTCTGCAGTCTTACCTTCAAAGCTCAGGCGCCTTTGAAGTTCACTGCAATGGGGAACTGGTTAGTACTTAGTAATTAATTCAATATCAATGGTTCGAGATGATTTCCAGATATGTTAAGTTCAATCAGTCACAGTAACTTGTACAATCTGGTGCTTCTTTTACAGGTGTTCTCGAAACTGAAAGAAGGTAGATTTCCAGGTGAGATCGAGATGAGAGATCTCATCAGCAAAACTATAACAAGACCGAGCATACTCACAGGTAGCTACTGAAGTAGTATCAGAAGATAGAAAAGCTGGAACATTTCTATGAAGTTCCACAAGTATTTCAACACGAGATGGTGTTAGAAATCTCATATGCCAAAACTGTGTCTTTATGTTTTTATTTAATTTACATCAGGTTTAAACATTTCCCATATAGTCTGTTGATGTAACACAACCAGAGTTTATTGCTCTTTGAATCAGTCCTTTTGCATAGACACAAATTGGAAAATGAAGAAATGGTCTGTAAAAGACGAGAGTGATGATTATTTTTGAAATATACAGATTAGAAAATTATAGAAACTGAGGTGACCAGAAACTAAGAATTTCGTATATAAGAAAAACAGAATGCAAACAAGACGAGTTGTGTTCTTCTGGGTTAAACTAAAGGAAAGGTCAGCCTCTACCAGCAACACGTTGAGCCGGAGGAACGCCGGGATTGTGTTTAGGATTTGCAGACGGGTCACCGTAATCCTCGACGTTCACCATCAACGACCTTCTTTCGAATCCAGTATTCTCAAACCCTAAACCCAAACGAAATTAAGACAGATATAAGAAAATCAGATTGAATCAAAAAAAGGAAACAAACGGAAGAGATTCGAACCTGAAATGGAAACAGAGTTACGGGCTAAAGATGTGATTGTGAGCGTCAATAAGAGACACACAACAAGACGAACTACGAAATTCATATCTCTCTGTCTCATCAATTTTAAAGAAGCTTTGGAAGGAATAGATTCGTGAAAGTGGTATACTTATAAAGAAACGACAACTGTGTGTGTTTAGTTGTGTTTATCCAAACTGATTTTACTTCTCAAATCTCTTAATCAATATATACGTTAACTTGTATATATTTTAAAGAAAATAGTAAGTGGAGATGAAAAAGGTCAGAAGAAGACCATGTAGATGACGACACGTGTTAAGGATGAAGGAGGGAGTGGTAGATGACGTGTGCAAAGCGTGGTGCCACGTATGTCACATCAAGGCCAAGCAAGTGGAAGTGTGGATGCACAAGATAGGGACTGTCACTGTGTCATTTTGTGTGTTTAGTCAACGCTTCTTACCACTTTTACGATGTTTCCAATTCTCCCACTCCCAACCTTTTTTGTTGACTTTTTTCTTCATTTATTTCTTATGGCTTTTTTCTCGAACTTGTCGTCAATACTAAGGATATGTATAGTCACTGTTCTTTTATTTTCTTACACGTTAACTTATTATTTAATGAACAAATATGAGATACATTAGTCAATATGACACATTATTAATGTTATAAACGAGAACAAAACATATTCACATTGACATTACAAAGTAAGAAATCAGTTTTGATATTGTTATTTCAATTCTCAAAAGATATCTCAAGCTCCTATATGTCTCCATATGCTTCTCAATAATATCTTACTCACCGCCATAACCCCATATAAAACCTACCACATAAGATGATTGTTATTTTGGCCGGTCTTGATCCTCCACACATGTTTCATAAGGGAGTTTATTTATAGATGTTGGAGCAGGGGAGTAAAATATCATTCTTAATATTTTCCACAATACACACAACATTACTGAGCATACGCCAGATTTATAGATCTCGAAACAAGAGCTTTCCTCCATGTGAAGACTAACGGCTCCGCACCTATTCCACACGTAGTTTATGCAGGAGACGGAAATATATGGGCTTAATTAATATCATATCTTTTGCGTACCAAATATTGACCCGCTAAAAATATTTTCTTATCAATTATTACCATTTCTGAAGGATCGTGGAGCTTTTCAATAAGAGAATGTGCATTACTAAGAAACTAAACTACGAAAAAGTGACCAAAAAATAAATGTATAAGATATCGAAGTTTATGTAAATATAAATAATTAAATATCTTGGCTACACAATCATTAACTCATTATGATTTGAAATTTTCTTGCTTTCTATATGTTATTATGCATTATATTCTGAACAAAAAAAATTGTGTTCATTGAAAATATAAAACGTAAAGTATATTATAATAGAGAAATACTATAATCGTATGTATTTTTCCCGTGGATCCTATTGGGCTCACTAGATTGATCGTCTAATGGTGATACAAACATATGCTCTCGTCAAATTGATAATGTTACTATTGAATAGCATTGTTCTCTTTTATTAGTTTTCTTACTACATATATATAATTAAGAATGAACGAGAATTTGTACATGTGTCTGTGTGTGTGTTTGGTCTACGTCTATTTACGTATAATTTCCTTGTATTGGTGCAATCACGAGAACAAGTTCCTTTTATTTTCATTTAAAACCAAAATATGTTTTCATTAATTTAGAGAAAGTAACCTTTACGAGTGATGGGCCGACAAGTATTGGAAAAGATTAAATGGTATATACAGAATCTATGCCTTATTTGTCTTATAGATATAAATCCGTGACAAGTGAGTCAAGTGACAGTGTCTTCAATTCGTTAAGGAATATTATATTATAAGGAATTGTTGATAATATATATCTATATATAATATTCCAGATTTTATACTTAAATTGACTTATAAACTGGTAACTAAATGCACCTATAGATACACATCAAACACTTTATTTGTTTAAAGTATTTTATAGATTTTTTTAAGAAAAAAAACAAATAAAAAGATAGAGATCTAAAGAGAAAGAAGGAGAGAAAGCTTAAGAAGTTCATCGGCCGAGAGATGAGCATCAGCGAGTCATATCCACCGGCTTTCCGTCGTGTAGTCAGCGACGGAGATCCTCTAGCAACGGCGGAGGTCGAACCGAGTCTTGTCCAGGACGAGGATATAAATATCCCGGTTATCGATATGGAGCGTTTGGACAAGGAGGTACTGAGAAAGGCATGCAAGGAGTGGGGAATATTCCGTCTAGAGAATCACGGAGTACCGTTGACGTTAACGTCACGGCTTCAAGAAATCTCGGACTCGTTACTGAGTCTGCCGTTTGAGAACAAACGGGAACTGTTCGCCGCCGTTAAATCTTCGTTATCGTATTTCTGGGGAACACCAGCTCTAAATTCATCGGGAGATGCACTGAAGAGAGGAGCTCAAGCTTCAAACGTAAACATGCTCGAAGGTTTCAACGTTCCTCTCTCGTCTCTCTCGAAGCTTCCAACGTTTACTGCTTGTGATGATGATGATGATGCTCACGAGCCAAAACTTGAGTCTTTCAGGTAACATACGTCGTCGTTTTTGTTTTCCTTAGTGCTTAATAATCATTAATGATTTTCGTAATTGAATCAATCAATCAATCAATCAACGTTAAGGTACTCCATAATTAAATATATATAGGTGTAGCTAGCTAGTGTGCATATGGACTATACTATAAGACAAAAACTATATGGACTTATACGACATTACAAAAGATATATAAACTTCGGTGAAGTGTTCATTAAATTTTGTATATAATTTGTTTTCGTCTATGTGAATATTATAATATCATATTTAGCTAGAAGCTAGAATCCCATGCTAGCTAGACATGGTATAAATAAACCCATTAGAGTAACTTAACGATGACGAAAAATAAATAAAACCTGTATAGTTAGTGTTGACACGTGCATGGCGTTTTGATTGACGAGATGTTTACTTATCTTCGTTTGGATACTATGCATTTTAAAATACATTTAAATTTAATGCTGGTTTTATGAGACGTTTTGTGAAATCATCCACTAGACCAAAGTTTGTGGTCACTATATTCTACTCTGTTCCACTAAACTCAAATGATTTGCTTACAAGATTTTGGCAGCATCTAAAAATGGTAAAAGGATATAGGTTTCCTAATAGCTCTAATTATTGGAATTAACTAGTCTAAATATGATAAAATCCAATAACATTATTTGAATTTAAATAGATTATGTAAGAATATAAAATCCTGGAATACAGTATGTCAGGCTGTATATTTACATGTCTACCTCAACTAGTTCACACATGCATGCACGTAATCTTCCGCATAGTTGTGCTTTTTTTTTTTTTTTTTTTTTTTATGCTTAACAAAAGGTAAACTGAACCGAACCCAAATTATTTGTTTCGGATGAGTGTAACAATCGATAATCAATTAATTGGTTATCTAGCCTTCGTTTTGATTGTTTGTGAGTATGCAGAGTGTTGATAGAGGAATATGGAAGGCACATAACTAGAATTGCTGTGTCCTTGTTCGAAGCTATAGCACAAACACTGAACCTAGAATTATCCAGTGACCGGAGATCAGAATACTTATCGGAGTCGACAGGGCTCGTACGGGTTTACCGGTATCCACGGAGTCCAGACGAAGTAGCCGGAGAAGCTCTAGGAATGGAAGTCCACACGGACAGTTCAGTTATCTCAATATTAAAAGAAGATGAATGTGGTGGGCTTGAGATCTTGAAAGGTGAAGAATGGTTCTGTGTAAAGCCTGTTGCTAATACTCTCATCGTTAATCTTGGAGATATGATGCAGGTAAATACAGTGTATTCATGAGTTTGGTTCTACTATATTGTCATTTGATTGATGTATTACGAAACTAATATATACAGGCGATAAGCGACGATGAGTACAAGAGTGTGACGCATAGAGTGAAAAAGAAGAATAGGGAGACAGAGAGACACTCAGTGTGTTATTTTGTGTTCCCAAAGAGAGATTGTGTTATAAAGTCATCAAACTATAGGCCATTCACTTACTCAGAGTTTGAAGCTCAAGTTCAGGCTGATGTTCAGTCTCTTGGAACCAAGGTCGGTCTTCCTAGATTCAGTCCAAATTCTCCGTTCTTTCTTTGATCGTGTCACAATAGTATCTAATGGTTTAAAAAGCTTTAAATATTAAAAGTCAGCAAAAGTTTGTAACGTTGTCTCATCTTATAATCATGTGGTGCAATTGAACTAGAGGTGTGGGACCCGGTTTGCTTTGAATCCTATTTTGGTTAACTAGTTTATAGAAACTGAGACCATTCATTTTGTGCAAATTTAGTTTTTTTCGGCTTAGTTTTCGATTTCGATTCGGGTCCACATTTTTATTAAAAGGCCGCATATATTTTGTTTTTTTTTGTCTTCGAGTCTCAAATAATTTAGGGATGGCCCTGATGATATTAGAAAACTTGTAATAAATATAGATGTTGTGGATAGAATTAACCTTCAAAGAGATCGGTAAAGGACAAATTCAATCCACAACATATATATTTATGAGCATTGTTTGTTAAATATTAAAAACACTCTTTGTTTGCATGCACTACAATGACGACAACCCATCTACCATTTTTCTACTGTGATAGTGATATTTCACCAAACAGTATTTTAAAATTGTTTTATGGCATAATATAGCAATTTTGCTTTAATTAATGGCATAATATAGCAATTTTGCTTTAATTAATGATAATTGCCATTATGAAGCAGTTTTGCTTTAGTGTCATAGTGTGAATTGCCATGATGAAATTTTGCGTTAGTGTGAATTTTGCCATGATTAAGTAATTGGCATTAGTGGTTCGTGTACCATAACAACAGCTTAAACAATATTTTCTTCATCAACTGTTTGAACAAATTATTAATACTTAATTTTGTTGATAGTAATTATGTTTTTTTCCACCTCTTATCATTAAGTGGCTTAGTATGACTAGCTAATGTGTACCGACACGACACCTTAACATTCGAAACAAAAAAAACGTGTACCGACACTTAATTTATTGAAAGGGATGAAATAAACATCATCCACGTAGGGCCTAACGAGGCTCCAAGACAAACCGCATGAGCAGTCTCACGTGCTTGTATACCTCTCCAGCACGATCATGGAGCCGAACGGCACGAATACCCGGCCTGACTTCCGACAACGGAAGACATGTCTGGCCAGCGAAATCGTTCTGAGTGTTACTGTCGTAGTCTTTGACTGTGATACACAGAAGCGCTAACTCAGGAACACGCAATGGGAACTCGAATTCCTTGTCCCAAATTGGAAACCATTCATCTGTATCTATTTCTGTTCTGTAACTTGCTGTGTCCAAAGGAACCCCTGCGATGCCGACCTGAAAGACAAACAACTCAATGTGTCGGTTGACGTGATACACAAGAATCCTAATTAGGGTTTAGTAGCTGCTTCTTAGACTTATCAAACCATGTTTTTATTCCATGTTCTGCATATGTATGGACACTTGCCTTTGCGTACAAATCGGGAGGAGAGTATCGATCAAAGTGATCTAGAGGAAAATCCATATTCCATCCTTCTCCGGTGTAGATCTTAACCTACTCATACACCACATACAAAAAGCTAAAATGTTTTTCTGCTCTTCAAGAAATTGAAAAAGAAACTGAGGAAATACCAAACCTTAAGAGTTGTCTTGATCGGGAGGTTTTGACTACAAGGGTCAAATATTTCACCTCCAGGACCATTGGTGAGCAAAACATCAGGCTTTTTCACATAGCCACATCCACCATTGGCTTTAAACATTCCTTGCATCGTCCACAAATACCTCCCATGACTCTGTAATTACACAAAACAAGTATAGTTTGTGTTAATTATTGGATATTTCTGCTTACAGTAGAGAGGATTGGGTTAAAACTATTACTTGCATATTGAAGGCAACCATTTGAGCACCATGAATCCATCCAACGAGAGGATCATAGTTTGATGAGTCGAATCGTGAGTCTTAGGAAATATCCTCAGAAGATTCCGCTGCGTGAACTTTACTAAATCAGGTCCACGGGTTTTAGCCAGAGTCTCAAGCCACTGCTCGCTCATGCTTAGCCGTATGACCCGGTTGGGATCTCCATTCAAGCATTTCTTCAATCCTCCTTTGCGGTTCCCAGCGTGAATCGAGATTAAGTCTCTGTATTCGACCGCTACACTCTCCTCATCTTCGTCTTGAACCTGTTCTTCTGCATCTGCAATTTTCTGTCACAACACAAAACTCTCAGAAAACATCAAGAAACTCTAACGGTTACTTAAACTCTGTTCTGCTTTCTCACTTTAGCTCTAACCGATTCATCCGTTGCTGAACCTTGAGAGAGTTGGGTCTGAAGATACTCTTTAGGTGGCTTTGTTGAGATTAAAATCTTATTCTTGAGTGATTCTGGTGAAGGGAAACGCTCTGTATATTCGTCGGTACATTGAAACAATGATCCTCCAAACGTCTTAGTCACCATCTACAAACATTTTCACCATCAATCAAAACTCAGTGCTCTAAACAAGATTCTATTTAATTATCAGAATCTTACCGTAGCGACTTTCTTCTGAAGATTTGGAGGCAAGTGGTCTTCTAAGGTCAGCACAACAGGATAATCAGACACCTCAAACGCGTTCTCCTTAACCGCGTCAAGACATTTCTGCAGATCTTCACAACTCGTCAACGTCCTGAAATCACCAGCAAAGCAAATCAAGAAAAGACCTAAAGAACTGACTGATTCAAGAAGGCTTTAGATGGTAAGATTCAAACCCGCCGTGACGAACTTCAGCTTCTTTCCCAGAAGAGTTAGGCCATAAATCAAGCTCAATTACACGAACTCCATTTCTCAGAGCTTTCACAATCGGAACGATGCTGCTATCACTGTTCAGCTGATTCCCAGTCAAGTAAGAGTTATGTCCCGTGTACAAGAAGTAATGCGATAAAGGCTGATTCATATCTTGACAAACCTGAAAAAACCAAAAACCCCCATAAACAAAAACACTCTCTCGCAGAGCAAACAGATGTATATCCTAAAACCCTTACCTCGCGGGTCAGAGGCAATGGAGAGTTGAAATCACTGAGGAGATAACGGTAGAATCCTTCAAGATGAAGTCCACGAGGATGGAAAACGCCGTGGTGTTTGAGTCTGTGGAATATATCCTTCACGTAGTTTATATCAGCGTGTTTCTCTCCTTGAACTTGGATCACGAATCTGAGCATCTCATCTGCAGACATCCTGTCGTCTTGAGAGTATTCATGGAAAAGGTTCTTTATTTCTTCAGGTGGCTCACTTGCTTTCACCTTGAAGCTTCTTACGCAACAGAAACACACTTTGAACGATTCCTTCATCTTTTTTTTTTTCTAAAGTTACGAGAGAGAGAGAGAAAAGAAAGAGAGAGAGAAAAGAAAGAGAGAGAGGTTTGATGTGTTGTAAGTTGTAACTGTTGTTATTGTTTATGAAACACATTTATAACTCAACGAATCATAATATCCATAAATTTTTCTTCTACTATAATTGAAAAAAACAGAGATGGGAATGATCTGTCGGCTGTCCGAATAAAAGTAAGTATTAAAACCCAAACAGAGCCGTTGACTAAAAGCAGAACCGTTGACCGAAGTGATTTAAAAAAACGGTGGCGAAGTGTATAGCCCAATAGCTGAGAAAATGGTGGTAAGCGTGTCACCGTAGGAAAAAGTCAAGAATTTTTATTGTCATTTGATCAGCTATCGTCATGTGAAACAGCTCATGTGTTTTTACTTTATTCTGGCTCACGATTTTAATTGTTTACACACAAATAATTTATTGTCAATACTATTAATGATGATGTGATTGTAACTGTAAGCTCACTGCTCATAACAAAAGAAAACTTTTCAAAGTGGTGCTTTTACATGTGGTTTCTATTAACTATTAATGATGATGTGATTGTAGTTCACTGCCCATACACGATAGGATAACTTTTCAACCTGATGTTTGGTTTCTGTTAGGCCTGAGCACTTGTCCGGTACACTTAAATTCTGGGATATCCTTTACGCCATGTAATTCTTGTAGTAAAAAAATTAGACATCACTTTACATGTTCCAATAATGAGATTTAGACATCATTTTAGGATAACCGGGTTTTCAAACAAAAGAAATGCTACTAACATATATTATTCAATCATACACAAACATCAACAAAAAGGAGCTCGATTACGAATGAAAGTCAGATATTTTGTAGAAGAAGAGAATAATTTACGAACTGTCGAAGAGGAATAGCGAAGAGAGAGGTGTGCCAAGGTCGGTTCAAGGCCCTTCCAATAAAGCAGAAAAGCTTAATTGTCAACATCACCCATAAACTACTATTAAAGAAAGTGGAGAAAATTGTAAGTTTTTATTTAACAAATTCTATTCTGATCCAAACACTTTATTTTTATTGGATTTAGACAAAATAAGGTCCAATAGAATCTTTACTTTTTCACCTAAAATTACACTTTCCTCTTTCCTTCGGCATCTTTCTTCGACTTCTTCGTTCGACAAGCGTTAGACAGAGAAACATCAAAAAGTCTAGTCAAGAAGTTTAAGAATAAGATCGGCTAAAGGTGAGAGCTCAAAAAAGAAAGAAAAGAAGTCGCTCACCCGCCTACGATTGTTCTCAGTTGATTGCTTCTCTCTGTACCTTTGTTCTTCTTCTCTCATTATCACTTCGTTTCAATTCGCGAAACATCATGAATCAGGCTCGAAACGACTACGACTACGACGATGTAGCTATGATATGGGATGTTGAGAACACCGGTCTCTTTTGTTCTCCCAATACTTTGGTAGACAACGTCACTAAGGCTCTTCGTCTCTACAATCCTAGATACAGGATTTCATCAACGAGGATCTTTTGTGGAGTAAAGTTGCCTTTGGAATAGGAAGTTGAGTCCGATCAGCTTGATGGAGCTGATCGACCATGTGATCCCTATGAAAGGGAATATGATGTGGCGGATTGTTTACTCATAGATGAGATGTTGGGTGGGGCGTTAAATGAGATTATGCCACGAACGATATTAGTTATCTCGTCTGATTCAGACTTCTTTTTTACGATGCAAATTTTAGCTCGTAATGGATATAGATTGATATCTGCGAGGGAGGCGCATGAGAATAGACCTGTGAGACACAATGATCGTCAAAGTGTAATTGCTACTTGGGATTGGCGACAACTGCAATGTGCGCAAGGTGCAGTAGCATATAACATTAGACATTAAAGCTATAATAGTTATTGTATTGGGTTTTACACCCATTGGTTCATATCAAGTTTCTGGTTTCTAATATTCCTATACGTTTCTTAATGCTTATTAATGCGATTAAATGTTATTTCCTCTCTTACATGATTAATTAAGCAAATGATTAATGTGATTGAATATTTCTGGTTTAACTCTGGTTTAAGCACTAGAATTGAGAAGTTTTACTTTCATATATTGGGTTTGGTTACTTAGGTAACTCATCTTGCAGTTTGGTCAAGTAAGAGTCGGCAATCATTTATATCAGTGTTCTCCTGTGCAAGTGCGATTTCTTGATGATCATGCATGTTGTCTTACAATGACTCGTACAAAATTTGATTAACCAAGCAGCTTGTCACACTGTTTGTGAAACTTGGTTCTTTTCTTTTCTAATGCACATAAATTTTTGTTAAACTTAGAAAAGTAAAGCAAACATGTCACCGTATGAAAAAAATCAAGAATCTTCATATTGGATAAGCTAATCATTTTATCGTCATGTGAAACAGTTCATGTGTTGTTGTTTTCTTTTTCTTTTTACTTTATACTAGGTATATACCCGCGCTACGCGTCGGAACTTTATTCATATTATTTATTTTATATAAGATCAATTAATATATTTTGTTTTACTAAAAATATATTTTTTGTTTTAAAAAAATACCTAAACAAATAAACTACAAATTATTATTTTTCTAATAAAAAAACTTTCATAATTATTTTTTTCCGGTTAAAACCTATTTAGAATTATTTTTCCATGTTTTTATCTCTCTTGTATCTCTTTCTTTCTCTTTTCAATATCTCTGTAAATTTATTCGTTCTGAACTCAATCTCTCTTTTTCTTCTTCCCTTGAGCTTAAGTCACTTAAAAATATTTTTCTTTGCTTAATCAGAATCATCTGTGAAATTTTTTTTGCTAAATACCATAATCATATTTCAATGATTCTCTTACAATAACTTCATTAAAATTTTACCAAAATAATATTTTCTTAAGATCATCAAACTCTGAATCATTGGTTTTTCTTACAACAACATCGACAGTTCAATCCACAGTCAAATATTATTACCTTTTACTTGTACAATATTTCAAGAAACACTGATTTTGCAACGTTCATATTCGTCGCTAAATCGTTGCAAAACAGGTTTTGCGTCGACTTTGCGACGAAAATCAAACGTCGCAAACTGCGTGACGCAAAATACAAATCGTCGCTAAATCGTCGCAAATTTTGCGTAGTTCGTAAAATCGTCGCAAATTCGACGCAATCAATTCGTTGCTAATTCGTCGCAAAATTAGCGTCGATTGTTAATTCGATGCTAATTTGATGCTAATTCGACTCAAAATTAGTGACGTTTTTGCGACGGTTCACTCATACAATTTTGCAACGATGTTGCAACGATTTTGAAGATTTTGATATTATATTTAATTTGTATTTATGTGAATTTATTTTTCAAATTCAGTTTTAAAATATTAAATATGAATAAAATATTGAAATACTGTTCATTTTAAAATTAAAATATTTTAATATATATTTCAATATTAATATAATATTCATAATTAAATATTTTTATCCTAAAATAATATTTCATAATCAAATATTTTTATCCTACAATAATATTCCAATCCTAATCTAAATATTTCATTCCAAATCTAAATATTTTAATCTTTGTATAATATTCCATAACTAAATTCTATCCTAAAAATAATATTCCAGTCTAATCTAAATATTTACATCCTAACAATTATATTTCAATCCTAATCTAAATATTCCAATCCTAATCTAAGTATTTCAATCCATGAAAAACATATGAGAGAGAGTGAGAGAAGAGAGTGAATGAGTGAATGAGTGAGTTGAGAGAGAATGAATGGTGTTTTATATATAGGAATTGGCGTACGCCACTAAATCGACGCAAATACGACGCTAAACTAGGACAAAATTTTTGAAATGAAATTTACAATATTTGGATCATCTTTCTTTTCCGCAAGGATAGCGACGATTTTGCAACGAATCGTCGCTAAATTGGCGCCACAATTTCATAAAATTTTGAAATGAAAACTAAAAAATTTGGACCATATTTACTCGCGCGAGGATAGCGACGATTTTGCAACGAATCGTCCCTAAATCGTTGCTAATTAAAATTTAATATTAACTTTGCAACGATTTAGTAACGATTCCTTGCTAAATCGTTGCTAATCCGTGACATTGTTTTAAACATTTTATCAAAATAATAAATCTAGATATGCTACATTCTATAAATTAATCATCAATGTCATTATTATGATATAAAGATGATTCCTAATGTATTTGTACAATTTATTTATTTTTATGTTGTTTACAAAATACAGAGTTAATGTACATATATACTTAAGGTACATTTACACCTTGCTTATATTTTGAATAAAAAAGCAATTTTATTTGTTACGAGGACCTTATTCCAAGCTTACATGATCCACATGACAATATCATTAACATCTATAGTTGATTCATAAATTAAAATCGAATATAACAATTTTTACAAAAAGTTTTGCGTCGTTTTTGCGACGAGTTAGCGTCGATTTAGCATCGACTTCTAAATTTGTGGTTTAGGGTATAGAAGACTTTGTGACGATTTAGCTTTGATTTAGGAAATCGTTGCTTAGTCGTTGCAAAATCATTACAATTTTGCAACAATTTAGCTTTGATTTCCAATACTATTTATTTGTGGTTTAGGGTATAAAGGATTTTGCAACGATTTAGCTTCGATTTCTTATGTTATCGATAGATCGTCGCAAAATTGCAACAATTTTGCGACGTTTTAGCGTCAAACACCACAGTTGTTGCTAAATCGTCGCAAATTAGCGACGATTTAGCAACGAAAGAAAAATTTGTTGTAAAAACGTCGCAAACTCGACGCTATTTTGCAACGAAAATATGACGACGCAAAAGTTCAACGCAAAATCAGTGTTTTCTTGTAGTGAAACAATATCTCCAGATTCCAGATTTATCTTGACTCTCTTATCAACCGTGCCAACAAAAAAGCTTGAATCTTTTTTATAACAACTTTGGTGAGGAGATTCCGAAAACTTTCAATGATATAAAATTCTAACAAAGTTTTGATTCACATAATCAACTCAAATATTGGATCCCACTGTAGCTCGGAGACAATTGCCGGTCATTACAAAATCTCTGACTCTTACGTACAACAATCTAATTGTGTGATCTCTGAGTCGTTGTCTTTTCTATCTTTGTTATACATTTTAGGTCTTTCCAAAAAATATCTTCGATTCGTTTACAAAGAGTATCCTATGGAGTTTTGAATTTGTTAAAATATTGCTTCTCACCGACAATCTCACATCGGAGAATTTTCAACTTTAATATTTGCATGTAAGAGATTGAGATGCAAATTTCAGCTCAAATTAATATTTAAGAATGATTTCAATAAATTTATGTCTTGAGATAAATTTTCAAAAAAAGATAAAAATCCACTCTATATTGCGTATATTTTCTAATAATATTTTTTTAATAATTGTTTTCAAATATTTTATTGATTTAATGTTTAAATTGTATATATGATTTATTTTTATTTTTAAAAAAGAAATTGTGTATTCTTGGTTCGGTTTGTAGTAAAAATAACCGGATAGTTAAATTGAGTACACTGTATTATTTTTTTAAACATCAAATAGACTTCAACTCTAACTAAATTAAATTAATCACTTATATTGTATGAATTTATAGATGACTTAGTTTAAATTGTACTAAAACTAATTGGTTCTTTTAATAAATACACTATATTATTATTTTTAAAATATTAAATTAACCTCAAATCTAGCTATTACAAATATATGAAATTTTAGTAAAGGTAAAAACTGATATGTCAAATTTGAGTATGATGTGTATTAATTATTATATTTTTATTGGTTACATGTTTTAATTGAGATGTCATCTTTCTAGTGTCATTTTTCTAATTATTTTTGTATTTTACAAAGTATGTTCATACTTTAAAATTTGTAGCCCTTCTAATTATTTCTGCATTTTACAAAGTAAACCTATACTTTTAAATTTGTAACCCATCACAATAAATCTTAGCCATCATAATTATATAATTATTTTTGCATTTTACAAAGTAATCTCATACTTTAAAATTTGTAGCCCTTCTAATTATTTTTGCATTTTACAAAGTAAGCCCATCACAATAAATCTGGCTTATGTGTATTAATTAAAATGTTCTGATTGGATAATAGTTTTTGCTGATGTGTCAGATGGAGGATGATTGAAAATGCTGATGTGTCAGTCTATAGAAAGACACAAATTTTGTTAGTGTATTGATTGGCTAATGATGTAATTGTCCACACAAGATACTTTATCGTCAATATTATTGAATATGTTGTCAATACTACTAATGATGATGTAATAATCACCCATGAACTACTACTACTTTCGTTTAGAAAATATTGATTTTATGGGTATTTCACCTAAATTTAAAAGCATTATAAACTTATTTTAATTATCTATTCTTTAAATATTTTTTAGTTATTTTAGTAATAATTTCTATTTATTGGTTGTTTCACCACTAATTTTTTATCTTTCTTTTTGCAATGTTTATATTTAATGAATATTGTAATTAATGAATCTAAAAAATCAATCTTTTAAAAACTAAAAAAACTAAAAAAATTATATTTAAGAAACAAAGAGAATATTAAATTAAATAAGAAAAGAAGGAGAAAGTTCCACATTTTAATTTAATAAATTATATTCTGATCCAACTAAACACTCTTTCTTATTGGGCTTAGACAAAATAAGGCCCAATAGAATCTCTACTTTCTCACCTAAAAATACGCTTTCCTCTTTCCCAGGCATCTTTCTTCGACTTCTTCGTTCGTTCGTTCTTCTTCTTCTTATTATCACTTCATTTCAACTCGCAAAACCTCATGGATCAGGCGTGAATCAGCCACAGACAGATCTCTCTATTCGTCTCTAATTTCTCGCTTTCCGTCCAAACAATGTCTTCCGACGAAGAAGCCATGATTTCCGACAACTGGGCCGAAGCATACGGTAGTAAGATCCCTCTATATCTTGTGCGAAATTGACTGTCTGTACTCTGATTCTCAAAGTAGCTTTTGATCTGTCGTAGTAAAAATTCTGAATCAATTGTGTTCACGATCGACGTTTAGGATTTCGCAATCCCCGAATGTGATCTTGATCTGATTTCTCAGAAAATCAAATCAGCTCTTGAGGAGAAGGGTTGTTATAGAGGTCCTGTGTCAATCTGGTTGTACGAAGATGAGAAAAACCTCCCCAAGAAAGAAGCTCCCGGAATCACTATGAATTTCGTATCCCAAGGTGCAGAGGAGGAGAAGCATAAGAAATATGCTAGAGTTCATAAGATGCTACTGGACATTCTTGTGTGGGCACTGGACACTCCTGCAACATCCAATTTGATTATACTCTCAAAACACCTTGAAGAAGAGTTCACGTTCAATATTATTCATGCTTTGCGTTTTGGAGGAGGTTACAATGTTCTCTTATCAGAGCCTCCATCAAAATGGGAACCTTTTACTGAAAGCTCAGCATGGCTTTGGAATAGGCTCTATGAAAGCTTAGCAGATGGAGTCGGAAGCTCACAGCATCTTTTAGTGTGGCTGAGGACTAACTTCTTTGCTATGTTTTATGTAATAATTGATTTTGTTTTAAAAATATGTGTACTGATATGTGAATATATATTATTCTTAAAGCCTAGTTGATGTTATGGAAGATTAGTAAGATTACTTTGCTCTCAAAAAGTATCACATGCATACAACATTCTACCACTAATTTGAAAAATGCTTAATTATTTTTATCTTCTCTCATTATCTTTTGCTACATGGTCAGCTGTTCAGAGCAACAATATATGTTTCCGCTGTAAGTGAAGGGTTGAACCTAATTTGCGTAGAGAGGTTTGTGTGAATCCACTAGATTTGCACGATAGCTTTCACCGAATAGGTCTTGCACAGAAGGTGGGCAGTTTATTAACAGCAAACACCACCACATCTAATCCACAAAAGTCAGCAACTAACAACGCCACCCTAATCCGTCAAGAAACACAGTCACCGGACGAACAGACACAGCTCCTCATGCATATAAGTAGGATTTCGAGCAAGACTGCGATCTTACCGGTGGATTTTCTGCTATCATCCATTGAGAATTTTCTGAACGAGAAAAATTAGAGACGCTGCCGGATTATATTATTATTATTATTATTATTAGGCACTTCGTAAATAAGGGTTGCATCTGTGTGAATATCTTATTGGGCTGGGCCTGGATGATATCAAATAAGCCCAGCTGTAATAATCATCTGTTTTGACAGGTGTGTTCTTCGATTTCAAACAACTAGTCTAACACCAACTATTGAAAACCACAGCTCAAACAACAACAACAAAAAAAAGACTTTGCGCTTTTCTCTTTCTTCTTCTAATCAATCCTCTCGTTATATATTTTGGTAAATTAACTAGACGAGCACTTAAAAGTGCTCTTAGCACCTTCAAAACCACTTTTACTAGAATAGTACTTAAAACTTTAAAGAAGATCTTAAAGCTAAGTATATGGGATTATTACGTAGATGGGCACTTCATATTGCAAATCTTTCAAAATAGGCACTTATGTCTTGTACTTTCCTATTTAGGCATTTTTAAATTTTCAGAAATTACTATTATGCCCTTCTGTAGGTTGATTCTCAATTCATTAAAAACGGAATATTGTTTGGGAAAAATGTCAAAAAAAACCTGAACAACCAAAAAGTCGACGTTTTAATCCTCAACTTCCAAAATGTCATTTATATATCCAAGTTTAGGTTGACTTGTTCTAATATTAGGTAATTTACGTTGACTCGGCCATAAAAGGCATGCCGTTAAATCAAAAATTTACGGCGTTAAATGTCTGTTAATATTCGTTACAGATTCCGTTAAACCTTAAAACGACGTCGTTTTGATTTTTAAAAAATAGTGAAACATCCAGACTCGAACCTCTTACCTTTAGATTAAATAGCATATACACTACCAATTGAGCTGAGGCATTTTTATTGTTTAATTTTAAATATATATACTTATATACATTATCATAAAATCCCCAAATATGCAGTTTTTGGGATATATGCAGAAGTCATGATGATCATGTCGATTATATTATAAGGTATTTGCAGAAATCATATATAATTCCATGTATGTAGTTATAGTTCCTCGGTGATTGTCATAAGGAGATGGAAAGTATTATATATAATATATTCGAATTAAAGCACTCATTGTTGACAACGTTTCTAACTCAAGAATCACAACTGAAACATGTAAATTCAATTTTAGGTGGTTTGGTTTGAAGAACACGAACAACTTCAAGATAGCAAAATCCATTGCAACATTCTTTTAGGAAGATCACCTACAAACGACAATACATTATGATCAAACAAATGACAAAATAAACGTCAACTTGTGTAAGGAAACTATACCCTAAAGACTACAGGAGGAAACCCAATCAATTTTTATTTACTTTTATGTTTATGGTTTTTGTGATTACATATTATTAATAATAATTATATATTGAAATAAATTAAAAATAAAATAAAATATTTTTTTTTCAATTATATTATATATTAATTAAAAAATATTGCAAGTGATAAATACAAGAAATATAGATTGTCATTATTAAAACAAATAGAGTAACGACATACAAAAAAAACTTGAAATGCAATATAGCATACTAATAAACGCACGACACAACTAATAAAACACACAACTTAATTAGTACAATAAGCTCATAACTTAATTGGCGTTGGTTGAAAGATTGATAATTGTTGAGATTTGGGTAGTTAACAGGGTAATTAGAAAATGTTAGGTGTTAAAATGACTATTGTTGTGATGCATTTCACTAAACATTGTTTAAAGCTAAAGACAAAAGTTTATTGGATGCTAATTGAAAAAACATTGTAGAAAATACCGATTTTACGTTATTGTCCAAATCATACGAAACAAGTTTTTATTTATATAATATAAAAAAAATGATGAATTTTAGTATGAAAATAATAAATATATATATATATATATATATATATATAATTTACTATAAAATAATTAATCTTAAACAATTTGGATGAAAAACAAATATCAAAAATCTATAACACATATCCCAATCTATTTATTATTATATAATATTTTTTCTTAACCAACCAAAGTATAATCCACGTGTTTCATGGGTGTTGAATTTTTTCCACGTCACTTTTGTAACTCGCAATCTCCAGCTCATGTTCGAGGTTCCTTTTCCTCATCTCTCAATCGATCTTCTTCATCTCTCAATCTTCTTCATCTCTCAATCGATCTTTCTTGAAAATGTAGGTTGGTTTCTGATCATGCCTCGTGGCGACTTTGCGGTCTTTTGGGATGGGAATACTTGCCGACTTCCACCAACTCATTCATTCCCTGCTCTATTTGAAAGTATCTCTACAAGTCTCAAAGCGCTAACAACCTGGATAGAGTTACTCAGATGTGGACATATGGAGATGCACGGAATTTGACCGACGCACAGATAAGAGATATCATCCATCATGGATTCAACTATGTTGAGACTCTGGAGAGAGTATCTCGCTGCCCTAGATGTGTAAGAGACTACGGACTAGGGATGTTTTGATTGGTTTGGAAAACCATTTAATAAATGGGTACATTGTTTATATTTAGATCCATTTAAACCTATATAAAGAAAAAAATTAAATAGGGTTAAATGAGTTTCTACATTTAGACTCATTTAATAAATGGGTTTTTATAAGATTTTTCCTAAGATGTTGCTAAGATTTTGCTAAGATTTTTCTTTTTACATTAACAATTAAAATTAGTTTTAGTTAACAAAAAAAAAGAAGAAAAATTGGTTTATAAATTTCAAAAAAATGTTAAATAAAATTAATAAAATTATTACATTTAATACCATAAATTTTCCTGCCAAAAACACGATTCGACAATTTTCCGAAGTAAATACGGTATCACATTTTTATGCGAAAAAACTGCGAATTAGAATTTTCCCGCCAAAAACGTGATTTAATAATTTTCCAGCCAAAATCGAGAGTCCGTATTTTTCCCGCCAAATACGTAAGTCCACAATTTTCCCGTCAAAAACGTGTTTTCGCATTTTTCCGTCAAAAATGTGTTTCCACAATTTTCCCGCCAAAAACGTGTTTCCGCAATTTTCCCGCCAAAAACGTGTTTCCGCAATTTTCCCGTCAAAAATATGTTTCCACAATTTTCCCGTCAAAAACATGTTTCCATAATTTTCCCGTGAAAAACATGTTTCCGCAATTTTCCCGCAAAACGTGTTTCCGCAATTTTTCCACCAAAAACGTGTTTCCGCAATTTTCCCGCCAAAAACAATTTCACTAAATTATTATATAGTGTAGATACATAATCCTGATGATATTAGAGAACTTGTAATCAGTATAGATGGTGTGGATAGAATTAACCTTCAAAGAGATCGGTAGAGGGTAAATTCAATCCACAACATATATATTTTTGAGCATTGTTAGTAATATATCAAAAACACTCTTTGTTTACACTACAATGACGACAGCCCATCTACCCTTTTTCCACTGTGATATTTCAACAAACAGTATTCTAAAATTGTTTTATGGCATAATATAGCAATTTTGCTTTCGTGATAACTGCCATTATGAATCAGTTTTGCTTTAGTGGCATAGTGTGAATTGCCATGATGAAATTTTGTGTTAGTTTGAATTGCCATAATTAAGTAATTGGCATTAGTGGTTCATGTACCACAACAACAGCTAATATTTTCTTCATCAATAGTTTGAACAAATTATTAATACTTCAACGAAATTTGTATAATTTTGCTGATAGTAATTATGTTTTTCTTTTTCATCTCTTATTTTAAGTGGCTTAGTACGACTAACTAATGTACCGACACCTTAACATTAGAAACCCAAAATAAACGTGTACCGACGCTTAAATTATTGACACGAGGGATGAAATAAACATCAACCACGAAGCGACTAACGAGGTTCCAAGACAAACCGCATGAGCAGTCTCACGTTCTTGTAAACCTCTCCGGCACGATCATGGAGCCGAACGGCACGTATACCCGGCCTGACCTCCGACAACGGAAGACATGTCTGGCCAGCGAAATCGTTCTGAGTGTTACTGTCGTAGTCTTTGACTGTGATACACAGAAGCGCTAACTCAGGAACACGCAATGGGAACTCGAATTCCTTGTCCCAAATTGGAAACCATTCATCTGTATCTATTTCTGTTCTGTAACTTGCTGTGTCCAAAGGAACCCCTGCGATGCCGACCTGAAAGACAAACAACTCAATGTGTCGGTTGACGTGATACACAAGAATCCTAATTAGGGTTTAGTAGCTGCTTCTTAGACTTATCAAACCATGTTTTTATTCCATGTTCTGCATATGTATGGACACTTGCCTTTGCGTAGAAATCGGGAGGAGAGTATCGATCAAAGTGATCTAGAGGAAAATCCATATTCCATCCTTCTCCGGTGTAGATCTTAACCTACTCATACACCACATACAAAAAGCTAAAATGTTTTTCTGCTCTTCAAGAAATTGAAACAGAAACTGAGAAAATACCAAACCTTAAGAGTTGTCTTGATCGGGAGGTTTTGACTACAAGGGTCAAATATTTCACCTCCAGGACCATTGGTGAGCAAAACATCAGGCTTTTTCACATAGCCACATCCACCATTGGCTTTAAACATTCCTTGCATCGTCCACAAATACCTCCCATGACTCTGTAATTACACAAAACAAGTATAGTTTGTGTTAATTATTGGATATTTCTGCTTACAGTAGAGAGGATTGGGTTAAAACTATTACTTGCATATTGAAGGCAACCATTTGAGCACCATGAATCCATCCAACGAGAGGATCATAGTTTGATGAGTCGAATCGTGAGTCTTAGGAAATATCCTCAGAAGATTCCGCTGCGTGAACTTTACTAAATCAGGTCCACGGGTTTTAGCCAGAGTCTCAAGCCACTGCTCGCTCATGCTTAGCCGTATGACCCGGTTGGGATCTCCATTCAAGCATTTCTTCAATCCTCCTTTGCGGTTCCCAGCGTGAATCGAGATTAAGTCTCTGTATTCGACCGCTACACTCTCCTCATCTTCGTCTTGAACCTGTTCTTCTGCATCTGCAATTTTCTGTCACAACACAAAACTCTCAGAAAACATCAAGAAACTCTAACGGTTACTTAAACTCTGTTCTGCTTTCTCACTTTAGCTCTAACCGATTCATCCGTTGCTGAACCTTGAGAGAGTTGGGTCTGAAGATACTCTTTAGGTGGCTTTGTTGAGATTAAAATCTTATTCTTGAGTGATTCTGGTGAAGGGAAACGCTCTGTATATTCGTCGGTACATTGAAACAATGATCCTCCAAACGTCTTAGTCACCATCTACAAACATTTTCACCATCAATCAAAACTCAGTGCTCTAAACAAGATTCTATTTAATTATCAGAATCTTACCGTAGCGACTTTCTTCTGAAGATTTGGAGGCAAGTGGTCTTCTAAGGTCAGCACAACAGGATAATCAGACACCTCAAACGCGTTCTCCTTAACCGCGTCAAGACATTTCTGCAGATCTTCACAACTCGTCAACGTCCTGAAATCACCAGCAAAGCAAATCAAGAAAAGACCTAAAGAACTGACTGATTCAAGAAGGCTTTAGATGGTAAGATTCAAACCCGCCGTGACGAACTTCAGCTTCTTTCCCAGAAGAGTTAGGCCATAAATCAAGCTCAATTACACGAACTCCATTTCTCAGAGCTTTCACAATCGGAACGATGCTGCTATCACTGTTCAGCTGATTCCCAGTCAAGTAAGAGTTATGTCCCGTGTACAAGAAGTAATGCGATAAAGGCTGATTCATATCTTGACAAACCTGAAAAAACCAAAAACCCCCATAAACAAAAACACTCTCTCGCAGAGCAAACAGATGTATATCCTAAAACCCTTACCTCGCGGGTCAGAGGCAATGGAGAGTTGAAATCACTGAGGAGATAACGGTAGAATCCTTCAAGATGAAGTCCACGAGGATGGAAAACGCCGTGGTGTTTGAGTCTGTGGAATATATCCTTCACGTAGTTTATATCAGCGTGTTTCTCTCCTTGAACTTGGATCACGAATCTGAGCATCTCATCTGCAGACATCCTGTCGTCTTGAGAGTATTCATGGAAAAGGTTCTTTATTTCTTCAGGTGGCTCACTTGCTTTCACCTTGAAGCTTCTTACACAACAGAAACACACTTTGAATGATTCCTTCATCTTCTTATTTTTAAAAGTTACGAGAGAGAGAGAAAAGAAGCAGAGATAGGTTTGATGTGTTGGTGTTGTAACTGTAGTTATTGTTTATGAAACACATTTATAACTCAACGAACCATAATAGAAAAAAACAAAGATGGGAATGATCTGTCGGCTGTCCGAATAAAAGTTAGTATTTAAACCCAAACAAAGCCGTTGACTAAAAGCAGAACCGTTGACCGAAGTGAAATAAAAAAACGGTGGCGAAGTGTATAGCCCAATAGCTGAGACACTGGTGGTAAGCGTGTCACCGTAGGAAAAAATCAAGAATTTTTATTTTTGTCATTTGATCAGCTATCGTCGAAACAGCTAATGTGTTTTTACTTTATTTTGGCTCACGGTGTTAATTGTTAACACAGATAATTTATTGTCAATATCATTGAATTTATCGTCAATACCATTTAATGATGATGTGATTGATTGTAAGCTCACTGCACATAACAAAAGAAAGCTTTTCAAAGTGGTGCTTTTACATGTGGTTTGATGATGTGATTGTAGTTCACTGCCCATACACGATGTGATTGTAGTTCACTGGTGTTTGGTTTCTGTTAGGCCTGAGCATTAGTCCGGTACTCACTAAATTCTGGGATATCCTTTACCGAATCAAATTCTAGTTTAACAGATTCCAGAAGAATACTCGGTAATAATTTCATATTCCAAAACAAAAGTAATCATTTACACAAAGAGAAAAAAATTCATAAATACATACAACATATGGTTCCAATTATAAAATTTCAAACTACAAAGCTAAAAGCATGTAATTTTGATGTTGCAACTTGCTAGGTCATTTGCATAATACAAACAACACTATTACAAATATATAATTAACTTTCAAAGAATAATTATAAAATAGTAACAAAGTAAGTATTTACAGGTCGAGTAATAAATTGGGTAAACATTAAAGGAGAGAAATTAGACCGTCTCTTGAGAGACTCTGAGAAATCAATCTTAGCGTGGCACTTGTTGATTGGACGAGATTTTAAAAGATTAAAAATAATTAAATAATATAAAAATATTATTATTTTATAGCTGCTCTAAAACTATCTAACATGTATAACATAGTTGTTTGTAGTAAATGTGTATTTTACCCATATTAACATGAATATGCTCAACTTAGGCAGTCCATTAAATTAACAAGGTATGTGAATGTAATCTACAAAGGCCCGTTAATAAAAGCCCAAATCAAAATGTTATCTCTCGTTTTCGTTAGATTCAAAGTGTTGTAGAAGTTGTCTAGGTAGCCTAAGAAGGTCAATCAAAGCCTGAGCCTTCAGCATAGCACGAGTCGAGCTACACTGCGATAAAGCCACGAGTGGAGGAAGCGCACCTTCACGAGCCACCATGGTTCGATATACAACACTCTCCTCACAAAGCTGCAACAATATCGACGCAGCCATCTCCTTCTGTCTCTGTGTTCCTGCTTCAACAATCTCCACAAGCACCGGGACACCTCCTTCCTCCACCACCGCTTGTTTCGATTCCGGCACCGACATTAACAGATTCATAACATACGCCGATTTATCAACCATATCCGATTCAAAATCCGCCATTAACTCAACCAGCGGCTTCATAATCCCAGATTCCACTGCTCTGAGTTTGTTCTCCTTCGTTGAACACAAGGAGTATAACGCCGTCGACGCGTCTTTCTTCGCTCTGAATCCGCCATTTTCTAGAAGATTCACAAGCAAAGGAATCGCACCAGATCTTCCGATCGCGATTTTGTTATCCTCCACCTGCGATAATCGGAGAAGAGCACAAGCAGCGTTCTCTTTCGTCGTCGGTGTTCCATAACTCAAAGCCGTAACGAGCGGTTTAATCGCACCGGAAGAAGCAATCATCACTTTGTTCTCATCGCATAGAGAGAGATTCAAAACCGCAGTGACTCCGTACTCCTGAAGCTGAAGATCCGAAGATGAGACCAGTGAAATCAAGGGTTTAATCGCACCGGCTTTAGCGAGTTTGATACGATTCTCTGGTTTGTTCTTTGATAAGAGTCTAATCTCCATAGCAGCTTGCTTTTGTTCCTCGATCGAAGAAGATGACTCAAGATGCGATACAAGGTATCTGATCAAATCGTCGGGATTGTCCATGACGCAAGAGAGGAAGAGTCGTCGTCGGCTCTCGGAGGAAGTTGTTTGAAACTCGCCGGATCTGTCGCTGTTACAATAGCTGAAAGCAGAGGAATCATCGCTAAAACCGTTGTGATTCTCCATGGCGATAGAGATTGAATTTGGTTTTACTCAGGTTTTGGTACTCACTGCACTACATATAAAAAAACCTGGACTAAGAGTGTTTGGGATGCAATTGCAGAGAAAGAGAGAAGCTGGAGATTTTTATTTTAATAAAGTTCCCACCAATACGATGATCAAGTTTCAGTGTTATTCAAGAAGTCAAATAAAACAATCCGTTGTCAAGAAAAGACAAAGTCAATCATCATATTATGTTGAATTTTTTATTATTCAATTTTGTCCGTTTTTCATATGCTGAATGATTTTGGAAGCTTCTCTACTACAAACTCTTTGGAGGATAAAAAAAGGACGAAAAAGAAACTCTGTTTTTAAATGAACTGAAACCGCATGAGAAGTGTAACAGCAACTAGTCTTTCCCCTTTCCGATCATACAATGGAACTGAACGTATGCCCTGTCTCAGCTCTGACACTGGCAAACATGTCTGCCCTGAGAAATCGTCCTTCTCTGGCATGTTGTAGTCGTGAACTTCAATTCTCAGTAACGCTAGCTCCGGTACTGTTAGCTTAAACTCAAACTCCTCGTCCCAGAATGGCTCCCAAGTGTTGTCTTCTTTCTTTGTTTTCTTCATTACCTTATCAGCTCTTACTCCTGTTATCCCCACCTGGTCTCACACAATAACAGAGCCATATTATAGAATCAACTATTTACTAAGCAACTAAACCAAACAACTTCAAGTAAGTTGCTTACCCTTGCGTAAAAGTTAGGAGCAGACCAAGTGTTGAAACAAGTTCGTTGGAAAACAGAGTCCCATCCTTTTCCCATGTATACTTTCACTTTCAGAGTTGTCTTTATCGGTAATTTCGCTTTCGGGTCAAACACTTCTCCAACAAGACCATTGTTCATCATAAATTCCGGTTTTTTTACGTACCCGCATCCACCATTCCCTCTAAACATACCATGCATCATCCAGAGAGCTCTTCCATAGCCCTGATAATTAAAGACCCAATATGTATCAGTGTGTTGAGATTTTGTCGGATGTTTGTAAAGGCCTGAAAAACTACAAACCTGCATGTTGAAAGCAACCATTTGAGCTCCGTACATCCAACCGTTGTAGGGCCTGTAGTTGGAGGAATTTACTCGTGTGGCCTTCGGATATATTCTCAGCAGATTCTTCTGTGTGAATCTATATTTTGATTATAGTGAGCTTAGAGCAGGAAACAAAATAAGTAGCTCAACAGCAATTCCTTTTTGAATGCATGTGATACTTACTTCATGACTTCGGTTCCATACATTTCAGTGGCTTTCTTGAACTTCTGCTCCCTCAAACTTAGCCGTCTAACTCCACCATTATCAATCGTAAGTGCCTCCTTCAATCCATTTTTAGCATTTCCAGAAGGAATGGATATCAGGCGACTGTAGGTGAGGAAATCCAAGTTGCTGGATCCCTCCTCTTCATTTTTGGCCTCGCTTGTTTCTTCCTCAGTCTATGCAACTCATTGCACACAAAGAGAGATATTTAGGATGACACTGAGAAACTATAACTCCTAAATTTAGACTGCAGAAGTACCTTTTCATCATCTACTTGGTCTGTTGAAACATCTGATGACGCCTTGCCTGATACAACTGACTCGGAATCCTTGTCCTTTTGTAAGTTCCCTTTAGGAGGCTTTGTAGATATCACAACTTTATACTTGAGATCTTCTGGTGAAGGGAACTCTTTTAAACCGCCAGACTCGGAAAAATACACCATATCCATGAATATATCTTTCATCATCTGCAGCAATATATAAAAGGAAAGAAAGAACTTTGTCAAAATCTTCAAGAACTTCTAAAACTAACACGGCAATTATTCCTCAGTGAGATCAAGAACGCACCTCGGCTGCTTTGGCTTGAAGATCTGGGGTCAAATGATCTTCCAAAGTTAAGATCACAGGGTATGCAGATGCAGAAAAGGCATGATCTTTAATAGATCTCAAGCATTTGATCAGATCCACTGGGGGTGTCCATGCCCTAAAAGCAGTAAACATACTCTTTTTGTTTGACAAAATTTCGACATATAGATCTTGGAATATACATCATAACACAAAGACATACCAGCCATGGAGAACAAGTATGTCGTCCTTAGTAGAGTTAGGCCACAAGTCAAGTTCAAGAGCTCGAACACCTCTCTTTAATGCCTTAATGAGAGGTACATCGCTGCATTCGCTGTTGATCTGATTCCCAGTCAGATACGAATTATGGCTTGTGTAAATGAAATAGTGGGACAAGGGAGAGTCCATGTCTTGATGCACCTGAATCAACAAAAGCTCAAAGATTAACCCTTCCATGTTGCAAGAGAATGAAAGACGTCAGTCGTCAGGAGAGAAAATACCTTACTGTCAATTGGATGATTCATATCATCTGAGAACAAGAAACTGAAGAAATCATCAAGGTTCAGCGTATGCCTCAAAAACTTAGTGATATGATGTCTTGCACATGTGATTCTTTCTATGATCTTCTCTGCATCTGAAATCGACACATGAGTCTCGTCTTGCGCCTCAACCAAGAACCGACATAGCTGCTCTGCCGTCAGGTGGTTCTTGCCCTCGGTATACTCTACAAACGCTGTCACTATATCCGGAGGTGGAGCTCCTCTGTTCATCCTGAGCTTGTCATTGAAACATAAACCCATTTTGTATCTCCCAATATCTTTCTTCATCCCAGGTCTTTGTATCCCCAAATCGAAATCTCAGCTCGAGAAAAGGAGACAAGTTACTTCACAATCACACCAACCAATATCTATTTATATTTTCCAGCTCTCGGATTCTCTTCAAAAAATTCCTGCAATTTAGTTACATAACAACTCCTGCATATTTGGCATGATCTTCATACTCATAAATCAAATATATAAATCGTTCTTTTTTCTTCAATACTTTATTGAAATTATAGTGGTATGCCTCTTTTTGCTCAGTGCTCTTAGCTTTCCTCTTCTTTTTCCATATATTCCCAGCCCAGAGACTCATGTTGAAAAACCTCACTTTCCAAAAACCAGCTTAAACAATTATTATGGTATCTAATTCCAGAAGCATATGATGTAGCTAAAGGAAGCTTCAATTCAAGGATTCAACGATTGGGTTTCTCAACACTTTTCATTTTCTTTCTTTGCTTCCACATTTCACGGTATGCAAACTCTTTCAAGTCACTGTTAAAACGCTCATAAAGTCTTTGAAGAATCTCAAAACATCTGTAAGTTACCAATCTTTCCAAAGATAAAATTAAATCAAGAATCTGTTTTTCTTCACTAATAAGCATATATGGGTGGTGTGGTCTTTGTCTATGGATGGATTAAGAATATATACCTTTAGATTGTTAAATGTAAAACAACGCTAAAAAAATGATTAATAAACATAAAGAGTTTCATATAGCAACAAAAGATTCCAGAATATATATACTTCAGAATATCATCACGTGTTTAGTGCAGCAAACAGAGAGACAAAGGCTTAAATAACTAATAGTTTAGAAGATATGAAGCTTCTTGATCTACAAGTCCTCATGCGTATAAATAACTACTTTAAGCTATCCAATACCAAATAATACAGAAAAAAGAATAAAGAGATTATGTTTTTATGATAAGATGAGACATGCTTATTATTATTAACTTGATTTATTGTACAAAACTTCATCTCAACACCACGAAACTAGTAACATTTATAACCAAACCATGAAGGACAGGAATTTCAATATATTTATCATGTAAAGACCAATTTTTATTCCTCACTGAAGAAGCATAAGACACATAAAAGTACATATCAAATAAAGTAAGAAGATATAACTCTAGATGGATACACGCACCAAAAATGGCGTCTCAGACAAACTCGAAGCGCATAAGAAGCCGTGTGGAGCTGTATTTCACTCCCTTTCGATTAAAGAGTGGAACAGCGCGTATGCCTTGCCTTAACTCGGACACTGGTAAACAAGTTTGACCTCCGAAATCATCCTTTTCATTTGCGTCGTGCTCATGGACTTCAACACGGAGCAGAGCAAGTTCAGGAACTGCTAACGGGAATGTGAACTCCTTATTCCAAATGGGTGTCCATGTATCATACTCTATTTTTGTTTTCTCCATTGCCTCATCAACAGGTGCTCCAGCAATACCCACCTGTATTGACCGAGTTAAATTTCCATTTCAATCAAGATAAGCGAAAATGGAAAAATCAAGATTGGCGTTCACATACTCTAACGAAGAAATCTGGAGGAGAATAAAGATCAAAGTGAGTTTTTTTGAAGTCTAGGAGCCATCCATCTCCCATGCACACTTTCACCTGAGATTGTTAGATGTTAAGCAAGAAAGTGTGGAAGGCATAAATGAAAAAAACAATGGATGCTCAACTCTATTGCCTGACCTTTAAAGTTTTCTTTGGAGACAAATTATCTTTGGGATAAAAACCTTGTCCATTAGGATCAACATTCATAAGAAAATCTGGCTTTTTGACATAACCACACCCTCCATTTGCTCGAAACATTCCTTCCATAAGCCACAATGCTCTGCCATACCCCTACATTTATGTTTTCAATTATTATTTAGCTTCATCACAGTAAAACCCGGATGACGATACAGGGACTGAGGATGTGAGACAGACCTGCATGTTGAATGCAATCATTTGAGCTCCGCTCATCCAACCGATCTGGGGTTTATAGTTTGAAGAGTTAAACCTTGTGCCTTTCGGATATATCCTCAGAAAGTTCTTCTGAGTGAATCTGCTCAATTGTGAGGGCTCTAATATATTAATTTGAAATACAAGAAGCAAACACTAGCTATACAGTGCTTACTTAGCATGTGATATTTATATACCTGATAACATCTGTACCATATGTCGCTACAGCTTTCTCCAGTAATTGCTCACTCAGACTAAGTCGCCTGATTTTATTTGGATCTACCTTTAAAGCCATTCGTAAGCCGCCTTTTGGCTTCCCTGCATGGATGGCAATAAGACGCTTGTATTCTGGTGCTTGTAATTGGCATGACATATCAGACTCACAAGATCCCCTTTCTTCATCATCTTGATTGAGACCATTTATACTGCTTGTAACCTGAAAGTAATCAAAAGCAGTATGAATTGGAGAAAATGCACATGCACAATCAAAGCAAAACACTTGATGCTAAGAGTTTTTGCTTAAATTAGTATACAGTTGAAGCACACCTTCTCAAGATCAGATTGCGTAGAAATAAGATCTTCTGGCTCTTTGCCCCATACATCCTCATCTGAATCCTTCCCTTTCTCTCCATTATCTTTCTCCTTCGCATCGTTAGCTTCTAAGTACTCTTTTGGAGGTTTTGTTGATATTAGAATCTTTTCCTTCAACTCTTCTGGTGAAGGAAATTCTTGACAACCTTCAGAATCATGGTAATACAACATATCTCCAAATGTCTGAGTAATCATCTGCAGAAGAGCAAATCATATGCGGCGTTCATATATACACGGATAAAATCATGAACTTCAAGGTCTAAAGACTATATAGGGTGAAAAAGAAAGAAAACCTTGGCAACTTTAAATTGAAGTTTTGGCGTGAGATGGTCTTCTAGAGTAATAATAACAGGATACTTTGAAGTAACAAAGGCATTAGCTCTAATGGAATCCAAACATTTTCCCAATTTCACCTCCTTCGTTAAGGTTCTGTAGTTTCATCGAAGTGAGAAACAAAATAACAACACTTCATGGAACCATCCCATACAAAAGAAGACCCGAAGTGAATATACATACCTTCCATGCTTAACACAGACATCATCGGTACCACGTGGCCAAAGATCCAACTCAACCACCCTCACGCCTCGTCTTAATGCATCCGCAATGGGAAGGTCACTGCAGTTGCTACTGAGCTGGTTTCCAGTTAAATAGGAATTGTGGCCTGTGTATATAAAGTAATGTGACAGTGGAGCATTCATGTTATGATGGACCTGAAAAAAATACCCAACAATGGTTAGTTAAATAAACCACATATCAGATTATCACTGAAGAACTGAGAATCTATGCTGATTCCTGAATCTTATAACTAGAGACTAAAAATGATCCCCAAAATAAGGATAAGCAACTCCTAGAATAGAAAGTAACCAAAATGGAACTTTCTACTTTAGATAGGTGAATCAAACAGTCAAAATTCAGCAATCAGCAGCAGAGTAAACCAAGAACATATTTTTAACGAGCACTAAAAGAAGCTACCAAGAGAGGAACTTTACTATAAATGATGATCATACAAATTTAGGACGGAAAATCCAGAAATTAGCGTAAAAAAAAAAAAAAAAACTCAAATAGCGATGAGAGAGAAGAAAAAAATCAGAGACTTTCCGGTAAAATCAAGAGAGAGCATCAAAAAGTCGTAATCTTTCTTTCTCAATGTTTGTCACAAATCAATCCCAGATTCCGAAAAATCCAAACTTTTTGATTCCCAGGAAAAGAAAAAAAAAAAGAGTTCGACCAGAAAATTTAAAAGTTGAAACCTGATCCCCGATTGGAGGATTAAGATCAGTGGAAAACAAATAATAGTTGAAATCTTCGAGCGTCAGGTTTCGTCTGGTGTACTTTGCAATGTGGTGTCTCCGGCGAAGCACCTCGTCAACGATCCTCTCCGCTTCCTCCAGACTTGACCCTCCTCCTCCTTCCTCCGCCATGAGCTTCTGTAGCTGCTCCGGCGACATATGAGCCTCACCCTCCGCGTATTTCTCGAAAACAGCTCTGACGTCATCAACCGGACCAGGCTCCGTCATCCTGAACTTCCTCGTGAAGATCAGACAGAATTTGTAACTACCCATCTCTCTTTTTCCCTCCATTTCTTGTTATGTTTGTGTATGTATCGTCGTCGTCGTTGTCTTGTTCAGATCCAAGGACGTGAAAAGGTGATACCTTTTTCTCTGAATCTACTTAAATACTCAGATCATTCCCAGATTTTTAATGTATTTTTTTTTAATTTCGAAAACATTTCAGAGAAAAACCTCGTCAACCCTCAACACGCTCACACCTGAGCACAAACAAAAAACAAAAACTTCTTTACTGTATCTCGTGTTTGTAGATATGTCATAAGTTATAATTGTTCTTGTTAACTGAATTCTAAACCCAGGGAAAGAAAATGACTAATTTAAAGGATGGAGTAAAAATAGTACATACTGAAGATATCCAGCCAGGTGTTAATTGTTTTGTTTTTTCCCGTAATCACAATTTTTTGTTTTTTTTTTGAATTTTGTGTTGAAGTG
Organism: Crucihimalaya himalaica; assembly: GCA_004349715.1. NCBI lineage: Eukaryota > Viridiplantae > Streptophyta > Magnoliopsida > Brassicales > Brassicaceae > Crucihimalaya > Crucihimalaya himalaica. Next base: position 5,207,567 of record SMJT01000001.1, read on the forward strand.
TTAACACAAATTTGAAAAAACAATATTCAGATATGTAGAAATAGCAAAGCAACAAAAAAGAAAAAAAAAAAAGTACTGGCTACATTGGTGGGGGCAGATATGCAGATTTAACGCATTTGTTTTGTCTTTGTTCTTAATCTATCCATTGAAATAAGTCCGAGATTATTGTCTATTATTATTGTAACCATACCCCATACAACACAATTACTTATCTAGAAAAGTATAGGTTTGATGAGATGACCTATTCTATCCACTGCACGATTATACTCTCGAGAGTTAAAAGTTCAATCAAAATAAGATGTCGGTGTTTGAACATCTTGTCAATAGAACTGAGTGCTAGAGTTTTGAAAAGCTTTGGGTAAGATCTTTCAAATCAGTTTTGGAACGTAACATCATGGTATAACCTTTATATCCACGATGCCACTTCATGACCAAAAGTATAAGGAATTACCAATAATTATTTCTTCCATTTCATTTTTTAAAAACATTTGAGAATTTTTATTTCATTGTATTTGATTTTCCTTAGTTATAAATATTTTTATTTGACGTTTCGTGACTATTTATATCTATGTTTTTTTTATATAATTGTTAAAAAGGTAATTTAAATGACGTTTTGACGAAAAAACACAAAAAGATAATATAATTTTGAAAAAAATATTTCAGATGTCGGCCAAAAAAAAACAGATTAGGTAATGGATATGTTGAAATAGCAAGGAGACAAAAAAAAAAGGAAAAAAAAAAGTGTGGCTTATAATGGTGGTGCAGATGCAGGTCTATTGTCTTTCCGAATCCACTTTTAGGCCAAAAGTTTAGAAATTATCTCTCCTTTTTTTTTAATTAATGTAGTTAAAGAGACATAAGATATGATATTAGTCGTTAAGAAATAATCTTGTATATTAACAAGAAAGTACTGGAAGACTTGGCCAGGAAAGTTGACAATATTTAAATAAAATCGAATTCTTAATGTGAACAGAAACGTGCTTAATTGAATGATACTGACAGTTCTTGTTTATTATAACCGAGTTATTATAACTATAAAAGTATTAGCTGGAACTAAAGTAATCCGACATGCTTACGGTATTGGTGTTGAATCTTTTGACTAAGATTAGAAAAAGACTTCTGTGTAATAAATAAAAATAGTTTTATCCGGTCCAGCCAACTCTGTTTCTCGTTCAATTTTTTTTTTTCTTGTTGGGCTGTAACCAACCACTCATTAGTATAGCCCATTACGGTTTTAAGAGAATCCAGGGCCCAAGTTAAATTGTATAGTGGTAAGCCACGTGGCTGGGTCTAATTGGATATTCGACGTGGTCTTGGTGGAAATAGAGGTGAACAAAAAAGAAGGGACTCAGGAGTAACACTTTGCACGGTGCGAGATGGCGAGCTCAGTGACGCTGCTTCTATGGAGTCTTCTTCTTCTCGGAACCCTAAGCGCTATTCAGGTACATTTTGTGTGTTTCCTTCTCACTTTTTTTGTAAGATTGCAGCATATATTTTTTGATTGAGTTCTTAGATTTTGTACGATCTAGATAATATCAAACTGAGAGCGATTTATGGTAAATTTGGTCTAAGGTCTTCATGTTGATTTTTATTTGATTCGGTGTTTGATATGACACCTTTCTGAGGCTCGTAGATCAGGGAACGAACCTTTGTACTCTCGTCGCGAATTGTAGTGTCTATGAGATGTGAATCGGAAGGAGACTGGTAATCCAATTTTTCTATGGTTGAATTATGGACGTAAGAGATTCAGGAAACTGGATTAACCATATGTTTTTCAACATCATCGAATTAGTATATATGGTGAAAGCTAGATCTGCATTAAGTGCGCCTAATGTGTGTCCAAATGTGTTGGAATGATGTAAATATTATGAAACGGCTTTTACTTGCTAGTGTTTAAATTGATCTCTGGATGTTTGGTTCCATGTTTCAGGCCAAAAAGTCCAAGGAAAACTTAAAGGAGATTACACATAAGGTCTATTTCGATGTTGAAATTGATGGGAAAGAAGCCGGTATGGCCTTGTTCCTGAGTTAATTCTTAAGATGCATGTTGGTGCAGTTAGTTCTTGCGCTGTATGTTAGACTACATGAAATGTTTTGTGATTTCTTCTTGTCTTGTCCCATGAAAACCTCTCATACCAATTGATGATTTTTTTCTTCCAGGTCGTATTGTCATGGGTCTATATGGCAAGACAGTCCCCAAAACTGTAGAGAATTTCCGAGCTCTATGCACAGGTAAGAATACAAAATATTGCTGACTCTCATCCCGTGTCAGTCTAGTATTTAATAATTTTTCTCGACCATCATAACATAGTACAGCAGTTTATCTACCTTGATATGAAAGCTTACGTAAACTGTATACTCACAGGGGAGAAAGGAATAGGTAAGAAAGGAAAGGCTCTCCATTACAAGGGGAGTTCATTCCATAGGATCATACCAAGCTTTATGCTTCAAGGAGGTGACTTTACACATGGAAATGGAATGGGAGGAGAATCTATCTATGGTGAGACGTTTGCTGATGAGAACTTCAAACTAAAGCATACTGGTCCAGGTGAGGACTTCTTCAGTATTCTGTCTTTACATTGTTATCTACTCTTTCCCTGTGTGAGGTTTTAACCTGATCAATTGTTTTCCTTTTTCACAGGGTTCCTATCAATGGCAAACGCTGGCCAAGACACCAATGGATCACAGTTTTTCATCACAACTGTAACAACCAGCTGGTGAGTACAGAATCAACCGAATTTCGAACACATAAAGCTACCTTCTTGACTGAAAGATCTATTACTTTCAAGTTGTTTGAGTATGAGTGGGCATGTTGGTACTTACTAAGCTTAGAGTTTAATGTCGGAATAGAATTCTTGATACGTGGTTTCCGTCTTCTGATCATAAAGCTTGGAACTTTATACAGGTTGGACGGGAGGCATGTAGTGTTTGGGAAGGTAGTGACGGGAATGGATGTGGTCTACAAAATTGAAGCTGAAGGAAATCAAAGTGGAACTCCCAAAAGTAAAGTTGTGATTGTGGACAGTGGTGAGCTTCCTCTGTAACTCAAACTCTCCTAGAGTTTGATTCGTCTGATTCTCCATTGATGTGTGAGCTTTAGTGCTTGAAGACTTTGGTGTTAAAAACAACTCTCTTAGTCACTTAGGAATGTCTACCGTTTTGGCTTTATTTCTTTCTTATGTCTGCTTTTTAACTCTAGCTACCGTAAAAATAAAATAGAATTTCCTGTCTGATGCACAAATGTCACACTTGTGAGCCTAGCAAATCCTGCACTTATGCGTTGTCTACCTTGTTAGAATTTATAGAAGTTGCATAATAATTTATATATTTTTTGCAAACCCCTAATTAGACCAACGAAGTGTTTACGAAAAATACACATTCTTATATATTGAGCAAACCCCTAACTAGACCAAAGTAGAGCTTACATTCTTATATATAAAGCAAACCCCTAATTAGAGTTTTATGAAAAATATACATTCTGTCTGTTTCAGACAAAGTGTTTTCATAACTTAGATAACGTGAAATCCGGAAAGGAGAATTAAGAAAGCGAAGTTTTGCTCAACATTTACTTAATAAACAGAGGTAGCATCAGCTATAGACAAAAAGACATTAAAAGATCTAAGGCTAAAACCCGACTTCAGATATACTTTTCACTTATTCAGAGTCGCTCTCTGTGTCTAAGAAACTGAACTCTCTTCTACATCCGTCAAGCTTGATCAGCAATGTCCCTCTGTTCTCTTCACAATACCTAACTCCTTCTCTTTCTAGCAGCTTTACCACCTGCTCATTCATAAAATAAACCATATACAATGACTGCCATACTAAATTCTTGTTTTCGTGCACACACTCAACCAAGGTTTCCATATCATTTACGTATATTGGTTCTAGAGTTTAAATAACAAAAGGGTGTCTGAAGAAACTTACCGATTGTTTCACCTTAGACTTCCCAAACCCAGAAGACCCACATCCTGTGATCACTCGTAGTGTCTGAATGGCTGAATGTTTACGCAATTGTTAGGAGGAAGGAATTATCTCGGGGTTCATGAAGACAAGACAAGGCGATGATGATCTACTAAAGAAGAACAGACTTATAATTGAGTTTGGTGAGTACTTACAAGGGACATATGATCCGAATAAGAGATGCAGCTTCAGTAGTTTCATTGCTTGTTTAACATGCTGACCATGCAGATCAATAGTAACCACATTCTCTATACCTTTGTTTCTGCATAGTCATAAACAATGGCTTAGTCTACAACAAAAAGTGAAAGCGTATCAGCATACTCCTATAATGCCTCAAAACAGCTAACCTAGCAACGAATATATCTTGGCTTGCCTTCTCATCAGCCCGTTGAGCTAATTTAGATGCCACTCTCCCCTATAAAAATAAAGACACACGTTTATGTCATACTTCCAAAAAAATTGTCATGATAGCATGAAATATAGACCGTGAGATGCACCTTTTCAGAAAGGTAAGCAGCATGAGCCCTCCCTCCTTTCGAATATGCTTCAGCAGCCTTCAACCAAGTGATAAATGCATTAATTGAGGAGTCTACCGGAGTCAGATAAATGGGAGCAAGTAAAACTTACTTTTTGATAGTAGGACTTCGTAACATTCCACTGGTCAGTTGCACCTTTTCTAAGTACATGATATCCATCATCCTTCACTGCAACACATGTATTGATTGACTGGTAATGCAAGTTATGACTAAAAAGGATTAATTTAAGAGCTGCAACAGAAACAAGCAGTCGAGACCTCAGATGTTTTTGCCAATGACACCAAGGCAAAAATTGCCAAGTGTTACATCGGATAAAACAACATACATCAGAAGCTTGGAGCCTGCAAACTCATGGCAAAATGAGCCTGCTATTTGCAGCCATATACACAAATGATGTAATCAAGAAACCACAGTAATATACCAAACGTATTAGGCCGGGCCTCTTGCCCACTAGATGAAGAAGCATCAATGCCAAGTGACTGCATATTCTTTGCCACATTCCTCCAACTCATTGTCTTTGGTTCGTGTTTAGAACTCTGGCGGATGTTGAACAGAGACTCTAACACTTTTTGTGGAAGACCAAGCTCATCACTTCCTTGGCTAGTTGCAAAAGGATCTTCAGAACACGTGAGAACTTTTGCGTAATCCCTACCGTAAGGAAAGAAAACAGGCCACATGTTTAGTTTTGACCTCTTCCACAAAGTTGAATTAAAGCAATTATATCGTAAGTTTTTATGACTCTCATGAATATCTTAAATCATGTGCTAGTTATCTTGTAACTATTGTGTGAACCAACTCCGATGATTCCAAAACTAGTGAATTGCAATAACCAGAAGAAGGCCTAAGATCAAATGACAGTACCTTTGACTATAGTCTATACCCCAGAAAAGTTCACTTTCAGAAGTATCAGTTTCAAAAGATGTATCTGCCAGCTGTTAAACAATGTCAGGAGATTGCACTTTATTCTATTGTGTAGGAAAACAAAATAAACAGATGTAAAGAAAACCAAAAAACCAATCACTTACACTATGGCTGACTCCTATGCCGAAACATTTACCACTCAATGAATCATCAGTTGATGAAGAAGACATGTCAAGCAAGACATTCAAAGCCTAAGAAGAAAACAAAATTAAGCTTTAAAATAAATGGTCGGGCAAGTATCAGCATATAGCAGGGCCTTTCCTGTCAATATACCAAATACTTCCCGATGTAAGTTTGAAGACAATCTGCTTACCATGTCCACATCATAGCCGCATTGACCTGCAAAAACAGAGACTTCCATGTCAATTTTTCGAACAAACAAGTCTCTCCTCATAACGATTTGACAGTTACTGCGAAGTACTACCTAATCTATAAGTATAACTATTGAAGATCATACAGTTCCACTAAAATCTTATGCCAAAGAGAAACTAACTGACTAAGAAGAAGAAATACTCACACAGAACATCTCTAACAACAGCCATGCTAAGCTCACAATCATCACCAAGCATTGAATTTAGAAACTGTTCAGCTTTCTCTCTATCCGCAGCTTTTTTCCCGTTCCCAAAGAGCTCATTAGACCGTTCCACCATAGGAAACTCTTTTCGCACAGGGTTTGGCTTCAAATAATCCTTGGAAATCACAGAAGAAACCATCCCTGTAGCAGCAATAACTCTACTCTGCTTGTTTCCCTTAAACCATCTATCTCTTGTCAGATCTTCGCTACAGCTAGAACTTGACCAAGCCCCATACTCAGAGGTAGACGCGGTCTCCTGACCCGAAGAACCACTCGCAACCGAACTCGTCGACGGATCATCACCGCTTTCAACCAGATCCGACAACATCTCAGCCGCTTTGTTCAGATCTCCGGCTGCTTCTTTATAAGCAGCCATCGCTTCCTCCACTGAAACCGAGCAAAAGGCTTCCCTTAACGATTCGATAATTTTTTTTTCAACTTTTTCAAATTCCTTAGCACCTTCACCGTCCTTCCTCTCTTCCTCCAAATCTTTTTTGTTCCCGTCAGACGCCGTTCCTCCATCACCTGAAGGTTTCGCGGCGCGGGATCGCTTCTTCTTCCTCTTCTGCTGGCTCTTCTGCTTCATAATCGCAATTATAAATCAAATCGAGTCAACGCCGTAACAACAGACTCTTTTCCGATCTGCAGGACAAACTGGAACCCCTAATTTCCGACGGGAAGGGTCGGAGAGAGGGAAGAGGAGTTTTCACCGTAAATCAAGATTCTGAGAAATTGAATTGGGGAAGATGCCAATATCAGAGGAATTTTGTTCGTCCATATTTGATTGGGAATTGGAATCGCCACGTCAGTCCACGCGCCTGATCGTGACCATGCTTTTGAATCCACGCGCGCCTCTTACGCCCACGAAGCAAACACCGACCGGTTTCTTTTCCCGGTTCAACCGTGAATCGAAAATTTTGTTTTTCTTTGATTTAACCTCGGTCAGTATGAATTTGTTAATTTTAACTTTTGTTTGATGAGTAAAATTGACATCATGCAACATAGCACAAAAAATTGACATAATACACTAAAATTCTCCTATTAAATCATCTCATCCAATTTTTTTCTTCAATTTGGCATTTTATTTCGATTTTGAAACCCATACTTGATACTTGGTAAAGAAAATTGTGCGATGGCGACCACAAAGAGCGTTTGAAGACGCTACTGGTCATCGAGTTTTATACATTAAATAAATTTCCAAAATTCATCAACGTGTGGACGCTTACACAACTCAGAAGAGCTTTGTTAGTAAGAAAAAAAAGGTGATTCAAGATTCCTATTCACAGGCACCGATCATCGTTACCGGTCACAAGTGTGACCATTGACCAATAACTCTGGTTGAAGTGGAGAGTCGACGAACGAAAACCGAGCTGGACTTAGGCGCGCATGGAATTCTTCGTGATCATTGTTATGGCTGCTAGAGAGATTACTTTGCTTCTTCCTTCTCTGTACCTCATTCTTAACTCTCTGCACATCACAAAGAAATCAATCACAGAGCAAATGCGTGAAAATGGTGAATATTGCAGAATGTTCACACTCGCCAATGGTCCGGTTTCTATCGAATACAGCCCTCATTTCAACAGATAGAATAAGAGATACACAGAAACACTCCCAAATACATCAGAGATCCCTTCATTTCGAATGTTCTTTAGTGCATAGCCATTTACAGTTAGTGTTTAACCATCAAGAAAGACAGCGTTTCTAACTCGCCGGCTCTAGGTCTGGTTATCTTGAAAGTAAGCTGCAAGATGCAACTACTATTAAGAGAAACTAAACACTAACAACGAGTCTGTCCTGGTTGTTACTTACTTAGACTATGATGCATAATAATCCGTTTAAAGTATCATTTACCACTTCTATAAACAAGAATAGACATTCAGGCCTAACATACATCACTATCATTAACTCTTAAGTTCATCCCACTGTTCTTATGGGTCATCCCTCACAGCATGCAATTAAAAAAACTAGAACATAACCAAAAACAAACCTGAAGCATTATCAAATCGAATCTAGGCTGACCAATGTGCTCTACAGTGATGGAACCAAAGAGGTTCCCTAACAATGCAGCATCAGGAACAGACAAACCCTCTACAAGCCCAACCACTAAACCTCCGAGGAAGCTGTCTCCAGCGCCGGTAGGATCCACCTGCTTCGCCTGGAACGGAGGAACCGTTGTTTCATCATCCTTATGATAAATCCTACACCCTTTTTCACCATTAGTCACCACAACACAACACAATTGCTTCATTTGTTCAACATCCATGAAAAGAGCTTCGTCTGATGAAGCTTTCAAGAATCCAATTCGATGCAAGATGTGAAAGAATCCACTTTCTTTCAAATCCACGAGCTTTACAGCTCCATCAATGGGATCAAAAACCCTAATCAGAGCTTGAATATCCACAGCCACAACGTCACAAATCTCCACCATTTTCTCAAGCGTCTCCGGTAAAATCTCGCCGCCGACTCCAACAGCCATCCCAAAATCGAATCTAGAATCGGGTATATCGGAAGGAAGAATCGGATCACATGCAGAGACCCGTTTCAACACCCGATCAGCGTGACCGATCCCATCGATGGCCAGATCGAAATAAGCTTCGAAAACTGTGGTTTCCTTCTCCGGAACCACGATCGGAGAGTGAGTAACCTCGTATCTGAAGTCGTGTCCGACTTTGGAGACCAAATCGCAGGAGACAGATGAAGAATCTAAGACATTAGAGATAAAAGAGGCGGCGCCGCCTAGTGTTTCAGCTACGATTGATCCGTTTTGGATTAGAACGTCGTGGCAATAATTCCCGACGATGAGAACGCGGCGATTGGGAATCCGACGCGGCGGCGAGTGAGGCGTTTGCTGCGAAGGAGGAGGATTCAGCGTCATGATGGCGGCTTGCGCAGAGGATCATCGAGAGGATGAAGCTTTAAGTAGGCACCGAAAGAAGAAGAAGAGTCATGGAACTAAAGAAGACGAACAAGAAGAAGTAGTCTACGAGAACAACGGTAAGAGACAAAACTAATGGCTATAAGCTAATACGTAACGTCTTGAGATTCGTTCTTCTTCTCTGTCTTATGATATGTGTCGCGAGGGAGATGACGCGCGCTATAAGCTAAATTTCTTTTTGTAAAAGTAATTAATAAAGTAAACTAATAAAACAGAAAAATGATCATTTTTAGCCAATTATTTTGTTCAAAGTGGTTATATTCATCCACTAATCAAAGAGAATTTAATTCAACCAAGCTGTCACATACCCAACACAATATTCGAAGTGGAGATGAATGCACGGCTCAGTGGACTTTAGTTGATGTTCCGATTCTGTTCATCTGTTGTCGGGAAAAAAAGCATAACTAAACAGAGACGAAGGACGATTCATACGATTCCTATTACGAGTTATACAGAAGAGAGTCAGGCTTGTTTATTTATGAGCCATGGGACATTTTGTTAAGTCGAAGTGACTTTCGAGTTTATAATAGATACTATAGAAACAAGAGTGGGACTATGCTTAGTCAGAACGAATACCCCCCATGAAGCTCCTTGGATCTGGACAATTGCCCGTGAACTGAGCTTGTGAAAAGTCGAATCCCGGATTCTGCAAAAAACCAACAAGCAGTTGATGAAAAGAGAAAGTAAAAGCATAGTTGTGCTCAACACAAAGTAAATAAAAAAGTCATGCATAGGGGCAGAACCAAAACACTTAGACAAAGCCATTAAAAGCATACATGGATCAACCCATATGTTCAGTCCAGCCATGTTAATTTCCTCAATGTATTCTCAAACTGATAAGAATCCGATTAGACTAAGAGTGAGCAATTTTATCTACCACAGCTTATACACTATAGGTTAACTATCACCAGACCTATGCAGAGTGTCTATATATTAAAACAAAAGATTCACTACTTGAGAGAGACACAGGAAACAAGATAAGAGAGATGGAACAAAGAAAACAATCAGTATCCACATCGGATTTATCTGTGGCAAAGTAATTATACTTTGACATAGATTCATTCTACCCAGTAGATGTGCCAAAGATTTTGCTTCAGAGATCAACTGGATGACCAAGACACACTTCAACAAAAGAAAAATTTGCAAAAGTAGCAACCATATTAAACCAAGAAGACACTTTACACATAGCTAACCTCTTCTTGAAACCTCTGCAGCATGAGCCGTTTCTGCTCAAGATCAGTGGCATAAGGATCCAACTGACCCTGTCCCAAAATCGGCGATGCCCATGTTTGCCCTTTCTCCCTCTTCTGCAAGGTAATGTGCATTATATCATCCTCTGCCAAATCAAACATTATAATTCAGATTAGCAACCTGTTCCAGTAACTTGCATACATTGATAATAACCCAAAAAATACTGTAAATTTGAAACGAAAGAGATAGTTGAAGAGTGTACAGACTAAGCTCATTTACACTCTTAGAACACTGCAACCGGAAACTACATGCTCTTGCATACTCAAGATCCAAACACAATAGCTATACAACAGTCCATCATCCATCCTACTCTTAAATTTTCCACATTCCAAACTGTATGTATACTATTTATACCAAACTCAGATCACATTTCAGGTTCAAATTATCCTCTCTAGCAATAGAACGGGTTTAAAACGTATAGCTCATCTACAAATAAGCGCCCAATACAGACACGGAAGAAGAAAAAAATGATGTACCTATGGTCCAGAACGAGCAATCCGTCTTCACAGGGGCACTTAGATCATGCTGAAAAATGGACAAATCTTAGACAATCGAAAATTTCTCCGATAAGAGAGAGAAACGGATCCAAAACGTAGAAATATACTCAGAGAAACTGACATTGAGATAAGGAGGGTTGCCTTTGATGCCAACTTCGATATGTTTCGATTGGATTTTGCAGTGGAAAGCCTTTGGATGAACATTGGGCGGCAAAGTTATGTACATATTCACTTCTTCTAATGTTTGATCCCACTCAAACACCTTTTGCCCTATAACAACGAGAATCGAAGAACACATATATCGATCAAATCTCGTGAAATGAAATTAGACTGCAATAACATATAGATAAAGGAGCGAAAGTGAGAAACCGTTATGAATGAAATCGTGTCGCTTCTCTGGCGCAAGCTTCTCCGCCATAGCTAGGGTTTTCTTCTCCGTTCCCGGCGAAATCGATCACCGTTGGGAGTTTTAAGAAACTTGTTTCTTGTAGTGGTGAAGAATGTTTCAATTCGTCTCACCATAACAAAGAGGTATTTATGATTATATCCTTCTTATTCATGTAATTTCGTTTAAGGATGATATTTTTAGTTTTTAACGCTTAGACCCCTTTCTTTCAAGCACACATCGTTTGTGACATTGAAGATAAAACTCCATGCCGTTTTTTTATTTCGTTTTATAAAACAGTATATTTCTTTTGTGGTGCAAAAGCTACATTGAATTGTTTTTTTGTTTTTAAAGATGAGAAGTGGGTCTATTCAATGCATAGAATAAGGAGGAAGACAAGAATTGAAAGAAGAGTTATGTGTAGGTCTACCACAAAACATGGTCCGTTTTAAAGCTCTGGACAGAGCCAAGTGTGTGATTTTAGCTTTTCAATGTCTTTGGGGCAAGAGATACACTGTACCCATTTCTCCTTTCAGTTTCTCCAACGCAGACCAGGAAATTATCGTCACTTTCAATTCAATTTTATCATATATAAAAAACAGTTCCACAAACAAGATTGACGCATACGTGATCAAAGGCTTTGACTGAAAAACATAAGAACAAAACAATTTAATTATTACAATAGTTTTTATCAGTCAAAAAGTTTAATTGTATCGTTGTTTATGTTCTTTCGTTTCTTTATTCCGAAAACTTAAATTTACAATTCCATTGTTCAAAAATATTACCCGTAATCATGGTCAAAATTGTTTCATACTATTATACATGTTTGGCCACTCTCACACTGGCTAGATTCCGGTGCATGAGTTAGGGTTATTTAACACAATCACGAGTGTAACTAGTTCATCGAATAAGTTGTCGGTTAATATTCGGTTTTGACCGGTAAGACTGTTAACTAAAAGAAACATTAGAGACCCACTTGAAGAGTATAATTAAATAAGCCGGCCAGCAACGTAACGGCCACGGCCACGGCCAGATTCTGCCTTTCGCAATCTTGACCGTCCGATTGAGAAGTGGACAAAATGCTGAACACGACGGTTCATTTAAAAACTATAAGAACTGTGGCTCCCATAACACATTCCATAACCACATATTAAATTGTTAAAACATTTGGTATCGTTTTCACACATTTTTTCGTAATTTTTCAAAAGTATACGGAACGTAACATGAAACTCTAAACACTGTTGACTTTACTCTATTTTGTAATAAAAAATTTTGCTTTGTTATGCTAAATCGTAGCTGTTCCCAAAGCAACTTGCTTTGGATATTCTAACATAGCCTTTAAAACAGGTAAGCATCGAGTCTTTAAACTCTCCAAAAACCCGTTGAATCAGTCCCACAACATTTTTTTTCTCTTTACTAAATGTTTATATAAAGCTTCGATCGTAATCAAAAGTCTCTTTAGTTCTCTAATAGTCACAATGGGGTCTGAAGATGGAATCTTGATGAGAAGAAACGAAGTCGACGAGAACGTCGCGTTGATCTTTGGCGTCACGGGTCTTGTGGGTCGAGAGATTGTAAAGAGGCTATTAACGTCTAAACCCAGATGGAGAATCTATGGCGTAGCGCGAAATCCGGAGATTAGTTCCATGGCGAAGATGTACAATTTCATCTCATGCGATCTGCTTAACGCATCTGAGACTAAACAGAGACTGTCTCCACTACAAGAGATGGTGAGTCACGTGTTCTGGGTCACGTGGTCTGGCCAGTATCCATTGGATAGTGATGAGTGCTGCGTTCAGAACAAGTTAATGCTTACAAACGCTTTGGACGCGATTCTACCAAACGCTACGAGGTTAAAGCATTTCTCGCTTCAAACGGGGATGAAGCATTACGTGTCTCTTGTCGGAGAAGGTTCGAGTTTGTGCTATTACAGCGAGGAGTGTCCGAGGAAGAGTTCTGGGAGAAACTTCTATTATGTTTTGGAGGATTTGTTGAAGGAAAAGATCACTGGTAATTCCGTTGTTTGGTCGGTTCAAAGACCCGGTTTGCTTATGGGAAGCTCTACAAGGACTCTGTACAATTTCATGGGAAGTCTTTGTGTTTATGGAGCGATGTGTAAGTATTCGAATCTTCCTTTTGTATTTGGAGGGACACGACAATGTTGGGAGGAGAGTTACATTGATGGGTCTGATTCGAACTTAGTCGCGGAACAGCATATATTCGTTGCAACAAGTGGGAAAGTACACGAGAAAGGTGAAGCCTATAACGCCATTAATGGGGTAGGTTTTACTTGGAAGGAGATTTGGCCTGATATTGGGAAGAAACTTGGAGTGCAAGTTAATGAAACGACGATGTTTGATGAAGGGTTCTGGTTTGATAAAGAGATGGGCAAGAGAAAGCATGTGTGGGATGACATTGTGGCGAAGGAGAAGCTTGTTCGGACAGAGGTTGATGATTTGGCGAATTGGGTTTTCTTGGATTTGCTGTTTAGATGTCCGTTTAAGCTTCTTGGGAAGAGAGAGAAAGTAGACAAGTTTGGGTTTAAGAGGAAATATAGAACCCTAGATTCAATTTTGTATTGGATTGATGTGATGAGAGATGAAAAACTCATTCCTTTGTAACACATGTGCTATTGTGATTGCTAGGTTTGATTAGCAATGTAAATCACAGTATGTATTTGATCCTCCTTCCCCAAAGTTTTTCTTTGTACGGAGTCTTGAATAATGAGTTTTACACAAACCCTTTTGAGCTAGATCAGTAAGCCGAAATCCATAATTAAGTAGGTGAAACAGATTGTTGTAATGCAATAGCGTAGTTGAAATCAAAGCTGTGGATAACCAAAGTTACATTCAGATTTTAAAGACGCGTCCAAGAAACTGTGATGTATTGACAAATATACTAAGATGAAGTAGTGGCAGACCATACTCGAAACAACAAGATTATTGGCTGGAATCAGTTTGTTTATTAGTTAGTTATTTTGATACAGATGAGTTTTAGCTGTCAAGATGACGTAAGAGCAAGACTTTTCATCCCCTGTTTTTCACTCATCAGTGAGATCAAGAATCGCTCTAACGAGTAAGAGAAAACAAAAGAGAAGATTTGAGGTCAATCTATTCTCATTTTTACTGCAATTCATACTATAGCTACACCAAAAAGAAGTTCAAGAGAAAGCCACACAAAAGCCGATCATGCCCTTAAAAAAGAAAAGCAAAATCGCCGGCCAAAGGCAAAACAGGGCATGCTACTAAAACAAAGTATGTACAAGAGAACCTACCAAAGTAAAACAGAATACAAGGTTAGTAGACATAAAAAGCTTCTTTCTTCAGATTAAGTTTTTGTCTTCCGAGTAGACTTGGTTGTTTTTACTTGAGACTTATTGACTTTTATGCTTTTGCCTTTAGAGCTAAACATGTCATCTTCGTCGTCTTCATCATCGCTGCCACGCTTTTGCTTCTTTCCTTTCTTCTTGCTGTCACTAGAACATATAATAATCTTCTTATCCTTCTTCTCCTCAACCATCTCTGTTTCCTCCTGTGGCCGCCAAATGAATAGGGACCTGCAAATACCAGAGTTTGAAACCAAATCCACACCAATGAGATCAGTCATCAAAACAGTTTTCACTAATAGTTACTCTCATAACTCGTGATTAATGAACTCCAAACCTTGAACTTCCCGAGGCTAAAACATCATCGCGTGGATGCAATTTGTTGACTGGAGTGATAGTTGTGATGTTTGGATCCATAACCTCTGCGACTAATTGTCCATTGCTTGCATCAATGAAATCAATTGGGTGAAGAGCAGTTCCGTTATAGTTTTCACTTATGTAACGACCAACCACAATGAGCGACTCCGAGGTATCCTGCGGATGAACATATAACAAATGCTATATAAAAGTAGACTTAATGGAAAACGAAGACGAGAGAGAGGTAAAAGTATCAAACCTTAGGATCCCATTCAGCTTTGAATGGCGTCAAATGCCGATTGAAATCATGGCTATGAACAATCTCTCGGCTTGGCATATCCAAGTCCCCGAAGATAGAGTCCCATATTCGAATACGGTTGTCCTGACACGTCGTGAGGATTTTTGTGCCTGACGAAGGAGAGAAGTAAGCAGAGTTGACTACTCGTTTGTGTGCAAGATCATAAAGAGAAGCTTTAGGTTGTAGTTTACGCATATCCCAGATCCGTGCCTGAAACCATAACCAAGCAAATCTATTAAACAAGTTCTGACAGAAATCAGATTCTCATCTAAACGAGTCCAAAGTGAAAGCATGCTCTTGGTTCTCTTTGATAGACTTACAAAATGATCGTTCCCACAACTGAGAAGAAGCTCCGGCTGGACAGGGTTGCAGTCGAGGCCAACAACTTTGCTTCCTTGCTTGTGTATCATAATTGGCTCACCCGTACTGTTATTGGTACGATGGTCGATCCTTTATCACAAGAAGATAAGTCTGACGCTCATTTAAAACATTAACAAAGAGGCATCTAGTCTACAAACAGTTCAAGGGGATGAAACCACTTACATGTGAAGAAACCCAAAATTATCAGCAGCTAGCACTACACCTTTCTCTGAGTTTATATCCATACCGTACAGCATTTTCCAAGTGCTTCGGCCCTATAAACCGATGATATGTCATATCAGCAGAATGATTCAGAGACAAAAATATTAGAAAATCGAGACGATGGTATGACCTGCCATCCATCGGGGTTGAGATTCAGCAAAGTTGATGAAATTCCAGTTTCCAGGTCAGTATACCCAACTGTTCCATCAGAGGATGCAGAATAAACCATGTCATCATTTGTGGGACTAAATCTGCAATACCGACAAAAGCAGGGGAAATATGATTCAAAAAAAGACACGAGATTTTGTTTCCAGATATAGACACCTAAATGCAGAAGTAAAATCACAACAGATACAATGAGATCATCTTACCGCATAGTATTAACTTGTACGAAGTGTATGTTTCCATACACATTCTTCTCATACACTTTACCAAAATCCCAGACTCCAATTTGCCCTTTCTATTAGAGAGTTAACCATACCACCAACAGAAACGAATGAACAATGAGAAAAGAGAAGCAGGAAAATTTGCAATATATGAATAATGTTCATTTCTAAAACCTTATCTCCAGAGAGAAGAATGTTGTTCTTTGTAGGATGGAACTCCAAACATGTAACACGTCTGCTGTGGTATCGAATAACTGCACAATGAACTTGATCCGGGATCACATATTTGGGTTTGATCTGTATAGCACAAATATAGTTCCATAAACTCCAGTCAATAAATCTAATCAAACATCAAAATACAGTAGAACGTCGTACAAAGAGACTTACTGGGGCAATTCTTGGTTGGAGTTGGCGCTTGAACACAAAGTCAACAGGATTCTTTGTATTCCTATGAGAAGTTGGGAGTGTTCCGTGGTCAGTAACCACTCTATGAGGACATGACATTGTAGTATGGCCTTCAATTGATGCAGTAAAAAAGCAAAAACATTGAGTAAATTAACATTTTGTCCATTCACCATCATCTAAAGCTCACATATAAGCAAGTATCGATAAGAAATAGCGAATCTTTTACCAGGCATTTTGCATAAGAAGCAAGGTTTCATAGGACAATCGATATACGTTGCTCCTTTAAATCCAGCTTCATGACCAGACTGTTTGCAGACCTATATAATTACCATGAAAACAACAAAGAAATAAAAAAGCCAAACACCAAAATCCTATGTCTCTCTGCATCCAAGTGAAATATTTTACAGGAACTAGAATTAGGCACTGAACAGTGAATACGTCAATATGATTGAAATCGAAATCGAAATGAAAATCCAAAGTCATTATCTTTGATTCCATAAAGCCTACACAGAATTAGTAACTTCTCACTAAATCTTATAAACTCAAATAGAAAGCCACGCATTAGAAAGCTAGGGTTTTTCGAAGAGCGTTACTTTGCAAACTTTCTTAATAAGCTTAACGGTAATGGGTGCTTTCCCTTTGGCTTTAATCTTCTCCAATTCAAAATTCTCTCCATTTTTAACCGCTTCATCTTCTTCTTCCCCCTCCTCCTCTGACAAAGGATAATTATTTTCTTCTTCTTCTACTTCTTCTTCCGAACTTAACTCGGAATCTGTATCTCTGGCGATGATGATTTCTGGGTCCGTTTTCCTTTTGTTCCTCGTTAAAGTCATTTTCGGTAAAATAATCACACGACCCGACAAAAGGAAGAGAACACGAAACAAACTATTTTGAGTTTTGTTTTGTTTCTTTTTGGGTTCGATGACGACGCAGCGGGTGAAAAATGCAAACTAAAGCCGGTTTGGTCGGTGAACGGTTCAATTGAATTTACGCGACAATTAAACTCCCGTTCTAATTTACCATTATACCCCCTCTAGGTCTATACTACCGATGCTAACTAAGGTTACTTTTGGTATTTAATCAAAGGTCTGGTGGCGGAAGAAGTAAAGACGTGGCGAATTACAGCCCGGAAGTAAAACTCACGTGGCTGTCACGTGCAATTCCATCGTTGGGCCCTTTTATTCGGATCACTAATGGGCTCCGGCCCCAATTTTCATTCACCTCATAAATTAAACTGACCACCAACAACTTTTTTTCTAAAAAAAATACGTCTAAGACTTAATTAAAAAAAAAAAAAACTTTATTACAATTGAGGTTGTTCTTTACTGTTATGATTTAAAAAAAAAAATCTGGTAGGAGTTTTTTGATGCATAATAAACTGGAAAAATTAGGAGACGTGGAGGAATGTGAACTCGTATAAACCACACAAAAAAAAAGAAAAAAAAACAGAAGCTTGGAATCTCTTTAACGATAAACATGGTTTTGTGGCGCTCAATTTCGAAAACAACATCATCATCGTCTTTAACACAGACAAAAACACGACGTCGTTTTCAAACCCCTTACCAGAACCATCTATGGAGTTAAGAAAGTTCCAATCTTCTCCGCTTTTAATACAATGCTTCTTCTCCTACCAGACCCTACCACACAAAGCCTTGGAGTGTATGCCAATTCTCTTAAGATGTTATCTCTACGAGTTCCTACTCCTACATCCTTCGATTCCCGGCGATTTCATGCCGGAGATATAGGGCGGCCATGGCTGTTGAGTAGAGATTGCTTTCTCTCTTTCTCTCAGAATTTCGTGAACAGAGGAGTCCGATTCGGAATCAGATCTTCTAAATCGGAGGTTGCGTTAACGCCGGCGGAGGAAGAAGAAACTCTGCCGGAGGAGCTACACCCGGAGCTGATGCCGAAACACGTGGCGATTATCATGGACGGAAACGGAAGATGGGCGAAGAGTAGAGGTCTTCAACCTTGGGATGGTCACAGAGCTGGCGTTGAAGCTCTTAAAGAGATCGTTGAGCTTTCTGGTAGATGGGGAATTCAAGTTCTTACAGTTTTCGCCTTCTCTACTGATAATTGGATTAGACCAAGGGTGAGTCAGAATCATAAGTTTTGAATTTGGATTTTAAACAACTTCGATTTTGATCCCATTCGAGTTTATTTTCTCTGCAGATTGAGATTGATTTCTTGTTTAGTTTATTCGAGAGATCGCTTAAATCAGAGTTTCAGAACTTAGCCAAGTAAGTTTCTTTAGGTATAATCGTGTGATCAAGAATTGTTTTTGATTGATTAATTATGTCTCAAAAAGCTTAATCTTTTGAGCGTTAGGAACAATGTTCGGATATCCATAATTGGAGATTCATCAAGACTTCCCAAATCTCTGTTAAGAGTGATCAACGAAGTTGAGCAAGTTACAAAGAACAACACGAGGCTTCAGCTAATCGTAGCGGTTGGTTACAGTGGGAAATACGATGTTTTACAAGCGTGTAGAGGTATTGCGCAGAGAGTTAAAGATGGTGAGATTGATGTTGATGAGATAGATGAGAGACTTATCGAGCAAGAGTTGGAGACGAATTGTACTGATTTTCCTTATCCAGATCTACTCATAAGAACGAGCGGTGAGCTAAGAGTTAGTAACTTCTTGTTGTGGCAATTGGCTTATACTGAGCTCTTCTTTGCTCAAGAGCTTTGGCCTGATTTTGGGAGAACCGGTTTTATCGAAGCCTTGATGTCGTTTCAGCAGAGACAACGACGCTTTGGTGGTCGAAAATCTTGAGTTTTTTCTTTCCATAGACTATTTGGTGTAATGGAAACTGTATATGGATGTGTTTATACCTCAGCGAACACTGCTTTCTCTAAGCCTTTGGGATATTACAGTTTCTTGTGTTGCAAGATATCGGTTTTAGTTATGTGTAGGCGAAGCAAGAAACAAGAACCCATGGCTGATTTTATTCGCAATTTGTTTATTTACAAACACAAAGTTACGAAAGTAGAATGAAGTCTATAATTAGAGCAAGTATTTTGATAGTAATCTAAGATGAACATAGTGGAACAGAGGACCAAATGTGGATCAAACCCGACTGCCAAATCGTCTTTCCCTGCGCTGAAATGAAGACAGGGCCTCTACAAGCTTATCCTTATCAAAATCAGGCCAAAGGACCGGTGAGAAGAAGAGCTCGGTATAAGCGAGCTGCCACAAGAAGAAGTTACTAATCCTCTGTTCTCCACTTGTCCTAATCAGTAAATCAGGACTTGAGAACTCAGTACAATTTGTCAGAAGCTCTCTCTCGATCAGTGCCTCGTTCACATCTTCTTGTCTGATCAACCCTTTTTCTGATTTCTTCACAATACTCTTGCAAGCGCGTAAAATGTCTAATCTCCCGCTGTAATCTATCGCTAAGATGAGGTGCTTCTTCTTGTAGATTTCCGTAGCTTCCTCTATCTCATGGATTGTTTGGCGTAGAGATTCAGGGATCTTCGTTAGATTCCCAATAACTGTAACTCGAGTTTCCTCTCTAAAAACAAACAACATCTTGGTAATAAATGAGAAGATCATATGTAAAAAACAATAAAAATGCTCAATCGAATTGTATTTTATTATACCTACCTTTTGAAATACTGGATCTTGGACTTGAGGTAGTGTTGGATCAATGACATTAAGCACTTAATCTCAAACTTAATAATACCAAGAAATTGTTAGAGTCAATAATAGTATGAGAATGTAAGCTACTTTGTCAGAAAAATATCACACCTTGTGTCTTCCCCAGTTCTCTGTAGAGAAAGCAAAAGCTGAGACTGTATGAATCCCTAGTTTGAAGCACTGCTCGGAAAACTCTATAAGCCGTTTAGCTCCGGCCTCGTGGCCTTGTGACGTCGGCAATCCGGCCCGTTTGGCCCACCTCCGGTTGCCGTCCATTATCACTGCCACGTGTCTCGGCATCAGCTCTCTTTGTAGTTCCTCCTCTCCGACGGCCACATAAGCTCCCTCGTCACTACACAAACACAAAAACCAAAGCTAGGTAGGTTATGAAGATTTAATATTTTCGTCTTTTAACTAAAAAGATATTGAACTCCGATACACCGGAGAAAGATGAGCAAATCGTAGATTCAACAGAAAGAAACTTTAACTTTACGTAAGAGTTTGTTACAAAGCTTAAACGTAAAATGATGTACACTCAAGCTTATATACCCTGATCTAATTACAGTAATAAACCAACATTAAACCAACAAACCGAAGTTAACCGGTCAAACCATGTTTCATACATAATAACAGAGGATATGGTGTTTGTGAAAGCTCTGTCTCTATGGGAAAATCGTAGGCGCATATATTGTCTATCTGACAATTTTGGTAACATTTTCAGAAATGAACTTAGTTACTATTGTGGCTGTCTTTTTCTTCTACTAAGCAAACATAAGTTAGTATTTGTCACTCTGTTCTCATTTGCCTTAAAGATGAAAACGTAGAATCACCTCTATGTGAAGAAAAAGCCAATAACAATAATGAGAAGCGTCGGTTTTATGACTAGTTTGAAATTTGAGTAAAGAGACTAACCCGGTCGCATAACTACTAAAAAGTATGCTTAGAAATAAGCAAATTTTACCGTTTCTCGTTGTCATCATTGTCTCTCGAAGCTGTGATTTTGATGAATCCGATGAGTTTTAGCAAGGAAAAGGGAAAGCTAAAATGGCTTGTGATGAAGAAAAAAGAGATGAGAAACAGAAAGAGGAGAGATAAAAGAGAAGAGAGAAGATACAACATTGTTGTGCTTACGCTTTAATTTTAATTAAAATTTGGCTTTGCCTCGAGGTATTTGCTCGACTCATTAAAAGGTTTCTCATATAAAGAATTCAAAGACATTACTTGATCGATCAAACCTTCTTTCTCTTTACTACGTACATACAGGCCATACGTATTAAACTCTTACGTGGAGAAACTTGAAAACCGTTTTTAATGTTTAATCACTAAGTTGATCCATATGTTTAGTCACCAATCCAAAGACATATGTTTCTATTTATACATAATTTTTCATAAAGGATTCCTAATACATCACTATTTAGCCGTATTTTCAGACCCTTCCAAGGGTATTGATGTAATCGAACAAATATTTTTTCAACTGGTTAAACTAATAATTAATAGTCGGTAACTCCACTAAAGTTTTTTTTTGGTCACGACTCCACTAAAGTTTTTGTAGTGTTTTGTTGCTTAAATCGTTAGGTGTGATTAGATCAACAATGACACCCACAAAATCCCTCAAAAGCAACATATTTTCTATTGTCTACTAAAAATATCACAACATTTTTGTCGGTTGTTACATTAATGAATATTTAAATTTATGTTCAAGTTGACAAATTTGCGTCTCATTTGTAGTACCATTTTTATTACCTTTTTACTGTAATTTGTTAGAAGTCTAAAGTTAGATTATTATTGTTGATCTAAACTTCAAAATCTAAACCAAAAAATTTGGTGCTGTGTTTATTACTTTTACGAGAATCCAAATTGTATATTAAGTATAATAAACATTTAAGTGGTATGTCATACTACCTCCGTTTCATAAAAAGTGTCGTATTAAACTTCTATATTTGTTTTCAAAGAGTGTGGTTTTGTGTTTTCAATATAATTTTTAAATGAAATATCATTTTTATCCTTATAATTTTAGCCTATTTATTAAAAAGAGAAAAATTTCTAGTGTATATGCAAAGGGTATAAAAGAAATTACATAATTTTCTTGAAACATGTCTAAATGACACTTTGAGGTAGTATGTGTTTAATGTAACGTAGGGTTTATGTTTTTGCTGATTCAATAGGCTTTGAAGAACCCATGTGACTGATTTCTTGTGTCACAAGGTATCGCTTGAAACATCAAATTTTACTATATTTCTGCAGCTAAAACAGAGTAGTTCGATAGACAAGTCAGATGAACATAGCAAAAGACACAGAGAGAAACAGAATAGAGAAAACAGGGAGTAATAGAACAGAACAGAACAGAGAAAACAGGGAGTAATAGAACAGAACATAGATCAAATGTGGATCAAAGTCGGCAGCCAAATCGTCTCTCCCTGCGCTGATACGAAACCAGGGCCGCTAAAAGCTTCTTCTTATCGAAGTCGGGCCAAAGGACAAGCGAAAAGAAAAGCTCCTTATAATCGAGTTGCCACAAGAAGAAGTTACTAATCCTCTGTTCTCCACTTGTCCTAATCAAGAGATCAGGACTTGGGAAATTGGTACACTTGGTCTGTAGCTCTCTCTCGAACAACGTCTCGTCCACGTCTTCCTCTCGGATCAACCCTTGTTCTGATTTCTTCACAATGCTCTTACAAGCATGCAAGATGTCGAATCTCCCACTGTAATCTGTTTAATTATATGCCACTGTAATCTACATTATATGTCAAATTAATGAAGTTGCCCATATAAAAGATTTAGAGATAACACTTAACAAAAGCAAATCTCATTTTAAACTCACAAACGTAAATATGATAGTTTCTATAATGGATTTAGTGAAAGTAAGGAAAAGCATTTTTAAAACAGTTATAAATACTTATATGTCTCATGAAACAACCGTATCACTACGTACTATTGCATCAATTGAACAAGTTATTAATGAGACATGAATATTCAAAAGTTTAAACTCGTCGACCAAACCGCCTCTGCCTTTGCTGATACCAAGTCAACGCCTCAAGATACTCAGTTTCGCCAAAATCAGGCCACAAAACATTAGGAAAGTAAAGCTCAGTGTACGCAGATTGCCATAAGAAGAAGTTACTGATCCTTTGCTCTCCGCTTGTTCTTATCAGCAGGTCAGGGTTTGGGAACTCGCTACACTTTGTCATCAACTCTTTCTCCATCGCCTTCTCATCAATGTCCTCCACTTGAATCAACCCGTCTTTCACTTTCTTTGCAAGATTTTTGCATGCTTGTAAGATATCAAACCTTCCACTATAGTCTATAGCTATAATGAGATGTTTCCCTTCGTTGCTCTTTGTAGCTTCCTCTACCTCTTCTATCAAACCTAGAAGCGTTTTGGAGATTTTTGCGCGGTTCCCAATTACCGAGATCTTGATCTTATCTCTAAAAGGGTACGGTAAAATTAACATCAAGACATAGGGCTTTAAATTAAAAGATAATATAAATATATATACCTTTGGAAGTTAGGCATCTCAGACTTCAAGTGTTTCTCAAACAATGCCATCAAGCAGTTAACTTCATCCTAATCAAAGAAAAAAGAAAAACTGATCAAAATGAAATATATACAAAAAAAAGTCTGCGTTGGTAACTTAACAATTGTATTACATGATCACCAAAAAAAGAAAAGTTTTAAAGGCAACAAAATTTAGCCGGTAGTGAGATGAAAAAACTAATTAACGTGTTCTATGTATTCACAAGGCAAAAGCAAGAACTATTGAAAATGTTTGAGAAAATCATATTTCATATCCATAATTACCTCTGGTCTTTCCCAATTTTCAGTGGAGAAAGCAAAGAGTGAGATAGTATTTGTCCCCATAGCGAAACAATCCTTAGCATTCTCAATGAGCCTTCTCGCTCCAGCCTCGTGGCCTTCCGATGTGCCGAGTCCTCGTTTCTCCGCCCAACGTCTGTTTCCGTCCAATATAACCGCCACATGCTTTGGCATTCTATTTCTCGCTCGTTTCTCTTTCTCTCCCATTGGACTACTACAAATAATAAGTAATAAGAACAAAAAAGGATTTTAGGCTTTTATATAGCAAAATATGCATAATATCTAGTAGTAATAGAATAAAGTTAGACAGTCAATTGAACTCACATGTGGTTGTAGAATCCATGTTAGTTAATTTCAGATTAGTCTCTGGAGACCGTTTAATTAACGACAAAATAAATAAATATAAGAAGCTTATAACACGTAGAAACTATATATGATCAATAAAAGCACACTACCGTTTCTCGTTCCTTTCTTCCTCATTATCGTATTTAGAAGCTGTGATTTTGAACAATCTGAGGATATTTTTCAAGGAGAATGGAACACGTAGTCGACGAGAGATGAAGAGACCAGGGATGAGAAAAAGAGCAAGACAAGTAAAAACAACATAGAATAGAGACAACATTTTGTTTTTTTTTTTTTTCTGTCTTTGTTTCAATGTTTGTTCGAATTGGAGAACTCGTTTATGTACTTAAAGAGCTTCGGGTTCAATGACGCACATGATCAATGGAATCTCTCTCTATTTTGCTCTCTGTCTCCCCTTGATGCTACGCTAAGACAGATCATACGTATTAAGGGTTAATAAGATCTTACGACACTTGAAAATCACTAAATCGTTTCGTCACGTGATTTTCACATTAAATTAAGACATTTTTATGTGTTCAGATTTTGACTTTTTCGTTCAGTATAAATTCATGGTTTTAACATTAATGTCGAAGCTAATCGTATAGATATAGTCATGCCCTCACAGTTCGTTTACATGCATCGTTTATCTTCACGTGATGACGTTTTTAGCTGTGCAATGTTTTAACTTTTAAGCAACCACACGAGTCTATAGGCTATGACGCACGCTAACACATAGTACATGCGGATGCTATTGCTGTCCTATTTACTATATACAAGAGAATATAGCCATATACGTAATTTTGGAAAAGTTCGTTTTACTTTAGCACTAGTGTAAATTTTCTTCTCTTTCTCTTTTGTTTACATCTATTAAATTTCATTTTCTGTTCAGCTTAATTTTATTCAACTTATCAATTATCAGTGTATAGCCTCTTTTCTTTATCGCACTACCCACTTTAATTATTGCTATGCATATACAGTAGGATCACTTATGAGATTGTTGGGGGCATTGACCTTATCCACTTGTTTTTAATTGATCCACACCATATCTTCTCTTTATTTTACTCACCCACTTCTTTTTTATCTAATTTTTATTGATAAATTTTGAAAAGTTCTTGACATGTGGGAGTCTTCAATATGGTATCTTCCAATACTTTTTTTGACGCTCAATTCAATTAGTCAAAATTCGAAAAGAATAATAAACATATAGTAAAAACGGATTTGATTTACGTATCTTGCCGATGTTTAGGATTTCACGTATTTTATCGATATTTGTGATTTTTTGAAGAAAAGAAAAATATACGAAAGTTTTTTATGAAAAAGATAAAACAAAGTGAATGAATCGTCAGAAAGAGGAATGAAAATCACATATTCTCCAATAAAAGGAGAACGTGGAGTTTATAGAAAATACTTAAACTAAACTCGTATATAGGGTTGAGAACCTAAAGTCAGAACAACCACAACAGTGGTTTTTTAGTGAGTATCTAAACAATAAAAAAATTAAAAAAATTGAAATAAGAGGAGAGACAAAGAAAAGGTTCTTGTCAACAAAAAAAATTTAGATACTTTCTTTACACTTGGCAATGTTTTAGTGGTTTAATTTATTTTTATAATTTAAAATATAGCTATTTAACTAAAATATTAATATTATATATGTTAGATACTCATGGTGAGTATAAAAGTGCTCTCATATTTCGGATAGAGAGTTAGGTTGTACAAATATCACTGACTTTTGTTCTTTTTAACGCTAATTTTCAGACATGCGAATCATGTCGAGATGCGAGGACATGAAACGATTATTTGCATAACTCGTATTTGGATTCTTTGTGTTTTTATTATATTTTTATAAGAACAATGTGTAAGTTGTGTTTATCTAATCTCTATCCTAACCACATAAAAGCAATATATGATTAACATGAATATAAATGGTCCAAATTTTGATTAAGGACAAGGTAGTAATCATGGTAGGCGAGCCAAACTTATTTTAGGGTGTCAAACCACTTATTAAGGATATGTATATCATATCTTAGTTAAAGATCTGTGATCTTATCATGATAAAGTTTATCATCAATATTTAGGAAGATTTGGAGTTATCTCTTGTTGAGAGCTCGATGTATAAATACAAGTCTTTGTTAATGAAATAATCAAGCAAGTTCGATAGTCAATTCTACATGGTATCAGAGTCTTGATCCAAATCTATGGGTTAGAATTCGTTTGCTTCCGCAACTATGAAAAAAAAAAAAAAAATGTGTGTTTCGCCAACGTTTGTGATTGTATTTGATCTCAAACTCTCTTTGGCATCAATTCATATGTTCATGTTCGTGATTGGCGGAGGTTGGAACTTGGCAAAGAAATTGCCGCTCCGATTCGTTTACTCTCAAGAGTAACCCTAAGGTCTCTGTTTTTGTTGTTTTCACAGCTTGTTGTGAGTTTGTGATGTTGTTTCTTTTTCTCTAATTATATGGGAAAAGATGGAGATATTTCTCTTGTCAAGTCGAGGATCAACTAGATCCTTTGAAAGAGGGTATCATACTCTAATATTTCTTTGGACGTGTTTCTCAATTCACTTGGCCTACAAAGTTTTGTAGTCAAGTTTGACCAAGTTTGTTGTGGCTTTGTTCAAGTTTGTGGCTTCGTTGAAAGCATGTGTCCGTGGTTATTTTTCCACATGTTTGAAGCATAGTTTGTGCTTCTTTTGATTGGTTTGTTCACTTCTAGTGAATGGTTTTTCCCACCTTTTATGGCTTTGTTCAATGTTTCATCACAAGATCCAGTGACGAGCAACGATCCAGTATCAGCATCGTCAATGGTATCGATTTATTGATTTTAACGGTTCAATCTCAATATGTTGTTTCCGCTTTATCTTCATCACCATCTTGAGCTTAAGGGGGAGTATTAAGGATATGTATATCATATCTTAGTTAAAGATCTGTGATCTTATCATGATAAAGTTTATCATCAATATTTAGGAAGATTTGGAGTTATCTCTTGTTGAGAGCTCGATGTATAAATACAAGTCTTTGTTAATGAAATAATCAAGCAAGTTCGATAGTCAATTCTACACCACTCATCATCATACATTTCTCGTAACTGAGTTACGTTTCCAAGTAACCATACGTTCGAGGGTACACAAACTGAAACTGGTTCGAGGGCAAAGTGACACTGCGCGAATTATTCTCTTTTTACAATGAGGTAGTGTATAAATTATTATTGTCAAGTGGCAAAATCCTTTAATAGAAACTTACGAAAAACCTTGTGTACATCCAAAACAGGAGATTAAAAACAAAAAGGGCATAATCGTCAATTCTCGCATAATCTCGCGACTTTTCTTGAAAAAGCAACTTCGAGAATAGTAGCTGATAATAAGCGCTTAAAGAGGTTTATCGAGAAGAATCCAAAATTTACAAAAAAAACACACACTCACTACTCTCTCTCTTCATTTATGTAAATTTTGATCATTGGATTGGGCTTAAAAGAAACCTTTAAAATTTTCCTTTTTGTTTCGATGCTTTGAATCATCATCATCGTTTTTGCTTTCTTGATTCATTCTTTCGTTTGATGGGAATTATATTATTCACCTGACCTCCCATGGCGAAATTGTCTTTCAAGGATTCTCTAAAAGCTCTTGAAGCCGATATTCAACACGCTAATACACTGTAAAAACCCTTCATTTTTCTCCTTTTCTTTCTCTACTTTTATTGAATTTTTCGACTTTTATCATAAAGTTTCGATTTTTAGTTGTGTTTATTTATCTCAGCGTTCAAGTTTAGTTTTTTTTTTTGGTTGAAAAATTCTGGTTATTGCTTGAATTGGTTTGCATGTAAGAGAGAAATAATTGAGAGTTTTTTATTTTTAGCAGTGATATATGTGAAAATCTCTTTCTGGTTTTGTAGTTTGATTCTTATAGGTCCACTAGTTGAGAAATTGATCTCTTGAGTTAGGGGTTTATCTAGGAGTGGAAGTTTAAGCTCGTAATGACCCTCGATTGATTCTTGAGATTCTTGTACTTAACTAGTTGACTTGAAGCTGAAATTGTCAGTGGTTTACTGTGCTGTTGTAGCTGACTCTGTAATATTCTTGACCCAAATCATTTTCTTGGCTGCTAGTGTTGAAGCTGCAAGAGCTTTTCGTAATTTGAGAATGTTTCTGTGATTGTGTTATGGATCTTTATATCGATGTTAAAGCTTTGTGACTTCTATGTGTACTTGAACTGATCAAATCCAAAACTACATTTGCTGTTTCAATCTTTTGATTCCTTTGACCAAATATCTGTTAAAGGTCAGAGGTGCTTATGATCTTTATTGTGTTTTTTCTTCTTCTCAAATTGAATAACAGAGCTTTAGATTACCCTCGAGAGAAGGATGGAGCGCGTGTTCAGATGAGATTATCATACAACCCGGCTGCTCAGTTTTTTCTTTTTCTTGTACAATGGACTGATTGTCACCTCGCTGGTGCTCTCGGTTTACTCAGAGTTCTTATCTATATGGTACTTTGTTTAACTACATTCACCATATTGTTCTTTGTGATGGTTTGATTAACCTGTTGAGTTACATTTGATTCAGACTTATGCGGATGGAAGAACCACAATGTCGGTTTACGAAAGAAAAGCCAGTATTAAGGAGTTCTACGGTATGTCTCTCTGGTGCTGATTATAACTCCTGGTAAACAAGATTGATAACGTCTATCCTTATGGGATTTTTTTATGTTTGGTAATGTTTTAGCTGTGCTATTCCCGTCTTTGTTACAACTACAAAGAGGTATTACAGACATAGAAGACCGCAAACAGAAAGAGGTCTGCAATATGCGATACAGAAAGAAAGATGAAAGCGTAAAGTGTGAGGTCTCGGCGATTGAGATGGAGAGGGAGGAAGAATGTGGAATCTGTATGGAGATGAACAGCATGGTCGTGTTGCCGAACTGTACTCATTCTTTATGCATCAAGTGTTACCGCGATTGGTAAGTCACTATAAAAGCTTGTAACCTGTTGAATGTAACTGGTTTTCTGAAGAAGGTTCATGTTTTTCTTAGGCGAGGGAGATCACAGTCATGCCCTTTCTGCAGAGACAGCCTTAAAAGAGTAGACTCTGGTGATCTCTGGATGTTTTTGGACCAAAGCGATACAGTGAATCTCACTGTGATCGCAAGAGAGAATCAGAAACGGTTGTTTGTTTACATTGAAAAGCTACCTCTTGTGGTTCCAGATCAAGTGTATGCCTCTTCTCCTCACGATTGTCTTGTGAGGTGAAGGCTAAAAACCGGTTCTGGTAAATCTTTATCTGTACATTGCAGAGTCTTTAAGATTTGGGGAAAAGGAGGACTCCTTTGTATATGTATTAGAGTTAGTACAAGTACTAGTCCCTCATTAAAACTCTTTTCTTTATCATTATCATGGGAAAGTTCCACTTACTACGTGTTTTTTGTGCATTTGGTTGTGGTTTCCCATTATCTCGTAAGCTTCAAAGCTCATGTATATTTAGTAATCTACGAACTTGATATTTTCTTCAAGAATTACAATCACAATTAATCTACATTTGGTATCGGCTATCAGAGAATCTTGAAAAGTTGATACTTGAAAAAACTTTAGGTAATCACTTTTTATCGGTTGGGGATACAAAGATCGGAGAAGTTCCAGGTGAGATTGAGTAAAGAATCACTATGACATTGAAGATAGATAGGGATTGTTCATATTGGTACCAAGTGGTAATGCTTTACAGGATCAATAGTTGGTGATTCGTAGCTGGAATCTATGGGAAATGTGATTTGTTGACACAGAGATGTTTTGCTCTGTATACGTCAATCTTATTATCAGTTTTCACCTTCACATTTATAGATTGATTAGTATATGAAACTCACAGTTGCTTCGGTTCTAGACAGTAGAACTTATCTTGAGTTTCTTGGCTATTCCGGCAAAGTACTTGCCATGGTAATACGCCTGCTGAATCTCCAGCTCAGTTGGCTCGCGTGACCCATCAGCTGCATAAGTCCCTGAGCCATACGGCGAACCACCTTTCACCTCTCCCATCTCGTACATGCCTTTACCAAATGTATACCCTAAAGGTACAAATATCATCCCATGATGAGCCAGTTTTGTCACTGCCGTCAGTCTGCAGATTAAGAACTCAATCAATACTTGCCAATGTTCTTTCTAACATTGCTATCTGTTAGGACTACAGTATGTTCTTACGCAGTGAGTTCTTGGCCTCCACCGTGGAAACCCGTACTCCAGAAGATTCCAGCAGGTTTCCCGGCGAGAGCCTGTGTGGTCCAGAGATCATTTGTATTGTCAAAGAAAGTCATGACCTGTGATGCCATCACTCCAAACCTTGAAGGAAAGCCAAACATAAATCCATCAGCTTCCGCCAGTTGTTCTGGTCGTATATCCGCCACATCGTCCGGTCTTGGAACCGCCTTCACTTTCTCCAGTATTTTCTCCGGCAATGTTTCTGGCACTTGCCATAGTGTTGCTTCCACGTCTGGTACAGAGTTTACTCCTCGGAGAACCTCTCGTGCCATTGTCTCCACGTGGCCGTGCAAGGAATAGTACCTACAAACAAAAACAAAAACCAGATTTCTCGTTCTCTTGACTGGAAAATGATCTTCAGTTGATTAACTTGGCAAGGATTAGTTAAAAACTCACACTATATAAATCTTGGTAACACCCATAGCTTATAGCTTATAGCTTATAGCTTGAAGTTACGGACAAAACAAGAACTCCTGTCCCTGAAACTAAGGAACATGACACTGTTATGATCCGAAGCTTTTCGATGATCAAAATTAGAAATTTATATATGGACGAGAAGACATTGATATAATCTTCTTGAGGACCAATAATTGATCAACATGTTTGTTTCTACTACCTTCACAAGCTTTGACTAAATTTAGTCGAAATCGGAATTTTTACCTGACATTCCGAATTAGAATCGGCTCCTAATACAAAAAAGTAACAATTCTGAGGAATAATAACTAACCTCTGTGAAACGAGGAGGAAGAGAAGAAGAAACAGTTTGAGGTTCGTAGTTAGCTTCGGGGATGTTCAAAGACATTATGTCTTACAGGTTTGGGGAAGATGATCTCTTAAGAACTATAGATGACGTGGCAATGACTTTGACCGACCATTTTTCTTCTTATCACATGGGCTCATCGTCTTCAAGAATCAAGGCCTGTTCGATAATTAATCAAACAATAATCAATGGAATCTCATGATTAAAAAAAATCATAGTTATCTTATATAATAAAGTTATATAATAAAGTATTGTTTGCGTAACCACAATCTCTTATTTTAACTATTTCTCTATTTTATTTTTTAATATTTTTATTTTAAAAAAAAATATATATAATAACAATAATTTCTCTTAATTGCATATTTAAAATCAATTAATGCAATTTGACCATAACTTAATTCATTAAAACATTTGAAAGAATCACAAACAACATATATAATTGACAAAAATCTTTAACATGTGTTTTTCAATTTTTCTTTATTGTACCACTTGATATTCTCATTGACAAAAAAATTGTGCCGTGGAAAATTGTCAAACCCCAAAACTTGGAGGAATTTAAGAGGTAAAAATGCAATAACTGCCCACTTAAATGCATTAATTAGTCTCTCCTTAAAAAAATTTGGATTTAAAAACCAACTTTAAATTATTGTCTAAGTTGAAGTGATAACAATTGTAATAATTGTCTATTTCAATACATTAGTCTTTCAACCCAAGAAATTTTGTAATTAACGCCCACTCATTCAAATGCATTAATTGATGATTCCATAACATACAACTATTATTAATTAGTATTAATTCAGAATATTGAACCAAAATCATCAAATTCTATATATTTTTTCATGTTTTATCTTGGGTAAACGGTTCCAAATTTCATATGCTCCTGAATTCGAGAACCTCAATGTCTACCTATAAATAGAAAAACACACATTTCATTATTCATCATATTTCAAGTAATACATAATTTTATAAATTCTATTTCAATTTTTTTCTACAACTAATAGAGTTCAAATTGTTTTCTTATGTCAACTTTGTAAGTTTGTACACAAGGTGTGATTTCGATGTTGAATCATCCTTTAACTGCTATCGTCGAACCAACCACAAGCGAAAAATTATTTTTACTAAGTTGAATAGTATTAAAGAACAACAATGTTCTATGGGTTTTGAATTTTTTTTTAGATCCTTATGTTTATTGAGTTGAATGATACGAGAGACAATGGTGAAAAGTTATCAGGTAACAAAATATGTTTTTATTGTGCTTTTCTTTCGACGGTACCTACTCGAATTAAAAAAAAAGTATGTTCGATTAAAAATATTTATTTGTTAAATAAAATGGACTCTTTAACAAATAAAATTACTTAAAAATATTAGAGAAAAAATATGAAAAAAATATTAATGACAAAAAGAGAAACAATATTTTTTACTGTTATTATTTTCAAACCAATATATCAATGTTTTGAAAAACATAACCAAAATAACCGGTTTAATAAAATAATTATGGATTTGTTTCCATCCACTTTATCAAATTGTAGTGTAAAACTAATTTAACACACTGTTATATAATACAATAAATGAGAAAATTATAATATTAAATATGAAATATATGTTCTATTGGTTTATATGAGATATAAATGAGAAAATTATAATATTATAATACAATGTTCTATTGGTTTTGAATTTCTTTTTTAGATTCTTTATGTTTATTGAGTTGAATGATACGAGAGACAATGGTGAAGAGTTATCAGGTAACAAAATATGTTTCTATTGTGCTTTTCTTTCGACGGTACCTACTCGAATTAAAAAAAAAACTAAGTTCGATTAAAAATATTTATTTGTTAAATAAAATGGACTCTTTAGCAAATTGTTAAATAAAATGATTATGGATTTGTTTCCATCCACTTTATCAAATTGTAGTGTAAAACTAATTTAACACACTGTTATATAATACAATAAATGAGAAAATTATAATATTAAATATAAAATATATATTTTAAAAGTTTTAATAAATTTAAAGATAAAAATGTAAGAGAAAATATATTATATATATCTAATAGATTTTTAGAATAAAAATCAATAATCAAATTCATTTTAACACATAACCCACACAACGCGTGGGAAACTACCTAGTTGAGTATTAAATTTAAGTAATATCTTACTATATACATATATATATATATATATATATATATATATATTTCATAATTTTTAGGAAAAATAATTATGGTGTAGGAATATTTTAGAATTAAATATCAAGTAACAAAAGAATTTAGATTTATAGGACAACTAATTAATATATTCTTATAAAGAATATGAAGCATTTACTAAAACTAGACAAATGTCATCTGTAATTCAAATAAATAATAAAAAGAATGTCAAATTGCAATAGGTAATAAATTAACCTGTTGACATATTGATCTACAACAAAATCTCTAAACTATTGACCTATTGTACTAAATTAAATTTTAAAAGAGATTTATAAAAATATGTTCAGTATAAAACTCCTTTCATTTCATGTCAATCTCCATAGAAACGAAAAAATTGCACTAAGCTTTAATTTATTTTCTTAAGAAGATGGCGAAATTACGAGAAGCTTCATATTGTGCCCTCTTATGTGTCCTTGTCTCTTTCTTGAGTTTAGTCTCGGCAGACAATCGTCAAGATAAACAAGTAATGTTATTACAATCAGAGAGTAATCAATAAATTTTGTTTCTCCCCACTATACGATCATCGTACATGATGATAACGATGATAATAATCCATGAAGGTGTACATTGTCTACATGGGTTCGCTTCCGTCTCAACCGGACTACAAACCAACGTCGGATCACATAAGTATTCTTCAAGAAGTCACGGGAGAAAGGTGTGAATTATCTTGATTCATTTACATGATCATGATAAGTCATTAATTAATTTTAAATATTTGTTATGAAGAAACTAACAAATGATTTCTTTCCTAGTTCGATCGAAGGTCGTTTGGTGAGAAGTTACAAGAGGAGTTTCAATGGGTTCGCTGCCCGGCTCACTGAGTCAGAACGACAAAGAGTAGCCGGTTGGTGTTCGTAGCTTGAGAAACATGTTATGATGAAATGTTTTTAAAGGTTTAAATACTTTTTGTGTTGTTAGAAATGGAGGGAGTTGTGTCTGTGTTCCCCAATATGAACTACAAACTCCATACGACGGCGTCTTGGGACTTCATGGGTATGAAGGAAGGAACGAATACAGAACGAAACATGGCCATAGAGAGTAATACTATTATTGGAGTCATCGACAGTGGGATTTGGCCAGAATCAGAGAGCTTCTCTGATAAAGGCTTTGGTCCTCCTCCCAAAAAATGGAAAGGTGTTTGTTCCGGTGGCAAAAACTTCACTTGCAACAAGTAATTCTCTTAAATTAATTTTCCTCTATTAAGTTTAATATTGTTGGTCGAAGCTAGAGACGTATTTTCAAGAAACACCCGGAAATTAGTTTGAGTTCCTGCATAGAATCTTTTGGTTAGAAAAACAAATTATAAAAGTCAATATTGTTGATCTGTTTGCAATGTTTCAGCAAGTTGATAGGAGCAAGAGACTATACAAACGCAGGCACCAGGGACAGTGACGGACACGGTACACACACAGCATCCACAGCGGCTGGAAACGCAGTGGAGAACGCAAGTTTCTATGGAGTCGGTAATGGAACTGCGAGAGGCGGCGTCCCAGCCTCAAGAATAGCCGCTTACAAAGTCTGTAGCGAGGAAGCGTGCAGCTCGGCATCCATACTAAAGGCGTTCGATGATGCCATCGCAGATGGTGTCGACGTCATCAGCGCCTCCATTGGGGGAGATCTCCCCTACATGTATGAAAAGGACACAATGGCGATCGGGGCTTTTCATGCTATGGCCAAAGGAATTATCACTGTACAGTCAGCTGGTAACAATGGTCCGAATCCGTCCACGGTCGTGAGCGTAGCTCCATGGATCTTGACCGTTGCAGCTAGCATTACAAACCGTGGGTTTTTCACTAAAGTCGTTCTCGGAAACGGCAAGACACTTGTCGTAAGTACCAAGAAACGTTCTCATTTCTGTGATCGTATTCTCCCTCTCATTATCGATGTCTCTTTTTTTTTCATATCAGGGGAAATCAGTGAATGGTTTCGATCTGGAAGGAAAACAGTATCCTCTTGTGTACGAACAATCTGCTGAGAAGTGTAACGATGAATCTCTGGTGAAAGGAAAGATCGTTGTGTGCAGTCTAGCTGCTGGTTCAAAAGTAGCTGTTGCATTCATATTTAGAGACAAAATGGAATATGCTAAAGTTAGTGCTTGGCCCATCTCTTCTCTATCACTAGAGGACTTTGGCTCTGTCATCTCTTACATTAACTCCACAAAGTAACGAACAAATCAATGAATCATCTCTATGTTCCATATTCTTACAATGTGCTCTAGATTCTCATTCTTTGTCTTGAATATCTCTGTGTTTATTTATCTCAGGTCCCCGACAGCAACAGTTCTAAAAAGTGAAGCAATCTTTAATCAGGCAGCTCCTAAAGTTGCTGGATTCTCTTCTCGCGGTCCAAACACTATCGCGGTTGATCTTCTTAAGGTATAACAATTTTATGATGTTACCTATTTCTCTTTTGTTTCCCGGTCTGAGAGACAATGGTTAATTGAACTGCAGCCGGACATAGCAGCCCCAGGAGTGGAAATCCTCGCTGCTTATCCACTTTCGGTTTCACCATCTTCACAAATGACGGACAGAAGACGTGTGAACTACTCTGTTGCCTCAGGAACTTCGATGGCTTGTCCACACGTTGCAGGCGTGGCTGCGTACGTCAAGACGTTTCATCCTGAATGGTCTCCTTCCATGATCCAATCTGCCATCATGACAACCGGTAAACAAAAGTCATATCCATATATTACTTTCTTCTCGCACAAGTTGTTGATAACTCTGCTCTTATTCAGTCTTTTAACTACTCTTTTTGCAGCTTGGCCAATGAATGCTTCTGGAACTGGCGCTGTATCTACCGAGTTTGCGTATGGAGCTGGACATGTTGACCCAATAGCAGCTTTAAATCCAGGACTCGTCTATGAATTAGGAAAATCAGACCACATCGCCTTTCTCTGTGGCTTAAATTACAATGCAACTACCCTGAAACTCATCGCCGGTGAAGCTGTCACTTGCACTGGCAAGACCTTACCAAGAGACCTAAACTATCCCTCAATGTCAGCTAAATTGTCGAAATCTAACACCTCCTTCACCGTGACTTTCAACAGAACTGTCACTAACGTAGGTAACTCCAACTCAACATACAAATCAAAAGTTGTCATAAATCATGGATCTGAGCTCAAAGTCATGGTTTCGCCAAGTGTTCTATCCATGAATTCAGTGAATGAGAAACAGACTTTCGCAGTTACTGTTTCAGGCAGCGACCTCAACCCAAATCTGCCTTCGTCTGCAAATCTAATATGGTCTGATGGAACACATAACGTGAGAAGTCCCATTGTTGTTTATACTGATGCTTAGTGACTATTTATCATCAGTTAGACTTCTTAAGTTTAAAATCAAATTTTACATTATTGTATTTTTATGACATCTCGTTTTGTATACATTAAGTTTAATATTAACAATTAAGATAATAATTAATTATCATTATTAATGTTATTTAAATATTTTATTTAGCTAATTATATTTCTAGTTCGGCGTAACAATTTCCAGGGTTATATAATATTATAATTTATATTCAGTTATAGACTTATAGTTATCTTTCCCGTAAACTGATATAGAGATTCTCATTTTCTTTAAACACTTGTATACTTGTTTAGTAATTAAAAGGAATAAAAAGAAACAATAAAAAAATCAGTTGTATGCTTGTTGCCGTGTCTCATGTACGTAGTAAAATAAATGTATTTGTCTAAGGCCACAAATTCTTTAAAGATAAAATGCCACATTTATAAAAAAAAAAAATAGCCTTAATGTTTATTTTGAAAGTGTGTTTGGATTTTCTTAAAGATGTAAAATACAATATTATGATACCATTTTAGTCAACATACCATTTGATATAAATATCATTAAGATACATGTTAATACTAGGTATCATTGTAATTAACAAGAACCAAATTTTGGTCAATGTGCAACGATACCATTTGATACAGTTATCTTCACTATTCTATATGGTAATACTAGATTTTATTATAAGTAACAAATAAAGAAACAGAATCAGAGGGATTAAATTAGGATTATTTTCTTGATACAGTTTAGGCATGATTCTTCTATTTATTTATACATCGTTTCGTGTTGATCTCCATAGAAATTGAAAGTGTAGAGTAACCCTTTAATTCGTTTTCTAAGAAAAAAGATGGCGAAACGAGCAGATTCTTTTAGTCTCCTCTCATGTCTCATTGTCTTGTTTTTGAGTTCAGTCTCAGCTGTCATAGATGATCCTCAAAACAAACAAGTATATTAAATATTAATCTATGTATAATAATCATCAATATATATTGTTTCTCTCTATTTTACGATCCATCATACATACTGATATTGATGATTATAATTCATGAAGGTGTATATTGTCTACATGGGTTCACTTCCTTCTCAACCGGACTACATACCAATGTTAAGTCACATGAGTATTCTTCAAGAAGTTATCGGAGAAAGGTGTGATTTGTTTGGATTAGTTCTTTATGACCTGCCCAAATTTTGAATTTTTTTATAATGTTATGGATTTTATATAATTAATATATATAGCCCTAATGTCTTAGTAATTTGACCCATGTAAATTAAAATCTTGGGTCCGCCAATGGGTGTGATTACTTATGAGTAGTTTCATTCTCTATTCATGATATATATATGTGTACTCTAGTTCGATGGAAGGTCGTCTGGTGAGAAGTTACAAGAGGAGTTTCAACGGGTTCGCAGCCCGACTTACTGAGACAGAACGAGAACGAGTAGCCGGTGAGTGTTCTTCGGCTGAGACATATTGTGTATTAAAAATATTCTTAAGGTTTAATAATTAAAACTGATCTGTGTTGTTGTTAGAATTGGAGGGGATTGTTTCTGTGTTCCCAAGCCAAAACTACGAACTCCAAACGACGGCGTCTTGGGACTTCATGGGGCTTAAAGAAGGAAGAAATACAAAACGAAACTTGGTCGTAGAGAGTGATATTATTGTCGGAGTAATCGACACTGGGATCTCGCCGGAATCAGAGAGCTTCTCCGACAAAGGCTTTGGTCCTCCTCCAAAGAAATGGAAAGGTGTTTGTTCCGGCGGCAAGAACTTCACCTGCAACAAGTAATTCCTTAACTTTATACAATAGAATATTAGTATTGTTTTAGGCAGAGATTTATATGTTCACAATTTTAATTACAGCAAGTTAATTGGAGCAAGAGACTACACAAGCGAAGGCACTAGGGATATCCAAGGCCACGGTACACACACAGCGTCCATAGTGGCTGGAAACGCAGTTGCGGACACAAACTTCTTTGGAATCGGCAATGGAACGGCAAGAGGCGGTGTTCCAGCTTCTAGAATCGCAGCTTACAAAGTCTGCTCCGAGTCAGAGTGTTCCTCAGCATCTATACTGTCTGCGTTCGATGATGCGATCGCGGATGGTGTTGACCTCATCAGCATCTCTCTTGGGGGCTATAATGCGCAGTTGTACGAGCAAGACACGATCGCGATTGGGGCTTTTCACGCTATGGTCAAAGGAATTCTTACTGTGCAGTCAGCCGGTAACTCCGGTCCGAGGCCGACCACAGTCGTGAGCGTAGCGCCGTGGATCTTAACCGTTGCAGCCAGTACCACGAACCGTGGGTTTGTCACCAAAGTTGTTCTCGGAAACGGCAAGACACTTGTCGTAAGTACCAAGCAACACTCTCATTTCAAAAGCATATGTGTCTTTTCAGTTACCAATGACTCTTTTGTTCCATAACAGGGAAGATCAGTGAATGCTTTCGATCTAAAAGGAAAGAAGTATCCTCTTGTGTACGGAGATTCTAGTAAAAAATGTACTAATGGAGCGAAGGGAAAGATTATGGTTTGCCATGATAGTATTATTTCAGAAGTAGCTGTTGGATCTGTAGTTAGAGACAACCTAGACTATGCCGACGTTAGCTTTTGTCCCCTCTCTGCTCTATCACCAAAAGACATTGACTCTATCGCCTCTTACATCAAATACACAAAGTAACGAACGAGATTCTCTCTGTTTCATACGCTTTACAAATACCTTCTTCTCTTTCCTTATCTCTGTGTTCTTTTCTCAGGTCACCAAAAGGGACTGTACTAAAAAGTGAAGCAATTTTTAGTCAGGCAGCTCCTAATGTTGTTTTTTTCTCTTCTCGCGGTCCAAACACTATCGCTGTTGATCTTCTTAAGGTATTTATACGAAATATATTCATGATCTTGGTACTCTTTTGTTTCATCCCTAACCTGAAAGACAATGGTTGTAGCCAGATATAACAGCACCAGGAGTGGAAATTCTCGCTGCCTATTCACCTTTGGCTTCACCGTCCGCCGATCCGTATGACCCAAGACGTGTGAAGTACTCTGTTCTGTCTGGAACTTCGATGGCTTGTCCACACGTAGCAGGTGTGGCTGCGTACGTCAAAACTTTTCATCCTGAATGGTCTCCTTCAGTAATCCAATCTGCAATCATAACAACCGGTAAACTAAAAATCCAACTTTTACTTTCTTGCCCCGCAGGTAACAGTTGTTGACAACTCAGTTCAGATACAGTCTTTTACTTAATAAATCTTTATGCAGCTTGGCCGATGAATGCTACTGAAACTGGGTTTGTATCGACCGAGTTTGCTTATGGAGCTGGTCATGTCGACCCAATAGCTGCTCTAAATCCTGGACTTGTCTATGAACTGGACAAAGCAGACCACATCGCCTTTCTTTGTGGCTTGAACTATACTTCCAAAACCCTTAAACTCATTTCAGGTGAAGCCATCACTTGCCGTGGAACAACCTTACCAAGAAACCTAAACTATCCTTCAATGTCGGCTAAACTTCCGGGAGCTAAGAGCTCCTTCACTGTGACTTTCAAAAGAACCGTCACCAACCTTGGTCCCCCAAACTCTAGATACAAATCAAAGATTGTGTTAAATCATGGATCTAAGCTCAGTGTCAAGGTTTTGCCATGTGTCCTTTCTTTTAAAAGGGTGAACGAGAAACAGTTTTTCACCGTGACTGTATCAGGCAACAATCTCGATCCAAAATTGCCTTCGTCTGCAAATTTAATTTGGTCTGATGGCACACATAACGTGAGAAGCCCCATCGTTATTTATACTAGTGTCTGATGCGGCCACATCAATTTTACATCTTTCTACCATAAATCGTTATTGTTGTTGTTTTGTTTTCACGTCATTATGTATGTTAACTTCTCAGAATTTCTAAATGAGATAAATTCAATTTTTGTTCTTTGCTTTATGTTTTTCCTCTAATTAACCTGATCACTAATGCGGACCCAATTAGGCTTCGAATGACCAATCTTCCAAAACTGTGTTTTAAGTTTTTCTAGTAAAAATCCTTCTATGGGGATTGAGGTTATTATATGGCAAAATTGTGCTATATCCCTTTAATGTCTTAGACTCGAATCTGTTATATTCCAAGATTTGGATTCATATGTGAAGTGGTATGAAGAAAAGTTGTAATATTATTGAGAAACTAAAACGATAACCGGTAACCTGGATGGAAATCGAATTATAAAAAAATTGCTACGGAAAATTAGTGGCTCTTGGCTACGAATAGCCACGGTTCATTTGTAATTAATCACAAGCAAACATTAGCCACTAAGAATCCACATTTCTTTGGTGTTATCCTATGTACTTTTCTTCTTCTAATTCTCATATTTGCTTCTTTTTTCCCCTCAAACATAGTGAATTTATCATTAATACTTAAGAAACTCTTACAGATTTCTCATGTTCAATACTTGACACAAGCCAAAGAGGAGGACTACAATCAAGAATAGCATCAGGCCCTCTCTACCTATAGGCAAAGTAGGCATTTGCCATGGGTGCAAAACCAATTTTCAAAAAAATTCTCACATAAAAGGGTCCAATTTTTAGGGTAAAAACATTTAGTAAGAAATTTTAATATTTTTGTGGTTTTGACAAGGGTCTAAAAATGGATTGAGACGGAGCTGATAGCATGGTACATAGGGTTATTCTTGATTGTAATCCTCCCCTTTGTCTCATATTTGCTTAGTATTTTAAGAAAAAATGAAAGAGGAATTAATTTAGTTGTTTTTTTCCAGTAACAACTAAATAAAATACTGAAAAGAAAATTGAGTTCAGACCAGATGTATAAAATAAACAATAGATATGTTTCCTAAAGATGTATATACAATGATACCATTCTATTTTTTCCACATACCATTTGAGACAAAAATATCATTAGGATATGGTTACAATTATTTTTATTGACCATATCCTACCATTTGATACAAATATCAGTAATTTTTTTGGTAAACTAGCTGTTAGGATTTTTTTTCTTTTCTTGACACGGTTTAAGCATTCTACTATTTATAAATTGTTGCTATCTCCCTAGAAATTGAAAGTTTATTCATTTATAAGAAAAAGGATGGCGAAACGAGCTTCCTTTTGTCTCCTCCCAAGTCTCATTGTCTTGTTTTTGTGTTCAGTCTCAGCAATCATAGATGATCCTCAAGATAAACAAGTATATTAATCTATATATATAACAATTGTCAGTATTATTTGTTTCTCTTTAATATACTATCCATCTTACATGATGATCATCCATGAAGGTGTATGTTGTCTACATGGGTTCACTTCCGTCTCAACCAGACTACACACCAATGTCGAATCACATAAGTATTCTTCAAGAGGTCACCGGAGAAAGGTGTGGTATTATTAATTCATTCTCTAACCAATGATTGGTCATAATTAGTTTACGTTCTGAGGATTATAACAAATGGTATACACATATGTATACACTAGTTCGATCGAAGGTCGTTTGGTGAGAAGTTACAAGAGGAGTTTCAATGGGTTCGCTGCCCGGCTCACTAAGTCAGAACAAGAAAGAGTAGCCGGTTAGTGTTCGTGAATTGAGAAACATTTTATGTTGAAATGTTTTTAAAGGTTTGGATACTTTTTGTGTTGTTAGAAATGGATGGAGTTGTGTCTGTGTTCCCCAACATGAACTACAAACTCCATACGACGGCGTCTTGGGACTTCATGGGATTGAAGGAAGGAGAGAATACAAAGCGAAACTTGGCCGTAGAGAGTGATACTATTATCGGAGTCATTGACGGTGGAATTTGGCCAGAATCAGAGAGCTTCTCTGATAAAGGCTTTGGTCCGCCTCCTAAGAAATGGAAAGGTGTTTGTTCCGGTGGCAAAAACTTCACTTGCAACAAGTAATTCTTTGAATTTCTCTAATAGAAGATTAGTAATTGTTTAGGAGATATTGATGTGCTTACAATGTTTCAGCAAGTTGATCGGAGCAAGAGACTACACAAGGGAAGGCACCAGGGACATCCAAGGCCACGGTACACACACAGCGTCCACAGCGGCTGGGAACACAGTCCCAAACACAAGCTTCTTTGGAATAGGCAATGGAACGGCAAGAGGTGGTGTTCCAGCCTCTAGAATCGCAGCTTACAAAGTCTGCACCATGACAGGGTGTAGCCCTGCATCTGTATTGTCTGCGTTTGATGACGCGATTGCAGACGGTGTTGACCTCATCAGCATCTCTCTCGGGAGTGACTCCTCCTCCTTGTATGAAGAGGACACGATTGCGATCGGGGCTTTTCACGCTATGGCTAAAGGGATTCTCACTGTGCACTCAGGCGGTAACTCTGGTCCGTATCCGGCCACAGTTATCAGCGTAGCGCCGTGGATGTTATCGGTTGCAGCTACCACCACCAACCGTCGGTTTTTAACCAAAGTTGAACTCGGAAACGGCAAGACACTTTTGGTAAATTTTCAAGAAACACTCTCATTTTTATCATCATAGTATCTTTGTCCCATTAAATTACCAATGGCCCTATAATCTTTTCTTAACAGGGGAAATCAGTGAGTGCTTTTGATCTGAAAGGAAAGAAGTATCCTCTCTACGAAGATTTTACTGAAGAAAGTAATAATGGATCTCCGGTCAGGGGAAAGATCTTGGTTTCCATACTTTCAAATATGTCAGAAGAAGCTGTTGCATCCATAACTGCAGACAACAAAGACTATGCATCCATTAGCTCTCGGCCCCTCTCTGTTTTATCACCAGAT
Organism: Crucihimalaya himalaica; assembly: GCA_004349715.1. Classification (NCBI taxonomy): domain Eukaryota; kingdom Viridiplantae; phylum Streptophyta; class Magnoliopsida; order Brassicales; family Brassicaceae; genus Crucihimalaya; species Crucihimalaya himalaica. The sequence continues at coordinate 5,250,984 of SMJT01000001.1, forward strand.
GACTTTAACTCTCTCATCTCTTACATTAACTCCACCAAGTAGATAACGATCTTCTCTTACTCTTAACATTTGCTTTACACTGTCCTTCTTTGTCTTGATACCCTGTGTTTGTTTTCTCAGGTCCCCGAAAGGATCTGTTCTAAAAACCGAGGCAATCTTTGATCAAACAGCTCCTACAGTTGCTTCCTTCTCTTCTCGTGGTCCAAACACCATCGCTGTTGATCTTCTAAAGGTATAACATATTTATGCTCTTGAATCTTGATTCTTTTTTTTTTCCTAATCTAAGAGACAATGGTTGATGGATTTCAGCCAGATGTTACAGCACCAGGAGTGGAAATTCTCGCTGCCTATTCACCTTTGGCTTCACCGTCAACCGATAAGAGCGACCAAAGACATGTGAAATACTCTGTTCTATCCGGAACTTCTATGGCTTGTCCACACGTTGCAGGCGTGGCTGCGTACATCAAGACTTTCCATCCTGAATGGTCTCCCTCCATGATCCAATCTGCCATCATGACAACTGGTAAACTAAAAATCCAACTTTTACTTTCTTATCTGGGAAGTTACCTTTGCTGACAATTCTGTTCATATAAAGTCTCTTAATGAATCTTTGCAGCTTTGCCAATGAATGCTACTGAAACTGGGGCTGCATCGACCGAGTTTGCTTATGGATCTGGCCGTGTCAACCCAGTAGCCGCTCTAAATCCTGGACTTGTCTATGAATTGGACAAAAGAGACCACATAACCTTTCTCTGCAGCTTGAACTACACTTCAAAGTCCCTTAAACTCATTTCTGGTGAAGCCGTCACTTGTACTGGAAAGACCTTACCAAGAAACCTCAATTATCCTTCGATGTCGGCTAAACTTTCGAGTTATAATAGCTCCTTCACCGTGGCTTTCAAAAGAACTGTCACCAACCTTGGTGCCCCCAACTCTACATACAAATCAAAGATTATCTTAAATCACGGATCTAAGCTCAGCATTAAGGTCTCCCCTAGTGTTCTATCTATGAAGTCGGTGAAGGAGAAGCAGTCTTTCACTGTGACTGTTTCAGGGAGCAATCTCAACCCAAAACTGCCTTCGTCTGCAAATCTAATCTGGTCAGATGGCACACATAACGTGAGAAGCCCCATTGTTGTTTATACATATGGTAGCTGATGAGGCATCAGTTCACCATAGTCATTGATCATCATAATATTGTTGTTGTAATTCTTTATTCTAGGTTTGTGTTTTGCATCGATTTGAATTAAACTCATTTATATATCCTAGAAGACAAGCAATCTCATTATAACGATCATCTTAAATCTCAAGGATCCAATTTAGATTAACTCTTGGTTAATTATTGATAAAGTAAGAAGAAATCATATCAAAAATGCAGCAGAGGAATGTCACCTCAAAGATTCGATTTCCGCCTCAGTTTTCCTGATCCCTGCAAAATCTGCACCTAATCACAACTGAGTAAAAACCAAAACATTCAATCACTCGTGTTTGTTTTTTTCTCCAACTTAAGTAACAGAAAATCTTCAAAGAACTCCACCCCATTCGTCTTCTTGAACGTTGTCTTGACCATCTCATTGTTCCAAGGTCATGCTATTCATATACTCCTTCAAAAAAGTGTTTTAACTTTACTCCATATATTATCTCTGATTATGTTAATTATATTGAACAGTTAAATAAAGTACAAAACGAACAGGAAAAGAAAAAGCAGTGGTAAAAACAAATTTGATTATCAGCTAGAAGTTGTAAAGAAAATACACAAAGAAATTAAATTCTAAATATACATATATATATGTGACAAATTAAACCTTAGATATGTTTCCTAAAAATGTAAATACATAGTTACCAAAAAAACTTTTGGTCAACATACAATGATATCATTTGACACAAATATCACTAAAATTATGGTAATAAACTAGTTTTATCACAATAAGAAATAGAATTAGAGGAATGAGGGTAACCTTCAATTAATTTTATAAGAAAAAGATGGCGAAACGAGCAACCTCCTTTTGTCTCCTATCTTGTGTCCTTGTCTGGTTTTTGAGTTTAGTCTCAGCAGTGACAGATCCTCAATATAAACAAGTGAGTTCTCATTATTTAAGATCATCGAGTTCCTTTGTTTCTCTTCCTATATGACCAATCATACATAATGATAATCCATGAAGGTGTATGTTGTCTACATGGGCTCACTTCCGTCTCGACAGGAATACAAACCAATGTCGCATCACATAAGTATTCTTCAAGAGGTCACGGGAGAAAGGTGCGATTTAATTAATTCATTCTCTAATCATTGTGTAGTTATAAAGAGTTTACGTTATGAGGATCATAACAAGTGATATATGCATATGTATACTCTAGTTCGATGGAAGGTCGTTTGGTGAGAAGTTACAAGAGGAGTTTTAACGGGTTCGCGGCCAGACTCACTGAGTCAGAACGAGAAAACATAGCCGGTTAGTGTTCTTCGATCGAGACACATTTCATGTAAAATGTTTTTAAAGGTTAAAATATTCAAAATCCTTGTGTTGTTAGAAATGGAGGGAGTTGTGTCTGTGTTCCCGAACAAGAACTACAAACTCCAAACAACGGCGTCTTGGGACTTCATGGGGCTTAAGGAAGGAAAGAATACAAAATGAAACTTAGCCATAGAGAGTAATACTATTATTGGAGTCATCGACAGTGGTATTTGGCCAGAATCCGAGAGCTTCTCTGACAAAGGCTTTGGTCCGCCTCCTAAGAAATGGAAAGGTGTTTGTTCCGGTGGCAAAAACTTCACTTGCAACAAGTAATGTCTTAATTTTTCTAACAGAATATTAGTATTGTTCTAGGCAGAGATTGATGTGTTTACAATGTTTCAGCAAGTTGATTGGAGCAAGAGACTACACAAGCGAAGGCACTAGGGACAGCCAAGGACACGGTACACACACAGCGTCCACAGCGGCTGGAAACGCAGTTTCGGACACAAACTTCTTTGGAATAGGCAATGGAACAGCAAGAGGCGGCGTTCCAGCCTCTAGAATCGCAGCTTACAAAGTCTGCTCCGAGATAGAGTGTACCTCGGCATCTATACTGTCTGCGTTCGATGATGCCATAGCAGACGGTGTTGACCTAATCAGCATCTCTATCGGGGGTGATGAGCCCTCCATGTTCGAAGAGGACATAATTTCGATAGGGGCTTTCCACGCTATGGCCAAAGGGATTCTCACTGTGCAATCAGCCGGTAACACCGGTCCAGATCCGGGCTCAGCTGTGAGCGTAGCTCCATGGATCTTAACCGTTGCAGCGAGCACCACTAACCGTGGGTTTGTCACTAAAGTTGTTCTCGGAAACGGCAAGGCACTTGTTGTAAGTATCAAATAGTATCAAGTAACACTCTCATTCCTATCATCATGGTACCTTAGCCCCTTTCAATTACAAATGGCTCTTGTGTTTTTGTCTTAACAGGGTAAATCACTGAATGCTTTTGATTTGAAAGGAAAGAATTACCCTCTTGTGTACGGAGATTTTACTGAAGGATCTCTGGTTAGGGGAAAAATCTTGGTCAGCGGATATTCAGTTAGTTCAGAAATAGCTGTTGCATCCATAATTAGAGACTACCAAGACTATGCCTCCGTTAGCCCTCGACCCCTCTCTGCTCTGTCACAAGATGACTTTGACTTTGTCGTCTCTTACGTTAACTCCACAAAGTAACAAACAATCTTCACTGTTTTTCATACCCTTTACATTTGCTCTAGATTCCTCTTCTTTGTCTTGATATCTCTGTGTTTTAATTGTCAGGTCCCCGCAAGGTGCTGTTCTAAAAAGTGAAGTAATCTTTACTCAGAAAGCTCCTAAAGTTGCGTCCTTCTCTTCTCGCGGTCCAAATACCATTGCAGTTGATCTTTTAAAGGTATAACATTTATATGCTCTTGATTCTTCTTTTCTTTTCTAATCTAAGAGACACTGGTTGATGGATTTCAGCCAGATGTTACAGCACCAGGAGTGGAAATTCTCGCTGCCTATTCACCTTTGGCTTCACCATCAACCGATAAGAGCGACCAAAGACATGTGAAATACTCTGTTCTATCCGGAACTTCTATGGCTTGTCCACACGTTGCAGGCGTGGCTGCGTACATCAAGACTTTCCATCCTGAATGGTCTCCCTCCATGATCCAATCTGCCATCATGACAACTGGTAAGCAAAACTCATATCCAGCTTTTTTTACTTTCCTGCCCCCTCAGTTCTTATACAGTCTCTTAATTAAATAATTGCAGCTTGGCCGATGAATGCTACTGGAACTGGGTTCGCATCAACCGAGTTTGCTTACGGAGCTGGACATGTCGACCCAATAGCCGCTCTTAATCCTGGACTCGTCTATGAATTGGAAAAAACAGACCACATCGCCTTTCTCTGCGGCTTGAACTACACTTCGAAAACCCTTCAGCTCATTTCCGGTGAAGCCGTCACTTGCACTGGAAAGAGCTTACCAAGAAACCTCAATTATCCTTCAATGTCAGCTAAACTTTCGAAATCCAACACCGTGACTTTCAACAGAACTGTTACCAACCTCGGTACCCCAAACTCTACATACAAATCAAAGATAGTCTTAAATTACGGATCTAAGCTCAAAGTTGAGGTCTCCCCTAATGTTCTATCTATGAAGTCGGTGAGGGAGAAGCAGTCTTTCACAGTGACTGTTTCATGGAGTGATCTCGACCCAAAACTGCCTTCATCCGCAAATCTAATATGGTCAGATGGAACACATAGCGTGAGAAGTCCCATTGTTGTTTATACTGATGGTGATTACTGAAGGAGGCATTATCAGTACACCATAGTCATCAGTCAATATTGTTGTTGAGTTTCTTTATCCTAGATTGTTTTTCAATCTCATTTCACAGTTCAGATAGCTCTACGTCTAATCTGAACTTGAACACATTCATACATCCTAAAAGACATAATCCAAATGCAAGCATTCTCAATTCTCAAGGACCCAATTAAATCTCCTCTAGGTTAAAATTTTGACACAGATCCAGTAACAAGAAGCAGAGTTCTTATCAGAAATTGCAGCAGAGGAATATTATTTCAGAGAATCGAAACAATAAAAACCGAAATCTTCAAACAAAAATTGCAAAGCTAAGGGCGATTTTACCGGCGGATTTGGAATCTCTCTAAGATTCGGCCCCGGAAGAAGCTTTGCTCATGAAGATTCTCTGATGTTAAATCCGTCAGAAGAGGAAGATGAAGACGGCGACGACGGAGATCCTTACCGTCCGACGTCCTAGAGACGCGTGGTGCGGGTCCATGGTAAGATCCCAACAACGTCCGCACCAGATGATTTACTCCCGCCTTCCTAATAATAATAATTGGGCCAGATATGTTTATAAATGGGCCTATTTATTGTTAACATTTTAATTAACATATAAATTTACTTGTAAATTTGATTGGCTCATACATGTACTCCAGTGTTAAAAAGATTAAACCAAAAATTGATAAAAGTGTATAGAAACGAAAAGTTGTCCGAAATGTTATTTTCAGAGTACGTAAGCAATTAATTATTCGAATATTTAATTTTGTTGGATGGGCTTAGACGACTCCTAAATTTATCCTTCGAAATAATTGTAGTCAACTAAAATTGAATAATTCATTGCATGATATTACCATGTTTTTATTTGGCGGCAAATAAATTACCATTAATATTCCCTCCATTAACCACTTCATCCGTTACAAATACACGAGTTTTCACTTCAAGAGTTCCTAAACTACCCTTTACTCACTTTCTACGTCACTATTCGCACGAGGATGTGATTGTCTTTTCGATATCTTAGTATTTAATTTTTAATAACACCATTAGCTAATAAGATTAACCCACTAATCCTTCCCGCCTTTTTCTCCCTCCTATTTACTCCATCCTACTAGTTACTGTCGGAGAGAGATGAAGCTCAAAAGTTACAAAATTGGTTCTAATTTTTATGAGCTGTCCGATCCCTTAGCTACTGACCACTTGGTATATTCCACGGTCATAATACCAGCTAACCATTTTACTATTAGCATTTGCAATATAGATTTTTTTTTTTTTTTTGGTGAATATGTTTAGTTATATTGCAAAATGAAAATGAAGAAAACTCAAATTCAATAGTTTGTTGTCAAACAAGTATTCTTTACGAAATAGTCGATATTATTCTATATTTGACTTATATATATTCTTTTGGTTGTTCGTAGATATTGTCTTAATAATGGCGTCATATAGAATACAATAGGAAATTAGAGAGGATTTTGGAAAAATATCGATTTGAAAGTTAGTGACTAATACGTGTAGATCCTTATAGTAATCAGTAAACAAATATCAACGTTTTCTAGTTATCTGATTTTGTAGTCTTCTTAGCTCGTTGTTTTCAACTTCTGAGGTATATTCAAATTTCCGATTAATTCTTCTATAAACTGAGAAAAAAAAAATTCATAGCTACAAGGTTAATTTTTGTAGAAAAAAATAATAATGGAATTTAATGGGCCATTCATTGGTTTGAATTTATATAGCAACTCATTAAGTTCTCTCATATTGCTTATCACTAGCTACATTATCTCCTTTGATTTGTGCTCTCCTCTCCTTTCTACTATTCTTTTCTTCTTTTTTTCCATGGAAGACCGGCGCCTTTTCCACGGAGCTGCGCCGCCGTTGACAGCCGTAGAGAGATTCTTATACGGCCAAAAGAACGATGCCTTGTGCTCCAAGAAACAAGAATGTTCTAGAGACCGACTGATCGTGAAGACGAAAATGTCGATGATTGAGACTAGAAGCGAGAACAAAGAGAACACAACGTTTGAGCCGACGAGGGAGAAACACTTGGTCCTTAATGGCGGCAACAGAAGCCATATTGGAGAAGTGATGGTCACTAAAAGTGCAGCCAAATATCATCAAAACAGTACGAAGAAACGACCGTACAAGAACCTCATCAAAGGGCAATGGACAGCGGAAGAAGACAGGTAGATACAGATATATGTTTTATGTAGATTGATTCATGCATCTATACAAGAGTCAGAAGATTTAGTATATGCGTTTGTTAATACGACCATGTATATGTATAGGAAGTTGATAAGGTTGGTAAGGCAACATGGGGAGAGGAAATGGGCAATGATATCGGAGAAACTTGAGGGAAGAGCAGGCAAACAATGTCGTGAGAGATGGCATAATCATCTCCGTCCTGATATTAAGGTTTCTTTCTAGATCTCTCTCCATATACATAGCTTTTTTTTTCTAGATTTAGGGTTCTGACATAAGTCCCTCGATCTCTACGTATTTGTGAAAACAAAAACAAAAAAAAATAAAAAATCAGAAAGATGGATGGAGTGAAGAAGAAGAGAGGGTTCTTGTGGAATCGCACATGAGAATCGGGAACAAATGGGCAGAGATCGCTAAACTCATACCAGGACGGACTGAGAATTCTATCAAGAACCATTGGAATGCGACCAAGCGACGTCAAAATTCAAAACGCAAACACAAACGCGAATCAAACGCTGATAACAATGATAGCGATGTCTCTCCATCAGCTAAAAGGCCATGTATTCTCCAAGATTACATCAAAAGCATCGAGAATAATGGCATTTACAAGAACGATGACGAGAACAAGAATGAGAACACCATCAGTGTTCTTTCTACACCTAATCTTGATCAGATCTATTCTGATGGAGATTCCGCATCTTCCATCCTTGGCGATCCATATGACGACGATCTGGTTTACCTGCAAAATATCTTTGCAAACCACCCGATTTCTCTTGAGAATATAGGTTTGAGTCAAACTTCGGATGAGATAACACAGACTTCATCATCTGGGTTCATGATCAATAACCCTAACATGCACAACAATGTTGGAACTCATCATGATGAAGAGGCAACGATCACAGCTCCGGCCAATACACCCCACCTTGCGTCTGATATCTACTTATCTTATTTGTTGAATGGTACGACGTCGTCCTACTTCGACACTCATTTTCCGTCTTCCTCACCTTCCACGTCCTCCACCACCGTAGAGCAAGGAGTCCACAACGGGTTTCTTGAGTCTCAAGTTAACTCTACTAGTGAAAGAAGAGAAATGGATCTGATAGAGATGCTCTCTGGTTCTATCGATCAAGGTAGCAACATCTGCTTCCCATTGTTCTAGCTACCCGCATGATCATGTGATGTTTTTATATGATCATTCTATCTATATCTTTCTTTTCCTTTGCTTAATAATTTAGTCTTTTCATTTTCTCAGAACTTTCTATAGATTATAAGCTCCAAGCTGCTTCTCTTATCAAAATAATTAAGTTTATGTGCTAGCTACTTAATTCGTACTCGGATATTTTCTTCGAATTGTTAAATCCTTCGTTATTTTTGTTATTTTTGTTTTTTTTTATCTTACGTTATGTTGGTCAAGTAATTTAGTGGTTGATTCAGACTTTAGAGATTAGTGTGAAATTCTTTCCACTTACGTTACGACGTTGGTATTAATCTAAATTTAAGTCCACTAATTCCATTATATTTATACTGGAGTTAATTAAACCAGTAAACTTTTATTCAAAAAGAGTTGAACAAACTCAAACAAACAAAGGCACAAAAAGTGCATATATATCATAGTACGTATTTTGTAGGTGGAGAAAACATTGGAAAAGTAGGTTGTTCTTACAACAATTTAAACTTCAAATGACAAACATATTTACCATAATACCCTTTAATATTAATCATGCAACCACCTCACCACGAGGTTGCAAGTAAACACGTAAACCGTTCTTCATGAAAAGCGTCAGCGACATCTTTTGCTCAACGCGGTGACCGGGAACCGGAAACAGTCGGTAACGAAGGAGAACTGCTGAAGCCACTGACTTCATCTGAAGGTAAGCTAAGTCCTTTCCTAAGCAAGTCCTTGGTCCGGCGTTGAACGCTACGAACTTGTAACCATCTTTAGGAGTTTCGAACCGGTCACCATCGGCTGTGAGCCACCGTTCCGGACGGAACTCGAGACAATCTTCGCCCCAAATGGTTTTCATTCGTCCGATCGAGTAAATCGAGTATGTCACCGTCGAGCCTCTTGGCACGAAAGTCCCATCCGGCAAAACGTCGTCGTCTACGACGTACTTGAAATCCTGTGGAAAGTTACTAATACGTTATACATAGCTCTTTATTATGAATTATGAGGATTGATAAGAAAACTAAACAAAATAACTGATGAGTAGTCAATTTTGCCATATTTTTTTGTGGTAAAAATAACTCAAATTAAGTAAGGTTAATTATGATTGTAACTGTCATTTGATACTAGCTAGCAGCTAGGGACTAATAAAAATAAATCTGTAATATTCAGCTTAAAAGGACAAATTACGGAATTAATCAGTCAACTACAAGCTAGTCATAAAAATTATTTCCGGATTCAGGAAATTCTATACAGGGTTATATATATATATATAGACATAAATCAATATTAATATAATACTTAATTAATGTATGTTCATGTTATGTATTTTATGCAAATATCTCCAGGCCATAAGGTTACGTATGTTGGTTTCCAAAATGACGAAGTAATTAAAAAAATTAAATGATTATATTTTCACCTGAGGCACAGAAGGGTATAAACGCAGCGTTTCAGCCAAAGCAGCCTTGAGGTAAACGAGCCTATCTGCCTCGTCGAACTCTAACGGCTCCTCCGTCCACTTCTCCTGATCATCGCCACGTGTCTCCTTCAAAACCGTCGATAACTCCTCAACGATCTTCTTTTCTACCTCCCGGTTATTCATGACGAGCCAGAAGAACCAGCTCAAGGCCACAGAAGATGTGTCACGACCTGCGAGAACAAAGTTGAGCGCGATACGCTGAAGAACATCCGTCGGAAGAACGTTACCGTTAACGTCACGTTTCTTCAAGAAACGCGACAAAAGATCATCGGAGGGAGAATTTTTCCGAGCGTCGATTGCATCGTTCATGTAAGTCTCAACGACTTCAAGACTCTTCTTGAGCTTTGCCTCCGATCCAATGCCCATCGCTTTCTGAATACGCCACAAGAAACCAGTGTAAAGAAGCCTCTTTAGAGTAGCCTCGGTAGCGGTGTCAAATGCGACCGAGAACGGATTCTCCGGTAGATCCAGAGAGAGCGTCTCCGGGTCTTTCCCAAAAGTCAGACCACAAATGTTGTCAAAAGTCAACCTTAGAAACAAATCTTGTAGATCAACCGGTTTGTTGTTTTTAACCGCCCGGTCTAATATAAGCCATAACCGGTTCTTGATAGTCCCGTTAACCCACCGAGCCATGGCTTGTCTAAGAGTTCTAGTAGTGAACTCAAGCGCTGCCGTCTTACGTTGCATAAGCCACGTGTCACCGTCGCTGTTGAAGATTCCTTGTCCTAACAGGTCGTGGAAAGCAGCTCGCCACATCGGACCTTTAGGGTAGTTATCGAACCTTGTCTTAAGGATATGCTCGACGTTTTTTGGGTGACACGTCACGGTGTAAAAACCTTGCGTTTTGGCTACGAAAGGTATCACCATGGTGCATGTTTGATACGTACCACCAGTTGCTCGGAGATTATCAGCGATCCAATCGTGAATTCGGCTCCGGTTTGCGATTAGATACGGTAAGCTTCCTACGAACGGTAAGACTTTGGGACCGGTTAGTCTCCGGGAAAGGAAATAGAACCAAAGAGCGTAGACTGATAGGGCGGCCACGGCGTAGCCGGTTAAGATAGGATTTAGAGCTTCCATTTTCCCGGTTTAGGATTTTTGTTTTTGTTGTATGGAGAGATTGATGAGAGACATATATGGTGAAAGAGAGGGATGTGCATATATATATATAATCTAGAAATCATAGATATTTTTTAATATATGCTATAGTAAGAAAGGTTTTATTTTGTTACAATTAGGAGTAAGTAGTTGGGAAAACTAAATTTGGGTCGATAAGATGAGACTATTGTGTGTATAGTTTGGGATAATAGAACACGAAAGAAAATTAATTTTCCCGTTACATTGTTTTAGTTATTATAATTTTTATTCCTTAAGCATCGATTATTTGTGATGTCAAAAAAATCGATTCTAAGTTATGATTTTTTTTTGTCTATTAATAAATATACACTTGTATATTGTTTCACATTATATTAAAAAACTTGAGACTTAACGAAAATATTTCGTGAACATTAACTAGATATGGGCTTACGTTAAATAAAAATGACTCTAATGGCATTAACAAGCTCAACTCTCAAGATCAGAGTTTCCATAATCTAAGCAATGTATAACCAAAAATAAAATAAGCATTTCAACTTTTCTTCTCTTTATTCTTTAAACAGTAGTAAGAAAATAGTTACAAATAAATACTTATATTTATATGAAAATAATCCTAGCAACGAGATCTTTTATTCGAGAAGAAAGATTAATTTGGTCAATGGCAGTTAGCCCGTTATAAGAAACTGGGTTTGCGTCGAGTCGAACACTTATGTACTTGTGAAAGATACAAAAACAAAACACAATTAAGGAAATTAAATAAAAGTAACAAATCAGTGCGAAGAAACGCAACGGCAACAAAATAATTAAAATTGGTAAAGATCATATGCAGCTAAATTTGGGTGTTACTATATAGTCCACGGTCTAAATATGATTCAGATTTTCATTCTCTTTATTAGTCGCGTTATACGTATTGTTAGTAACATAGTCTGAGTTTTGGTCTCAATAAATGAGATTATTTAGGAAATAATTTTAATAGAAATTTAAGGCCGGTTAGCTACTCCACAATGTTGTACACATCTATAAGACACTATGATACAAACTAACATATAATTTTCATTTTTTGTAAACTTAGATGGCATAGAAATTATAATTGATAAAAAATCATTAGATTGAAATATTGAATTAAATATTTATCTTACTATATGATTAGTTATCACTGTAGTTAATCAAATAATTTTGACTTAAAGTAAATAAAGTGCTTGACAAGAAACACTAATATATACATATATATATATATATATATCTATGTGTATATATAGTAGTTATGTAACAGCTAAAAACTCGGTTGATTATAACTAAAACAAAAACTGACGTTTTTGTGTTTTGGGAGGTGAATGCACAAATTTGAGATAAATTTCCGGAAATATTTTTAGTCAAAATTTCAGATCACCCAATCCTGAAAGTAAACCAATTTCCTTCTTTCGAAACATTTTTAAAAAATCTAAATAATATATCTATGATGGTAAATAGAAGCAAAATAAGTACACTATGTGGAATCTATAATTTAAAATAATATTATTCATATAATAATACCTTACATAAGACAATGTGAAAAAAAAAAAAAAAAAAAAAGACAATGTGTACAACAAGAAGCAAGAAAAATACATGTGACCAACACAAAGCCCATCACCTCTAAACAAAATCCCTGCTTCATTGAAAGGCCACGTGACACCTCCACATTCTTATATGTTTCAATTGAACGAATCATCATCATACCATCATCTCCATGCTAAATTGCTAATTAACATCATTTCATCGTCACCAGCACAATCAACAAATACATACACATGTGATGGATAAAAAGAAAAAGAATAAGACACTTGTGGAGAGCTCATGTCAAAACGATTCAACGGCTCAGATTCACTGACAATCTTATCCCTTTGTAACTAAGGCCACACGAAAATTAACACACAGAATCCAAAAGAAGAGGAAGACAAAAAGACACAGAACACAAGACAAAAAGAATGGCTTCTTCGATTCTAATGTCCTTCGCTCCGGCCACCGTGAGAGTCTACGCCACGGGGGGGAATGGAACCAGCAACAGCAGCACGAAAGAAGAGAAAAGTATCATCGACTTCGTTCTCGGTAGTTTAACGAAGCAAGATCAGTTTTACGAGACATGATCCTCTCCTCAAGAAGGTGGAAGAGAAACAAGGAACCACCGGAGGTAACGGTGGCCGAGAAACCGTTTCCGGCCGCAAGAACTCGGTGGCGGTGCCACAGAAGAAGAACGGCGGTTTCGGTGGTCTCTTTGCTAAGAAATGAGATAAAATTGTTTAATCTATGTACTCTGGCATTTCTAAAGTTTAAATCATTGATTCTTCATACACTGATAATATATACAAAGCTTCATGTTCTTGCAATCTCACATCTTATTATTTTCATGGTCGAGTTATTTTGGACTTGATGGATTCATCTTTCCGTATGAAGTTGTATATTAACGTATATGGTCTCTATATATACAAGTGGAACAATAATACAATTGCCAATAACTTTGCAAAAAAAGTAGCAAATATTACAACACATGCTCTGTTTGATACCAAGCAAAAGCCTTTTTTTCTATACATACAAGGTCGGTCATCGATGGCCAGGACTCGCCAGAGAGGTAGATGGATCTTTTTAGCTTTTTGATTCTTCTAAATGTTACAGAGTCATCATCGGATGTTTACACAGGCCTGACCTGAGAGATACAAGAGGCTTTGTAGATGTTAACTAGCTTGTGCTGGAAGCAAAGCAGCTTGTTTTCCTTTGATGAACATAGCAAGTTCCTCTGAGGGCACTACTCTATTTAACCATTTCTGCAGCTCTTCACCTTCTACTTTCTCTTCATCTGAACCCATTTACATGTTTTCAAAACAGTCAACTAGTTGAAGAGCTAGATTACGATATAAGCAATCAACATGTGATGTGAGAATACCATGCATGTCCTATTTGAATGCACTAGCCGTTTACTTGGTCACACGAGGATACAAAAGCTTTTGTTCTTTCCCAAAACTGGTACTATGTTTTGTTTCAGAAAAGATAGCATTGGTATCAAGGGGTGTAATTTGTTTACCTTCCAGCTGAGCACCTAGCCCTTCTAATACATCTGGATTAGCACGAATAACAGTCAACGCAACATCCAGAGCAGATTGCAACAAACTTGTCACCTCTCTTTGAACAAGATCAACTAGATGCCCCTGCGAATGAAGCCTGACATGTTAAGTTTGGTTTCCATTTTGAACAAGATTACTAGAAGCTTATGCAGAATGAAGTTACCTGATCTCTTCCCCATGGTGAACCCCCAGAGTCATCAATCCCACCAGCAGAAAGTGTAGCCACAGAGACGGGTCCGATTTTCTGGTTGAGACCATATTCAGCTACTGCCTTGTAGGCCATGTCGGTTGCTCTCCTGATATCATCAACTGCACCTGTTGATATACGTCCCGAGTAAACAACCTCTTCAGCTGCACGACCTCCAAGAAGTGTTACCAAGCGGCCATGTAACTCATCAATGAAAAGCAAATATCTGTCTTCATGCGTTGGAGGAATGTATGTAAAGCCCAATGCCCCTCCTGATCTTGGTAATATGCTTAATTTCTAACGACACCACGGATGAGCAGAGCATTAACACATGTAAACATTAGTATTAGGCCTTTCCAAGAAGCGGTTCTCATTGCTTTACCTCAACACGAGACTGTCCAGGAAGAAGACTTGCAACAGCTGTACCAACAACAGCATGCCCAGCTTCATGCCTTGCAACCACAGCTTTCTCACTACCTTTTAACCTTGCTGTTTTCTTTTCTATGCCCTGAAAGAAACGATGCAACAATGTAAAGAAACAAATTCTGATGAGCTGTTCAATAGACTCAGAAAGAATAGGACAATACCGCTATAGATCGCTCGACAGCCTGAATGAAGTCAATTTTTTCAACCGTGTTCTTGCTCTTCCTTCCCGCTAGCAAAGCAGCCTCATTAACCAGGTTTGCAAGGTCTGCCCTATAAAACCAAACACAAAAGTTGACGAGATATACAGGAAAAAGCAGGCAAGAAACTTTCGGGTCAAGAATAAAATACAAATTTTTACCCAGTAAAACCGGTTGTCATTGAGGCAATGCTAGCTAGGTTGACATCATCTCCCAAAGGAAGCTCTTTCTTTGAAACATGCACTTTCAAAATGGATTCTCTCCCAACTTTGTCAGGTGTTTCCACCTGAAAAAAAAAGTGTCAAATAGCTTTGATAAAGTATTACATAGCATAAAATAAACAGAGCCAGATATTCTACTAACCGTAACAACCCGATCAAATCTCCCAGGCCGACGCAGGGCAGGGTCTAAGACATCAGCTCGATTGGTAGCTCCAAGAACAATTACTGCAGAGCTACTATCAAAACCATCCATCTCCTGTAAACCAGCTCCCGACTCATAAATGGATAAGGCAAGGATAAAGAAAGCAACTTCGGCAGGAATAGTGCATGATATCAAACTTACAGTGAGCAACTGATTCAAAGTTTGCTCCCTTTCATCATTGCTGACCATTCTGAATTTACCATCACGGCTTTTTGCGACAGCATCTATCTGAAAAATGAAAGAAAAACAAATAAACTTTTGAGATTTACATCGATACAAAGTACAGGAGGTAATCTAACACTGATCACGTATCACACCTCATCTATAAATATAATTGACGGAGCCTCCTTCTTGGCCCGTGCAAAAAGATCCCTTACGCGTGAAGCACCCATGCCAACATACAGCTCTACAAACTCACTTGCAGAGCAACTTATGAAGGGGACATCGGATTCCCCAGCAACAGCTTTTGCAAGAAGGGTTTTCCCTGTTCCGGGAAGACCAACCTACCAAAAAGGGAAATAAAGCCATAAATTTAAAGACAGTAACACTGCGCATAAACTCTACCTAAGAAATGACCAAAGTGGTAACTACATTATTTAACTCACCAGTAGTACACCACGTGGAGGACGAGCACCTAGACGGACATACCTATCAGGATTTTTAAGAAATTCCTGCAACAGTTAAGCCAAGTGTAAGAGAAATCAACAAGATCAATAGCTCAGTGCAGCATCTATAAGAACAAATGAACCTACCACAATCTCTTCCAGCTCTTCCTTTGCTTCATCCACACCAGCAACATCTGCAAAAGTGATTGTTTCACCTTCAGCAGAAACTTTTCCCCCACCAACACCAGACTTGCGAGTCCTCAGCTGTCCCGTTGTACTCTGTGTATACCTCATAGCTTTTAAGGGAAGTGCACATGGCGTTAACTTAAAAAACCACATTACCGTATCATGAATGTGCAAACCTGGGAAAAGCTAACAGGGAATCGGTGGAGAAGCCCTGCAAGCACTGCGATGTAGAACAGAACAATCTGAAACAACAAAAACAAGAAAAGAAGAAACCTTTCAATTTAAGTGTGGTGTAAAAAGGAAGCATTTTGAAAATGCCAGACGTCTAATAGAGCCAACAAACCATTGTCATGCCACGTCCTTACCAATCCAGAGTTGAAAAAGCCACCAGACCGCTTATCTGGCGACCCAAATTCCACATTATTCTCAAGCATTTTCTCATACGGTGTTTTGATGTCCCTCGGCCTTGTAGTCGAATACACAACCCTTTTAGTCGGAGCCACACTTCTAAGCACAGACTCAGACGACTCAGAGATCTTACTACTACTACTAGTTTCACTCTCTTGCCAATTCCCATCATCTTTCAACTTAAACAAAACATGAACTCCATCCACCTCCACTTTCTGAACCTCATTGTTATTAACTTTACTCAAGAAATCACTATACGGTACACTCATAATCGTCGTCTGTGTCCGAGGCTCCGAACCAGGTAATGAGATTCCAGGTCGGAGCAATCTCACCACAAACATAACAATACCCAATTGTAATAACAAAACCCCAATCTCCTGTGCTTGAATTATCGGTTCCCACTGCCATTTCTTCCCTTTAGACCACCATAACCTATTTTTTCCTTGCTTCCCTCCTTTATGCTTCGACGAATTCGAATTCGTCTTTCCTTCTCCCTCACTTCTCCTCTCATTAGAGCTAGCTTTCTGATCACCTTCTTGACAATTCACAATGATTCTACTACTACTACTCTTCTTCCTCGCAAACCCTTGCCAAAGATTGAACCTTTCATGATATCTCGATCCCGCAACTGATTGAGGAAGTTGAATTGAATAGGAGACAAATCGATTCGGATTCTGACGAAAAGCAAAAGACCGATCTCGGAAAAAGCTCGAAGCATGCAAGTACAATAAACTACTAGTACTACAACAAGTTGAGAATCGAAACCTATCTTGGATTCCTGAACTTAGCAATTCGATTGTACTCATTATTCTCTTTCGAAACCCTAGAAATTTAGGAAATCAAAGGAAGACATTGCAACGCATTTTGGATTTTATCTAATCTTCTTTTGGTTCACTACACAAACGCGAGGTTTACTGGAAACTACGACTTCGAATGTGAACCGTCGGATTGAAGAAAACGAGAGGCTTTACACCGTTGATAACGCCGGAGTCCTCTGTAAGAAGATTATCTGAAGACGTGAATCCAGTGTGATCAGGAGTATAGAGAGCAATGATATTTAACGCTACGTGGACAAAGGTTAATGGTTGATGAGATTTCAGGATTTTTCCTAACCACAGGTTTTAAACGGCGGATATGGGCCACCAATCTGAATTTTTTTGGCTTCTAGGGCTCAGAGAATAGCCCAAAAGATTATCATTTCTAATTTCATGGATATAATTAAATTTCTTTGAGAGTTGTTCTTTGTTTCAGTCATTTTCAATCTATGCCTTCCAGAGTTCGAATAATTATATTGTGGTATTCCATAAGTGCTCCACTCCATCATAACATGTACTGTATGTGCTATATATATATATATCTTGAACCGTTGCTTGTAGTGATATGATGTTATGTAATCATGGAACTAATGGTTCTTGATTATGAAATCCAACTTGTGCCTCCTACTCCGAATTTTGTGTTTATAATTAGATTACTATTGTTGTTAGCTTTGTGTACTTTTTTATTCACTGATTTTGTTTCAGTAGCTGAGAATTGTTTGAGTTAGACTTGCAAAACTAGTCTCGTCTTTATTGCTGGTTTAGTTTCGAAAGCTTTGTTCCCTGCACTGTATGTTTCATCACTCCTGATCCTTGCTTTGGATTGAGATATGTATATGATGCATGATTTGTTCTTAATTTTGGTTCGATTTTGTATATAGTGTGTAATGTGAAGTGGAGTAGATCTGAAAATGCAAGTGAAGCGAAACATCTAAGTTCTTTCTCTTTCATGTTTTAATCTCTGTTGATTGTCAATTCTCTGAATTTTGTTTCACCTTCACCTCATTTGTTGGTGTGGACGTTCTATTCACCGTTTCATTCACCATTGAATACGTTCACATATTGATACAAGAAGTTGATTAATATATATAAAGATGATTTTTATGATCAAATTCGTAAATGTTGCAAGAGATACTCTGCATCCGCTCTAGCTCTCTTTGGTTTTGGCTTTTTTTTATTATCTTTCGTTGCTTTAAGTTTAGGCGTGGAAGCTTTGACCATCATTTTCTTCGATGCCTTTGAAGCTGTGGAAGATTAGTCTTAGTTCTTGAGCTGTTTACATGGGAAAGACTTGTTCTCAAGAAGAGGCTTTCACCTTTCTGAAAATATCAGAAACCTCAGCCTAAAACAAAAGGTTCGAAAAGGGGAAAGGTGTAAGTTATCGACTTCGTTAACGTCTCTCTGCAACAGCACACACAAGACAGAAAAGTACAAAAGCTTTAGAGAGGCACACTCGAGATGTCGTCTCTGTTGATGGCAAAGCACGCAGGCCTGTAATTTTGCCGCCGTCATCTGAGAATGTTGGAGCTTGAGGTCAAATCGAAACCTAGGATTGAAAACAGAGATAAGTCAACTCTGCCTACCTTCTGGTTTCCTTCTCCAATCTCTCTATATATTGAGAAATGTATCTATGTCTGTAAGAAGTAGTGTGTGTGAGAAAAACAAGTAAGATAGAGAGAACTGTAAACAGAGATTAAGAGCTCGGTTCTGAGCTAAAGCTTCTTAGTGGATTTTCCGGAGACTTCTCCGGCGAGACATAGGATCCTATTTCAAAGGATCTGAACTCGTTAATTCTCTGTGTTCTTTACACTTTTAGCTCTTATCTTTAAACCTCTTTAATCATTCACACAAGAGTTTACTAAACAGAGAGGAAGAGAGATCTTTTAACACTAAAAGCTTACAACTTTTTCAGGTTCTAAGATCTTTAATATCAACAGATTGGTATCAGAGCTCCAGGTTTTGGAGTGCTCTGTCTCAACGTCAGAAGCCATGTCGTCTTCAAGAGTTGAAATGGAGAAGTTCGATGGGAAGGGTGACTACATGTTATGGAAGGAGAAGCTGTTAGCTCATATGGAGATGCTAGGTCTGCTAGAAGGACTTGAAGAAGTACCTGTTCCTGAAGTTGAAGATTCATCGGCTGAAACAGGAGAAGAGACCACACCAGAAGCTACAACACAAGCAACAACAGTAGTTGACAAATCTCTAAAGGAGAAAAGAGGAAAGGCTAGATCCACTATCATCCTCAGCGTTGGAGACAATGTTCTGAGAAAAATCATAAAAGAAAAATCGGCTGCAGGTATGCTTAAAGTTTTGGACAGTCTGTTCATGGCTAAACACTACAAGAAAACAGGCGATTTGCGACGGAAATATTCCGTTGCAAAAACGCGGTGGCATTGCGATGAAATTGCGAGGAAACTAGTTTCCGTCGCAAAGTCCTCGCAAATTTGCGAGGAACAAATCCCTCGCTAATTGCGAGTAACTTGCGACGATATAGCCTCCTATTTGCGATGAATTTTCAACGGAAATTTTAAATCGCAAATTTGCGAGGGAGTTGCGAAGATTTTGCACGGGTAAATAGTTTCCGTCGCAATTTCCTCGCAAATTCCTCGCAAATTTACGACGGATTTGCGATGGTTAATAAAAATAGGTAGAAAATTAGGTGAAACACGTTTTAAATGTTGTACCTAATTATTGCGAGGGCCGGTTTCCTCGCAAATACGTCGCAAATTAGACGCAATTCCATAGCAATTCTCTCGCAAAATTTTGCAAAAAAACTATAAATACCATAACGTGAGATCTCTCATTTCACAACAAAAAAAAACCGAGAAAATGCTTTAAAAAATAAAAATCGAGATATCGTTTTGTGAGAGCTAAGAAAGAATGGCGTCGCAGAATGAAGCATATGCATTACGAAGTTGGATGTATAATCGAAAAGATCCAGAGACAAGAGAAGTGACGAAAGAGTATCTATCGGGTTGCGAGCATTCATCCACCAGGCCACTAACAACCCATATGCGAAGGGTGACGGTAACATATTCTGGTCATGTAAAACTTGCAAGAACACTCAATATTTGGATATTGATATTGTGAAGAGGCATCTATATAATAGAGGATTTATGCCGAACTATTATATCTGGTTTTCACATGGGGAGGGTTATAATCTTGGTGCCGGAAGTAGTAGTACGGGTGATGGTGTTGATCAACCGAATTATAATGATAATTATAATTATGGCCAAAATATGATTGAAGATTATGAAAGGGATCAACAGGGAAATAGGTTTCATGATATGGTTACTGATGCATTTCATGAATCTATTCCTGCATTTGCTGATGATACTAGGGAAGAACCCAATGTTGAAGCACAACATTTTTATGATATGTTAGACGCTGCAGATCAACCTATCTATGAGGGATGTAGAGAGGGGTTATCTAAACTTTCATTGGCATCTAGGATGATGACAATTAAAAGTGATAATAACCTAACTGAAAATTGCATGGACGCATGGGCTGAGCTTTTTAAAGAGTATTTGCCAGAAGATAATATTTCTGCAGGGAGTTACTATGAAATACAGAAATTAGTTGCTAGTCTGGGGCTACCTTCGGAAATTATTGATGTTTGCATTGACAATTGCATGATTTTCTGGAAAGACGATGATAAGCTACAGGAATGTCGATTTTGTGGGAAGCCAAGATATCAACCAACTACCGGAAGGAGCCGTGTCCCATACCAACGTATGTGGTACTTGCCTATCACTGATAGATTGAAACGGTTATACCAATCGGAAAGGACATCGGCGGCAATGAGATGGCATGCAGAACATACAACGAATGATGGGGAGATTACGCATCCGTCAGATGCAAAGGCGTGGAAACACTTTCAGACGGTACATTCTGACTTTGCTAACGAGAGTAGGAATGTCTATCTTGGCTTATGCACTGATGGATTTAGTCCATTTGGTTTGTCTGGGAGACAATATTCTTTATGGCCTGTGATATTGACGCCATACAATCTGCCACCAGAAATGTGCATGCAAAGGGAAGTCTTGTTTATGAGTATTCTGGTACCGGGTCCTAAGCATCCAAAACGATCCCTTGATGTATTTCTGCAACCCTTGATTCATGAGTTGAAACAATTATGGTATACAGGTGTACGCACATTTGATTATTCACAGGAACGGAATTTTACAATGCGGGCAGTGCTATTGTGGACCATTAGTGACTTCCCAGCGTATGGGATGTTATCGGGATGGACCACGCACGGAAGGTTATCTTGTCCATATTGCATGGATCGATCAGATGCCTTTCAACTGAAGCATGGAAGGAAGTCGTGCTGGTTTGATTGTCATCGTCGCTTTCTTCCCTTGCATCATCCGTATCGGAAGAACAAGAAGTTGTTCAAAAAGAACAAGGTTGTGCGTATTCCTCCCCCAGTTTATATGTCAGGGAATGATTTGTTTGAGCAGATTGATTATTATGGTGCTCAGGAAACATGTAAGCGTGGGGGAAATTGGCACACTACAGCGAACATGCCTGACGGATATGGGAGTTCTCACAATTGGCACAAAATGAGTATCTTTTGGGAACTCCCATATTGGAAAGATCACCTACTACGGCACAACCTTGATGTGATGCACATCGAGAAAATTTTTTTCGATAACATCATGAATACGATTTTGAATGTGCAAGGAACGGGAAAGAGTAAAGACAACTTCAAATCAAGGTTGGACTTGGCCGAAATCTGCTCAAGAAGCGAGTTACATATTACAAGAGATGGTAAATTACCGATTCCGATCTTTCGGTTGTCTGGGGATGCGAAACAGACGTTGTTTAACTGGATTGCTTCAGAAGTGAAGTTTCCGGATGGTTATGTGTCCAAATTCTCAAGATGTATTGAACAAGGCAAAAAACTTGCCGGTATGAAGAGCCACGATTGCCATGTTTTCATGCAACGACTATTACCCTTTGCATTGGCTGAGCTCTTACCGACAACCGTCCACGAAGCAATTGCTGGTACATATTAATTAATTACATTAATTATTGAAATAGTTTTGTCATTTTATTAAATTATTTCAGTGGTGTGATTATAATAACTATGAACGTGTAGGCATTGGAGCATTTTTCAGGGATCTATGCACACGAACACTTACAGACGAGGGCATTGTGCAATTACAGAATAATATACCAGTGTTGCTCTGTAATTTGGAGAAAATATTTCCACCATCTTTTTTTGATGTGATGGAACATCTTCCAATCCACCTACCGCATGAAGCAGCTCTTGGAGGGCCTGTGCAATTTCGATGGATGTACCCGTTCGAGCGATTCATGGGACATCTAAAAGGAAAGGCCAAAAATCTTGCAAAAGTGGAAGGATCGATCGTTGCAGGAAGTTTGACTGAAGAAACCTCTCATTTCACGTCATATTATTTTAGCCCAACCGTTCGAACCAAAAAGGCTCGTCTAAGCCGATATGACGATGGAGGTGTTGCACCAACATATAACGTAGAGGTCCCAGATATCTTCACCCAAATAGGGAGACTTGGTGGAAAGGTTAAGGAAGTTTGGTGGGAAGACCACAAATTTACTCGTGCGGCGCACAATTATATATTGCGAAATTGTGAAGGAGTGCAACCGTTTGAGAGGTATATCTCTTAATTAATTATTTAAATTTGTTAACTAACAATTATTTAATATTATTCATTGTGAAGTTCACGAATTTAATTTAATTTTGTTTGTACAGTGAATTCGACAGGCAGATGCGAGAAGCTTGTCCCGGTTTACCAGAAAAAGAGTATGAGAAGTCCAAAGAAGATAATTTTGCTGGATGGTTAAGATATTATGTACGTAGAGTAAGATATTATACATATTTGATATATTCCAACAATATTTAAATAATCTAATTCGTTAATTAAAAATTTATGTTTATATATATAGGTGATGAATGGATGTGCAAACCAGCCCTTGCCACTATGGTTGCATGAGATTATTCACGAACCAATTGCGAAGATCAAAACTGCCCCAATGTACTTCACTCGTGGATACACTTTTCACACGTATGATTATGGCTCCAATAAGTCAACCGCAAATTATGGAATCCACGTGCCAGGTGATCTAAACTTCTACGGCGTCTTGCAAGAAATTATGGAAGTCTCATATCCTGGAATTATTGGGTTGAAATGCATTTTATTCAAATGTCATTGGTACGATCCAACGGTCGGTCGAGGCGTCCGCACAAACACATTAGGGGTAACCGATGTCAATGCAAACAAAAAATTTTCTAACTTCGAACCTTTTATCCTAGCATGTCAAGCAGAACAAGTGTGTTATATTCCTTACCCTCGGAAAAGGCAAATGCGGGAGACGTGGTTATCAGTGATAAAAGTGAATCCGAGAGGTCGTATAGTCGGGGAAGTTGATGATGTGGCTATGCAACATGAAAGATCACCAGAAGTCTTTGTAGCAATCGAATCAACCGAGAATATCTTACATATTGATCCAGAAACCAGAGAAGAGGAAGACATAATAGTTGATGAGACGAAGGAAGATGAAGAATCTGACGAGTTCGAGGAGACTGATGATGAAGAAGACACTGATCATAGTGAACACTCCAATGAATCTGAAAAAGAATCTGATTAATTTTTAAATGTTTTTAAGCAATTTCGATTATAAATAAAGTTTTTTTTTAATCAAATTTTACCAAATTTGCGAGGGAACTGCGATGGAAGCGTCTATTTCTACGCAAATTCCTCACAAATTTGCGAGGGAATTGTGAGGGAGGCGTCTAATTCCACGCAACTTCCTCGCAATTTGCTAGGGAATTGCTTGGAATTAATATGAAAATTCAGCAATCGATGAATATTTTACACTCATTCAAGATGTTAGCCCGACAAGATGCTTATCGATGATTAAGTATGATCCAATATACATTTTATGGTTGATTGCGATGTTAAAGATTTGGAGATGTTTCATTTGCCTCCAGTCCAAGGTTGATAAGCAACACTTCCCCAAGATACAAGAACCGTAACTAGTACAAAAGTTATGGTAACAAGAACCGTAACTAGTAAAAAAGTTATGGTAACAAGAACCGTAACTTAAAACAAAAGTTACAAAGTCCAATAGCTCAACTAGTAATGAATTTGCATCCAAATATATCCAAGGTTGATAAGCAACACTTCTCTCAACAAACATTCCCAAGATACAAGAATCGTAACTATATAGATCCAAAAGTTATGGTAACAAGAACCGTAACTAAATACAAAAGTTACAAAGTGTAATAGCTCAACTAGTAATGAATTTACATCCAAACATATCCCAAAACAAATTGAAACGATTATTTTTCTAAATTAAAGATAAAGTTTTTTTAATCACATTTTACCAAATTTGCGACGGAATTGCGAGGGAAACATCTTGTTCAACGCAATTCCGTCGCAATATTGCGAGGGACTTGCGAGGGAAAAAAAAAAAAACGCAATTCCCTCGCAACTAATTTCCCTCGCAATTCCGTCGCGAATTTGCGAGAGAATTGCGGCTTTAGTCCTTTTATTGGTTTAACCGTGATCCGAATTTTTGTTAATCTTTTGAAATATTTCGGTTTGCGATGGAATTGCGATGTCAGATAAGTTTCCTCGCAAATCCATCGCAAATTGGTAATCCGAAACCTTAATTTGCGAGGGATTTACGACGGAATTGCGATGGACCGGGAAAAAACAGAAAAAGTCGCGACCTTCTTCTGTTCAGGTTATTGTTGTTGCTGTTATTGTTGTCCCACATGTGAATTCAAAGTGGATTTGGTTTGTGGGATGAAACCATCACCGCTTGCTATCGAACATCCGCCATGTCATCACCATCCACTTCTCTTCTTCACGAAACAAAACGAGAATTCCTCTTGCTGTGATGTATGCAAGGAGTCCGTAGGTGAAAAACCATCTTATTCATGTCTTGAATGCGATGTGTACTTCCACGTGGATTGCGTCCATCTCTCAACAGAGTTAAATCATCCTTGTCACTCTACTCACCCTCTTAAACTCATGGCATCTTATTCACTTACGGATCATGCCGACAAGTCTTGTATTTTATGTGATCGAGAAGCAAAAGAGGTGCTTTATCATTGTTTTATCTGCAATTTCACCACCTGCCTTGATTGTACCAAAAAGCCACCACCCCTTGTTTATGAGCATGCTAAGACCCACAAGCATCCACTTACTCTCTTTTCTAAGAGAATCTCATTTACCTGTGATGCTTGTGGGGAAGAAGGCAAGACGAGTCCTTATATATGTCTTCAGTGTGGTTTTGTTATCCATAGAAAATGTATAGACTTACCTCGTGTCATCAACATCAATCGTCATGATCATCGCATCTCTTTCACTCTTCATCTTGGCGCTGGGTATTCAAAATGTGGAGGTTGCCGCCAATATATAAGTCAGTACAAAGGGGCTTATTCTTGCTCTGTTTGCCCTAACTATGCCGTTCATTCAAGATGTGCGCTCAAAGGATGGGATCTTATTGAATTGGAAGGGACTCCTGATGATACAGAAGATATTGCACCATTTAAGGTGGTGGGTGATGACTTGATATGTCATTTTAGTCATGAAGAACATCCTCTTAAGCTCCACAATGAAGATATCATCCATAACAAGTACAAACGATGTGAAGCATGTAGCCATCAAGTTGGATTTGGCTCCATCTACGTTTGTGTGGAATGTTGCTTCTTTCTCCATGAAAAGTGTGCTAATCTTCCTATGAAGAAAAGATTTGGCTTTGACATCTTTCCATACACGTTGGAAGGTGTTCGAAAAATTGTTTACTGCAATTTTTGTGAGATGTACTCTTATGGTTTCACATACAAATCGCACAGATGGAGTATAGATGTACATTGTGGTTCCCTTTCTGAGCCGTTCGTTCATGATGGCCATTTACATCCTCTATATTTTGGTATATTTAAGCGTCACATATGTGATGGATGCAAAAAAAAAAAGGTAAATTTCTATCTCCATTGTGATGATTGTGACTTTTACTTGTGTTTTGTTTGTACTAGTTTGCCCAAAAAAATATGGTGTAGGAATGATGAGCATCCTCTCACTTTATGTTTTGGCGAAAAGGCGAACAACAAATATTGGTGCGACGTTTGTGAAAGAGACTTAGATCCAAGTGAATGGTTCTATACATGCTCTGATTGTGGAGTCACCTTACATGTTCAGTGTGTACTAGGAGATTTCTCATGTTTGAAACCAGGAAAAAGATTCACAAGAGTACGAGAAAAAAGAGTTGTGGTGGTTCTTAACAATCACAACACTCGGCCATTATGCAGCCAGTGTCACTCTCGATGCAAGGTCTCCGTCATCCTCAAGGATCTTAATGAAGACAATGGATACTTATGTTCCAATTCATGTCTTGAAAATTTCCTGTATAACACATAAAAAAATACAACCATGATAGAAGAACACTCAATATGAAAGTGATTTTTTTTTTTTGTGACAAATGCGTGTTATTATACATCAATATATACACACGAATTTTCAAAAAACTAGACACAATCAAACCTCGTTGTTATATGAGAGCATGATCGCTTATTAGCTATGAACACTTGAACAGGGTTACAGGGCTTATGTTGCCAAAAAAGAAGGTATGAACAAGTTAAACATATTGAATGACCTATATATGGGCTCCGAGCAGAGTTTTGTCCATTTCCTAGATTGCTAACTGAGTCTGAAAATGGAACTGTGTTTTGGGAATGGGATTTATGTTAAAGGTTAAAAGGAAAATAAGGTTTAGGAGTCTATAAGGTCTGAGGAGCAGAATAATAAAGGAAGCCGTTTAGAAGAATATAAAACCTATATGGAGTTTGTGGCAATTCTAATGAATGTCGTAAGTTTCTCTGTGTACAATGTAAATAGCTTAGTTCCACTATCTACAAAAATTGATAGACCACTTGGTTACAAAGAGAGATGTGTAGCCGAGCAAACACATAACATATCAAGCTAGCATTGTCATAAAGAACTAGTGACAAGATATGAGGAGCACACAAAAAATGGATAACTTGAAGGAGGAAAGTATAGAATCATAGAAGCCAAGCCGGTTGCTGAGGTTATTCATAGAAACACTCAAAAAAATTTCGTTTTTTCAACATCATAATCTTTTATTTTTCCTCATATATAAAAATTGTATAACATATTTTTTTGTTCTAACTTGGATTGTAGGAGTCTGGAGTCTGGATCATTAAGATTGAATTATTAGTTTTATTATTGGATTGTATAATCTTTTTTTTTGCCACATTTTTCCTATATTATGTAACTAACTTAATTACCAGAAAATTAGATTCGTAAATGTCGTTTCACCAAACTTGTTTTCTGTTTTGTTGTTTTAATTACTTCTTCTATCAAATGAACAAGGATGGAAAACAAAAATTAGCAAACTTTAACGTCCTGAAACAGAGGACCTCCAGACGATACTATCTAAATTTAGAAACTCCATTTATCACTTTTTTCCCTCTGTTTGATGCCAAATTCTTTGCTAAATCTCTGAAAAACAATTGATTTCATATCACTTTCTTCTTGATTATATGGAAAATGGGAATTGACGCGAAAGAAACCATCGCAATACTATGGAAAATTCTTGGATATTCGATGAACATGAGCATCAAATTCATGAGAAACCATCCGATTTTGTCAGGGGTTTCCATGTTTTTACTCGTGCTATACATTTTCCTCCCTTCTCTATTGTTTTTCTTGATCTACTCGTCGCCGGTTCTTGCATGTGCTCTAGTGTATGCCCGGGAAAAGCTAGGATTGAGATTTTCAAGTTCGTATTCTTCGGAGCTAAAGAGTTGTAAAGGAGAAAAGAGATGTCATTTAAAACAGCAACGAAGTGTTAGAAGAAATGCTAGAATGAAAGTTGAAGAATGGGATTCACAAACAAGCGAGGAAGAGAAAGACAAAGTTATATTGACTTCTCTTTACAATGATCTTCTTGGTCGTACCCCTCATTTTGAAGAGTCTCCCAAAGCTATAGAAACCAATCTAGTAAAAGAAGACAATGAGAAGAAGAAGGTTCTTGGAGAGGAACAAGATTCTCATGATTTGGGTCATCTTAACGTTGAGGAACCAATGGTTTGCAACTGTGAGATCAAATATGAAGAGTCAGATGGTAAAGAAGAGATGAGTAATGTTAATGAACATGGTATTTCAGAGATTGAGAGAAATAAGAGACTAGAGTCTCTTATCGCTAGAAGAAGAGCGAGGCGACTCTTTAGACGAGCTTTAGATCAAAGGAATAAGCTTCAAGCTGAAGAAACAACTAGCCCTAGACAGAACAACAACAACAACAACAACAATCTTCACATTACAGTTTCAAGGAATTCACTTGAAAAACGTCGAAATAATTCATCAGATGCTACTACTATTAGGGGATTACAGATTCCAAGCTCTGCGCCTTCTGTGATGTTACAAGGGAGAAACCCTTTTGATATTCCTTATGATCCTCAAGAGGAAAGACCTAATCTTACTGGAGATAGCTTTGATCAAGAATTTTCATTGTTTAATAACCAAAAAGATATGTTCTTTTGTCGTCATGAGAGCTTCTGTCGCTTTGCTCTTTTTTCTCCAGAACATGCTCAGTGTATGAACAGCCCAGTTTCCGTTTCAGACATGTCAACTACTAGGAAACGTTTAGGTTATATGTCTTATATATTCTGATTTATGAATTTTGGTGTTTGTATTTGTTCTGTGAATTGATAATGATCTTTTTTTGTCTACAGATTTGGACAATGAGTATATGGATCATACAGAACACAAGCTACCATGTTGTGATGACAAAGAAGCTACAATAGAAAACAACGATAATAGCGTTGAGAGTGAAAAAAACATGGATAGAGAGGTAGAAATGAAAGATGAGACAGATTCAAACAAAGAAGAAGAAGAAGATGATTCAAGTTGTTCAGAAGAAAGTGAGTCAGAAGTCAGCCGTTTGAACAAAGCGGAGCTTAGGGAAGCTATATGCCAATCCATGGATAACTATCCCGGTTATCTTGTGACTCAAACAAGAAACAGTATTCCATGCACATTGCCTAGAGGTTTAGTAGCGCCAAAATTAGATGATAACAACATGTTTTACTCTCGTAAATGCGGAAGTTCGCACAGTCGAACATTTTCCGTTGCCTCAGATATGCAAGTTGAGGTTTCAGAGCTTGGTTCACCTCCTACAACAGTTGATTGGCTTGATGACTGGTCTAATGGTGGTGAATCTTACATGTATGATACAGATATTGACAGAGAAATCATCCGCGATGAAGAATCACGCAAGAGGATCTCTCACCAGTATGAATCAAGAAATGGAATAGGATCAAAAGAGGAGAGTAATGAGCTAGGGAGTAAACTTGATGCCAATCCAGATCATAATTTTGTTGTAGATGAAGACCTTATAACAGTTGATGATATGTCATTGTTAGATAGAAGAAGCCAAACTGAGGAGATTTTGGAGCACAAACCTTTTAGTTCCAGTGATGTGTCCAAACCTTCTGGGAAATTTGAAGGTATGTTGTTCCATACAAGTGTGTCATTGTCGTCTATAACCGAAGAACCTGAAACAATCTTGGACACGATCGACGGGGGCAACTCAGAGAATATGAATAGTTTGACTGAAGAACTAACTGACCAGAGACCTCTGACTACTCTGGAAACATCCATGAAGAATTTGAGTGATGAAGAAGTGGCTGATATGCAACAAGTAGTAAATGATGATCTTTGTGGATCTCCTAAGGTTATTGAATTTGATATCATTGATCATCAACAGAAACACCAAATGCTGAATAGCATTCAAGGAGAACATGAGGCAACTAAGAGCTTTTTGGATGCTTCTTTGGACACTCCCTATGTAGAATCATTTAATGAAGAAATAACAAAACAATCAGGAAATGAGGCATATCAAAGTGATCTGAAGAGTTCTCCAAGCCATGTTCTTACAGAACTCCTAGAAAATGAGGTAATGGGAGAAAATGGTCAGGAACTAGTCATAAGTATTGATGAGAAAGCAATACCAATAGAGGAAGAGAAAACTTATAATGTTTTGGAAGCATCTTCGAGCCATCCTTATACGCAGTTGGTTGAAGACAATGGAGACGCAGAAGATTCTAGTGATGTGATACTTCTGCAAGTCCAAGATAGTAATAACTCACCACTAGATGAGTCAACTGATCAGGAGATCTCTGAGGAAGAAGGAAAAACAGAGTTATTGAAAGAATCAGTAGTTTCAGGCGGCACTCAAAACTCACAAGATTCACAACTATGGACTCAACAGGTTCCACCTTCTATTCTATTCTTCTTTGACATAATTTAGACAAATATGACTCCACCAATGATTCATTGAGTATGTGATGTCACAAAATTATCTACAGCCATTTACTAAGACAATAAATTGTATTAGCTTCTTCTCTGTTTTTGGTTCTTGATTCAAAGTTCAGTAATTGTGTTTTCTTTATCCATTGTACAGTGTGGTATAGATTCTTCCGGGGGAATATCACCAATAACATTGGAGATCACCGAACAACTAAAGCAAGAAGACGTGATTGCCCCAAACACTGTCTCTCAAGATAGTGACAAAAATGAATATGCTGCAGTAGCCAATGACTTAGCTGCTAGTGAGAATAATGATGAAGATAATCAGAAACTCTATGAGCAAGTTGAAGATATGGAAAAGAAGATAGAGCTTAATTTAGAATCATTGTACCATAACATTGGTATAGTCGCCGGAGAAGACGATGAAGAATCCAAGGAAATGAATGGGGAAATGCAAAATGCAGAGATCCAAACAACAAAAGACGAAAACAGAGTCTAGGTTAGTCGTACTTCAGAAATGGTTTCATGTTCCTTATGTTTATAACCAAATGCTTACTATTTTTTTTAGCAGAAGAGTAACACATTGATAAATTGATGATACACACAGGATCGTGATGAAGAACATAAGTAACACTGCACATAAGGTATAGCACTACAAGGAAAAGTTTAATTGTAGATACATTATTGTCAATGAAAATTTGTTACAGATTCTTTGTTTTTAAATGGATTGATTATTTAATGTACTTTTTGTTTACTTGTAAAGGGAACTCTTTTTTTTTTTTGTATTATCTAGAGATAGTTTTTAACCTATGAATATACTAATAGAAGAACTACTAGCATTTGTCTTCCTTTTTTTTTAATGTTAAAAAAAACGAATAAACTAAGCTACCCATATAAAATGAATAAATCCAAAAATAAAAATCCAAGCGAGACGTTTTTGGGGTTCACAACAAAGAGAAGTAGAACAATGGACCTTCGTCGGGAAGGAGAGAAGACGGTTTCGCATCGTACAGTTCACAACAGCTCTATGAGCTGCCGGCATCGAAAAGGATTAGGTGAACATTAAAAAAAGAGAGAAGTATATATTAAAAGAAAAGTACAGCTCTCTAAACTTTTTGCCATTTAAATATAAAAATATATTTATCTAAATAAAATTAATTTATTATAAAATATATATAAAATTTTTGAATATATTATAAGAAATAATAAAAAATTATTAATTCAAAAACATTAAATTAATATAAAAACTGATTTTTTAAAAAAAGTTAAATCACTAATATAAAATATAAAATTATGAAAAATATATTTAGATATTTTTCATCAAAGTTTTTTCCATTTAGTTTTTTTAAAATTAAAAATAAAATATAAAGTAAAGAGACCGTTTTAAGAATTTAAAATATAAAATAAAATATAAAGTAAGATAACAATAAAGAAATATGTTTTAAGAATTTAAATATATTAAGAGAGTAACATTTCTAGAAAAAAATTTAGAAAATAAATAATTTTGAAAGATTTGAATAAATTAAGAGAATAAGTTCTATTAAAAATATTTAAAACATCTTAAAAAACAAATAACTCTAAAAATATCAAAAAAAAAATTAAACTACTATAAATATTAGAAAAAAACAAATAATTTAGGTAGTTTTCTTATAATTTTGTTGAGATAAAATTTACTTATTTTTGTTACTTTAAATTTTATTAAAATTTATACGATACAGAGGTTATGTGTATTTTAAACTCTTAAAACTGTTGTCTTAAATATCTATTTTCTAGACCAAAATATTAAGATATATAGGAAATATTCATTGAATATTTTGAATTAATTCAAATCCAAATAAGTTAATATTCAGCCTTATATTCTTAAACAATACAACTTTTCGAAACAAAAATGTTATATTCCGCTACTATTTTTTTCTTACTCTGTTGAATCCATCTATTTAAATATTTTGCTATTTTACTTTAAAAAATCTACTAAAACAAATAAAAAATATAAATTTTTAAAAAGTTTGAAAAATTAAATAATTGTTTATAAAATATAATTGTTTATAAAAAAATTTAAAAAATTGAAAGAGTGGAATTACTCTTTTAATTTTTATTAAAAGAACAAAAAGGTTTAAATTACTATAGAAGAATAACTTTTGAAAATTTTGAATATATTAAGATAAAATATAAATATAAAAAATTAAAAATTTTAAAAAATATATATATATATATATATATATAGAAATTTCGAAAAAATTAAATCACTTTTACACATAATAGTTTTTTCTTAAATGTCTATTTTATATACAAAAAATGATACAAAATATATGAATCCAAAATTAGGATTAATCCAAAATTAAGTTACTATTTATGTATCAACTTTAATAAACAACAAGTTTTAAGAACAAGTTTTTCTTGCTAAATTATTTAAACATTTTGCTTAAACTACATTTTAATGTTATCAGAAATAATATATCAAAAGGTACACGTTGTTCGTGTATCAGAACCGAATCCTTTTGTTCACCAGTGGAGCATACGAGTCAAAATTCATTAAGAAATTTATAATATTAATATGTTTGAAAGTTTTTTCATCTCATCGTTGTAGATGAAAAAGTATATTCTTACTTATATTTCTTATTGTAAGATAAAATTTGAAGTTTAGATTTTAATTTTTAGAATTATGCAATTATTGATTTTTTCTCTATTTTAGGATTAAAAGATTGGTACTCTAATAGATGAGACATTCATTAGTCGTTAATCTGAAAGAGTTAATGAAGGCACTTGCATTAGAATAACGAACTTTACCGTGGTTCATTACCACTATATTCTTAATAAATTTATTTAATGAAAAATAAGGTTATTAGGGTTTCAAAAATAAATTAAAAAGTATTCGTATAATTTTTTTTACGAAATAAACTAATAAATAAATTTGTATAAAGGTTTATTCGTAAAAAAAATATTGCCATTTAGATTTCAAAAATAAACTACAAAAAAATCACAAAAAAATTTAATATCCTAAAATTTCATTTTTCTTGGTTCAGATAAAGTTTATTATATCATAAATATATTGCATTTTAAAAGATTTTACTTTATTGTGAGATAATTATATTAGGATTAGAAAATTTGAAGAAACTGGAATTTTATATTTTTATACCAAAAACAAAATACGGAAAATATAATATTATGATATAATGTATTTAAAAAATCGTCGGATGCCTTAGCAAGACTTAAATATTATAATATATATATATATATATATTATATAATAAACAAATTATGATATTTTGAATAAATTATTAAATATTAACTATTGTGTGGAGATAATTGTAATGTAAAGTTGTCGTTATCTTCCATTTGTAATAGATTTAAAAAAATGTCAAGATAATAATATATAAAAATATTCAATACCATTTATAGAAGATCGTGAACGTTATACTAAAACTAAACATGATATGCAATAATTTGATTCAATAAACAATTGTTAAGATTTTTTAATATTTTATCAATTATGTATGAATAATTTGCAATAAAACATATCTAAAAACGTGAGATATTACATTTTTTTTTGTCAATTGAGATATTACATTTATTACCATCAGAAACAAAAATGTTATCATTTTTTAATTGTGCGGGTATCTTCTTAGTATATATATATATATAACAAGATTATAATGAAAAGGAAAAAATAAATGTATCTTGTGTTTAATTAACGTTTTCGCTTTCTTGGTAGCACCTTCAAGTTAGTATATTTTCCATTTTGGAAAGCTAAATATTCCGGTTTTAATTTTTCTTTCCTAAACTCTCATCTTCGGTTAAAGGTTATATCTCGTGATCTTTGACTTCCTTCCATAAACACAAACTAAATCAAACTCAATATATATAATCTCGCATATATTAGCTCGATTTCACCCTTATTCCGACAGAATCTCCAACTATTGGTTTTGCGCATAAAATCTCATTGAAACTTTGCTTTGATATTCAAGTAAGAATACTCTCTTTCGCATAAACTTTTATACATTTTTTCATTAATTCTGCTCTGGTTCTAAGGTTTTTCAGTCTATTCGTTCTGTTGTGGGATTTTCTTACGATTTCTTTTTGCTAGATTGATTTCGTTTTGGGGGTTTGTTCTCGGATTCCGACTCTTGGCTTTGCGTTTCTGATTTATTGTGAGTGGATTTCTAATTTCTTTTGCACTATTGTATGGTTTGTGATCGTGTTGGGTTGAAGTGACTTAGCAAAAAACATAAACTCCAAGTTTGATAAAAGCTTGAGTTTTTTATAGACCAAGTGTATATATATATATATAGGGTATATGTGAATATATATATATTCACAAAACTCCATTAAACATGAACGGTTTTTCAAATCATTGTTTTGGCTTAGAAAAAAAAGATAAGACCAACGATTAGTTGACTTAGTTGTTAAATTCTGAGTTATGAAAACGTAAATACCTAAAGTCACAGATTCGATTCATTTTAGGATGAGTCTCCTCTCAAAAAAAAATAAGAAATGAGTTTCGATATGAAACCTCTTTTTAATACAAAGAAAATACTAGCTAGACAACCTAAACGCCTATAAACATAAGTAAACGATTAGTCATATAGAAAACATATCAATTCAATATATTTGTATTTTCTTTTTGAAGAAAAGAGTTTATAGGTTGATATGTTTTGTTTGATAACAATATTTACATAGGTTACAAAGGATGAATCAGAAGAAAGTGAACCTACAAAGGATAGCGAACGATAAGACAAGGATAACAACTTACAAGAAGAGGAAAGCTAATCTTTACAAGAAGGCAGCGGAGTTCTCAACTCTCTGCGGCGTCAAGACATGTCTCATCGTCTACGGTCCCACTAAGGCGACCGATGAAGTGGTTTCCGAGCCAGAGATATGGCCGATGGACGAGACCAAAGTCAGAGACATCATCCGCAAGTACAAAGACAAACTAGTGTCGAACAGCTGCAAGAAAGAAAACCACGTGGAAACTTTCGTTAACGATTTAGGGAAAGCCAAAGAGATGGAGACTAATAAGAGAGTAATTAAGAGTGATAATAAGTATTGTAGTTGGGAACAGAAGCTAGACAAGTGTTCACGAGAGCAGCTAAATGGGATTTTCTGTACCGTGGACAACAAGTTACATGAAGCTGTGAGGAGACAGGAACGTAGTATGTTTAGGGTTCATCATCAAGCCATCGACACTTCAATCCCGCAGAGTTTAATGGATCAAAATTACATGCAACAGTATTTTTCTGAGCAGCCACAGCTTCAAGGCTTCCCTAACAATATGGGTTCCTCGTTGATCTCACCTCATGATGATCAGATTCATATGGACCCGAATCTCACGGAGAACTGGACCAACTTAGGGTTAAATCAAGGCTTAATGATGTCAAAGGGAAACGATGGTACTCAGTTGATGCAGAGGCAAGCACAACCTTATTATAATCGTGAACCGGTTGTACAGAGGTCTGCACCTTATGATGTTAACCCGTTTGCGGGATATCAATTCCCGTTAAATATGACTTGGAGGTTATCGGGAAATCAAGTTGAAGAATATGATCTTTCAGGGAAACCGATTTGAATGAGGGAGCTTAATTAGTTTTTAGGGTTTTATTATCTTGTTTCTGTTGGTTTTGTTGTATACGATGGCTTGGTTGTGTCAAGTTTGTTTTTGGCATAACATCATCATTTTACATTTTATAAAAGTTTCGGTTCTAGGTAATAGGTAATATACAGTACTTTTCTTTAAAGACGATTATATTATCAGTATGTTTTTTTTACAAATTTTGATTTTATGTGTTGTAATCGGGAGTAAATACGTAAACACGCCTTGTTTACATCAACACGCTTTGACGAATTCTTGGTTGTAAACAACGGTAATTTGGCTTGAATCGTACACGAGATTACTATTTTGATCTCTTTCAAATTTTGGGATACACGAAATCCCTTTTAAATATTACAATCACTGTCAGATTATTGTTCTAGCCTACGAAACATGAGTAACAAATATAGTTTTTCAATCTCTCTCTTTCTAATTTTTTTTTCGTTTTTTTTTATTCTACTTTGATACACAAAAAACTAGAGTTTTATAAAGCTAACGTAAAACCGTTATAACGGTTAAAACCGTGACCAATAGTTACAATAGTTCAAAAGGTACTCATAAACTAATAGTCACAATCGTTTTAAAAATGTCTCTAAACCAATAATCACAATAATTTATAATATAAATATTGTTATACATAAATTTCCAACAGTATGATCATTTACCAAACTGTCATAAACATAATTAAGAACAAATTTAACTTTCCTATATCGGATTGAATCTGGATAGTGACACATCAACAACACTAACACAAACCACTAAACTATAAGTTATATCAATGGAGTGATTCTTTTTCGTGAAAGTTATTCTATAAAATAAATATTTTCTGGCTCTTTGTTGATAATTCAATTGATATATATGTATGACCAGTATATGTAGCCTAATGACTTGAAGTTGTAGTAGATATAATTATGGAATTCTTTAGTTTTATAGAATGAAAAAAAACAATAACATATTAGTGTATGTAGACTAGTATAATGTTTTGGAAAAGAAAGAGTCTACAAAGTCGTAATTAATTTCATTGTTCTCATACATTGTCCGTTGTTACAACTTCAAGTGGTTGTTGAAAGCATAGTTTGGTTGATTGAGACGAACAATGAATAATGCCATATTATTATCTATACGTAATACGTTATGCAAACACTAACCGACAAAAATTGGGTATTAGTTAGAGATGGTCAAGTTTGTGTCTTTTTGAACCTTTTCGCTGCAACTTGTATAGCATAATTGTTTCTATTTTTTATCGGAATATAATTGTTATTATGTGTGATATGTATATATATCACTCATAAAGATATGAATTAGAATAGTATTGTATACTTGTATTTTCTGAAAGGGGTGATTCGCAACCATCATTGGCAAATATAGCACTGTTTAAAATTTATTATAGCACGTAAAATCTGGTAATTCGGTATGATGATGATGTTTAGTTAGGTTGACTCTTGGTTTACTCTTCAAGCCGGTTCATGAAATTTACCAATAAACTTGTGTCAGTGTGTGTATGGGATGTGAAGTTGCGAAAGCCCATTTCGTATCGGTGGTCCAGAACCAGAAGTGAAGTTGATGTGTAGTTGGAGTTATGTTACGCATATAACAGAAGCTGATAAATTCGAGCATCACACTTCGTTTTAATTTGGCTAAACTTGTGTATATCGTTTTAATTTGGCATTCAACATACCGATATTTCATTTTGTCACACCACTAGATTGTTGTTATTTTGCAACTTGTAACCATTTGAAACGTTATTTGTTAAACATAAAAGACAAAAAACAATTTAACTCTGTCACGAGACTTTTATAAACTATTTCAATATTCGAATTAAAAAAATGGACGTTTATTATACAATTGCCAGTTAAGATTGTTTCGTCCATATGAAAAATTAAGAATTTCACTTACACACTTTAATTAGAGAAGGATCTCCATTAGCTATAGCTGAAACATTGTGTTTTGCGCGTCGTAGCAAGAATCTGCATTGTTAAACCCTCCAAGCATAACCTGGCCGTACGAGTGAACGCCACTAATAGCGTTTCCAATCGTTATGTTGAAAGCATCCGCATGCGTTCCATTTTTGTCCGTTTGGTTCCACGGAAACGCGGTAAGCCTTGAACGCTGCTCTCCTCCAACAATGGAGCTCTTGTTGCTCTCAAGAGAAGCTTCGTCTTCGAGATTCACGGTGGTTATGTCGTGAATACTTGCTCGTCTTTTGTCCTTACCGCCCGAAAGTTGCCGGATAAAGTACTTTTGGGCGTGGCTAGCGACTTGCGTTGGTGTTCGCGTTATCACAAAGTTCCGAGATATGTTTCTCCAATC
The DNA here is from genome assembly GCA_004349715.1 of Crucihimalaya himalaica. Taxonomy (NCBI): domain Eukaryota; kingdom Viridiplantae; phylum Streptophyta; class Magnoliopsida; order Brassicales; family Brassicaceae; genus Crucihimalaya; species Crucihimalaya himalaica. The sequence goes on from SMJT01000001.1 coordinate 5,289,253, forward strand.
TCCTTTCCCGTATTTCTTCAAACCCATTAGGAATAGCCTGGATTGTGACAAATATTGAATCCAATAAATTTACATACATTACAAACAATATAAAAATGTAAATATTGAATCTTTACCCTGATAAATCGTTCAATCTAGCTAGGTTTGATGGGTTATACAGCCAAACAGTGTCGCATAATCGTGAATCATACTACGATTATACATGCATTTCTTAAAGCCAATTAGAGATAGACATATTGTGACAAATATCTAATCAAAGATATTTTGATAGCATTATATTCCACAGAATATTATACTTATCAAATTGTCATTTTTAATAACTAGTAATGTATTTTTAGTCAATTCATGTCAGGATTTATGAACTATTTTACTACTTTGCATGATTAGTGACAAACATTTATGCCAAATATACCACTGAGCCGATTCTTAAATAAGGTTAATTTTCACCATCTAATTGCGGTTAAATTTGAATTCCCAATTAACCGGAAAAAGAACAGAGACTTACTTGTGTTCTTCCTCCGTCCAAGGAACACCTTTCTTCCGCTCCAGCTCCGGCGATCTACCGGCCGGAGACCGTTTATTACAAACAGAATGACCCGGTTTGAACCCGTTGCATCCGGCACCGCCGCCCGCCCAATCGAGAGTGAAAGGCGAGGTGATGTAACCGGGTAACGGGATTAAACCGGCCTCGATGCTGCTGACATCAGCTTCCAGATCGTTATACTGTCTGATGACGTCACTCACAGTCTTCCCCGGAATCACCGCCGCCACCTTCTGCCACCGATCAGGAGTGTTGTCGTCGTAAACCGCCAAAGCATTCTCGAATGCCTTGTTCTCCGCCGCTGTCCACGTGGCACCTTCTCCGGAAGCTGTGACAGCGGCGTTGCTCTTCGTCTCTTCCATAAGCCAGTTCCCACTGGACACGTGTGACGTTGTCGGTCTCATAACCTCCATGTCCGAAATCTACTAAAACCTAGCTCTGTTTTTTTTTTCTTTTTCTTGTTACGATATGTAAGAACAAATCATACCGACAAAGGTCAACGGATTTACGGGTTTGGGATCAATAAGATCCCAAAAATAAAATAAAAAGTTTGGGGTTATTGATGAGAAGGAAGAGATAAGAGAATCAAAGGAAGAACACAAAAATCACTATCAAATGATACTTCATTTTTATTTTGTTTAGAGAAGAAATCATAAGAATTTCTTTGAAGCATTGCTTAAGACTTTAGACCCACTTCAAGGAATCTTGAAAAGTTTCCAACTTTTGAAAATAAGAAATTGAGTAAAATCTAGTCGAGATCTGGGTAAGTGAGTCAAAAAGAGAATTATTTGGGTAGCTCTAAGATTTTGCAGAAGAAATAAAACGAATCTATTGGTTTTCCAGATTTGGTGGAGCTAATAATAAGCATGAGTGGTATTTAAGTATCAGAGACTCAGAGTTAAAAGATTTAAAGATCTCGGTGTGGATAAAATTTCTCGGGAAAATAAACATATGGCTACGGAAAATGAAAAAAAATAATTAATATGGACGAAGCTACCTTGGAGCTTACCCAATTAGGAAAACTTTAACGTGCAAGAAGAAGCAAATGAACCCATAAATGGAAACAAAACTAAAACCAGAAACCAAATTCTGAACTTTTCTCGAGTAAAAAAATAAAGAGGCAGAGAGAAGAGGCGATGATTTGGGTTCTTATACTTCTGTTCTTGAGAAATTATTTTTTGGGTGATACTGTTTTTTTTTTTCCTTTCTTATTACAGTTTATAAAAGATTTGATTCTCATTTTTTACTCCTTTCTACTTTTTTTTGGGTCACCATACATAGTTATATTCCTACTTGACAGTTAATACTTCATACGCAGTTAACAGTAATTGATTCCAAGTACGTTGTTTTTAGGTAAATTCAATCATAGTTTTATCAATTTACTCGTTTTACAAGGTCACTTCAGATAGATATTTGAAACAAGAATAGATTATTTAAATATACGTATAGAATGGAATGGTTATGAATCGCTTAAAGAATTGTTCACAACCGTCTCTATTTACCAAATGTGGTCCAATTTATTCTATTGTTTTACGTTTTTCTAAATTGTTTAATGATATTCATTTTTAAAAAACCTATTTTCTGTATGTTCTAAATCTTTTAATTATTTTATTATACTAACTGTCTGTCATTAGTCATAGGCACCGGTTAAACAAAATTTCATATTTTGATTAAAACTATAGCTACTAAAATGGACCCTAAAAAGTTTAAGGCTTTTCCAGTGGAAAAGTAATTAACTAATTATGATCGATGGAGTATGTTTATATTTTACACTACTATCTTACAGATTCACGACACTAGTATAAAAGGCATACATGAGTAGTATATTTAGAGTTCCAAGTTTCCAACTAAATGTAAAGCGATTAAGTTGACATTAAATTGATGTGTTTGTGTTAAGAGTTTATAATTTTTAATACAGATTTTTAATCTTTTTTGATATTTTGAATTTTTAAATTCTGTAGTTTTTTTTATGATTGGTTGAATTGTATTTTAAATAATGTTTATATTTTTAGAAAAAGTTTTTTTAATATATGTGATTCTATCTAAAACATATAATATTATGGAAGAGAGAGTAAATTGGAATAGTAAATACCGTCGCGGAATTGATTTGGTTTGGTCATACGAGAAGACATGAAAAAATATAAATTTGTACCTCTGAAAAAGGAAATAAAAAGAATTGACGAAAAATTCCGTGACCGCTATGATTACAAAATAAAAATGATGGTAAACACTCTGAAATATTGTGAAATACAAAAATAATTGTACAATTAAGATAGAGCAGAATTATTTATTTGTTTAAATTTTAAATAGACGAAGTTGACATTTTTTGGGAGTGTACGTTGCCCCTTAGAAAAATAACAAAATTTCAACATTCTTATTAAAATAATACTATATATATAATAAGAAAAAGAAAAAACATATACGTTACTGATTCTGCTGTATGCTTTTATAATTTATTTATTTTTCTCTCATTACGTACAGTTCATTAATATTTTATTTTATTATATTTTATGCAATTTGGGATTTTATGTGTCAGATCGGGAAAAAAGGAGCCGCCAAATGAACGGTCGAGATCAGCGGTAACTTACATGGCCAAGTTGTACAAAAGGGGTCCACGTGAGATGCGCGTTTTGCATTATCATTGGTCGGTCTCTCACTTTTTATTTTATTTCAAGATCTCGAGGAATCTGTCTTCTACATTATGATTTGTACACGTGGTCGACTTGTGTACGTTAGATCTATGCATTCTGATTTACTGAGGAGTGGACACGTGAGATCTTCGATGGCTTCCCAATTGGTTTGGTAGTCTCATCGATGTTTGAAGTACATATTTTTTTGGAATAAAATAACGAAATGAAACTACAGAAATGACAACAAACACATCAATCTCCGTATGTTTATCGTCATGGTACCTACGATAATCATACCAATCACCATTCTAAAAGATTGAAAACGTTACGATTGAATCCAAAATGTTTTCATTTTCCCAAACCTATACATGAATGAAGAAGTTATAACTTATAAATCAAATTTCTTCTGACGGGTATATTTTTATCACAATAGTTGACAATCGAATGAGTTGTCTTTTATTCAACATACCATTATAATTTTTTCACATATTTTTGTTTTATTTTATGAAGAATCTTGGAACATGTCAAAGAAATCCATTACCGAGATTATTACAACATAACATTCCTCATTTCACGGATCACATATAAATTAATAATTATTAATTAAGGATGATAAATAAATAAATTATTAATTAAAAGAAATAAAATAAATACACTCATAATTTATTAAATTTTATATTATTTAAATATTATTATGTTTTAATGTTAATATATATTTTGTTAATATTCTATTTTTTTAGTATTTACTCTTTTCTCTATGAGATTTTGTTTGCTTTAATAATTTTTTTGGTATTTGATTGAGCATTTCATGTTATTTCATTTTTTTACACCAAACTCATCATCTTAAAGGTGTAACAAAATCAACCATGACAAATCAAATACGCAAAGAATTATGTGAGTACAACACCAGGAGTCGTTGATACAATAAGAAAATTAGAGATAAGCTCCAACGAGACTCTAACTTTAAGAATTAATAAACACAATAGATTCATATTTTACAAAATTATCTTGTAGACTTATGTTTTATAATTATTAATTTATCCAATCGTTGGAACCATATATTTACATAAGGATTTCAAAAAAAAAATATTATTTTATTATCTTATCGAATTGTGTTAAATTTTACACTGATCTCAAAATCAAAAAAAATTTATTAATTTATAATGATTATTAATTTATGGAAGTTTTACTGTATTTATATTGTATATGTCCCAAAAGAAGTGTTTAGGACACACTAAATAAATAACATGTTAGTCAAGGAGATCATGTATTTAAGCCAGTAAACTTGTGTTACGTGGCCGGTAATGGTTCCTTACCGTACTTAGAGAATAGATTATATCACCTTAGTCCAGTTATAAATGTTTAAATTGACCTTGATCATATACTATTAGAGAAAAACTTTTGTCCCCCAATCATTTATATGTCAAAGTGTACATCTCCAGTGATAGTTACGGCCGACATATATATTTCTCAGTTACGAATTATTGTATTAATCTAATTAGAAGTTTTTTTCAAATACGTTACCTTTTTTTTTTTTTTTAAACAAATACACAATAGAATTAAGAAAGTACATGCTTTGGAATTAGTCCATGAAAAAAATGATTGACCTAGCACTTTTAAATCATCTATATCATTAGATATAAAAAAGAGTTAAAAGTGACCATAGTCTAAAACCTAAATTCGTAATATCTAAGAGTATCCACATCCATAGTCTCTTAAAAAGAATCTCTCAATCAATTAATACTAATATTTTAATAAAATTTTGTTATATGATTTAATTTTACTTTTAAATATAGAATTAACTAGTTATAAGATGTCATATAGTTTAAAAGTTTTTCATGAGTATCTCAAATTCTCTCAAATTCTTTTTCCTACTTTTTCAATATTTTTTTATTATGGGTCTCTCATTTATACAAACCTCTAATAGATATGTTCTAAAGCCTTTCGCACATGTTTCAAATATAAAAACTACTAATTTTATTCGTAAACCCGAAAAACAAAAAAACTGCTAATTGAATTCTATGTATGGGGTGTGGTTGCCTGATAAAAAAAAAATTATCATTGTCAGAATTTGTAATATATGAAATTATGCATGTTTATTTTGGCTATTAATGATTTAATCAAGTTTCTTATTGAACAGGATGTCCACATCCTTACCATATTAAAAACTTATTTTTATTTGGGGATTCTTAGTGCCCCTTTGGACTTTCAAGGAGGTATATGCAGGGGAAGGTCTAATTGTTGGAGAGGCATGGCAATAATTGATAGTAGCTTTTACCATTTTTGGTACAACTAATACTCTCCAAACAATTTTTTCCCATTAATAGAAGTATTCGAAAAGTTAATACTCTTAAATCCATTTGGATGCTCTAACATCGATGTTATTTTATTTTAAGCAGGGAATAAGTCAGAAATCTGTTTAAACAGAAATTTAAATCAAATTGAGGTTTTAGTGCACCAAGGGACAAACGTCTTGCGTAATGGATGAAACAGCCAACATCTTTTGGAATCGATTCCCTGACAATTTAATTTGTTTTATCATCTCATAATAAACTAATATGATTAATTTTGATGAAAATTATAATTCCAGTATAGCTGGATTATATGTACACAGGTAAGTATTTGTTTATTCACATGAACAAACAAATGTGTAAGGATCCAATTAAATGGTTACATAACTTACGTTTTCAATACGACCCCTCTTGGCTTACTCTCCCAAAATTTCTTACATCAACTTTCTCTATCATTTATATTTTATAGCAGTGTCTCTATCCGATACTAAATCAGTTTTCTAAATTAGTCTTTTGGAATTTTCAAGATTTTAAGTTTATGTTGAATTTGAGTTGAAAATAAATTACAAGAAAAATAGTCGAGTGGTGCCTGATTTAGGCGACCAAAATTTTCTTTACTAAAATAAAGATACACAATATACATGTGTGAATTATAAACAGAAATTAATCACTTAATTAACCAAAAAAAGAAAGAAAAAAACACCCTAGTCACTTAAAGGAACACCGACCGAACCTTTTGATTTTACCAAAGATGATCCGTGACATTTGGCAAATTAATTATCTTATACGATTCCATTAAGCACCTTATGGTTTTCTTTAAATTATTTTACTATGGTGTAAATGTACTTGCCAAATTGCAACGAAAACAGTTAAAACAAAATTAAAGAAGTTAAACAGAGGAATAACGGTGTCTGAATAAATGTCATTATAAATTATCCTTTTTTTAATTAAATGCAAAATGAATAATTAGTAGTAATCTACCAAAGCCCAGCATTTATTTCCCCAAAAAGTAACTCTCTAAGTAAAAATCCCACAAAAAAAAAAAAATTAATAAAAACAAATCCTAACATTTGGGAAGATCGGCGGGTGGAGGAAGCAATGACTGGTCAGGGCCGTGACCATTGTCGACGACGAATGCCATCTTTAATCCCCAAGTTGTATGTAATTCCAAGTGACAATGCATGAACCATACTCCTTCATTTGTAACAAAAATAAACAAATCAATTACCACAAAAACGATACTTTAGCAACTTGGACCGAATATTAAATAATTCGCTACAATAATATAAATACTAAAAAACCAATTCGTGATTGAAAAAGCCAAAAACTGTTGACAAAAGAGTAAAGTATAACAAAAAGAAGAACCAATCACTATTAAAAAATTAGCTACACTTGTATCTCTCTAGGCTTAAAATTTATAAACTGTATTTAATTACCTGGATTGTCCGCGATGAATCTAATGGCAGTCCAACCACCGGCTGAAACTCCAACGGTGTTTCTTTCTACCGGATCCACCAAATTGAATGTTTTCGGATCTTTCTCCGGGTTAAAGTTCCCCAAACCTCTACCGACTTCGAAGAAGTTAAACCCGTGAAGATGAAATGGATGGTTATCCGACAAGATCATCGCTGTATTCTGCAGAACTATTTGCACCGTCGCGTTGTACGGTAGCCTGTAAAGCTTTGTACCTTTCATCGTCGCTGCATTAATCCCCAGCTTTACTGGTGCCGTATAATCGTACGGGTTCGAAGGTTTTGCCGGGAAATCGTCGGTGAATACACCGGGAATGTTAAAGAAATGTGCTTGGAGAAGAGCTGTCCTAGGCATGGTAAACGTTACGTTGTTTATTCCGGCTACTAAGCGAATACCGTTGTTGCAGCTGGGGCATGGGTTAGCACCAAGACCTACCGTGAAGAACAAGGAATGGTCCACGGTGGTTGGAACCCTAGCTGGATACTCGCGGGAGTTCAAGCTCCTGAGTGATTTAGTGAATTTGGTCGCAACCCATGTTGCATTCTGCGGCGGAAGTGACGCGAGAACGGTTTTTTTGGAGGCGGAAACGGTGGCGGTGGGGCCGATGTAGTGGAGAGTTGCGGTGGCTGTGACGTTGTCATATGGGATGAGAGTGTCCGTAAATGTTGTGGCGGCGACCATGTAATTGGAACCAGCGTTTGCCTTTGCTGTTAAGAGAACGTTAGTAGTCTGTCCCGGGGCGATGAATACTGTGTCAGTTCTATAAGGTTTGGTGTAAACAGCATCAACTTCCACAACGGTTAGTACGTGACCAGCAATTTTAAAGAAGAGCTCTTCGTTTAACGCCGCGTTGATGATCCGTAACATGTATGTCTTTCCTGCTCTCACTGGTAAACCGTAGCTACCTACAAGTGAAAAGAGCATTATAAACTAGAAAAGAAAACAACCGAACCATGTAATCAATGGGCTTGTATTAGTACTATTGTATTAGTGTCATCCTTGTGTCACAATTTGATAGTGTAAAAAATTACTAAGTTAAAAGTGGTTATGAATGCAGGATTATTGGTAAATAATTACTTTGGGAAGGACAATTAGGGATGGAGCCTGAATGACCATTGATGGTATGTGCATCAGAAGCGCTAGGAGCTGTTCCAATTTTTGAAGCCTCATTTATAAGTTCTTCCACGTCCGATTTCCACCATTCACCTATAAATTATGAAGAATAACTATGATTGTGGAGTCCTTAAAAAAAGATGTGTTTTGGATTTTGGGTATTAGCTCACCAAGAACAATAGTTTTCTCTTTGTAGGGCTTGGGGAAAGGGTATGGGACACCGAGCTTAGGCAAGATGACAATGGCGCCGTGCACCGTTGCACGAAGCCACAAGATGTGAGCATGCCACCATAGTGTTCCTCGCTGACCCGTCAATGTAAAATTGTAGAGATAATTCTGTCCCGGCTGGATAGGACATTGTGTTATGTAAGCAGGTCCATCTGCCCAACCTGTCCTCAATTGTCTTATCCCGTGCCTACACCGTTATTGTTAGTTAGTTGTTGGGTCTAACAATGTTAAAGTTAATCAAAGAAAGAGACTACTTTCACTAATTAATATCTTAAAATGGGTTTGTTTGAGGTTGCTCACCAGTGGATGGAGACGTTGTACTTCACGTGATTCACTACTTTGATCAAAATAGTGTCGCCTTCTCTTGCAACAATTGTTGGACCCGGAAACTTTCCATTGACGGTGACGATAGGCTTCGACGAGCACAGCTTCGTGGTGTTCGTCATCACCACCTAGTGCACGCATTTCAATCCAATGCTCAGTACATACTGCATGATCTTATTCATGCATTAATCGTTATGCAAATCAACCGACGGATTAGGTTATCACTTATCAGCGAATGTACGTACGAGACTTTTTTTTTTTTTTTTTGCCTATTATATACATGGATATTTTTTTGCATGTATGCATACGCACTTTATATATACATGGATATATGGAGGAGGCTCACATTGAATTTGTAATGTCGGATCATGGCCTGAACGGTTGTCGGCGGTAGCAAAAAAACCACAAAGAGCGTTAGGACGCAGAAACAAAATCGTCTTGGAATCTCCATTAGTCTCGAAGGCTTTTTGTCTTGATGTTTGTTATAGTTTTTATTATTGTGTGTATTGAATATATATATATATACAATGAAAGAAAGCTAGCTGTGGTATGGAGATGTCGTTTTTACTTAGTGGGTTGAAGGAAGAGTCCTGAAATGTAATTTTTGAAGGGAACTTACCGGAAGAAGAAAGACTTGCTATCTACTTAACATATATATGATTCGAGCTCGAGATATTAAAAATATTAATATCAAAATATATACATACTGACAGCAAAATTGAAGTTCGAGAAACGAGATTTTACAGGTCAAAAGGGTTTAGGTAATCTGGTGGCTCAACCGTATTTAGGGTTAAGTAATTAACCTCATCCTCCATCTAACTAAACTCACCCACAGTTGCTCTTTCATATCTCTAATTTGTCTATTTAATAACCACTATGACCTCGATTATTATTCTTTTACGTTCGCGTTCATGTTTACTTAATTGTTATTGTAAAAAAACTCATAAACTTAAACATCTTAAGTAAAATTAACGTAAATGTCAAACGCAATGAAAAAGAAAAACTCATTCAGTCATTTGGTTTGGTGTTTGCGCTAGAAACTAGTAGAAGAGATGTTTAGAAGAAAAAGAGTATGCTAAAAACTACTTCTTGGTTGTTATATAACAGCTCATCTAATCCAATAATTGAATTCTCTCCAAAACAAAAATAGTTGTTATTGGAAAATAAACATTGAATTGGTGGCTGGCTAGAAATTAACGAAGCGACGTCGTATCCACCTCATTGCTACTAAGCATTAACAAGCCGATATGGGTTTTTATATTAATGGTAATAAATAATAAGGCCCAACCAAAGCCTATAGGCCCAATATCTTTTAAACGACAACGTTTAATAGAGCTTTTCTGTGCTAGTCTGAAATTGATTTTCTCTTCGTTTTGGCATTAATTTCTGCAAGTTCCAATGTCGCTGGGCTTAGCTCGTTGATCATCGTACAGAATCTTGGCTCTTAGCTCTTAGCTCTCCGGAGAAGAAGATGGTGCGGAAACAGTTTCAACAGGCTAAAACGGGTGTGATTTTTTTTAACATCCTTGACTTGTTTCGCGATCGAATCTCCTCTTCCTTCTGTCTTTTTTTTTCCCGTATTATATATGTCGATGAATTCATGGAGATAGATCCAAAAAGTGATGTCCTTTATTCGTGTATGTCACCGGAAATTGTGGGTTTTTTTAAAAGGTTTTGGCTTTTACTTGTTGGTGTGATTTAAGTTACTGGTGTCACATAAGGTGTTCGATGAAATGCCTGAACGAAATCTCATTTTGACTTGGTTGGTTATTTTTGGTGATAGGAATAGAGGCATTGAAGTCAATGGATGCAAACAAGTACCTAAAGAAGGTTGGATTAGGGCGTGACGATATGTTCTTTTGGAAACAAGTGGGAAAAGCATTGCTATGCACCTATACAGTCTTTGGCATTGCATGGATTTACAATGAAACGTCTCCTTTAGGTTGGTGGACGTTGAAGCCGAGACCAAAGGAGGAGAGAGAATTGGCTCATTTGTATGAGAGGCGTGAGTTTCCTTATCCAGGTGATACAGAGGCCATGGAGGATTTTGTTGCAAAGGGGGGAATGATCGGTACAGCGATTGGGCCGAAAGGGATTGTTGAGTCTGAAGGTGAAGCAGATAATTATCAGAAGGAAATGGAGAAGAAGAAGTTTGATAAAGAGGCTCAGAAACTGTGGCTGAGAATGAGGAATGAGGTCATTACTGAACTTCAGGAGAAAGGCCATAATCTTGAATAAGGCGCAAAAGGGTTGTGATATAGGTTCTGTACCAGTTAGACTAAAGATTCAACTGCTCGTACAAGTGTTTATGTCTACGTATAGCGGAAAGTACAATACTGATTTATGTTCTACGGCACCATTGATGTTCTTGCTCTTGGGGAAGTAGCTCTTCTCCTTTATTATTGGCTTGATTTATGCTTTGGCTTAAACCCTTTGGAATATATAACTTGATGCTTTATGCTCCCATCAAAAGTTACCCAATACCTTGAGTTTGAAAACTAGTTATTTAACTTGATGCTTTATTCTCTTATTTAAAATTTTATTAATTTGATGCTTAGAATTGAATGTAACACAAAACACACCTAGTTACTATTTCCCAAAAACAGCTGAAGGGCCACCAAAGAAGATGGTTTTACCCCAACCATCAAGACTTTGTAGAACATAACTCATACCGATATCTGATACAAGATTGTTTCTATCATCTATTGACACAAGTGTTCCTTTATTTTCGTCAAGAACCGACGCACCGCGTGCATATGCATATAGTTTCGGATATGGACCCGTCATGCTTTGCCCGTTACCCATCGGACAACTCTTTGTGTTCGGGACACTGAACATATCTCCGCCCCAGTATATATCTGTCGCAGTATCACCTAAACCTACCAGAATTTTAATTGGCCAGAAACCTATGTTTATGTCTTTACCCATCCTTAACCACCAGTTCCCACTCGCGTTGTCCTTGTAATTTAGAATTATCAAAACCAAAAAATTACTTGACAAGAAAGTAACTAAAATTATCTGAAGTATAATTGGCATGCATGTGTAGTGAGTTACTTACTCGGGAGATGTAAAATCTATTTTCCACTATCTCGTTGGGTTTGGACACCTTGAAGACATAACCAAGAGGGATTTGGGAATTCACTAAGACAAAACCAGGACAATTGGTATTGAAACATCTCAAGTTCTTTGTCTGTGTATAGATAAAACAAACACAAAACATGTAGATGAAAAAGAGTTAATAAATAGTGTTAATATATTGATCGAACGAAATCTGACAAATTTTAAAAATTCGGTTCCGTTTTATAATTTCGATCAATCATGATAGAATAAACCGGTAGAACCAAAATATGCAAAGACTCAAATTAAACTTACTTTTAAATACACAAATAATCGACAAAGATTATCTCCATATAAAGTTGGATTCACCTGCAAATTTAGACGACATACACGTTATATATACATATATTCATGTAAACGTACCTATAGTGTTTAGTATTTTCTTAATTTATTATATCTATGATAATGAAAAAAAATAAAAAATAAAATAGGATTGAATTGTATGGTATCGTACTGTCCAGCCGGCTTTTATGAAATCATCACCAGCAGCTACTTTGATCAAACCAGAACTAAATTGCAACTGGCCAACGTCTGGAGTTTGATATAGGCTAAAGTAAGCTTCTGCTCCTCCTAATTTCATATTGTCTAGCTTTCTGTTATTCACTTGAGCTCCGGCAAACTGTATATAATCCACAAATTATTTGAATAAATCACAAATTTGATGTAAATGATTAATTACAGAAGAATTGTTTACGTGTAGTCCCGGTTCAGCATCGGTTAGAGGATGTATAATCGAGCCGGTTGAGTTTCTAAGCCTCACAAGATCCTCTTTGGTTATCCTTTTGATTGGTACAGTGCCATGCGGACACCCAACTCCTTTGAACTCAAATGCTTCAACCTTGTTGCTATTACTTTCGCGCGTCGTCGATCTTTGGATCTCATTTGGTTTCATCTACTCCAAAACATTATTACTCAATTTTCGTAAATAAAAAAAATAAGATTTATCACACAATATTTAATCATACATATATGTTTAATCTAAAAAAACTTACGTCAAAATGAAAATCATGGTCTTTTAAAAGAGGGTTATCGAACGCAGGTTGCTTATAGAAATCGACACAATCATATACGTCACCATGTTCCGTCTGAAAAAAGGTACAAAACTAGTTTAATGTTAAAAACAAACATATATATACATCTTATGATCATTAGTGTTGAACTGTTGATTATGTATGTAATTACAATGAAAAAAAAATAGACTATTCAGATCTTCAGCGTAGGAGTTTAACTTATTTACCTCAACAGTTTTAAGCGCAGGTTTATTCAAAAGCTTAAGTTGCATCTCCAATTCCAAATTTTCTCCTTGAGACAATTTTCTCGCTATCACGCAATTTGTTATCATGAAAACCCCTAGTAGTGTTAATAATTCCGACTTTCTCATTTTTTGTCTACAAGTTTTCGCTTTCGATTTTTTTTGTTTTTGTTTAGTTTTCTCCAGTATGTACACATGGTAGTATATATATATATATATATATATATATATATATGTTGGATATCTAGTCAACTATAATTAAGGTGTAGATAATGTATATGTTTAATAGCAGCAATTTCTGACCGTTTTGAGTTTTTTTTTCCTAGCTAAAATTGATGTTGACCAGATTTTGTAACAAACAATGATTTACTGATTTTATTCTGTATAAGTGTATATATATACTTTTAATATTTTATCTGATTATGGAACAAGTTGAATGGTAGATTGAAATATGTTTTAAAACTGCCATATATCATTCTATAATTTGACTAGTATTAAAATTTTATTTTATCATTAGAAGGTAAATGAACATCCAAGTAAAAAAAATACAACAAAACTTATAACATGTATCACTAAAATTACATATCATATTAGTGGATGGATAAATGGGGTAATTTGCTAGATTACATTCTTTATTGTGCACTCTGATATATCACTCTCTTTTTTTTTTGGTCACCATATCACTATCATTTGTAAGTTTCCAATTAATGATTTGATCATATTTGCAGCTTTGATAATTTGATGATAGTAATATATTTACGATTTAATCATACTGTATTTGCAATTTTGATTGTTGATGATAGTAGTATGTTTGAGGAATAATAATTTTCTGGTTAGTTGATGCTTCTGTTTCTACTTCTTGTGTATGGAAATATATCTACTATCACTACGGCCTTTAGCAAAGAGATTTGTGAAGTGCAGATTGGGTGATGAGCTGCAAGTCTTTTTATCCTGGTGATACAGAGGCCATGGAAGATTTTGTTGCAAAGGGGGGGAATGATCGGTACAGCGACTGGGCCAAAAGGGATTGTTGAGTCTGAAGGTGCAGCATATAATTACCAGAAGGAAATGGAGAAGAAGAAGTTTGACATAGAGGCTCAGAAACTGTGGCTGAGAATGAGGAATGAGGTCATTGCTTAACTTCAAGAGAAAGGGTATGATCTTGTATAAGGTGCATAAGAGTTCTGTAAGTTAGTCTGTCTATGACTTGGTCATGTTTTGGCCTTAAAGGCTAAAACCCTTTGGAATATAACTTGATCCTTTATGCCCCCATCAAAGTTACCCAATAACTTGAGTTTGAAACTATTGGTTTTTTCAAGTCTAGTAGTTGTTGTATTGATCAGAGCCAATATCGAAAGTTGCATCTTATAACAAAATCACTATTATATTGAACTCTTAAGAGTGTTAATACACATGAAAAGTAGAGAGAACAACATGGGCACATGATTTAGATCATATATCTATAGAACAATGGGATAGTAAGTAACACACAGGGTAATTGCTAATTACAACACAGTTTCAATATAGTCCATCATGAACTGAACAATCAGAGATCAGAGATCAGACTAATTCATCAGCCTACTTTTACCGGACTTGCTTGTCATATGGCTGTTTACTGGCGTCAAATAGAATCTAACCATACCATTTCTGAGGTTGTCGGGAGAGTAAGTACCAAGCTTGTCATCTCTCTGGAGAAGATGATTTCGTTTACCTTCAACGCCATGAAACAATCCATCTTCACACAAGCTTCTGCTTCCAGTCTCAACACCAGTAATAGAGCCATGGAACAGACCATCACAAGAGCTTCTCCCACCTTCAAAGCCGTTAACAATAGAAGCACCACGTAACATACCATCACAGGATTTTCTCGCACTAACGCTGTAGCTTCTTATGAGTTTCTCGCTAACATCACCATTAGTTTCTCCTTTAGCTACTCTCCTAAGCTTCAACAGAGACTCAGCTAAAGAACCCTCCATTGTATTTCCTCCAAGTTTCAAACTTTGCTCGGTTTTTATTTCGTTCTTCAATGTATCGGTTTTCCTGTGAATCAATCCCCAAAAGTTCCATCCTTTAGACCATTTCTTCCCACTCTTCTTCAACCCAAAACCATCTTGCTTCTTCACCTCACCAGCAGCAGCAACACAACTAACACCTTTAGAACCTAATTCCAAGCTCTCCGGTTTGTAATTCTTGATTGAATACCAATTCGAATCCCTAAGTTCCCTCTCCGTAACAAGCAACTTCGCTCCATGAAACAAACCTAAAGTTTCAGGTGATACCTTAGCATTCGAAATAGCTTTTAGTTCATCAACTTCGAGCAATCCATGTCTCGATGATCTATCAAAGCTTCTTCTCCGCCGTGAATCCAAGTAGTAATCCCTCGTTTGAGCTGTCCCACCTGGATTCTTCTCCTCTTCGTCGTCTTTAACACTTGTTACCTTCTCCGGAGAGGCTTTAACATCTTCAGTTACAGAGGACAAAGGAATCAGCTTTGGAAATGTCTTTCCTATCAAACACCCATCCCATGAAGCTCTAGGCTCCTCGAACGAGATTCGACCTGCGTCGAGAGACAATCTAGGATCCACATCACATGAGCGACGGCCGAGACTGTTCCCGGAATCTGGACATTTCCCATTCTTCTGATGATGTTTGAGTGAAAATTTCTTAAGTGTTCTGCTAAAAACCGAATCTTTGACGTTGTTCTTCTTGATTTGTTGATTTCTTGATTCCAGATCTATTAGCTCCTTCATCGTCTTCTTCTCTCCATCTTCGATTTCTTCTTCCACCAGCCTCTTACCGTCATCAAAATTCCTAATTTCTTCTTCGTCTTCTTCTTCTTCTTCCTCATATTTCAAATCTGGGACTATAGGGAACCGAATTGAGCTCTGCAGCAGCTCTTCGTCATCGTCAACAAATCGGTCGTCGTTAGACCCAACATCACACGATCTACGTCGTGGCTGGTCATAAAAAGAAGAAGATGCCTCACGAATGGAGTAGGAACGAACACGGAGGAGCTCAGGTACGGAGGAAGAGAGAGCTTCGATGGTAGAGAGACGTTCACGGAGACAGGTGGCACAGAAGCCAGTGGTGGGTTTAGAAGAAGGATGACGGTGACAGACGGCGGAGTGACGACGGCGACGACGTTGCTGGGTTTGGTGGGTCATGGCTCTTCAGGGTAGTTTGAGTTCAGTGAATGGAAGAAGAGAGTGAAGTTAAAGAATCTGTCAGTGACATGTTTAGGATCTCGAGATTAGAGAAGAGAAGAGAGTGGCGTTGTCAACACAACACTATAAGAGAAGAAAAGAGAAGTGAACCCCTTTCCCTTTCCTTAAACCTTTTCCTCATTTTATTATTATTTCTTTATAATTCCTATTTTTCTTACAGTTAATGAAAACAGAGAGAAAGTAATGTTATGGTTCGTACAAATATTGTAGTAAATATGGGAGAAAAAAAGAAAATGGTATAATTGTGTCACATGAGTGTGGCAGAGATAAACAAAGGGAAGAAGTGGTACAAACACAATCCCATTATGGGCCTGACCTCTGCATTAAAAGGTTCTTAATTAGTGAATATTTAAGTTTTATGGATAGACCTAAAAGATAGTATTAAATTGATTGAAAATGGTAAAAACACGTGTGTATGCTCATTGTTTCTTTTACCTTTGGGGGTTAATATTTGGCTGCTTCCGTCATTTCTTTGGATTCCCTCTCGAATCAAGAGATAGCTCCAATGTCAACTTTTGTAATTCTTTATTTGGTTTGATATATCTTGATTTTGATTTAGTGATTGATTTTTGAGTAGAGCACCAAGAAGATGTAACATTTGAACTACACACTTCATTTTTGATGCAACGACATAAATTAAAGTTTAGAGTGGGTTTGTTCAAATGTTACATCATCGTTAACTGAAGTGTGTTATATCATTCAAAACATTAGTTATCGTAAATAAAAAAAAAAATATATATTTTCTCATTAAAAATATATCATCACATTTGATAATACTGTATATTTGAATTAAGCTTCACTTATTACTGTATCAATTTTTGTGTCATTATACCTAAAATGAGGGAGAGTAATTTTATTCTAAACGTTTGTGGACAGCAACGGCTGACGAGTGACATTGAGATTCGGAGTTACCAAAGAGTTGTGTGTTCTTTTATTAAAGAAGAAAAAAACCAAAGCAGGTCCCAAAAATACACAGTAATTGTTTTTGTCTGAATATGATTGTACTGATTTTGTTTTCTTTCTGGTTAAAGATTGGAATTTTCCGACGACTTTAGTCCACCACTGACTACAAGTAAAAGTGTAATTTTACGCGAACGTCAATTTCTCAAATATTAAAATTTTATTCGACATACAAATATGTAAAAAAAAAACCTTAAAAAAGAAAAGAAAAAGAAGGCAAGCATGTATGTAAAAATTTGGCAATCAAACTGAATTCGTAAATCATATAAGCCCAATGAATTTAATTAATTTGTTTGGGCTCAAGATCGTAATTTGGGCCTAAAAGGAAACATATAAACCCATAACGTTTTGTCATCTTCTTTCTACCAGAATAAGTACGGTTCTACTGAGAAAGTGTTACTCCATCTCTTTTTACAATGAATGAGATTTCAATTAGTGAAAAAAAAAAAAAATGAAATTTCAACTCTGTGACCAGATTTTAGTGAACACCATTGTTTTTGTTCGTCTTAACACTTTCTCTAATTTCATCAATAGCTGGCGGGAGATTTGATGGAAGAATCAAAGTACATCAAGATCATCACTCTCAGTTTTAAAAAATTGAAGTTGAGTACATAAAAACACAAACTTTTCACCCTAGATTACTCTCTCCAAGATGCTGAATTGGTCTGTGATACTTGTAAAGGATTCGTATAGCTGGGTAATATCTTTTAATTGGATCTTGTTTTTTTTTTGTAGAGATAGTTGGAGATGGTTTCTCTGTAGAACTAATGGGCTTGTTTCAAGATTTTTATTTTGGTTATGGAGAGATCGTATAGATTCTTTGTACACTCTTTACAACATACTGTATATTCAACTGGAGAAAGAAATCAATTTTGTCACAGCAGGTCGTTGGTTTTTGTCATTGTTTAGATGATTTGTGGCTATATATGTATGTGGGTGGACCTTCTTGCCAGGTCGACGGACCACATTTTACTTGTTGGTGGATCATGTACACAACTTGCAGCTTTAAATACATCCATCATTGTTATTGAGTACATAAATTTCAGAAACACGATTTATCCGCCTTGTCAAGGGAAGATCTTGAGTTTGTCTCCTCTACTGGTTAGAATAAAAGAATCCATTGTTCAATGTTCATTAACTAAACTTTATTTTCAGGTGCAACCTCAAGGCTTCATTGAATCCTCTAGCACAGAGGTATGGGTTTTGCTGCTCTTTTTGAGTTCTAAGTGCTTTCTTGATGAGTACAGCATTTACATATAGTTTGATTAAGAGCAATGGTTTTAGGTTTTAATTACTTAGACAAAAGAGCAATAGTTTTACTCTGTTACTTAGAGAGATTTAAAAGACATGTGACTAGTTTTCTTTTCTTATCTTCCCACATCCTTAGACTGTTAAGGTTAAAATATCAATGAGTCGTTTTCTACTGTTGAGTCTTCTTGTATGGAAAAGTCAAAAGTATACAAAAACTCAGCATAACATCATTGCTCATTTTCATTGACTACTGTATATAAAATAGAATAACAGCAAAACTTGCAAGACCAATCAAGCTCTTTGAATCGGTCTACAACACATTAAAGAACATAGATATATATATTATCACACAGATAATAATGGTTCATTATGCTTATATTATATGCACATATACATATCTGGCGCTTAACAAAAAGAACAAGAAACATACATGACTGCAACACATTTTCTTTCTTGGAATTTGGACAACAGAAATAATATTCACTTCCTTCCTATAACCATGTCAATAGACATATGCCAATGAGGAGCAAAACCCCAACGCCTCTCCGCTTCTCAAATGAAGAGCATCAAAAAGCTGATTCTGAGTATAATTGGAGTGATGTAGGTAATGGGGAGAAGGCGAGGAATGTCTCCGTCCTCGGTGCGATCAGAAGGGCAGCCAAGAAAGTCTTTGCTATTATTTTCTTAGGACAACGAAAGCTAAAGCGAGCAGAATGTAGATCTGATCCTGGAGAGAGCTGCACGCATGACAGAGAATCTACATGTAAGCATGTTGGTTGGTGTTTGATTGAATCTTTCTTAAAACATCCTTTCTTGAATCAGGAGCATCATGCTTTGAATCTTCTAAGCACTAGTGATGTATGCATACCATTAAGACAAACAAACTTTGTTTTAAACCTGAGGGTCTTTGATGGATGAGATATATACATCTATGGACTATGGTCTCTGTATTGCTGTGACAATCATTTTGTTCTTGCATATGTGCAGTATCAGGCTGGACTGGTTATTCGTCACCAAGCTCTTTTGGAAGGTCAACCGAAAGAAAGGTTTCAGGTCAATATCGTTTTTCTGGTTCAAGATTTCTAAGTCCTCTGAAAGAATCTTCTTCTCGCAAAAGTTGGCACCTTGGCCCAGTAATTTTTTCTTTTGGGGAGCTTCAAAGGGCAACTGAAAATTTTGCATCGGTTCATCAAATTGGAGAAGGCGGTTTTGGAACTGTTTTTAAGGGAAAGCTTGATGATGGAACTATTGTTGCTATCAAGCGTGCAAGAAAGGTATTGATTGAATCCATTTCTTGGAAATTATGTTGGATAAGAGATTGAAGTTTCTTAAGATAATTCGGAGAAAAAATAGTCGATAACTAAAGTTATGTGGCAGAACAACTATGGCAAAAGCTGGTTGCTAGAGTTCAAGAATGAAATATACACATTGTCAAAGATCGAGCATATAAATTTGGTAAAGCTGTATGGATTTCTTGAACATGGAGATGAAAGGGTTATTGTTGTTGAATATGTTGGCAATGGAAACCTACGAGAACATCTAGATGGTAAGTTGTAAGAGGTACTTCCTTCTTTTTTTATGTGCATAGACAAAGACAAATAGAAAATATCTGAACACAGAATTCACAACATTTGTCTCTTCTTCATCAAACGCAGGTTTACGGGGTAACCGCCTTGAAATGGCAGAACGTCTTGAGATCGCGATTGATGTAGCTCATGCATTGACCTATCTGCACACATATACTGGTACCATTTCCTCTTCTTTGTTGTTTATCAGTGTTACAGTAGTATAGCTTAGTGTGCCAAAGATTTTATACATTAGGGATTTTGTAATGCAGATACTCCAATAATACACAGAGACATTAAAGCATCAAACATCCTCATCACGGATAAGCTTAGAGCAAAAGTAGCAGACTTTGGCTTTGCTCGTTTAGTTTCTGAAGATCCTGGGGCTACTCATATATCAACTCAGGTCAAAGGATCTGCAGGCTATGTGGATCCAGATTACCTCAGGACGTTTCAACTAACTGATAAGAGTGACGTTTACTCTTTTGGTGTTTTGCTCATAGAGCTTCTCACCGGACGACGTCCCATTGAGTTAAAGAGACCACGAAAAGACCGACTCACGGTTAAATGGGTAAAGTCACTTTCTCTTGTCCCTTTCACACCATAAGCTCGAGATTATGATCTCAACGATCAAATCAGGAGGAACTCGTTTCATCTTGTGCAGGCATTGAGGAAACTCAAGGACGATGAAGCTGTTCTCATAATGGACCCATTTCTCAAGCGAAACCGAGCTGCCATTGAAGTGGCTGAAAAGATGCTGAGACTGGCGAGCGAATGTGTTGCTCCAACGAGAGCTACACGTCCGGCAATGAAAGATATTGCCAAAAAGTTATGGGATACAAGGAGAGAGATGAAGGAGACAATGATTTGTTCCTCGGCCTCTACTTCTTCATGTTCTTCAGCAACACATAGCTTCATTGGTCGTGATTCAGACAGATATGCATTGCCGAGGATTGAAGATAACGAGAATAACGTTGAGTTACTCTCTCCTTGATGATATCAATTTGTTGCTAGCTGTTTCTCATTTGAAGAAAAATCTTACTTAGAGGAATGCAAATACACACGACACTTGATTGTTGTCAATACATATATGGTATCTCTTGTTTAGCTCGTAATAAAATGTAAAATTTCAATTTTTTTAATCGCAATCGCGGAGAAAACACATGTAAGCTCTCTTATCGGTTAAAACTGTTTTTGGAAGACGAAAGTCAAAACTGTTTTTAGCACCAATAATTGTGAATTAGTTCCCACTTGCCAAAGAAGAGAGAATTAACACTATTAACAAACGAATTGGATCGATTTTGTGGGAATAAGTGATTAAGCCATCATAATCCACAAAAGCATATGTAATGTAGAAGGCCAAGGTAGAAACGGTACTGAATCCCATAAATATCAAACTACAACCATTCCCCAGTTGGCAGTCATTACAAAACAAATCCAGAGAAGATGACATTGACGATGAAAGATCACTAATAACAACCCACAAAAAGGATACAACACAAACACAAAACCCTTCTTTTTGTATTATATATAAATTTACAAAAGAGACTCTTCACGTCTCTCAAGCGAATTTAGGCTTAGGCAAGGCCGAGCCACCAAGGCCGCTGCTGCTGCTGCCACTGCCACTGCCTCCAACGTGGACTGGTCCAAGCTTCTGGATCCAATGTTTCAGACCTTTCCTTGGGTCCTTACAGATCTTGTTCGAGGACAGATTCAGGTTCCCTTCACGTTCCAGTGAAATCGCAAACTGTTCAAGCACTTTCACTATCTGCCAGAACTCGGGTCTCTTATCCGGTGCAACTGACCAACACTGCTCTATCAGAGCTTTCATGGCTGCTGGACAATCTGCCGGTATAGCTGGCCTAATGTTCTGAACCAAAGATCAACATTTTCCATATCTCAAATGGTTGAACAAAAAAGGACCTAAACCAATACTTGTGCTGTAAGCTTTTTTCAAAGTTAATTCTACGGCTTTAACCGTAACCATCAGACAGATCTTGTGCTAAAAGATGGAATAAAATTCCACGGAAGACTACAATCATAAAATAGTCAAGAGACGCAAATAATATTTTACCTTGTGTACGACTGCGAAAGCAGCTTGAATAGGATTCATGTCCTCATACGGGATTGCTCCAGCTACCATTTCCCATAAAACAAGTCCAAAACTGTAAACATCAGCCTTACGTCCATGTGGTTTCCGTTTTATCATTTCAGGTGCCATCCACCTATATGTTCCTGGGTCATCAGCCAACATGTCACAGTACTCCTCCTCGCACGCTATGCCAAAATCAGCGATCTTCAATTGGAAGTCTTCGTCAATCAATACATTTTCTGGCTTAAGATCCCGATGAATTACATGTCGTGAGTGAATATATTCCATTCCTCTTGCAATATCTAGAGCAAACTCTATCAGCCGTTTCAAAGGAAGAGATCTATTCTCAGGCTTGTGAAGAAAAGATCTTAAAGATCCTTCAGGTAAATACTGCGTGAGGACACAATATACAGGCGGATCTTTATATGCTCCCACAAACTGTTTAAGCACACAAATAAGAGAATAGTAGTTAACAAAAAATGTAATCATCTAGACTGACATAACAATTAACCAAGAGACATTAACGAGAGAGGAGACAAAAATCACCTTTATAACATTTGGATGGGACAATCGAGACAAAAGGGTGACTTCTTTGGTAAACTGTTTCTCTAAACGAGCTCCCAAGCATCCATTATCGTCATCATCAGGCACAGTGATAAGCTTCACGGCAACAGCTTTATCTTCATACTTACCATGGTATAGCCGGCTATATAACCCATGAGCAAACTTAAGGCCAAAGAACAGCTTTGACATATCAACACGGAACTCTTCAGAAGCTTCCACAGCACTCACTCTACGGCCATTATTATCAAAAAGCTTAGACCATCCCGTGTCCTTCTTGCTCTTCACCCTCTCTTGAATTCTCAGAGTGCCTAAATCTCTGATAGGACCTGATGGAGACCGCAAGTTGAACGATCTCTTTTCAAAGGAGTTCTTATGAGATAACTTCGGCTTCATTCCCTTCTCCGATTCCATTCTTCTTGGATGTGGAGTAGAAAATCTCTTACGCTCAGACCTAGCTTCCTTAAACACATCGGGAAGAGCCATCTGAGGCGAGGGAGAAACAGATCTCTGCTTATTAGTTACCGGGTTTCTCTGTATTTCCGAATCAACAACATATACATCAGCCTCCAAACTCGCGGTATCATCCGTAGTCTGTAACTTACTCGAAACCAACTTCGGCTCCGATGATGACGACGACGACGATGCAGATGATGATCTCTGGGGTGGTCTTGTTTTCAGTCCAGAAGAAGTCTTATCTTGGTTAACCATAAAAGGGAGAGAAGCTAACTTTGACGAATTCAGACGATAAGAAACCGTTTGAGAAAACTTTGTCCTCCTAATCCAAGAAGTAGCCTCTTCATCCATCTCAATAAACTCACTTATTAATATAGACGCTTGAAATGCTAAAAAGCCTAAAACTTTTCTCAAGACTAAACAACCAAAACTCTCAATATCTCCAAAGTCCCTACAATAATCAAGCAAACCCGTGAATACGAATGAGATGACTTGCTGCAATCTCCAACAACCTCATATCCACAAAATACAAAATCCCTTCAAACCCATCCAAGCCCCATTTCTCACCATCAACCATTAATCCACAAAATCTATAACACAAAAAAAGTTGGCTACGAATACTAAACTCGAAAATTTCTCCAAACGCCCCCACCAAATCGCCGGAAATCCTGAATTACATGCCTCTTCCTACAAATCAAGCAGCAATAACTCAGAAAAACAAATCCATAGAAGCTATTGCAGACAATATAGTGAGGATAAAGATGGATCAAATCAACAAAAAATTTTGCTTACCTGAAACAACGGAATCACAACAAAACAACGAATCGTCTGTTTAAAGGAAGAAGAGAAAAGAAAGTGAATCGGAAATCAAGAAGATCCGGCGACTTGAAGCCGGAGGAAGAAGGGAATCGAAGGAGAAATCGAGAGCTAAACCATAAGACGTTTTTGGATTCTCAAAGACCTTTTTGACGAATCCAGACCTCTTACGCCTTTTTTTAGATTGATTTTTTTTTATTCACAGATAAAATGTGGAAAAACAAAAAATTCTTTGGAATATTAAGAAAAATACGTTAAAACGACAGCGTATTAGTCTGTCTGTCAGCATCTCTGATATGCTCTTATTATTCTTGTCTGATTGAGAAATTTAATTTAATTGTTCAATTTATCATATATATTCGAATTTTTTTTATAAAAGCAATAAATAGGCTTGCTTTCAACTTCAGCCCATTAATCAAAAACACTGGCCCAAACTAATTTATAATATGCCATAATGCTAGTGAAGCCCGTGTAATTGATTTGAATGCTTAATGGAGGAGAAATCTCTTTAAAATCCAAAATTTTATTCTTTAAGAACACTATCGAATGCTTAAAAGTCTTACATTGTTTGTGACTTATTACCCGCAAGGATAAGAGCCTAAAACCATAACAAGCTTCACAAATTTAAACACGTATTTTTATTTATTTTTAATTTGAATAATAAAAAATGTTTAGTTAATTTAGGTTATTTTAGTGTTTAATTTTAAATCTTAGTGCTGTCCACAATTCAAGGATAGCTTCGAACAGTCTGAAATCGAATAAAACGAAGAAAGGATTCTTATTGGTTGAGGATTGTGTGTGTGGACGAAGAAAACAAAATGGTCAAAACTCAAAATCAATGAGGGTAGAAGAATAAAAGAGAAAGAAAGATGTAAATAGAGGTGAGTCCAAAAGATTGGTAAAACACAAATGCTTAACAACAGAGTCAGTTTTTGGAGACACCACACATCACTTTGTCTCCAGATCTTATTCATGTCCGACGCCTTTGGACACACCCTTTCCTCTTATATATATCCTACACATAATATTTTATGATTACTAATCGTGTCTTCCATTTTTTCTTGTTTAAAGGTGAACTAACCGATTACACATCATATACATTTATAATTTATATCACTAGCTATTTTTCGAGTATTAATAACTTTATTGAAAGGATTTGTACATAGCTAGTTCATATGTATCAGTGGAAGATATACTAAATTATCCACAAATATTCATAACACTTATCATTTTAACTTTTAAGTAGCGAGCTAAGAATGGAATCAAAATGGATGCAAAATATTTGAAAATTTGACAACATTTCTAAGATATATTTACAAGAAGTACCAACTCTGGTCATCATTATTTCTCCTAAAACACAATAAAAAAAGGTTAGTACAAAAGAATCCATAAACTATGGGGGGCACTGGATTTGTCAACAATGTTGCTTGGACTAGAATAAGTTATACTCTCAATGGCTTCCACTTTTGTTTTTAAGTGTATATATGTATGGGCCGGGGTATAACGTACTACTGAGTATACTTTTATTATTAGGTCAAGCAAGCCAAAAAAAAAAAATAGGGTTAAGAGGAAAACAAATACAATAAAAAAGATGTGAGAAAGTTTGAGGATGCGTCGACGTACTCCTAATTTTACGGAAACTAGGGTTAATTAGTGAATATCATCCCATTATAAGCAAGAGAGGCACATAGAAACGATCCACATTTTATTTTATTTTTCTTAAGATTTTTCAAACGAATCAGAAAAAGTTTACTCGATGAGTAAGAACTAATACTCAGATTGAGTAAATTCTAGATTAAAATAAAAAAAAATCGTATGGAATTGTTTTTTTTCTTTTTGTTTTATTTTAAAAAGCCATGCATTTCGTATTTATATTTAGAGACAATTTCAATTGAAATCGTTTTGTCGTATTCTGGAATCGCATTTATAATTTTGTGAGCGTTTTTGATTGTGACTCCAATTTTTGACTGTGGATATTTCCAGTGAAGTGTATATGATTAGTAACAACAAACTAGACAACAATTGGCTAGAAGTCGAAACTTAAAAACAAGGAAAAATCCCACCCCTCAATTATAATCTCATAATTTTAATAATAATGTTTGATACTTGTCACATCCAAACCCTTTTCCTCATTGGTCCAGTTTCACTCAAATCTTCGAATGAGAATATATGTGCTATATATATATATGGCAAACTATGAACCTCAATTTGATCACATCACTCTTCGTTTTCATATATTGGAGTTCATCTCTTTGTTTCTAAAGAGAGAGAAGAGAAGATGTTGCCAGGCATACTTTTATGCTCACTGAATCCCAGGAATCTCAGGTGAATATTCTTTTTTTCTCCCGTTGGAATTTCACTTTTGATTAATATACTTTGTTGTTTTTAATTAAGTATGATGTGATTAAAGTGTTCATGTGTTTTAATGATAAAATTTGGATTTATAGATATATTTTGATATATCATATCATAGTATATAAAAAAAAAAGCAGAGACAAGAATTTCTACATGATTTGGATTAAGACAAGATCCATGTTATGACTTTATGAGATCATCACTTTCTCGTCCAATCAAAAGAGAGATTAACTAAAAGATACTGAGATAATCGCCACTTAATAATGACTACTTTTATACTTCACTTTCTCTTCTTTTTTCTTTTTCGACTATATTTCACTTTGTCTATTAGGAGAAAATACAAAAGTTTAAAAGATTTCTAAAAATACATGATTAACTTTTTTAAAAGGTTAAATGAACAAAGGATGCTATTAGGCCTATATGCTATAATTACCAAACGATTGGTTTTTAAAATTCCAACTTTTATATTCTTTTTACTGATATAATTAACTTTAGATTTTTCAAATAATCTTGACTAAATTATCTAAAAAGTCAAAAAGATATTGGAATATTTTTTATTATATTTTTCGGGCAAAGATTTTGGCATATAAAAGAAAAAGGAAAGAGGAGCATGTGCGTGTGTAAAAAAGTAAGAAAGTTGTGGAAAGACCCAAAACTTTCCATTGGGCCCAAAATCGAGGTTACGCTTTTACCGAGTCACATCGTTTACAAAAAGAAAAAAAAGTCAGGGGTCAATACATAAAAAAGAAAGAAGATAAGGGGTAATTCCGTAATCTTGAATTAGTTCTTAGTGCTCTTCTCTTCTCTCCACACTGACTCTGACGGATCTCTGGCTCTGAGAAATTTGGATAAATTCATAAAATCATTCGTCGGCCGGAGAAATAATTATTCCGGTGGCGTAAACTCACGGAGTTTGTTTGCTTCACTGTGCAGCAAAAAGAAGAAGAACGATCGAGAGAGCTTAGATACTGAGCCTAAGGACATTGAGTACTGGTACTCAGTTCAGTTCAATCGAGATCCTCCGAGATTTGCTCTGAAATCGGAGAACAACACTCTCCATTCCCGCAGGTAAGCTTCCGGAGGTTTGAGTTGTTGTTGATTTCACAATTTCTGATATTTGAACGGTTTTTGCAGTAGGAACGGCGGCGAATTTCGCAAGGCGAAGAAGCGAGGAGAAATGGCGAACAAGGTTTCTAACTTCTCGGATCTGATTCAGCGAGTGACTGCGTCTTGTTTGTTGCATCCACTCTCCGCCGGCCGGCAAGATCTAGCTGGAAACCGCCGGGAAGAGTACGATACTGAAGAAGAGGAGAATGAGGAAGGAGAGATTCAGTACGAAGACGCATTGGAGAAGGAGAATGGGAAAGATGAGACTATTAGGGTTATGAGCAAGAGCGGAGGGAACGGAGTGAGTGTGGAGACGGTGCAGGAGTTGGAGATGGTGATGGAGGAAGTTTTCACGGCGGCGGCTGCTATGAAGAGAGCTTACGTGGCACTTCAGGAAGCTCATTCGCCGTGGGATCCGGAGAAGATGCACGATGCTGACATGGCGATGGTGGCTGAGCTAAGAAGGATTGGTTTGCTGAGGGAAAGATTCAGGAGGATGAGAGGTACCGGAAGTGGTGGCCGGAGGAAAAACGACTCCGGTAGAGGAATGCTGAGAGAGGCGGTGGCGCCGTATGAAGCCGTCGTGAAGGAGCTGAAGAAAGAAGTGAAGGTGAAAGACACTGAGATTGAGAATCTGAAGGAGAAAGTCAAAGTGGCTACTTCCATGGGCAATGGTAACGGAGGCAAGAAACACCGATTGCTTTCAAGCCGGAAAGTTAACTGCTCCACACAAATCGCTGTATCTCCGGTGCCGGAGTTATTTGAGATGACGATGAGTCAGGTGAAAGAAGCATCAAAGTCTTTCACAGGGATTCTACTGTCTTTAATGCGAGCTGCACATTGGGACATTGCAGCGGCTGTTCGATCCATTGAAGCTGCTTCAGCTGCATCAGACGGAATGTCAGCTTCTCCGTTTGCATCCTCGGTTCAGTCCTCTGTCCCGAACCAACACGCGAAATTTGCTCTTGAGTCTTACATCTGTCGGAAAATTTTCCAAGGATTCGATCACGAAACGTTTTACATGGACGGAAGCCTCTCTTCTCTTATCAACCCGGATCAATACCGTCGTGACTGCTTTGCACAGTTCAAAGACATGAAAGCAATGGATCCTATGGAGTTGCTAGGGATCTTACCAACTTGTCATTTTGGTAAGTTCTGCTCAAAGAAGTACCTTTCGATCATTCACCACAAAATGGAAGAGTCGTTGTTCGGGGACTCGGAACAGCGGGAGTTGGTTTTAGCTGGTAATCACCCAAGAAGTCAGTTCTATGGAGAGTTCTTGGGGTTAGCCAAAGCGGTCTGGCTGCTTCATCTCCTGGCCTTTTCACTCGACCCATCTCCGAGTCACTTTGAAGCAAATCGAGGAGCCGAGTTTCACTCTCAGTACATGGAGAGCGTCGTGAGGTTCTCAGATGGCCGTGTTCCTGCGGGTCAAGTTGTTGGGTTTCCTGTTTGTCCAGGATTCAAGCTTAGCCATCAAGGGAAAGGATCAATCATCAAATCCAGAGTTTACTTGGTCCCAAGGGCTTAAACTGGTTTCCATTGAGTTCACTGTTTGTTAGTAATATTATGTCGTTTGGTCAAGACTTGGTTTTGGAAAATCTTGAAATAAAAGAGAACGTTCATATAAAGAGTTCTTGCAAAGAAAAAAAAAATCAAAATTGGATAAATGTTTCTATATTATCTAAATGACAAAGCTCACACAACATATAAGTATATGTTTTAATTCTAACAATTCGAGGTTTTAGAAGGGATTATGTAATAAGGTATGTATTTCTGACCAGGGATCTCCGAATCAGTCGTACAAGACTTCTCTTAGAAACACTTTTTTCACCTGTCACAGAGTAAAGGTGAAACAGAGAGAACAAGATTACAAAAAAGAAGAGCAAAACCCAAATTGATCATCATAATCAAAAGTAAATGAGAACAGACGAAGAATCATATTTACTTGTTCTAGTGTGAGGAACATAACAACGTTCCAGGTTCCTAGCCGTGTAAAATTCGGGAGAAATCCTTTGTAGAATGCCATAATCCCCTGAAAATACAACAAAAACAAAACATTCATGATTGTAACGAAAGAGAGGGATTGGTAAATTTGAACCGGAAATAGATACCAACCTCGGTCTTCATGGTTTTGATGAAGCAATCGACTGTGTTTCGGTAAGTAGAGTCACCCATCATTCTAGATTTCACCTGGAACAACATATAAAGAATAACCATGGC
This sequence comes from Crucihimalaya himalaica, assembly GCA_004349715.1. Lineage (NCBI taxonomy): Eukaryota > Viridiplantae > Streptophyta > Magnoliopsida > Brassicales > Brassicaceae > Crucihimalaya > Crucihimalaya himalaica. Next base: position 5,318,832 of record SMJT01000001.1, read on the forward strand.
CGTTCCAAGGGCATATACCAAACCATCAATCATTTTACTTCTTTCAGTAACAAATTAATATTTTTATTCTTTTCATTACATCTAATATCTCCTTCAGTAGAGCATAACTATCTAATTATGCTGCTTTTACCAAAGTCAAATCACCAAGTAAGAGATCAGAAACATAAATTGTGGAAGACACAAACATGTGAAACGCTACATCATTGTCACTTTCAAGGTAGTACTATGTCCATTCAATATCATTGTCCTTCTAAGAGATATTCTGTGATAAGAACTCAATCCTTGCCACAATTAACAAATCTATAATAGAACTCAATCATTGTCTCTTTTGTTTGTTCCCCAGAAGATCATTACTTTAGGTGTTTAGCACTTTCATTTTCAGATCTATCACTTCTCTAAAAGTTATTTTAAATATAACACTACCGGAAATTATGAGGCGGGAGCCATATGATCTTGTAATTTTGTTGTTGCTTATATGTAATTAGAAGAAAATATGTGCTCTTACCACATCAATTGGAGAACCGATGCAGACAGCGAAAAAGCCTGCAGCTAAACCAGCTAGTAGATGAGTTAGAACACTGTCTCTGAAGAATGGAATTTTCATAATTGTCTGCATATGTATGGAAGTATTAGAACAAACAAAGACTAAACATACACCAGAAGAAGCCAAAATTTCTTCTACACAACAATAAAAACAATTCTTGAGAAAGAAATATCACCTCCTTTATTTGATCATAACTAGCTAGCTCTGCAGCATTTACAATAGCATTCCGAGCAATATTAGGACCAAGTCCGGTCCACAGCGCACCAAGTCCTTCCTGTTTTATAGATCAAAAGGCTATAAATCTCTCTGCTAACCAATTATTTTTGACATTGTATTTGAAAATTAATTTACTAACCAGCTTCACTATGGTAAAATAAGCGTCTACAGCTCCTGCATAACGCCTAGGAACCCCAGCAGGTAGTTTTCCTTCTGATTGAAGCCGAACTTTAACAAGATCAGTTGGATTAGCTACTATAATAGCTATAGCTCCTGTTGTCACACACACACACACACACACAAAAATCCCTTTATTATGTCGATCTTTCACTCGAGTTAGGGGATCAAAATCAAAAACTGAGCTCACCGGTTAACAAAGCTGCAAGAATCTTTTGATATAATGGAATTTCACCAATAAAGTCACTTCCAACCAAAAATGTCTTGACCTGGCCAGAAGTAACCAACTCATCAGATGTATACCAAATATATATAAGAAAGGCCCCAGAGAAGGAAAGTAATGTGAGACTCACAGGCTCATATAACCCAATCCTTAAGCCACCATAGATGCATTGGCGATGTAGTCCTGCAATGACACCTTTCCAAAGTCCTGAAATACCTTCTTCTCTTGCTATGGTAGTTAGAGTACCAATTGAGCCTCTGTACTTGGGCAAATTATCACCATCTCCTGTAGGAATCTTTCTTTGAAGCTGAAGCCTTACTTTGGCTGTGTCCAACGGTACAGTACATAACTGCAACATCACTCATAAAATATAAATCAGGATTTGACTAAAGACAACAAAACAGACTTAGAGGAGTAAAGCAAACACATAACACACAAAAAGTCAAATTTCAAAAACACTAAACCTATAGAGTCTATGTAGTTCATTTCGATAAGTATCACAAAAAGTCTCATAATATGGGACTTAAAAGAGTCGTAGACTAGACCATTATAGGTTAGATTCTTCATCTTTTATAGCTCAATTTCAAAGATTCAGCAGAATAACTGTAAATCTGAAACAAAATTTCTCTGGATTGTTCATCAGTGACAGTGATTAATCGAATTAAAGAAAATCCACCGACTCAAATGGAAAAATGACAAAAACCCAAAAGTGGAATCATCTCATCTCGCATTTAGATGATACCTCTGCAAAACAAGCTGCGAAAGCGCTACAAATGAAGGTTTCAAGGAACGAAATCTCGATCCTGGGTTTGATTTCCGCCATTGCTATGCTATATAAAGATGGGAACAAGATAAGCGAAATCTGGAAAAGCACCGATTGGGCAAAAAAAGAAAAAAGCTAAAATGTTTTAGAACTTGCACTATCTCTCTAACAACGATGATTGATTTTGATATTATCTTAGAATGGGTTTCTCAATGATTTGGTTTTAGAGTAGTAATGAAGAAAAGTGAGCGAGATCGAGATTTAAAAGCGACTTCAATGGCGTAACGAATTCAGAATACAAACAAGTACAGAGTCTCTCTCAATCTATGGTGTTACTATTTTCACTTCCAATTTTTTTTTTCAACCAAACAAAAATTATAGAGACCCTCTTATTCGGTTGGAAGGTTACTTATGCGACTATTTATGCTGATTAGTATACCACAAAAATGCACTAGAGGAGCCAGAGAATTGGTAAATGGAGCTCAAAGGGGTTTTAGCAGAACCAAAGTGAGTGATTCTATAAACGCCAGGTGAAGCTGTTTCAGAGTTTCTACTTTCTATATTCGATAGTTGCCGCGGAGCTTTGAAAGGTCTTGACCACTAAAGCTGGAAGCAAAAGTCGTCACAATCATCAACTGGAATCCATATATCTCTGTTTGCTCGAGGGACCTCTCAACAAATGCGAAAGTCCCTTCAGTCATCAAATCATTTCTTGGTGTCATATTCGCAACCATGGGCGTTAGTAAGCTCAGGTGGTTGGGGACAATCAAGATTGCAAGACAATAGATGCCTCTGTTTTCTAACGTCAAGATCCTTGTTGTGGACACCTTTGAAACACCAAGTAAGCTACATTCCTTAATTCAACCCTCTCCATCTATTAATCAACGACCAATATCATTTTCTCACTCTCTGTTCTGTTCTGTTTTCAGTGCCTTGAATTTTTTTGCAGCTTGCCCTTAAAGCCGGCAAAGTGTCTAATATGACCATATGGGGAAATCAAATATGATTGACAAGACCTGGAACACCTTCTGGCCTGTTATCTTTCGAGAAAACATGATTACATTTGACTCACCTCACCTAAGGACTCTCTCTCTCTCTATGAGTATCATGGTTACATGTTCCTATCTTTTCCATTGATTTTTTTTTAGTTTAAATGGTTAATATTACTAATAATTTACAAGGTTATTTACAGAGGAACGTGTTCTGTTTTGAGATCACAGCTACAAAACAAAACAAAAAGAAAAGGAGGCACTAGACACTGCATTGTTAAAAAACTTGGAAGACATAGAGAAAGAACAGCTTCTTATCGGCTTGGAGACAATGAGATTGAGAGCTTGAGCCTGATATGAAGATGTCCAAGAAAACTCATGAGCAAAGTTAGTTGTGTAAAAGATGTAATCCTTTTATAAGATAAACTCATCATCACATCCACCAATCAAATAATCTGATTCAAATAGAACTCAAAGTAAGCTCGCTTATGATCGGAATGTTGAAGAGGAATTAATTCGAAATTTTACAAAACAAACAGTATGATTTAAGCTGATGAGTGATGAACACACTAACAGTCTAACACGCAATTATGAAAGCTTCTGTTTTTTTTAGCATACGAGTCGTTCGGTATTCGGTTTTGACTTCTCATTTATTTTTTCTTTTTCCTACAAGTACATAATAACAAGCATTTTTCACAAGAAAAAATTAAATCACTTCATATTAAGTGGTTCTTCTATCATAGTTGTATTATTTTATATGCGTTCCTATCTGATTTCTTTATACAAGAAATGATTAAAACATGAAGCTGAACATAAGTATCCATTGTCTTCATTACGATCCTTGAGGATGACGGACGCCATGCATCGAGAGTGACATTGGCTGCATAATGGCCGAGTGTTGTGATTGTTAAGAACCACCACAACTCTTTTATCTCTTGGCATGAATTCGGTTCCTGGTTTCAAACGTGAGAAATCTCCTAGTACACACTTAACATGTAAGGTGACTCCACAATCAGAGCATGTATAGAACCATTCACTTGGATCTAAGTCTCTTTCACAAACGTCGCACCAATATTTGTTGTTCGCCTTTTCACCAAAACATAAAGTGAGAGGATGCTCATCATTCCTACACCATATTTTTTTAGGCAAACTAGAACAAACAAAACACAAGTAAAAGTCACAATCATCACAACCGAGATATTGATTTACCCGTCTTTTGCATCCATCACAAATGTGAGACCCTATTGTAGCAAAATACAGTGGATGTAAATGGCCATCATGAATGAACGGCTCAGAAAGGGAACCACAATGTACATCTATACTCGAATAGTGCGATTTGTATGTGAAACCATGAGAGTACATATCACAATAATAGCAGTAAACAATTTTTCGAACACCTTCCAACGTGTATGGTACGATGTCAAAGCAAATCTTTTCTTCATAGGAAGATTAGCACACTTTTCATGGAGAAAGAAGCAACATTCCACACAAACGTAGATAGAGCCAAATCCAACTTGATGACTACATGCTTCACATCGTTTGTACTTATAATGGATGATATCTTCATTGTGGAGCTTTAGAGGATGTTCTTTATGACTAAAATGGCATATCAAGTCATCACCCACCACCTTGAATGGTGCAATATCTTCTGTATCATCAGGAATCCCTACCAATTCTATAAAATCCCATCCATAAAGCGCAAATCTTGAATGAACTGCATAGTTAGGGCAAACAGAGCAAAAATAAGCCCAATTGTACTGACTTATATATTGGCGACAAAATCCGCATTTTGAATACCCAGCGCCAAGATGAAGAGTGAAAGAGATGCGATGATCATGACGATTGATGTTGATGACACGGGGTAAGTCGATACAATCTCTATGGATAACAAAATCACACTGAAGACATATATAAGGACTCGTCTTGCCTTCTTCCCCACAAGCATCACAGGTAAATGAGATTCTCTTAGAAAAGAGAGTAAGTGGATGCTTGTGGGTCTTATTATGCTCATAAACAAGGGGTGGTGGCTTTTTGGTACAATCAAGGCAGGTGGTAAAATTGCAGATAGAACAATGATAAAGCACCCCTTTTGCTTCTTGATCACATAAAATACAAGACTTGTCGGCATGATCCGTAAGTGAATAAGATGCCATGAGTTTAAGAGAGTGAGTAGAGTGACAAGGATGACTTAACTCTTTTGAGAGATGGACGCAATCCACGTGGAAGTACACACAGCATTCAAGACATGAATAGGATGGTCTTCCATAAATGGACACCTTGCATACACCACAACAAAGGGAATACTCGTATTGTGTTTTTAAGAAGACAAGTGGATGGTCATGACATGGCGGATGTTCGATAGCAAGCGGTGATGGTTTCATCCCACAAACCAAATCCACTTTGAATTCACATGTGGGACAACTATAACAGGGAGTGCGCCGTATCCTCTGTCCACACAAAATACATAGAATACCAATCAACAGGTCATCGAGCAGGATGAGCGAGTGTTGGGGGTGGGAAAGATGGTTAATCTCCGATGGCGCCTCGGCGCACTCTTTATGGAACCAAGCATAGCAGTAAGGTTCATTGCAATAATAGCCGCCGTAAATGTATTCATTTACACCGCATCCTCTACATTTAGTGAAAAGTGATCGGACCGTAGGAAAAAGAGGATGGTAGTGACTGGGTAGTTTTAACGGTGTTATTATATCCATGTAACTGATTGAATAAAGACGTTTATTTGGTAGATTGATCAAAGTGAAACCAGAAAGACATGTTTATATAAGCCTTTGTAAACACTTAATTTCCGAAAAGAAACAAAGAATCAAGTTCTTCTTCTATCAAAACACGACATACTCTTTAATATTTTTTAATAAGTGAATTATAACGTCTTACTTATCACGGTTGTTCCTAGTTTCTAGTTAATATTTTAGTTGAATCGTTGCGCTGGATCTGATGATATTCCTTTCACTTGCTTGATAATACGAATAAGATTACTTTTAGAAATTAGATTCTCTTGCCTTGTTTCTCTTCGCAAGCTACGAAGATATGCGAAATTTGGAGTGAAAGAAAGAAAAAGCTTCAAAGGCATCGGATTACATAATCTCTCTTCAAAGGCATTGAAAACTTGTGTTCTTAGTTCAGAGAATCTAAAAATCACGTAAAGCAAAAGTAACAATAAAATGTAGTGCAAAATGAATCAATAATTTAGTGGCATAGTGAAAGAGTTGTTTGTTCATCTCCAAGAACTTGCGACTTCCGGTAAGAATTTTGGATATTTTGGGAAATGTTTGTCAAACGTAGAATTCGTGGGGTAAATTTGTAATTTAGTAAATCTTATTGGGTCTGCTTGTGAATAAACCAAAACTTATGGGTTCTCTCCTCTCCTTCTCTTCAACCTCAGTCGCCGATCTTCAAGAGTGGCTGAAACAAGAGAGAGAGAGAGAGAACGATACAATGGCAATGAGCCTTATGAACAGAGCAATCTCTAGAACCGAGACCGTCGGTGCTTTCAGACTCTCGTTTAATCTCCTTAGGAATTTCTCTGCGGCATCTCCGTCGAGTGAAAACCCTAGCTCCGATTCGAATAAACCTAAACGAAGAAAGAAGAAGAACTTAATCGAAGTCGCTCAGTTCTTACCTAATTGGGGAATCGGATACCATATGGCTAAAGCTCACTGGAACGGAATCTCTTATGAAATCACTAAGATCAATCTCTATAAGGTTCTTCTTCTTATTATTATTATTGTTTGTGTTCTCTTTCGTGTTTGATTGAAAATTTTACATTTTTCATATGCTGAGAAGATGTTTCTATTGCCTAATCATTTGGGGTTTCTTTATCCGATTTGGGGTTTTGTTTGATTTTGGATTCAAATGCAGGATGGTAGACATGGAAAAGCATGGGGAATTGTTCACAAAGATGGTGAGTTTTGTTTCTCATTTGTTTATGCCCCATTGATCTTGAAGTTGAAGATGATTCAAAGAAAAAGCCTTAGGAGTAGCCATTTCTGATCATTACAGTTAGCATTTTATCAGTTGTATGAGAAGAGTTTTCTGTATGCAGTTGCAAGTTGCATTTAGTCCACTCACTTAACTATGCTTATCAGTTTATGGAGCTTTCCACGAGACTAACTTACATACATATTCTCAAATGCAGGCCTGCGAGCTGCGGAAGCTCCAAAGAAGATAAGCGGAGTTCACAAACGCTGTTGGAAGTATATCCCAAATCTGTCAAAGGCTGCTCCTGCAATAACCTCTGCTGATGTTCAAGCTGCCTGATCTGTTTTCTTCCAATGTTGTGGGTACTTCTCCATATATTTGTTTGCCGTTTCTTTTTTATTGGAAGATACAGTTGTTGTTTCTTTGAATCGTCAATAGCTTTGTAGGAACTGATCCATAATCTACGGATGATGATCGGTTTTTTTTGTTCCAAATTGGTTTTGATTTTGATGTGCCTGCATCCTAGAATAACTGGGGATAGGGTTTTGCTACTATTAAGTATGAATTTGTTTGGTAGGAGACCTTCTGGTTTTAAACATCTAATAAAAGACCTCAATTACCAGTGGCAGATTTGGTTTGTATCGCCAAAATTTTTGGTTTGTCATATTACATATGAATTAGAACCAGACTTTGTCAAGTTCAAACCAATCCTAAAGTTCCAATATTTAAAAACCTCCATGTCGCTTGAGCATGAAGACATGTGAAAAAGGGTTTGATTTATAGTCTCCTCTTCAACACACAACATCTTATGCAGTTAAAAATCAACTTCAATACCTCTCTGGAGTAGGTTATTTATCGTACCTAAAGCACCTTGAAATCGATCTCCAAAGAGAAAATGACGAATATTTGGGATTGTTTTGAGTTTCTAGATATTCCACTTGAGCTCGGTTTGGACAGGATTCTAATTTGGCATCTTTGAATCTTGCACAGTGCATATTTATCGAATCGTCCATGTTCTGCGTCTTGTTGGACCAATTTTACATCTTCCAAGTTCCAACAGTAACGAAGAAAGCTTGTTTGTATCCCAATACCGTGGACTAAATTGCATCACAGACTTCACCACCATCGTTTTGTTTTTCGCCTTAATGGAAACAATTTTCGGTTGAACAAATGGACGGACAAGCGTCAGGAATCCACATATCATTCCCACAAGTTCACCGAAAAACCAATACATATGATAATACATGTCAAAGTCCTTACTTTAAAAGCTATCTTCATGTAAGCTAGCAAACATCTCCAAGTATATGATTATGATGGTTCTATCCAATAGTTTGTGGTTAACGGAGAACCAATTTTAAACTATCTTTCTTACAGAACTGTTAACTCGGTTAAGTAGACTCTCTCTAGATTGACCAATCTCCATACTTGTTCGACTAGAAGGACCCCTATTGACCCAATTCAAGTCCATGAAACCCATCCCTCCATTACTTTTCATTTGGGCCTTATATCCATGCTACCCAAGTCATTTTCCGTTTTTTCTGTCCATTCCTGAACATATTGATATCAAGAAATAATTTCGTCGAATATATATGAATTGTTTTGAAAGTCTTATATTCAATATTTTTATTTTATAGCTACTTTTATACAACTATGTATAATCTAGTAAAATCAAATATGATTGAAAAAAAGAACAAAAAAAAGGAATTTTAAAGAGCTTGTTGGTAAAATAAACAGACTTTTAGAGAAATAAATGGCCAAATAGATAGTTTATTATGTATCATTGAAAAATAAAATAGGCACATTGACACTATTAAAGTACTCATCTTATAACTATTGACACTATTAAATTACTCATCTTATAAATATACAAAAGAAAACATATATATTACACTGTTTTAAATAGAATACAATTTCAATAAAAGCTACATTTTTTAAGCCAAGTATTGTATAAATCAAATAACAGATCAAATTGATGTCTTCTTCTATTCTTCTTTCGGACAAAAATTAAAGAAACGGTGAGTTTCCTTCCAGCCAACATTGTTACATCCTGACACAGCCACTGACATTGACAGTGATTTCTGTGTTTTTTATCAATACCCCTAATCTTTCTAACATTTTCAATTTTATCTCATGTTTATAGATTTTTCAACGAAACCCTACTATAGTGCATCCAATTGCATATGTATGTTCACAGTTCACCAACCCACTTCAGTCAAAATCGGTTTAAGCTTGAATTTGATAGAATATCATTTTTTTTGTATCAATAATTAAACAACCATTCCAATTTATAGAAGTGATAGGATGAAACTTTATAGAAGCAAAGTACTTTGTTTCTCATGGTAAGATTAAAGTTGGAAATAAATGAGTTGTTGGAAATAACTAATAATCTAACTTGTTGAAGAAATCAAGGAAAATACAAACCAATACTCCGTCTTATTAATGTATGAACTTTAAAGTAACATCAGTTTATATTAAAACTCACAATCCTAAAGCTATAACATCTTTTTGTCCAATTTTTCTTAAAGTAACAATTACAAATTTTAGATACTGTAATTAACAAATGATAATTAAGTATATATAACAGTGCAGTCGGTGATAGACTGATAGTAACTGATCATAGATTAACTTTAAGGGTAACTTCAATAAGAATTACTTGTAATAATTATTATGAATCAGAAAACCCCACTTTTACACAGGGAAAAAAAGAAGTACGATCAATTATTCAAATATATATATATGTATATAAATGAAAAATTAAGTGGAAATTCAATGTAGAGGAATGAGTTTAAGAATCCGTACCACGGGATCTAACAATGTTAAAAAGCACAACCTTGTTTTGAAATATCTTCCAAACTTGAGGGAGACAAAAACATGTAATTTTTTTTGGTTTTAAACAACAACAAAATAAATAATAATTATTACTCCTACAAAAAAAAAAAGAACAGAACAGAACAGAACAGAAGCTGCTCTTTTGTCCAAAGCTTCTTCTTTTCTCTCTCTCTCTCTCTCTCTGTCTCTCTCTCTCTCTCTCTCTCTCTCTCTCTGCAACTTAAAATTAAAAAAAAATACAAACTAATAAATATTGCAATAAACCCTCCAAGACAAAATTAGCTTTTTGTTTTTGGTTTTTATAATTTTTTTTTCTTTTGTTTTTTTGTATCCTCGTAAAACCCATGAGTTGAGTGACCCCTTTGGTTCCTCTTTGCTTTAATCCTCCAAGAAAAAAAATGCCTTCTTTTGCTTTTGGATCTCATCACCATTTGGCGAATCAAAGAGACTCGCCGTACTCCGTCGAAATTAGCTCCGACGGTGACTCCTCCGACTTGGATTCTTTGTCTGAGGTCGATTTAGAGAGCGGCAGTGTTCCGGCGCCGGAGAAAAAGCTACATTCCGGTGGTAAGAAGAGGAGGGCAAGGAGGAGAAAGAGGAAGAAGAAGAAGAATAAAAGTGGTAGAGATTGCAGGATCTGTCATCTTCCTTTAGAGACTAACAAAGAGGCTGAAGAAGATGAAGAAGATGAAGATGATGATGATTCTGATGAAGATGAAGAAAAAGAAGACGAAGAAGAAGAGTATTATGGTTTGCCTTTGCAATTAGGTTGCTCTTGTAAAGGTGATTTGGGTGTAGCTCATAGCAAGTGTGCTGAAACTTGGTTCAAGATCAAAGGAAACATGTAAGTCTCTTTAATGTCTCCTCAAGACTTTTTTTTCTGCAAAATTCTACAGATTCTGTGAAAAAAAATAGTAAAGGATGAAACTTTATGAGGAAACAAAAGTATTTGCTTTTATGTACTTTGAGTTTTATTTTTTTCCTTGTCTGATTTCTAGAGATCCATATGATTACTTCTCAGAAAGATTGTCTACTGAAGCTGGAATCTACAGTTTTCGTGGCCACCAATTATTCAACTTTGTGTCTCATGTGTTGTCAACTTGTGTCTTTTGTTCTTATTCAGTTTGGTTTCTGTGATTTGCTTTAAATTTTTCACTTTCAAAGGCTAGATTTTGCTGCTGCATTGACAATCTTGCAGTCTCTTTTGCTGAGACATTTTGATTCTTACTAATCACAGTTATAACCATTGCTCTATTTAGCTTCTGTTTTAGGCAGTAGAAACCGGTTGGTGTTAGATCTATTTATCGTGTGTTTAGAAGCTGAAGTGGGTCTCTAAAGGCTATACTGATAGGTATTGTTCTATGATTCTGAGCAGGACATGTGAGATATGCGGCGCAATGGCTCTAAACGTGGCTGGCGAACAGTCAAACCCAGAGAGTACTGTCTCTGCCCATTCACAAGCAGCTGCAGGACAACCTCAAACTCAGACAGAGCCACGGGGAATCTGGCATGGTCGCCGTGTTATGAACTTCTTACTTGCCGCTATGGTCTTTGCCTTCATTGTTTCTTGGCTGTTTCATTTCCAAGTCCTCAAGTGAAACGATTTCCATCTCTCTCTTTTGCCCACCCGCACGCTCTCACTCTTCTCCTGTTCTTGAGCTGCTTGCAGCTGAATCAAAATCCCTCCTGTTGCTTGATCATTCACACTTTTTGTAGCTGTAAAAACTTGGTAGTGTTTAGATTGTTGTGACTTATGTATCATATTGCTCTACTCCGGCTTGGTGAAACCTCTGTGAATCAAGAGTGTCTCAACTCTTTTGGTTTCAGACACAAACACCTTTGTCTTTGAAGACTGGTAAAAGATAAATACTGGACAATAGTTGTGTTTAATCTCCACTCTTTAAGCTATGTTCAAAGAAGAAATCATATTTAAGGATCTTGGACTTTTAAATGAGAACGATCCTTCTTTTCTTGATTTAAGATACATTTGAATCATATCTTCAAATTGGAAACCACAAATTCAAGATAATGCTTCAAGAAAACAAAGACAATGAGGCTTTCTCAGAATCCAATCAGAAAACGGAGAAGACGAAAAAGAGAAGAAACCTATACACTTAAAAGTTTTCAGTTTCTGTTGTTCTGTTTCTTGGCTTCCAAGGAAGTTCCATCTTTTAGGGTTTCGCAAGCGTCTTTATCCATTCCAAGGCTGAAGAGAGCAGCAGCCTGAAGATAGAAAGCCGTTGGCCACTCAGGAGACACTACTTGGGCCTGCATTGCATCACCAAGAGCCTCTTGAGGCATGTTGCTCATAAGATAACACAAACACCTCCTTGCAAAAACTGTTGGCGATACCATTGTGCCATCTTCGATGAACTGCAGATATAATAAGAGAACACGGAAACACAGTGTGAGTTGAGTTTTCTTGTTTCAAGAAAACAATAGACTTTATGTTTCTTACTTGCGTGTAACATTCGACGGCGGTGACAAAGTCTTTGCCTTTGAACGCAGCATCTCCTTGTTTCTTGGCGTTTAGAGTTTCCTGAATCTGGTCGGTCCACACTTGGAATGAGAGCTGTATTTGCAAATGAAACAACGATAATTTAGTTGAATTTATCAGACAATAAAGATGATGGTCTCAATGGAAGACTAAAGAAGATTTTGTTTTCTGTAACAAAGCTCAACACTTTCAGGCATTGACCTCGTAGAAGATGAAGAAGCTTCTTGTTCATATACATACCTCATTTGCAACGCCCTCATCGTCTTTGTATCCAATCTTTTCAAGAATTTCATGTATCGCAGTGAGATCAAGTCTTGAACAAGCGTCGCCAAGAGGGGTTAGCGAAGTTGTTTCCTTTGGAGAAGCAGCTCCATGCGGAATCCCCATTAAGACATAAGACGGAACCTGAAGAAAACAACAAAGATACAAAATAAGAAGAAGAGTCACAAGACTTGAATGGTTGATACATAATAGGAAGGTGATTTAGTGAGCGCATACATCAGTTTCCTTCTGAAGAGGAGCGAGTGAGGACACAAGAGATTTCACATTGGGCCTTTCACGAGCTTCATACTGCAAGCAACGTGAAGCTAAGCGAACCAAATCGGTTCCATCATCATTTGAGAAATGACCATCAAGACACGAGTCCATCAGCATCAGGAAGTTCTTCCCACGAATAAGATCAAGCGCCTACAGAACAATGGTAGAGCATATGAATGGTGCAGTTACATGTTTTGGTTCCAGGAGAAGAAGCTTGTTGATCAAGAACTTCTTCTCAAGAGAAGTTGAGCCATGTTTGGTGCTTGTAAATTGTGAACTTACATGGCTTGGTGGTATGTGTTTGCCGCTGAGAAGATCTAACAACAGCGTTCCAAAGCTGTAGACCACGCTCTCAGGAATAACTCTCCCTAAGAGATTAATAAACACACAGAGGATCAATATAATAACTTGTTCAGACATCAAACACATAACTTGACGCCATTGCATCTCATATCAGTAACTAACCTGTTCTTAGGTATTCAGGAGGTGTGAAAGCCAAATTTGTACTGTAACTCTTCCCATCCCTACTATTCTTCATAAGACCGAAGCAAGATAATCTTGGGTTACCATCCTGTAATCAAGATTATAGAAACATTATCAGAATCCCTAACAACAACTTAAACATAACTCTAATCACAATAAGAACGAGATATGAGAAATGATAGTAAGCTCGAGATGGACCTGGTCAAACAAGATCCTGTAAGCATTAAGATCATGGTACAAGGCGCGACCTTTGCTGCTGCAAAACTCAAGTGCTTGTGCAAGATAAAAAGCCACTCTCACCCTCATAGACCACTTCATTGGCTGGCTATCCCCTACATATCGTTATCACACATTATTAAGTTCCACCACACTTTTGCAAACAATTATCTTTAGCCAAACATGGAAGTATCAGCATTGAAGTCTTAATCTTTTGTCCAATAATATAGAACCAAAAAACAGAAATTTCCAACTAAATCTCATAAACACTGTTTAAGAACTTAGACCTAAATACATCGAGACCAGACAAAAGAGAATCAAACCAAACAAGTAAACAGTAACTAATCTCTTTGAAAAATTGATAAAAAGCCTTACAGTGGAAGAGATGCTTAGAGAGAGTTTCGAAAGGCATAAACTCGGCAACGAGTAATCTCTCGTCTCCTTCACAACAGAATCCAATCAAGTTCGCCAACCTCTCACTCCTCAACTGCCCCACAGCTTTTGCTTCCTCCTAAAGATCAGGCAAATGAAACAGTAAACCCAATATCCTCACCAAAGGCAGGGTTTTATTAAATCGATTTGGAACTGCAAATGATAAACCCATCAAGGGGAATGAGTAAAGGAATCAAATTTATGAGAGGTCGTACAAGAAATTGACGAGTGTCAGGCCAAGCGGATCTATTAAAGCGTTTAACAGCGATCCATCGGTCATCTTCAAGTCTGCCTTTATACACAACATTAGGAGCTTTAACTCCGTGTTCGGAGACAATACTGTCCGTAGAGAATCCACAAGTAGCAGCTCGTAGTTGGTCGAAACTGAACTCAGTAAACGACGGCAAATCGTCCGTACCGTTCTCTGTCGGAACCCCAAAAAAAAACTCAAACTTTGTTAGGAGAGAGAATGAAAATGCAAGAAAGGTAGAGACTTTAAGTAAGAGAAGTAAGTAACCTAGATCAGAAGCTTCGTTGTGAGTTGATTTGAGATGGGTCGGCCACCAACAGAGAGATAGCTTAGAGCAACGAGGTCCCATTTGGGTTTTCAAAGCTTGTTCGATCAAAGATTTCTTCCCTAAAACCCGAAAAGCAAAAACCCTTTTTTTGTTAGTCTCAGTCACTTTCTAAGAGAAGTCGAGAGAGAGAGAGAGAAAGAGCAAAAAAAAAAGGTCTTTTTTCTCTGGAATGTAAAGGAATCTGCGGAAAAATGAGTGAGAAATTTATATAGCTCACGAAGTGGAGAAGACAGTGGTGAAATAAAAAAGCAGAATGAGAATATTAATAAGCCTTTTCATTGAAATAATGTAATAAACGTTAGACTTGAACAATAAGTGTTTTACTTGTGGATCCAATGTTTCTCTCTCTCTCTCTCTTTTAATTCGGTTTTTTCCATTAAATATCTAACATTTTTTTTTCTTTGTGTAATGAGTATTTCAACTAGATTTGAGCTGAATTTCAACTTACATCCTTGTAGCGTTAAAAGAGTATTTTGTTCAAGTGGTTATATAGAATCATTTTCTCACTTCTCAAAACTATATTGACTATTTAAAACTGTAAATAAATATTTTTTAGTTATCTATAAGTGTCAAGATGTTATCCTGTTACAAATGATGATTTTTTATTAATTCAAAAAGAACGAAAAATTTTTTTTACAGCATTTCGAAACACAAGTAACTGATTCCACATAAAAATACGGTAAAAATCACTATATTCTTTTAGAAAAACATTTTGAAACTTTGCGCAATTGGTTATATGAAGTTTTTAAAGTTTCAGAATAAATTAGGAAGGTGTCTGAATGTTCTAAAAATGGTTATTTTTATTGGTATTTTTAAAAAGATAAATTATAGAAAACGTACTTAAGAATATTAATCAAATTAGAAAATAGAAAACACAGATTAATCGAGAAAACCGACGGTTTTTTCTTTTGTTTTTGTCGCCGAACCAGACGATCTCAAGTAACCTTTGTAACGTCCGGTTTATTATGCAAGGCTAATTGCATTAGTTTTTTTTAACTAATTGCATAGTAATTTTGGAAAAAAAAACAATTAAAAAAATGCGAAGTTACTAAATTAGGGACAAAATCGTAAACTGAATGGTCAAAGGGTCAAAGCCATGTGTGCATGCGTGTGGGTGTGAATATTAACCCATTAAGTGGCAGTGGTACTGGTAGTAGTAGTAGTTTAGGAGAAGTTGCATTTATTTAACTTATACTATTAAAAATAATATTTAATTGAATTTTCTTCACACAATTATCTCATATTGCCACAGGTGATTAATCTTTGGAGTAGCCTAAACTACATATTTATCATAATCTCTTTACTCCCTCCAAAAATATGATGTGTTTACACATTAAAAGTTTTTCAAGATGCGGGTTCTGATCAACAAAACGTATATTTTATTTTTTCGAAGAAACAATGTTACAATTTCACTTTTTCATTTACTTTTAATATATGAGCATTTGAACCCATAAGCCAAGAACTTTCCAGCTAAAATGACGCAGACCGGTGACCCAACAGAACGAAAAAGGTCCATGAAGCATTTTATATGCAAGTCAAAAGCATATATATATATATATACTACTATCAGAGCATCTCCAACCCCACTCTATATCCTACATCAAACTTTATTTTAGAGTAAAATCTGTTCCAACCCCACTCTATTTTCAACACGAAAATAGAGTAAACCTATTTTTTACTCCAAATATAGAGTAATCCTATTTTCCACTCTATTTTAGAGTTGAACTTTTTTATTTATAAACTAGTCCCTGTCATTTGAAGTTATTTTATTTTAAGAACTATAATAATTTATTTAACAAATAAAATTTTAGAATCTTATAATATATTTTTAAATATAAAATACAATGACATAAAACTATAAATTGATAATAAATAATAATTAAAAACATTTAAAACTGAAATTAAAATACATAATATAAATTAAAAACAACAACAATTACTAATTTTATGAGTCAATAATCCGGTAAATCGTTTTCGGATCCACCCAAATTATTAAAATACTGTCCAAACGAATCAGATTGAGGTAGATCTTGTTGATATTGTTGTTGTTCGGCCCTTTTTCGATAAATCCTTGTTTGTTCACTTTGAACATATGCACGAAGATTTGGATCCGGTATCGAGTTCAAGTCTTGGAACAAAAATTTGTTTTCTTCTTTAAATTCTTTCAATGCGTAGTTCTTACTTTGAATCTCCAAATGTTGTTGTCTTTGTGCATTTGTCTTCTTTAATTGCTCCAAAAGTAGCTTATTTCCTTCTTCTAAAGTGTTGATAACAGCTGATGTTCCATCATCAATTTTTCTTTTCAATTTGGATTTTTTAATTCCATTTGGTCGCTGAGAGGGAGATCCGCCAATAATCTCATCATCATTTATATTGAGAGAAAATGAAGATAAACCTGGAGATGCTTTAGTAGTAGAATCATGGTTATGATTTTCTGTCTCTGAAGATGTGTATCCGAAATCACACGGGTATGATACGTGTTTAGTAGAGGTGACACCATCTGTCTCTGAAGATGTTCGGTTTCAAAACTTTCTTGCTCGATTTAGACAAATTAAAAATAAAGACGCTCTTCGAAATGCGTTAATTGATCACCTATGAGAAAAATATATGAATGATGATTAATAAAATTAAATCTATTTTCTTTTGTTATTTTTATGTGGTGTATTGTGTTTTTTATATTAATAAATTTTTAAAAATTATTTTAATTCTATTTTGTTTTGATATTTTTGTGTTGTTATTTTATGGTTAGTTATATATATTTTCATAATTTTTAGAAGTTTTGAAAGAAAAAAAATTAGTGGGTTAATTTTTAAGTTCTATAAATAAAGTAGATTATTTAGCAATTAATAACAAACTTGAGAATAAGAATATACTTAGAATATTCTTTTTAGAGTGAAAAATAGAGTAATACATTGGAGAGAAATCCAACTCTATTTTAGAGTTACTCTGTTATAGAGTGAAAAATAGTGCAATACATTGGAGATGCTCTCGTATACTTATGTGTTACACCGCAAAGCTCACTTTTCTTTGCGAAGCTTTCCTTATTATATGTATACGTATTCGAACCAACTTTTATTAAAAAGAACAATTAATATTGGTTGGTGGAGACAAAGAGGATCTTGGTGATAAATATGGTAAAGAAAATAGTAATAGAAAGATAACTTCACGCGTGTGCCAAGGAGATGTTTGTTGTCCTTTGGGGGACACATTTTAGCCTAATTTAAGATGCTCTTAAGTGATCAAGTCAGGACTCAGGACCATTATAGGTATATATAATGGAACATTATTAATCATATAGACAATGGATTGTTATTGCCTCCAGAAAAAAAAAAAAAAAAAAAAAAAAAAGACACGACTCTTGGCTCAAGAAAATGTCGAAGCCACTAACGAAATTTTGGCACCTATATTATATATAATGCTTTGAAGCAAAATACTTCAATAGGCCAATTGCTCTATATCTTTTATTTATATGATGGAAAGATGAACCTTAGTTTTTACATATTTCAAAGCAACTACATAAAATAAGAAATAACTCAAGTCATTATTCTCCATTTAAAAGGGGTGTTGAGTAGAGGTCCGATTATTTGTATTTTTTAAGATCACTACTCAACCTGTAAAACGCGATTTTTTGCTTATTATATGTTTGGAAATAATATCGAATTTGTTGGCCTTAGAAACTATATATAGAATTATGTTTTCTTTTTGGTTCAAATCTTATGTAAAAATACTAGTGTTTTAGAGGGTTTAGGGAAAAGTCCAATTATAAGATACTGTTACACAATCAAAAGGTATTAGATAGACAAAAACGAATAATGTATGAGATATTTACAACTACACCTCACCTTCAGAAGAAAAAATGTTTGTAGTTACATGTATGGATAGTATTGTTGGTCCACCTATTGTCGAGTTTTAAGAGAACACATTACTTGTTCTTAACCTCATTCAAACTATCCGCTTTGTAACGAACACATGCAGCCACGTAGCAACGAATTATAGTGTGATTACAATAATTCAGTAGTCTTGTTTACAATAAGAATAAAAGTATTAGAACATACATATGCAAATACATGTAATGATGGATCAGTTTTGAAGGATTTCTATGTAAAAACTAATCTAAACAATAATTCTGAAAAGTATTAGAACATACATATGCAAATACATGTAATGATGGATCAGTTTTGAAGGATTTCTATGTAAAAACTAATCTAAACAATAATTCTGGTACAAAAATAATAACAAAAGATTATTGTTAGTTTTATTGTTTCTACTATTTAGAATTATATTATAAACATAAGATTCTAATGAAAATAAATTGATCTAAAACAGACGTTTATGTAGCTTTACATGTTAACAATGCAAGATATCAAATCTAAAAACACAATCATTTAGACAAAGAAAGTATCGTTTGGTGAAATCTCGGATAATCTTCTCAATTATGTGATTCTTCTATGTATATATTTTTGGCAGATGGCAAATTGGATATTGATGGGTCTACCATGTTGCTTGTTGTGAGTTCAAAGTGCATAAAGCTATACAATACACTCTGTTCCTCACTGTCTTTGTGACCAAAAAAACAACAACTTCACGTGAACGATGGGAACATTTTTATTGTTTTCTTATAACTAAGAATCTTCTTCACTTTAAAGACTCAATTCAAAAAGATGAACTAATCAAAACTCAAAATTATGCAAAACTATGACTTGTCTATAATTTACATGGAATGTTTTTTTTTTTTTTTTTAATAAAAGGATATCGAACTTGTCTGATCAACTGGGCCAGGTTCAAAAACACTGTTTCTATGAATCCACTTCATCATGACAATGGTCACATGGCAAGATGAACAAAAAAGCCCCTTTAAGGCTTTTGAAGTTTTAGTAAGGAACCAAAGATTTTCACAGCTTGAGAGGAGACCAACATTATATATGGAGAGGAGATATAAAAATATTAACACTTAAGAGTTGGGAAGATCATTAGACTAACTACTTTTAAAGACATCTTTTTTGCTGCTTTCTTATTTCCTGCAACTATTTTACCTTAGGCTTAACACTAATAATATGCTCACATACCTGCAAGTAAAAATTTGGGTTTGAAGTAAAAATACAAACTTCAGACCCGTCCGACAGGCGAGAGGGGCGGTTGATACCCGACAGTGTTGCCATTAGGGTTTGAATCTTGGTCCAGGTCTAACACATTTTTTTTCTCTAGATTTATGTTCAGCACACGAGCTTTTGTGCTCAAGGGTGATCTCTGACATTTTCCTACTCTCTGCAAGTGCCATACATATGGAGAAAGCTTGCAGTTGTGAAAGGGATGAATTATACACAACTGAATATATCCCTTCTTTGACCGGTTCAAAGCTCAAAAACGGATGTTCCTCGGGTTGTTCTCCCTGGAAAAAAACGTTAAAACGTGATGATGAAATCTTTTTGGTTTTGATTTGGAAGAGAACAAAAAAAAAGGAGATTGGATTTGGGACTAAGTAGAGGATCTGCACCAGAAAGAAAAGCTCGAATCGGTTTGAAGAGGGTGGTGAGTTTGATGTTGTCGAGTTCTTGTATGAGAAGTTGTGCTGATTTGTAAGAATCCTGAGATTGCATCCCATGTCCCAACCTCCACAATCGCAAGACCCACCTGTTCTCCATCGCTGGATCAAAGACGATGGCCCTCCTTTCTGAGGCATACTATGAACACCGCTTTGAAGTATGACCGTAGCACTAATGTCTTGGTCAAAAAACGTCTCTTTCATGTGATCTTCAAGCTCTTCATTGAGTGCCTTGTGATCCTGAACCGTGTTTAGTGATGCCCTCCTGTGAAACCATCTTGGCATCTTCACAATGATCGCAGCTAGCTCGTTTTTCAACTGCAGATCAGACTTTTTTGTGCTCTCTTGATCAAGTTCTACAGAGAAGAGAACAAACTCTCTGATGGAACCAGATGGCAAAGAGCTAGAAACCCGCATTTGAGCAACAACGTTTGAGATGATACCATGTGTTTGGCCTCTGCCTCTTTGGTTTAACCACCCACTATTTCTCTTATGGTCTTTAATTGAGAAGAACGTATAAACACTAGTACATTCACCCTCTTCTGAGCTTCCCATCTTCTTTTGGGTGGCCGCAATAATGTCGGTTTCTTTGTTCACTGCAAATGTAAAGAGTGGCTGATTGTTCTTAACTGTTACCCGCAGAACAGCTCGAATCATGGATGACCCTAGCTTCTTCTCGTGAGCTGAATCATTGACATTTACTGATTTGCAACCCGTGATTCCCAATTTTATTCTTTGTACACCTTGAACTCTAGGCCCCTCCACAGAATTGCCCGAGTGAATTGGTCTTGGCTTCAATAGAGGTTCTAGCAACCTTCTTAAATGGCTTGTTGTGGTTGTATCTTTTTCACTGGGTTTGTTGCAATATGAGCCGTCAGCGTCAGATAATAGAGCCACATTTTGTGAATCTATCTTTGTGGAGTTAGCTATTGAGTCTAGCTGGGTTGTGGGAACAGCAACTCCTTCCCTGTCAGTTTTGCTGGCCTTACCGGCACTGAAGCTAAGCCGCTGAAAAGGCGATATACTTCTCCCCTTTTCAGATGCCCGTTTATGCGACTTTGAATCCTGTCTCTGGGAAGGCTCATCAATACAATGTTTCACAGATAACAAAGATGATGCTTTGTCTTCTGTGATTTTACCTTTGGAAGATGTATTCCTTGCTTTTGTTGAAAGGGACACGCACTGAGATGTTTCAACTGAAACCTTGTTCCGGTCCGCATCAGTGGAGCCAACTGTACTCTTTGCCAAGCAGCCATCAGCTTTACATGGTAAGGGGCAAGAATGTTGAGTACAGTAATCTACTTCAACATCATGAACAACCCGAACTTTTCTAGTCGAACTCCTCTTGCATGTCTTAGCCTCCCCTTGCTTCTTTCGACCAAGTTCTCCATCATGATCAACACGGTTTTCTCCCTGCAAGTTCTTTTCACACTTCCTACGACTGTAACTATCAGCCTTAGATTTTACCTCCATGTTCAAGCCAGCGTCTTGATTTAATTCATTTGACAAAGTTCCAATTTTTCGGCAGATCTTCCCTTTCAGATCTTTCTCCTCACATCCATCTAATCCTTTTGCATCAGTGTTGGGACCAAGCTCGTCATCTGGTACGCTGAAACATCTACGATCTTTGTGTTTCTTTCTCCTGGTACATTTGATATCTTCACACTCCTTTAGAGTTTCTTCAACCGAATTTGACATTACATTGGAGTGCCGTGAGCTACGATGTTTCATTCGACAAGCCGAACTACGGTTATGCACTTTACTCGGACCAACAGATGACTCATCTCTAGGCGGAGCCAATGAAGCATCTGTTTGGTGGGGAACCAAAGGGAATCTATTCTTCATTGGAACCCTGTTATGACTAAGCTGCCACTTCTCCAAACGTCCCCAATCAAGAACACCAACACTCAAGAGCTTTTCTTGAGAGGTTTCAGCTCTCTCCAAGAAAACCGGTAACTTGGACATATACTTGACAAGCTCATGACTCTCCAGACATTGTTTCACTGGAGTTTTCAAAGGTTTAGTACCAGAAAAACTCTTCTTCTCCAAACGGCATTCCATAGATTGTAGTAGTAGCGAGTCACAGAACCACTGGATTCACATCAATCCAACTTACATAACCTCCTGGATTATGAAAATTTGAAGAAACACCAAAATCAATCACATCAAAAAGTACATTGAAAGCATTTTCTGATTAGTCTATTCCCAAATGATCACGGCATCAAAGAGAAAACAAAAATACAAAGAAAATGTACAAAAAAAGTGGTCCTCGACGCAGAAAGAAATGCAGGAAGACGATAATAATGATTGTATATCAAAGATCTTTCGATAATGCTAAAAATATATATCTCTATCTCATGATGGTCCCTTTTTCCCCGAAGAAATAGCTGAATGATGCGTCCGTGCATTAATGAGCAACTATCACAACCACTGAGAAACGACAAATACAAATTTCAGATTTGATTCAAATTTTTGACGGATCCAACCAAAAATAATAATAAAAAATATGGGAGAAATCGAAATTTCGAAATGAACCAAAATCGTAAGCTCGGAGCAGACAAAGGAGACATCATATACACAAAATAACAAAGAGATTGTTCTCAAAATCAACAAATGAAAACTGATCAAGTTCGGATTAGAATCGAAATCGAAACAGAAACTTCCTAGGTTTAATTAGATTCTTCATATATAAGGCCAAACGAAAGCATAAACCATAGAAGAACGGCACAGAAGTGGTTTCTAAGCTCAGCAAAAAAACGGCAACGTTTCTACCAAATCCAAGCGAAGAAACTTTCCCGAGAAAATCCAAGAGTTTAAATCGAGAAATCGAAGGAAAATTACCTCAAAGTACGAAGAGAAAATGCAGAACCGACGCAACAAGTCGATGGAGGAGAAGACGAAGATACAGAGAGAGTAACAAGGAGAGTGAATCAGCAAAAGTGAAGATCCAAAAAAAAACAGAGAGAAGTGATCGATTCACATAAAAGCTAGAGAGAGAGAGGGAGAGATTGTGACTGGGGGAGAAGATGACCGGACGGTGGAGATGAAAGAAAGGGGTAAAATCAGACGGTTGAGATCATCTGATAGTGTCATCGAGGAAGGCGCGGGAATGGTTTATGTCAGATGGTCCCTACATGTGTATAATATGCACATGTTTACGTGTTCCTATTTACATAAGATTTAACCCAAAATAAGACAAAATCTTCAAATATTTATTACAAAAATTACTACTAATTCTCTTTTCATAATTCATATAGTTACTACTTTAAAAAAGATAAGCTAAATTTTTAAGACAATGATTTAATCACATGACTCACATCACATTATTTTAAAACTTTTTTCTATGGCTTTTTGGTTTTTAGATTCTTTTATTTTAAACAACCTGAATTATTTGAAGAACACTTACTAAAAATCTACGCTTTTCATATATAATTACGTCGAAACTATTTTTCTATTTTGAAAATGCTTCATTACTATATAGTTGACTCGTTTTCGAAACTAGCCACGTTATATTATTTATTAATCGAAAGTGTTTCCTAATCCGATTATATATGTGCTTAAACTTAACAACTAGCTAACAAAATAATAAACAAAACCGATGTATAACAATGTACAGTATATTCTCTGGTTCTAGATATATCTTATAGACGACGAGCTGCACCAAAATAAATGCAATCGTGTGGTCAGTTTCATCTTACCCTAATGTTGTTTGGTAAGAAAACTACAATGATATTTGTGTGTGTATAGATTAATATAAAAGGCCTCTGTTGGTGGGTCGATCGTGGGATTGATTTCATAGATTACTAATGGGTCCACTGACGCAGCTCAAGATCAGAGACTGTAGTTTCCAAGAATGCTTATTATCATCATTTAAAAAAAAAAAATTGTAATGTAACGTAGTAGTATTAATTTGTATATAAAAATCTACTGTATCTAACTGCATTACGTGAAATATTATTACTCAATGAAGGTGAGTATAATTATAAAGTACGTCTACGTCGTATCATAAATACATGGAGACTTTTATGTCACTATATTTTATTTTTTATTATTCTCTACGAAAGTTGGTTTATGTCTCACAAGAACAAATAATAATGTCTTTAATTAGTTGGCAATCGTTTTTGAAATCAAATATTCGATTTCGGTGCGTCGTATTTGGATAGACATTAGCCATTTTCTTCGGTGAAATCAAAATCGGGAACAATGTTAGTTATTATTACTCGAAATACTTTGTACTTAATTTTAAAATTTTGTATTTTTCTGAGTGTTCGGTTTTTTTTTTTTTTTTTGTAATCTAATTATTGCCATTGATGATGGAAGATTGAAATGTGGCTACTTTTCGAATAAGATGAAATTCCAACATAAAAGAAAGACGAAAGTCCTTTATCATTAGTGGATATTCATCATATGCAAAACAAAGCAACTAACAAAAGATAAATTAAAGTAAATAAAATTAAAAAGACAAAAAGAGGAATCGCTTTTTTTTTTTTCCTTTTAGTTAGCAACTAGTAATAAGTAATACCAATAGTATGTAATGTAACTCTATACTTTTCCCATCCACCGACGAGGAATTACTTAATCATTTGTTAGAAATAGGTTTTGTGAGATGAATTATATTTACAGAATCTTTTACATGCATGTGAATAAAACATTACACACAATATGAATAGAGTTTAATAATAATAAGATATAAAACCATAGAGTAGTGAAATAACTACCAAAATTGATTAGAAAAAGGAGAACACTAACTTAAGCTAAGAAAGAAATGTCACGTGTGTGTGTGTGCACGAGTATTAGTTTATCTAACATTCAAAAATATTTCAACTTTTAAATATGTAATGTATGTATATTGTTTGCACTTTGTTTTTTCTCCCACTCAACATTTAAAGTGAGATGGGTTTTAAAGCGCAATGAAAAGGAAAAGATACCATTCTTAAATTTCCAAGGGTCACTTAAGCTTGTCGCATAAAGTCCATTCAGCAAATACAACAAATATCTATAACCAATACTAATGTTTTGACAGAAAATAGCATTTGGCATATTATTTACTCCATTGTTTACGTTGAATAATTACAAGTTATAACGAATCTTATTTTAATGTGTTCATAGTTGCTTGTCTTAGCCACTCCGACTCACGACGACTTTACTCACGATAACAATTATAAATATATATATTTTCGTCTACTACTCACACTTAAATTTATAATATCTTAAATATAAAGTATAAACTATTGGACTATAAAATCTTTATTTAAGAAATACATATATGGACTTGTTTTTTTCGTATCTATTACACACAAATATTCATTAAAAAAAAAACAAATGATGCAGCAAAAAACTCGAAAGATGCAGATGAGTTTTAAACAAATCAGCGGAAAACAAACTAAAGAGACACATATCTGTTCTCTAATAAAAATACTTTTTCAATCCCTAAATTATATTTCTTAAGATATTTCTTAAGATATTAAATTTTTGTTTGGCTCTGGTGAGTAACTTAGTGGGAGGAAAATTGAATCAACTTTTCCTCTAGTATTATACAATTATGTAAAGTAATTTTTCCTATTGAAGGAAGAAAAATAAACAACCCTACCTATGACCTATTACACTATATATATATATATATATATAAATACTATAATATATTATGGGAAAGTTATTCAAGAACAATATGAGAATAGCCTGCAGCAAGATACGATATGGAAGTGTAAGGAGATTTCTAACCATATAAAAAATTAAAAATAATAGAAAAATAGGAGAAAGAGTGAGGAGGGTTTCTTTTTTGTTTAATATACATTGGTTTAATTTTAATATTAACGAAGATGCCCTAAGAAGATATTACAAATGTCAGTTTTGATTTTGAATACACTGTATAAGGAAAAAAAAACTGAACTGAGTAAAATCTCATTAGACTTTAGTGTCCAACCACCGAAAAAAATTTCAAAGTCATGGGCTTTGAAATATCTGTAACATATACTGTAGAGATTTGAGTCATCCGATAGCTAAAAGCCCAAGTCAAAATATCTTATCCAAAGCGTCCAAGAGAGGTTATTGCTTAGCAGAGAAGCTCCATTGTCACCTGCAGGAGACTTCACCTTAAACAAAGAAGAAATAGAAGTAAGCTCATTCCGAATTCACTCACATATATACATAATTTAAAACGGTGTCATCATCATTGAGCATGTCAAAGAATTTAAATGACGTGTAACTAGCATTTCTTGATTTAGAATATGTTTTCTAATAACTTGTTCAAACCACTATTCCAATGCTGAGAATAAGAGATATGTGCACGTCTGACCCTGACCAGTCAAAAACCTCATTTAACCAAGCTATGTCATAGATATCAATATATGAAACTTAACTTAGTGTTTGAGTAAATAATGCAGATTTAGTTACTTCATCCTGCCACAAAGCTGGTACATACTCATTTAGATCTAAACAAATCAGATCACAGCTGAAAACTTTCTGTCTCGTAAATAATCCATTAGCTTGTAATAAGCAAAGATGCAGAACAATAAAAAGCACATATATAGCTTTGTACCCATGACTTGTCTTGAGGATAAGACTACCAAAGTAATAAACCCACACAATTGTAAGAAACTTCTAAATGATGACAAAGGCAATGATCTATTACTAATTCAAAAGGAAAGAATTTTTCTTGGCTTTTCTTTGATAGTGTCTTCCAAAGGTCAACTCAGGGTTTTCTGCACTTAGAAAACACAATTCTCATGGTTAACGAAAAGCAGAAGAATCTGATAGTCACAAGCTAAGTGGGAGAGAAGATCATTCTTGTTTCAGATGGCTGGAGTTCTAGGATCAACAAGTTTCTGGATAATAATTTGTATCCATGTGATGTCTTTTGTGTTAGCTCAAGACAAGAATCAATTTACGATCTATGACTTCAAGAAAGCAGGCCTGGAACTTGATGGAATGGCAAATACTGACGATGGTCCATTGCATCTAACAAACGATACGACAACAACCTTCGGTCACGCTTTCTACAAAACTCCCATGAAGTTCACAGGCAGTTCATTTTCCTTTTCAACAGAATTTGTGTTTGCAATCTTTCCACTGCAACCCCTCCCTTCCAAAGGTCACGGAATGGCTTTTGTGGTGTCTCCTACCAAAAATCTCAGGTATAACAGCACTGCAAATTCAAATTTAGGGATTTTCAGTCGAGAAATGGATAACAACATTACAAACCATATCTTTGCTGTGGAACTTGACACTAATAAAGGCCCTGAGATATTAGACGAAAACGATAACCATGTGGGTATTGATATTAAGAGTATAGTCTCAGTTTATTCTGCGGAGGCTAGATACTTTAATGCTAAAGAAGGAAAGAACATAAGCATACCGCTTGCTAGTGGAAAAAGTATTCTGATCTGGATAGATTATAATGGAACAGAGAAACTACTAAGTGTAACGTTAGCTCCAGTACCAACTCCAAAGCCAGTTTCGCCTCTCTTTTCAAGTTCCATCAAACCAAATGTGCCTCTCTTGTCAAGAATCATCAATCTTTCAGAAATTTTCAATGAGACGATGTATGTAGGTTTGTCTGGTTCTACAGGCTCAATCAGAAGTGACCAGTATATCCTTGGATGGAGTTTCAGTAATGGCGGAAAAGCGGAAAGCCTGGACCTTTCAAGAATTTCGAATCCACCACCACCACCACCACGACATCCTCCATTAAAAGTGATACTAAGCGCTACTATATCAACAGTTGCTTTTATATTAATAGTTATGGGAGGAATTGTGTATCTTTACAAGAAAAAGAAGTACGCAGAGGTTCTTGAACAATGGGAAAAAGAATATAATCCCCAAAGGTACTCCTTTAGGAACCTATACAAAGCAACCAAAGGTTTCAAGGAGAATCATCTACTTGGAGCAGGAGGTTTTGGAAAAGTCTATAAAGGAATACTTCCCAATGGCACACAAATCGCGGTTAAGAGAGTCTACCATGATGCAGAACAAGGAATGAAGCAGTATGTGGCAGAGATTGCTAGTATGGGAAGGCTAAGGCACAGGAACTTAGTGCAGCTTCTTGGTTACTGCAGAAGGAAAGGTGAATTGCTTTTGGTCTATGATTACATGCCAAATGGAAGCCTTGATGACTACTTGTTCAATAGAAACAAGCTGAAAGACCTCATCTGGTCTCAGAGAGTAAATATAATCAAGGGAGTTGCATCTGCCCTTCTATATCTGCATGAAGAGTGGGAACAAGTTGTGTTACACAGAGATATAAAAGCCAGCAACATTCTTTTAGATGCCGATCTAAATGGAAGGTTGGGAGACTTTGGGTTAGCCAGATTCCA
This sequence comes from Crucihimalaya himalaica, assembly GCA_004349715.1. Lineage (NCBI taxonomy): Eukaryota > Viridiplantae > Streptophyta > Magnoliopsida > Brassicales > Brassicaceae > Crucihimalaya > Crucihimalaya himalaica. The sequence goes on from SMJT01000001.1 coordinate 5,347,109, forward strand.
TGATCGTGGTGTGAATCTTGAAGCCACACGAGTGGTAGGAACCATTGGCTACATGGCACCAGAGCTTACTGCAATGGGAGTAACCACTACTTGGACCGATGTTTATGCTTTTGGAGCTTTTATCCTTGAAGTTGTATGTGGGAGGAGGCCAGTAGACCCTGATGCACCACGTGAACAAGTGATTTTGGTTAAGTGGGTTGCAAGCTGCGGGAGAAGAGATGTTTTAACTGATACTGTTGACAGCAAACTAAGAGACTATGAAGTTGGGGAAGCCAAGCTGCTTTTGAAGCTAGCCATGCTCTGTTCACAGAGCAACCCCGAAGACAGACCCAGTATGAGACAGATATTACAATATCTGGAAGGAAATGTAGGTGTTCCAGGTATATCATTTGATACTGTTGCACTTGGTATACCCAATATAAGCCATGAAACAGTAACACAACAGACAACCACCTCCTCATCAGCTAATTTCTCATTTGAGGATGTTACAATCCTATTTGGTGGTCGCTAAGCATGCCTCACACTACAAGAAAGAACTTTTCTACTACAAGTATGTGTGATTGAATGTTAATGATTGTATTTATAATGTGTTGTTTGCAAATCAGTTGCCTCAGTACAATTACTTTCTTTTGTATATAATTTCAGATAATTGGCTAAAAAGATAACAAAGATATAGATATAAAAATTGCAAGAAAGTCTAGGCAAAAAGAGACATACAATGACGCTGACACCTCCAATCAGTAAGGGTCGTCTGCCAAGATCATCAACTTTCGCAACAGCTACCCATGTCATCAGTAACTGGGAGTGTTATTAATTGAAAATGTCAGTATTGAATAACTGGAAAAATGTTAAGTAGTTAAAGGAATAAGATATATACACAGGCAAATCAAGAAGAAAGAAAAAGAAATGAGCACCTTGAATACACCAATAATAACAGAGACTCGAGTTGCATCAGCAGCAGCAGAGAATCCAGCAGTCTTTGAATAGATAAGTGAACATAAAATCTCACCAAATATCAGACTAAGGCACTAAAAATCAGTAGGTAAATCTCATTCATTTCAAGGTTAAGACAAGCATACCTGAAGAATCGAACCGTAGAAATAAAAAAATCTACTGTATCTAACTGCATTACGTGAAATATAATTACTCAATGAAGGTGAGTATATAATTATAAAGTACGTGTGTGGCGTATCATAAATACATGGAGACTTTTATGTCACTATATTTTTTTTTGTTAGTCTCTACGAAAGCTGGTTTATGTCTCACAAGAACAATTAAATAATAATGTCTTCTAGTTGGCAATCGTTTTTATGATCAAATATTCGATTTTGGTGCGTCATATTTTGATAGACATTAGCCATTTTCTTCGGTGAAATCAAAATCGGGAACAATGTTAGTTATTATTCCTCAAAATATTTTGTACTTAATTTTAAAATTTTGTATGTTTCTGAGTGCTCGATTTTTTATTTTTTTTTGTAATCTAATTATTGCCATGATGGAAGATTGAAATGTGGCTACTTTTCGAATAAGATGAAATTCCAACATAAAAGAAAGACGAAAGTCCTTTATCATTAGTGGATATTCATCATATGCAAAACAAAGCAACTAAGAGCATGATTATTGCAAAGTTTCTTATTGGGTTTCTTAAGTAATAATTNTTTACATGCATGTGAATAAAACATTACACACAATATGAATAGAGTTTAATAATAATAAGATATAAAACCATAGAGTAGTGAAATAACTACCAAAATTGATTAAAAAAAGGAGAACACTAACTTAAGCTAAAAAAGGAATGTCACGTGTGTGTGTGTGTGCACGAGTATTAGTTTATCTAACATTCAAAAATATTTCAACTTTTAAATATGTAATGTATGTATATTGTTTGCACTTTGTTTTTTCTCCCACTCAACATTTAAAGTGAGATGGGTTTTAAAGCGCAATGAAAAGGAAAAGATACCATTCTTAAATTTCCAAGGGTCACTTAAGCTTGTCGCATAAAGTCCATTTGGCAAATACAACAAATATCAGTAACCAATACTAATGTTTTGACAGAAAATAGCATTTGGCATATTATTTACTCCATTGTTTACGTTGAATAATTACAAGTTATAACGAATCTTATTTTAATGTGTTCATAGTTGCTTGTCTTAGCCACTCCGACTCACGACGACTTTACTCACGATAACAATTATAAATATATATATTTTCGTCTACTACTCACACTTAAATTTATAATATCTTAAATATAAAGTATAAACTATTGGACTATAAAATCTTTATTTAAGAAATACATATATGGACTTGTTTTTTCGTATCTATTAGACACAAGTATTCAGAAAAAAAAACAAGTGATGTAACGAAAAAAACTCGAAAGATGCGGATGATTTTTAAACAAATCAGCGGAAAAAAAACTAAAGAGACACATATCTGTTCTCTAATAAAAATACTTTTTCAATCCCTAAATTATATTTCTTAAGATATTTCTTAAGATATTAAATTTTTGTTTGGCTCTGGTGAGTAACTTAGTGGGAGGAAAATTGAGTCAACTTTTCCTCTAGTATTATACAATTATGTAAAGTAATTTTTCCTATTGAAGGAAGAAAAATAAACAACCCTACCTATGACCTATTACACTATATATATATATATATATATAAATACTATAATATATTATGGGAAAGTTATTCAAGAACAATATGAGAATAGCCTGCAGCAAGATACGATATGGAAGTGTAAGGAGATTTCTAACCATATAAAAAATTAAAAATAATAGAAAAATAGGAGAAAGAGTGAGGAGGGTTTCTTTTTTGTTTAATATACATTGGTTTAATTTTAATATTAACGAAGATGCCCTAAGAAGATATTACAAATGTCAGTTTTGATTTTGAATACACTGTATAAGGAAAAAAAAACTGAACTGAGTAAAATCTCATTAGACTTTAGTGTCCAACCACCGAAAAAAATTTCAAAGTCATGGGCTTTGAAATATCTGTAACATATACTGTAGAGATTTGAGTCATCCGATAGCTAAAAGCCCAAGTCAAAATATCTTATCCAAAGCGTCCAAGAGAGGTTATTGCTTAGCAGAGAAGCTCCATTGTCACCTGCAGGAGACTTCACCTTAAACAAAGAAGAAATAGAAGTAAGCTCATTCCGAATTCACTCACATATATACATAATTTAAAACGGTGTCATCATCATTGAGCATGTCAAAGAATTTAAATGACGTGTAACTAGCATTTCTTGATTTAGAATATGTTTTCTAATAACTTGTTCAAACCACTATTCCAATGCTGAGAATAAGAGATATGTGCACGTATTAAGGATAACCTAGTTTAAGATAGAATATCCAAACTTTAACATACGACCATGACAGTCTAATTAAATCCTCATTTAACCACACTTTGTCATAATATCAGTATATGAACGACAACTTAGATTTTAAGTAGATGGTGCAGGTTTGATTACTGTATCTTGTCACAAACATAGGACATATCATTGAAGGTCAAAACAAATCAAATACTTTCTGTCTCATGTAAAATCCATCAGCTAGACAGTAACAAGCAAAGGTGCAGAACAATAAAAGCACAGATCATTGTACCCCAAAACTTGTCTTGAGGATAAGACTACCAATTAATTGACCCACAAAACTGTAAAAAACATCTACATGATGACATGGGCATCTATTACCAATTCAAAAGTAAAGAACCTTTCTTAGATTTTCTTTGATAGTCTCATCCATGTAATGTTAAGGTCAGCTCTTGGTTTTCTGCAGTCAGAAAGCACAATTCTCATAGAAAAGAAAAAGTGCAGAAGAATCTGAGATTCACAAGCTAAGCCGGGAGAGAAGATCATCGTTGTTCCAGATGCCTAGAGTTCTTGGATCAATGGGCTTCTGGATAATAATTTGTATCCATTTAATGTCTTTGGTGTTAGCTCAAGAAGGGGATCAATTTATACACTATGACTTCAGTCAAGCAAACCTGTATTGTGATGGAATGGCAAATACCGACAAGGGTCCACTGCATCTGACAAATAATACAGACACGAGCACCGGTCACGCTTTCCACAAAGTTCCCATGAAGTTCACAACGTCATTTTCCTTTTCAACAGAATTTGTATTTGCAATCTTTCCACTGCAAAGCCCCCCTCCCTACGGTCATGGTATGGCTTTTGTGGTATCTCCTCTCATGGACCTCAGGTCTAGAAGTGATGCAACCACATATTTAGGGCTTTTCAATTTAACAAATCTTAACAAAACTGGGAACCATATCCTAGCTGTAGAACTTGACACTAACAAAAACCCTGAAGCAGATGACAAAAACAATAACCACGTTGGGATTGATATTAACAGCATAGTCTCGGTTGAATCTGCCAATGCTAGCTACTTTGATGATTCAAAGAGACAGAACAAAAGCCTGCTGCTTGCTAGTGGAAAAAGCATTCTGATCTGGATAGATTATGATGGAGTAGAGAAACTACTAAATGTAACGTTAGCTCCAGTACCTAAAAGGCGTCATTCTCCTCTTTTCTCAAGTTCTATCAAACCAAGTGTGCCTCTCTTGTCAAGATCCATCAATCTTTCAGATATTTTCAATGAGACGATGTTTGTAGGTTTCTCTGGTTCTACAGGCGCAGTCAAAAGTGACCAGTATATCCTGGGATGGAGTTTCAGTAAAGGCGGAAAAGCGCAAAGCCTTGACCTTTCAAGAATTTTGAATCCACCACGACAACAGTTGGGGGGTAAGAAAAATCCATTAAAGGTGATTCTAGGCGCTACTATATCAACAGTTGCTTTTATATTAATAATTATTGGAGGAAGTGTGTATCTTTACAAGAAAAAGAAGTACGCAGAGGTTCTTGAACAATGGGAAAAAGAATATAATCCCCAAAGGTACTCCTTTAGGAACCTATACAAAGCAACAAAAGGTTTCAAAGAGAATCATCTACTTGGAGCAGGAGGTTTTGGAAAAGTCTATAAAGGAATACTTCCCAATGGAACACAAATCGCGGTTAAGAGAGTCTACCATGATGCAGAACAAGGAATGAAACAGTATGTGGCAGAGATTGCTAGTATGGGAAGGCTAAGGCACAGGAACTTAGTGCAGCTTCTTGGTTACTGCAGAAGGAAAGGTGAATTGCTTTTGGTCTATGATTACATGCCAAATGGAAGCCTTGATGACTACTTGTTCAATAGAAACAAGCTGAAAGACCTCATCTGGTCGCAGAGAGTAAATATAATCAAGGGAGTTGCATCTGCGCTTCTGTATCTGCATGAAGAGTGGGAACAAGTTGTGTTACATAGAGATATAAAAGCCAGCAACATTCTTTTAGATGCCGATCTAAATGGAAGGTTGGGAGACTTTGGGTTAGCCAGATTCCATGATCGTGGTGTGAATCTTGAAGCCACACGAGTGGTAGGAACCATTGGCTACATGGCACCAGAGCTTACTGCAATGGGAGTAACCACTACTTGGACCGATGTTTATGCTTTTGGAGCTTTTATCCTTGAAGTTGTATGTGGGAGGAGGCCAGTAGACCCTGATGCACCACGTGAACAAGTGATTTTGGTTAAGTGGGTTGCAAGTTGCGGGAGAAGAGATGTTTTAACTGATACTGTTGACAGCAAACTAAGAGACTATGAAGTTAGGGAAGCCAAGCTGCTTTTGAAGCTAGCCATGCTCTGTTCACAGAGCAACCCCGAAGACAGACCCAGTATGAGACAAATATTACAATATCTGGAAGGAAATGTAAGTGTTCCAGGTATATCATTTGATACTGTTGCACTTGGTATACCCAATATAAGCCATGAAACAGTAACACAACAGACAACCACCTCCTCATCAGCTAATTTCTCATTTGAGGATGTTACAATCCTATTTGGTGGTCGCTAAGCATGCCTCACACTACAAGAAAGAACTTTTCTACTACAAGTATGTGTGATTGAATGTTAATGATTGTATTTATAATGTGTTGTTTGCAAAACAGTTGCCTCAGTACAATTACTTTCTTTTGTATATAATTTCAGATAATTGGCTAAAAACCATCATTTCCTTATTGTTTAATCAAGAAATTCTAATTCCAGTTAATGGAGTTGGGTTGGAGTGTCGATACTAGATTGGAAGGAGACTTTGTCCATGGAGATGATACTTAAGCTTGGGCTACTCTGTGTGCGGTAGAGGCCAGAGGACATACCGTATCTTGAAGGAAATAATATTTTGCCTGAAATGCCTCCAGCCATCTCTGGGATTGGTATTTTGACACTGTAAAAAGACTGAATCTAGTGCCCACCTGCTTTTCCCAATAACCTACAAAATCAGCAAAACCACTGTCATAAACCTAGATACCTGGAAAACATTGTCATCATCATTGAGCAAGTCAAAGGATTTAAATGACGTGCAACTAGCATTTCTTGATTTAGAATATGTTTTCTAATAACTTGTTCAAACCACTATTCCAATGCTGAGAGTAAGAGATATGTGAACGTCTGACCCTGACCAGTCAAAAACCTCATTTAACCAAGCTATGTCATATATATCAATATATGAAACTTAACTTAGTGTTTGAGTAATTAATGCAGATTTAGTTACTTCATCTTGCCACAAAGATGGTACATACTCATTCAGGTCAAAACAAATCAGATCACAGCTGAAACTTTCTGTCTCGTAAATAATCCATCAGCTTGTAATAAGCAAAGATGCAGAACAATAAAAAGCACATATATAGCTTTGTACCCATGACTTGTCTTGAGGATAAAACTACCAAAGTAATAAACCCACACAATTGTAAGAAACTTCTAAATGATGACAAAGGCACTGATCTATTACTAATTCAAAAGGAAAGAATTTTTCTTGGCTTTTCTTTGATAGTGTCTTCCAAAGGTCAACTCAGGGTTTTCTGCACTTAGAAAACACAATTCTCATGGAAAAGAAAAAGCAGAAGAATCTGATAGTCACAAACTAAGTGGGAGAGAAGATCATTCTTGTTTCAGATGGCTGGAGTTCTAGGATCAACAAGTTTCTGGATAATAATTTGTATCCATGTGATGTCTTTGGTGTTAGCTCAAGACAAGGATCAATTTCTGATCTATGACTTCAAGACAGCAGACCTGGAACTTGATGGAATGGCAAATACTGACGATGGTCCATTGCATCTAACAAACAATACGACAACAACCTTCGGTCACGCTTTCTACAAAACTCCCATGAAGTTCACAGGCAGTTCATTTTCCTTTTCAACAGAATTTGTGTTTGCAATATTTCCACTGCAAAACCCCCCTATGAACGGTCATGGAATGGCTTTTGTGGTGTCTCCTACCAAAAATCTCAGGTATAAAAGCACTGCAAATTCAAATTTTGGGGTTTTCGGTCCAGAAATTGATAGCAACATTACAAACCATATCCTTGCTGTGGAACTTGACACTAATGAAGGCGCTGATATATTAGACAAAAACGATAACCATGTGGGTATTGATATTAAGAGTATAGTCTCAAATGATTCTGCGGAGGCTAGTTACTTTAATGATACAGAAGGAAAGAACATAAGCATACCGCTTGCTAGTGGAAAAAGTATTCTGATCTGGATAGATTATAATGGAACAGAGAAACTACTAAGTGTAACGTTAGCTCCAGTACCAACTCCAAAGCCAGTGCCTTTCTTTTCAAGTTCCATCAAACCAAGGGTGCCTCTCTTGTCAAAATCCATCAATCTTTCAGAAATTTTCAATGAGACGATGTATGTAGGTTTGTCTGGTTCTACAGGCTCAATCAGAAGTGACCAGTATATCCTTGGATGGAGTTTCAGTAATGGCGGAAAAGCGGAAAGCCTGGACCTTTCAAGAATTTCGAATCCACCACCACCACCACCACGACATCCTCCATTAAAAGTGATACTAAGCGCTACTATATCAACAGTTGCTTTTATATTAATAGTTATGGGAGGAATTGTGTATCTTTACAAGAAAAAGAAGTACGCAGAGGTTCTTGAACAATGGGAAAAAGAATATAATCCCCAAAGGTACTCCTTTAGGAACCTATACAAAGCAACCAAAGGTTTCAAGGAGAATCATCTACTTGGAGCAGGAGGTTTTGGAAAAGTCTATAAAGGAATACTTCCCAATGGCACACAAATCGCGGTTAAGAGAGTCTACCATGATGCAGAACAAGGAATGAAGCAGTATGTGGCAGAGATTGCTAGTATGGGAAGGCTAAGGCACAGGAACTTAGTGCAGCTTCTTGGTTACTGCAGAAGGAAAGGTGAATTGCTTTTGGTCTATGATTACATGCCAAATGGAAGCCTTGATGACTACTTGTTCAATAGAAACAAGCTGAAAGACCTCATCTGGTCTCAGAGAGTAAATATAATCAAGGGAGTTGCATCTGCCCTTCTATATCTGCATGAAGAGTGGGAACAAGTTGTGTTACACAGAGATATAAAAGCCAGCAACATTCTTTTAGATGCCGATCTAAATGGAAGGTTGGGAGACTTTGGGTTAGCCAGATTCCATGATCGTGGTGTGAATCTTGAAGCCACACGAGTGGTAGGAACCATTGGCTACATGGCACCAGAGCTTACTGCAATGGGAGTAACCACTACTTGGACCGATGTTTATGCTTTTGGAGCTTTTATCCTTGAAGTTGTATGTGGGAGGAGGCCAGTAGACCCTGATGCACCACGTGAACAAGTGATTTTGGTTAAGTGGGTTGCAAGCTGCGGGAGAAGAGATGTTTTAACTGATACTGTTGACAGCAAACTAAGAGACTATGAAGTTGGGGAAGCCAAGCTGCTTTTGAAGCTAGCCATGCTCTGTTCACAGAGCAACCCCGAAGACAGACCCAGTATGAGACAGATATTACAATATCTGGAAGGAAATGTAGGTGTTCCAGGTATATCATTTGATACTGTTGCACTTGGTATACCCAATATAAGCCATGAAACAGTAACACAACAGACAACCACCTCCTCATCAGCTAATTTCTCATTTGAGGATGTTACAATCCTATTTGGTGGTCGCTAAGCATGCCTCACACTACAAGAAAGAACTTTTCTACTACAAGTATGTGTGATTGAATGTTAATGATTGTATTTATAATGTGTTGTTTGCAAATCAGTTGCCTCAGTACAATTACTTTCTTTTGTATATAATTTCAGATAATTGGCTAAAAAGATAACAAAGATATAGATATAAAAATTGCAAGAAAGTCTAGGCAAAAAGAGACATACAATGACGCTGACACCTCCAATCAGTAAGGGTCGTCTGCCAAGATCATCAACTTTCGCAACAGCTACCCATGTCATCAGTAACTGGGAGTGTTATTAATTGAAAATGTCAGTATTGAATAACTGGAAAAATGTTAAGTAGTTAAAGGAATAAGATATATACACAGGCAAATCAAGAAGAAAGAAAAAGAAATGAGCACCTTGAATACACCAATAATAACAGAGACTCGAGTTGCATCAGCAGCAGCAGAGAATCCAGCAGTCTTTGAATAGATAAGTGAACATAAAATCTCACCAAATATCAGACTAAGGCACTAAAAATCAGTAGGTAAATCTCATTCATTTCAAGGTTAAGACAAGCATACCTGAAGANTACAAGAAAGAACTTTTCTCCTACAAGTATGTGTGATTGAATGTTAATGATTGTATTTATAATGTGTTGTTTGCAAAACAGTTGCCTCAGTACAGATACTTTCTTTTGTATATAATTTCAGGGTAATTTGCTAAAAACCTATCATTTCCTTATTGTTTAATCAAGAAAGTCTAACTACAGTTGGTCGAGTAGGGTTGGAGTGTCGATGCTAAATTGGAAGGAGACTTTGTCCATCGAGCTTGGGCTACTCTGTGTGCGGTAGATGCCAGAGGACATACCGTATCTTGAAGGTTATTATAATATTTTGCCTGAAATGCCTCCAGACATCTCTGGGATTGGTATTTTGACACTGTAAAAAGACTGCATCTAGTGCCCACATGCTTTTCCCAAGAACCTACAAAATCAGCAAAACCACTGTCATAAACCTAGATACCTGGAAAACCAGCGGTAGAATGCTACAATTTTAAACATACCGTTACAATTTCTTTGCCCTCTATACCTTAATGTGAATCCATTAAAAGGACATGCATTTACTGAGAGAGAGAGACAATGGTAGTTTACTTACATAGGTCGAAGAGCAGAAGGTATGCTAAACGTGCCAATGTTGCCAACTATCAACCCTTCATACCTATGCTTGATCTGAGCAGGCAGATGTTTTATCAATTTTCATTAATCAAATGAAACAGACCATAAATGGAGTAACGTAGAACAGAGAGATAGGGAAATACGACTTAAGCTTAGGAAAACCTCCTAGTGATTTCCGTTTCCATTCCAAACCAAAAATATTACTGCTCGAATAAGCATGATAAAGCTTTGTTTTCCCATAATGTATGAAACATATTGCGTTACAAAGAGTGTAGCTAAATCCATAAACATATATTTCACCAGAATTAACCAAAACAAACATATTTTTCAACATTTCACTTCAAGATTTTGGATTCAATTTCTTCCAAGCTGAGACCCTTGGTCTCTGGAACTACTAGTATTACAAACAACAGTGATACCAGTGCTATGCCTCCAAAGAGAAGGAATAGATTCTCGGCTCCAAGCAATTCCTGCAGAGAATGCAGTTGTTTATGAGAGTTACTTAATAACTTCAATAGAGTTTGAACCAGCGGGAACAGTAAAAGATACCTTCAAGGGTGAAAACGCAAAGGTCACAATAGCATTGGAGCCAAAGTTTGTAAGAACTGCAAGACTAATCCCTCTCCCTCTTGTGCGAAGTGGGAAAATCTCCGACACCATTAGCCAGCTGATTGGTCCAAATGAGATCTTATTCGCAGGAAAGTAATACTTTTTAGTGAATATTGCTGACACTTTAGTATAGCCTAGTTTCCAGTTTTCTCAAATATGCTAGACAAGACTCTGTAGCCACAGATAACAGCGAGCTAGAGTACAAACCTGGTAGCAACCAACATAGAGAAGCAGCGCACCAACGGCTACAAGGGGAAAGCCTCCAAGAAACTTGTAGTATGCTGACAGTAAAAACAAGGACAACGCCTGGAATTTGGAAGATATAAAAGAAAGTTTTCTTTGTCAATGAATGGCCACCGTAATATTCAGAAAGCAAGATAACAAAAGATGTAGATATAAAATTGCCAGAAAGTCTAGGCAAAAAGAGACATACAATGACGCTGACACCTCCAATCAGTAAGGGTCGTCTGCCAAGATCATCAACTTTCGCAACAGCTACCCATGTCATCAGTAACTGGGAGTGTTATTAATTGAAAATGTCAGTATTGAATAATTGGAAAAATGTTAAGTTGTTAAGGAATAAGATATATACACAGGCAAAACAAGAAGAAAGAAAATGAAATGAGCACCTTGAATACACCAATAATAACAGAGACTCGAGTTGCATCAGCAGCAGCAGAGAATCCAGCAGTCTTTGAATAGATAAGAGAACATAAAATCTCACCAAATATCAGACTAAGGCACTAAAAATCAGTAGGTAAATCTCATTCATTTCAAGGTTAAGACAAGCATACCTGAAGAATCGAACCGGCATAATAAAGAACACTTGGCTGTCCAGTAATCTGTCACCACGATGCAGACACATTGCAGATTATAAATTATTTTAAAAAAGGATGCTCACTCATTCAACCAAATGCAAACAACAAAGAAGAATCACCTGCTGGAAAAGGACTAAACCTCCACCAATTGTCAAAGCTTTTAAATTAGGCCCTTGGAATACTTCCAGGAAGTTTCCCCCAGATTTTTCATCTTCATAGGCCGTTTTCACAGATAAATAGGCATCATCTACTAACTTCTCCGAGATTTTATCACCTGGAGGTCTGCCACGTAATTTGCTGAGGGCAAGCATGGCCTTCTCTTTGTATTCTTGTAAAGGTCCTTTACCTTGGACAGCTCTAAGAAGCAACCAGCGAGGAGATGCGGGGAGACTCCACATGCCTAGTCCCATCAGCATAGCAACAGGGGTACCAAATCCATACATGTATCGCCACCCTCCAACTACATCAATTTGGAAGCTTCCAACAGAAAAACCCAACTGCATAAGAGGGAAATAAGTAAATGAATACATAGAATGATAGAAATCATACTGGGAAGAGATCGACATATACCAGAATTCCCAAAACGATGAAGAGTTCCTTCAGAGATATAAGAGTTCCACGGATTTGAGATGGACATGTCTCAGCGATATAGAGGGGAGCTCCATGCATTGCCTATCAAGAAAACCAATTAAATTAAATACTAAACAACAATCAACAAAGAAATGATCATATAGATTCAGGTTTCCAGAGCTCACCAAACCAATACCGAAGCCATAGAGAAGCCTTCCAACTAAGAGAACATTAAGATCAGGGGCACAGCCAGTAATCAGAGACCCGAGGAAATAGAGAACAGCAGCTATAATAAGTTCCCGCCTTCTTCCTTCATAAAAATTGTGGAGTAAAACCAGTATTAGACACTTGAAAGTTTGCAACCAGTTAAGAAGACCGAGAAAAAAAAAAGACTTACCAAGGAAATCAGCAATGCCATAGACAGTAACTGAACCAAGAAGGGCTCCATATAAGGATCCACTCACCTACACAATAAAATTCACTAAGAGCTAACATTTTCTGCTAACTCTATGACTTTAAAATAGCAAATCTGACGCAGTCGGAAATCCTTAAGGTCAGCAAACGCTAAACCTTAGAATGAATTCAAGTTCTCAAGCAAGAACTCGAAGAGAAAACTCGGGAAATCCACCCGTTTAGAGAAAAGTCTCAAGCTTAGTTAAAGATAAGTTGTTTTTTTACAAAAACCTAGAGCCTCTCTTTATATAGAGAAGGATCTCAAACATAGAATAGGAAATCTTAAACAAAATAGAAAACTAAAAAAAAATGGAAAATATCAAAACCAAGAGTAAAAAGGAAAATTATGAAATCCTTCCTACATCAGTCTCCTCCACCAGCAAAGAACTCGACCCCGGGTTCTCTTCTGGATAAAGAACACCATCAGCATGATACTCATAGATGTCGGCCACATTGAACGTCTTAGAGATGTTCATGTCTTCTGGAAGCCCTACCACATAAGCATTGTCATTTAACTTCTGCAAAATCTTGAATGGACCATATTTGCGAGGCTGCAGCTTGCGATATGTACCGACTGGGAACCGTTCTTTCCTTAGAAACACCATCACTTCATCTCCTTCTTTGAAAACTTTGAGTCTTCTATGCTTGTCTCCTTCTTTGAAAACTTTGAATGATGAAAGGAACTTTTGTAGGAAGCTTACCCATCGAGCATGCATCTTGTTTATCACCTTTTGACTGTGAAGAAACTTAAGTGCTTGATGGTCTGTGAAAAGAATGAACTCTCGTTGAACTAAGTAGTGCTCCCATTGTCTTAAAGCTCGAAACACCGCATAGAATTCTTGATCATATGTACTCCACTTTTGACGAGCTTCACTTAGTTTTTCGCTAAAGAAAGCTACCGGTCGTTTCTCTTGTGATAAGAAAGCACCTATTCCCACTCCACTAGCATCACACTCAACTTGGAACACCTTATCAAAATCAGGTAATGCTAAGACGGGTGCAGTACAAAGCTTCTCCTTAATTAAGGCAAAACTCGTCTCTTGTTCGGGCCCCCAATGAAACTTCCCTTTCTTCAAACAATCGGTAATAGGAGCAGTGATGGTACTAAAATCTTTGACGAATCTCCTATAGAAAGTAGCGAGACCATGAAAGCTGCGTACCTCAGTCACTGATTTAGGGACAGACCAATCTTTTATTGCACTCACTTTGGCCTCGTCTACTTGAATACATTCCTCGCCAACGACAAATCCCAGAAATAACAGCTTGTTTGTACTGAATGTACATTTCTTTAGGTTAATGTACAATTGGTTTTCTTGAAGGACCCGTAAAACCTGTTTTAGATGCTCCAAATGGTCGTCTTTGGTTTTACTGTAAATCAAAATATCATCGAAGTAAACCACCACAAAGGAACCAATGAAAAGACAAAAAATTTGGTTCATTAGTCTCATAAAAGTACTAGGAGCGTTTGATAACCCGAAAGGCATCACCATCCATTCGTACAATCCATCCTTGCTCTTAAAAGCAGTTTTCCATTCATCTCCCGCCCTGATTCGATTTTGACGATACCCACTTCGAAGATCTATTTTAGAAAACACCTTGGAACCTGTCAATTCATCAAGCATGTCTTCCAATCGAGGGATAGGAAACCGGTATTTAATTGTTATTTTGTTGATGGCTCTACTATCAACACACATCCGCCACTGGTTGCCCTTCTTTGGAACAAGAAGAACCGGTACAGCAAAAGAGCTCATGCTCTCACGGATAAACCCTTTCCTAAACAAATCCTCAATCTGCTCCCTTAAAATTTCGTTCTCCTTAGGGCTCATACGATAATGGGGAAGATTTGGTAGACTAGACCCTGGAATCAAGTCAATGTGATGCTGAATATCCCGCATAGGAGGCAGATAGTTAGGCAACTCTTCTGCAACTAACTCCTTGAAGTCTTCCAGAATTTCCATAACTTCACGCGAAATTGTTGTTTCCTCCGTTACGACACTCAACAATCCTTTAACCACCAAGGGATAGAAACACCGTGCTTCTTTAACAGCTTCGTCAAGATCTTTGTCACCTTGCGTCATGATCAAGAAACTTGACTTCTTTTCCTTTGCATTGTTACCAAAATCTTTAACAGGGGCCATAGCAATTTTATGAGTCCCCCACGTAAATATTATCACATTGTCTCGTCCTCGATAGGTGATGTCAGTATCATACTGCCAGGGCCACCCAAGAAGAATATGACAAACATCCATGTCAAGAACATCACAAGTTATCTCTTCTTTGTAGTATTTTCCTATAGATAAGGGGACTTTGCAAGTCTCGCTACCTTCACTTGTGATCCTTTCTTTACCCAACCAAGACCATACGGCTTTTCATGACGAGTCGTGGGTAGTTTCAAGTATTCCACCAGCTTTTGAGAAACTAAATTCTAAGAACTTCCGTTATCTACAATCACATTACACACTTTGTTTTGAATAGAACAATGTGTTCTAAACAAATTCTTGCGTTGTCCCTCCTCTTTAGATGATAGCAAGACTAGCTGAAGCACAATACTTATCCTCTCATCAGATTCCTCTTCAGCAAACTCAACCCCTTCATATTCCTCATTCTCAGCGAAATCTTCTTCCTCTTCTTCTAGCAATGCGACTGTTCTTCGACTGGGACAAACATTCGACTTGTGACCTTGCCATTGGCAACGGAAACACTTGTCAATAGTCGGTCTAGCATAAGGGTTATTCTGTTTCGGAGCCTGCGTCTTACTTTGTTGAGCCGTATTAGAACTAGTGGCTCCTTTGTTGCTAGGGTTGGAATCTATGTTGACTACACTCTTTTCATTCTCCCCAAACGGTTCGAAATTGTTCTGAACCGTGGGCATTCTGAATGTTGAGAACCCCAGAGATGATTTCTCCATCAACTCTGCTTTCAAAGCTAGACTAGAAGCCTCTTGCACAGTCCATACGGTTTGCAATCCCATCTTTCCTTGAAGAGAGCCTTTTAGACCACTGATGTATCTGGCCACCTTCTGATAATCGGTTTCACTTAAGTCATTACGTTCAGAGAAGCGTAAGAACTCAGCGGTATACTCAGTTACAGTTATGTTCCCTTGAGCACAATCAATGTACATCTTGTAGAGAATATGTTCATAGTCTTCCAGTAGAAACCGCTCCAGCATCAACTGCTTCATTCGGCGCCATGTTCTAACGGGACCCTTCCTCTGTCTTTGTCTTTGGATAACTAATTTATCCCACCACACAGCAGCAGTCTTCTTCAATCTGATTGCCACCATCTTAACCTGTTTATTCTCCGAGACACCCATAACATCGAAGAATCGATCAACATCGATTTGCCAGTCGAGAAATTCCTCTACTCCCATAGTCCCATAGAACAATGGAATATCAACCTTTACTCGGTAATCATGATTGTTCTGTTGATTCCCTTGATCTTCTGCTTCGCCTTCCGATTCCTCCTCCGAACTGGAATTGTCAGCAGCAATACCACGATTGTTCCTGCCTTGTTGACCCCGAATTGGTTGGACGACACCATGATTGTTTCCACCTTGTTGAACCTGAATCGGCTGGATAACACCATAATTGTTTCCACCTTGTTGAACCTGAAGTGGTTCTCTTTCTCCACCTCTTTAACCGACGTTATTAACCTGATTGGGAAAAGCCGCAATATGATTAGTTAACGAAGTTACCAGATTAGCCAATTGAGTAGTTACAGCGTTGAGGCTTGTGGTTGCTTCCTTTAAACCCTCCGTGAAACCCTCTAAGTCGGCCTTGGTTGCTGGTTGATCACCCATAGCTGTTCAAGCTTCGAAAAAAGAAGGAAAAAACCAGCTCTGATACCACTTGAAGCAGTCGGAAATCCTTAAGGTCAGCAAACGCTAAACCTTAGAATGAATTCAAGTTCTCAAGCAAGAACTTGAAGAGAAAACTCGGGAAATCCACCCGTTTAGAGAAAAGTCTCAAGCTTAGTTAAAGATAAGATGTTTTTTTACAAAAACCTAGAGCCTCTCTTTATATAGAGAAGGATCTCAAACATAGAATAGGAAAATCTTAAACAAAATAGAAAACTAAAAAAAATGGAAAATATCAAAACCAAGAGTAAAAAGGAAAATTATGAAATCCTTCCTACATCAAAATCATTTCCAGTTAACATACCACAAGTCCTAGCTGAACAGGTGAGAAGTTAAACCATGTAGTTCCGCTAAGCGCAGGGGACTGTTCAATACCATATGGGATAGCACATTATGTTAAGTTAAGAAGCTAATATGCCAAAGATAAAAGTAGAGAATTTAGGTAACCTGAAGTGAGAGAGTAGCACCGGAGGTGGCCCCAATGTCATACCCGAACAACAGTCCTCCCAAAGCCGGGAATATAAACCTAAGATTCAAGCAAATTACTGTTACAATCAGTGCAATGTAAATGTCAATCTAACCAAATAACACATCGTTAATTGCTCCCACGGATCTCTCCAATATTTGTTGATGATACATGAGGCATTGTTAACCAAAATCATCACTCAAACAAACCCATTACTCAAGTATTGACAAAATCTAGAACAGTTAATTTCCTAAATTGAAACAACAAGTACGGATCACAATACGCACGGGAGTATCACAGAAGACCAAGAAAATGACTCTGGTTCATCAGAGACAACCGAATCAGCTACTTCTCCACTGTCGGCGAACTCTCCTCCCGTCCCAACTCCGACCTTAACCATAAACCAAAACCGGAAAAATCGAACTTTTTGAAAAATCAAACATTTTGAAAAATCAGAAGAAATGAAAATCCGGAATCTTCATCCTCACCTGGAGTTTTTGTCTGTAGACTAAACCTGGCTTGGAAACCAAGCAAGTACGTTCCTTTAAACGGAGGTAAGATGAAACAGACCTCGATTTAAAACACGAGCTTAAAGTACGAGGAGAAGGGTTCTTGAATTGGGTTTGTTTAAAGGGTTTGATTGAGAAATGTGACTGAACCGAGACAGCGAAAGCCATGATCGGAAGTCAGACAACTGAGGATTCTCCCGCTAATTTCGGTCTCTAAACTCTCATCTTCGAGAATCTGATTCTTAAAATTATTATTTTTAAAAACCAATCCTTTCTTATTAATGAGTGGTTGTATTTGAAGTAAGGTCAAGATTGTAAATTGAAATTTTAGGGTTTCTGTTTGTGTTTGGGCGAGTAAACTATTTATAGCTATTCAATCTTCTCTTCCGCCATTCTTAAACCTCTGAAGCTCGTAAGAACCCAACACTTTTGAAATCATGGGTACATTTTTCATACTCCTCTTCGTTCATCGTTCGATTGATGGCGAAGACGTTAACTTCATAGCATCAATGTCGAAAAGAATCTTCTTCCATGGTGGTGTATTGACCAATTGTGTGTTTTTGCAGGTATCTCTCGTGATTCAATTCACAAGAGACGTGCCACTGGTGGTAAGCAAAAGAAGTGGAGGAAGAAGAGAAAGTAAGCTTTTTTTTATCTTCCCTGCTTCAGTTTTGATAATTTCCCCTGAATCAGAGATTAGATTGGAATCAAAATGAATCACGAGCTAGTCGTGTTCTTTGATTTTGGTTTGTGTCTGCATTCTTGAAACACAATTCTGTCCGATAACTTAGTATAATTTCTGATTGATGCAGAACTGATCATATAAACTAACTTTGGTTATCTGTTAAAAGGTATGAGCTTGGAAGGCAACCAGCTAACACTAAGCTATCAAGTAACAAGACAGTGAGGAGGATCCGTGTGCGTGGTGGGAACGTAAAGTGGCGAGCTTTGAGGCTTGATACAGGAAACTACTCATGGGGAAGCGAAGCTGTGACTCGCAAGACCAGGATCTTGGATGTTGCTTACAATGCATCTAACAATGAGCTTGTTCGTACTCAAACTCTTGTGAAGAGTGCAATTGTTCAAGTTGATGCTGCTCCATTCAAACAATGGTATCTCCAACATTATGGAGTTGATATTGGTCGTAAGAAGAAAGCGGCTGCAGCAACCAAGAAAGAAGGAGAGGTTTGTTTGGTCATTTGATGATGATCACCTCACCTGGTCCTTTTTTCATAAACCGATTATGATTTGATCGGTGTCTGTGATCTCAGGAAGGAGATGCAGTAACCGCTGAGGAAGTGAAGAAAAGCAATCATGTCCAAAGGAAGCTTGAGATGCGACAAGAAGGCCGGGCGCTTGACTCGCACCTTGAAGAGCAATTTAGCAGTGGAAGGTTGCTTGCATGTATCGCATCAAGACCCGGACAATGTGGCCGTGCTGATGGGTAAAAAACAAGAGAAGTCACATCTTAATCAGTGTTTTTCTCTGAGATTAAAGGCTGATCTTTGTTCTTGGTGTGATTTGGAAACAGGTACATATTGGAAGGTAAAGAGCTTGAATTCTACTTGAAGAAACTTCAAAAGAAGAAGGGCAAGAATGCTGCTGCTGCATAAGAAACAAATCTTTCAATTTGGATTATATCTTACTTTTTTATCTTAAAAGTTGATTGTTTAGAGTTTTAGACATAGAGAGATATTCATATTTTTGGATTTGATCATTAATAGTCAAATTTCACAAATTCCATTCAACTAATCCCTTGCAAAGAGGTATTGGAACAAAGCCAACATATGGTCTGTAAATTCAGAGGTTGCATCTTTTAGAAGTTCAAATCTTCAGTGGCCTGCAGAAATAAGAGAGGATATGTGAGCGAAGTCTCCATGGTGAATAAGTTGTCTAACTCTAACCTCTCAGAAAATAACATTTTTCCCGTTTATTTGCATAACGCCCGCATTAAATTTGCACTCTCATATGTTCTTGCAACGCTTCGCTTGCAAGACTAAAATACGCTGCTTATTTACGAACTCGGACTCAAAAGCGCAAAACATAGGATGTAATCTCAGCCGTCCGTTTCAATCTCATTATTATCATTTGGTGCAAATATTTCGTAGTTTTGGGCTGACATTATTGACAGGTGGCCCAGTAAAATGTCATGTGAAAAGGTGTTTTAGGCCCATATTTAATATTCGAATGTTGAATGTCATGTGAGGAATGTCATTTTCTGACGAATGTTTAAGTTTATTTAAGCAATACAATAAAATTAGGGGACGTAATTAATCTTTTCGAATATAGAAAGATTAGTAACATCGGATCATCAATTAATATTTTTGTAACTGGATATTGATAGATAATTTTCTCGAGGCGAACACTAGAGAGAGTAGATCAATTTAGTCTTCTTTCCAACACTGAAACTCGAGCTCATGACCCTTCAGACTCGTTTCTTTTTTATTTCAACTAACACAGGTCTTATTTCTTAAGAGAAGTGCATTTACCAATTAAATTTTACAAGATATAAAATATTTTACCAAAGTTATCGTTGATCTATCACGACACGAATCATGCTTTTTATTCATACTTTGGGTACCCGAACGCATATAAAATTTGACCGTTTTATTTGTTTATATAATCAATCGACATGTGTCGTCTGTGTCGTGACGCAAAAGCATGAGCTATTCAACTTTTGGTGGAGACATTGAATTTTTCTGTTTATTTTTTTGGTTCTCTGTCCCTTTAATTACTCTTCCTTTTTCCATATTTTCCCGGACAATCGTCAATTCAAATTATAGCTTGTTTTAAAACAGTTTTGCAAAATGTCGAATTCGAGTAACACGTGGTGATCTGGAAATGTAGCATCATTAAACATTGATTGAGGACAGTTCATTATCTTTGATTATACTAATTAATTTACCTAAATTATATTATATTGGCGTATTAGATCAGAAGATGAGCAAATTTCACATGCTGTATTGCTTATTTCTGAAAGAAATATAAAATTCACCACACTATTTATAAAATGTACGAGGTTAGGAGATACACTCAACGACTTTAGCCATACCATTGCAATTATTTTTCAAATCAATTAGCGTATAAAACAAAAGACTCACACGTCATTATTTACATTAAATAACAAATCTATAACTGCGAATCAATTCTTCGATATTTGATACAGTTTATTTTAGCAATGGATCACACATAAATGAGAGAACAGAGACTATTAAATTACAAGCTAGGTATGTACATAAAAGTGGAGCAGAGAAAATAGTAATCACACCCGAGAATAGATATGTTCGTCATGGATTCAAACCCGGTAACTACATAAATTGTAGATGACAAAAAAGTCTATTTACGATAACCAAAACATTAAACTAGACTACATCAACCTAAAAAAAATCCGAATTCAAATTATATATATATATATTAAATATATATATTTATACTTACATAATTCTTTTGTTTTCGACTTATGTTTTCCAATTTTTTTAATTATTAGATTATAAAAGATTGAGGGTTTAATGATCAATATCATTTTAATCATTGGTCACGAGTGTAGATTTCGTTTTATTTTCTCTAATAGTTAGAATTTCATAAGTTGAAAGTAAAATTTTCTATTTATATGTATTAAAAGTGTAAAGACGTTAAAAAGGTTGGTACATAAACCAATTTTTTTTTTCAATACTGCGCAATCTGCCGGCCATGCAGTCTGAGTGAAAAATCTGTCCCACGTGTCGATCAAAAATACAACCACGTAACTATTGAAGGTTCTCCTTAGGTAACTGCGAAGAAAAAAACACCAACGACCTTAAACCGCAACGTGGGGCTTGCGTCCGACACGCGTCTCCTTAGGCCTAACAAAACTAGACTTAGACTTAGACCAAAACCTTATTTATGGGTTACGGACACGTCATTAACTCCTCGTAGTTGCCAATCTTTCTTTCAAACAAATCTACGTTTAGACCGGAATATTAAGCTCTTGCGTTATATAGACCTAATGGACTTGTAGTTTGAACTCGACAAAATGTTTGTTATATTCGTTTCGATGTTGGGGCAACTCTAGTTAATATGAAAGCTTAGAAAATATATTTATATATTACTCACTGAACAAGGATCCAAATGTATTTTTGTAATCCTATCATAATTAATAGTCAGACGATTGTGGTTTTATCATGTTAATATTTGACAAAGATGATCAGATATCAATCAGAATATATATATGCTTCTCATTTGATCATTTACTTAACAGTTTCAATCTCCTGAATATAACTAAACTTCTCAATCCAAGATTAACTTAAATATAATTAAAAAAATAGAGGATGGTCTATCCGTATAATCAATTTTCGGTAGATACATATATGTTAATATGTGTTACGTTAAAGAATCTAAATACGCCAACTATAGGGATTATTTTTCTAAATTAGAATAACAAATCAACTTAGTTAATAACAAAAAAAAAACATCAAGGCCACTTCAAATGGTAGTATCTAAACAAGATATTCGCCTAAAAATAATAAGAGAGAATGAGATGAGTTTTTTTATTTAGAACCCTATTTACCATGTGTTGATATATAATTGGTTTATCAATTTTTCTATGATTTAATATTAAATAAAAAAATAAATTAGATAATTATAATATATCTTAGATACTATTCTACTAATGAAGATGCCCTAATAATTAAGAATCACTAACCCTACGCATGTCACATGTCATAGATACTGGATATTCAATTTCTAAAGAACTGTACATTTGTTTTCTTTCTAAAAGCTTTCAGATTAAACTTTAAATCCAAATTAAACAATCGTAACAAAAAAAAAAACATGCATTATGTTGGATTTGGCGCCTACGTTTAAAATAAAAACAAGAAATTCCATTAAACACACAACTGAACATCAAACTCAACATTTATCGGCTGGATTGGGCATTGATCATTATAAAGAAAAATATTTTGAATTTACGTACCAAACTAATAATGTGTGATGTGGAAATTGCAACGACAAAATGGTAAGGTTTCAATTCAAAGTTACAAATCAAAGATTAGATAATCAATCAAACTAGCTAGACCAACTAGAACCATATTGTCTCGTTACCTTAAGCTCTCCAACTACGTAGTAAAGTAACTAACCATGTTTCAGTTACTATTTTTTTCCTTCTCATATCAATGATATAGTTTACCAACATTGTACATATTATAATCAGTACAAATTAAAAAAAAAACAGTAAAGTTTGATGGAATCTAATTACGCCTTATATGAGAGTATAAGATTTGAAAGTGATGGTTGGCACAGAACTCGAGGAATGTTACGGGAAATAGTTTGTAAAAAGTATAATAATAATATTCTTATTTATTTGGTTGGTTCGATATAATAAGATTGATAGAAGAAAGAAAGGCTTTCACGTGGCGCAATGTATTTGCCTACTGTCAACTTCAAAAACCTGGCAACTACTATCAAACTTTAGCATACACGTGGCATGTTTCAGTTTTTTTCCTAAATTCTCACATTTTTAAAAGTTTTTTTTAATTACGTTTTGAAATCTGTAGGACCCAATTAAAATCATCGGCTGCTATCTTTTACATCAGCTCACACGTCATCCTATTGTTTGCTGCCACGTCCTATAGATCTCTCCGCAAAAAGATGAGCTCCTATTACATTTACATAAACTTAGGTTTTCATTATTCAATTTCTAGATAGCAATTGTTGGGTTCTTTTTACTTCAGATTTTGTGTTAAACTGGCGTCAATCTGAGTTTTGTTATAATGGCTATTTTGGAGACTGAAATATTACGGTTACCTCACTAGTCATATGGTAAAAGTTTGTTATTACCAAGTAAATATGTATGCTCTAATAAACCCTTCAACAAAAAAAAAGAAGAAGCATATTTGCTCTTATATAAATTTAGTCTAAAGCTCCGAATGGTAATCTTCCCATCCTACACCGTACATATATATATACATATATGTATTTTTAAATTGTATATATATATCTATATGTTTTTGCTAATATTTAAACCACACCGCATTTCTTCTGCAGTTTTTCCGCATGCTACCATTCGGAATCTAAAAAAAAAGTTTGTTGTGTGAGTTTCCATTAATTTTTATTCTAGATTATATGCTTTCTCTTTTGGTTGAATAATCGTCATTCTTCTCTTTCTCGTTATGTATGCTCTATTTAGCTAACATATATTTCCATGTGGTGTCTACGATGATAATTGATATATGGTGTCTAAAAGTAAAAGATTTGATTTCCGTTGGAGTCATGCTTTACTACTGCAGTACTATGCATCACATTTGTGTATTTTATTCGTTCAAATCTCATTTAGTAAGTTTTCTTCACGAAACTATCATTTTGCGGAGACATATATTCATTTTTACATGTGTTAATATAGTCTTAATCAGCTCAAACGTGTCCCTATAAGTCGTACAGACCAAGAATATAGAATTTTGTTTCAACATGAATTTTATTAGCCACATTATTATATTATATTCCATCGTATCAAATCATTGATTATGTTCTACTTTTTCAATCATTTTTTGACCGAATTGGATACGAATAACTAAAACTAAATATTACAATCATATATACACAAGTTTTATCCGTTTGAATACATATCGAATACATAATACCTTTAGAACACGTGTTCATTTATGCTGTTGTAAATACATTACCTAGTGGTTTAGGTGTTATATGAATAGATCGTAATTCATTTAACAAATGAGTTGAGCCGACCTAATATTCATTTCATTTGATAGATCATATATGACAAGAAGTTATATAGGAACTGTGTTTTGGACAAAAAGAAAACATATTTTACAAATTCATGTTTTTGTTGAAAAATAGTGAAATCACACTTTGGGTAGAAATTGCATGCATAACACGATTCCAACCTAGGCTCTCGATCCCAACCAAGCAACTAAAAAAAAAAAAAAACATCCAAAGTAAAATGCCCTATGACGGAATAGTCTAACCCCAACTTACAAACTCTCGCAATCCTCATGTAACACTCCTAATTTTCATCTAGTAAATGAATCATGACCAAAAATAAATAAATGTTAGGTCAAGACATAAGTCGAGGATGTAAACACGTGTCGAGTATAGAGGAAGAAAAGAGGTCAGACATGGTCGAGAGAAAAGGGTCAACTTTGTTTAAATGTTAATAGGGAAGTGGTCCCCATTTCGTCAAATAGAACCAATACCCATCTACGTACTTCTATCTCATTGGACGTCATTTCTGATCTAATTTATATTAATTTGAAAACAAAACATATTTTATTTCATTTTAAAAGTTGACCGGAAATCCAAGTGTATACTGTATAATTTACTCGAATTTGACATGTCGGAAGAAATTACAAATGTATAAATCTCCGTTTACCAAATATTGAAGAGCTAAACATTACATTGTGATATTTAAGTTGTGTAAGATAAGTATGGAGATGTCTGATAAAATTGCATTCTTATGGTATTCATATGGTATGTCAAACATTAGATATTGACATTAAAGCTAAGATAGAAAATTAGTCAGAGGTGTCTCATAAGATTGCAAGCTTAGAAATCATGTAACTGTCACACACCTGTCACAAAAACCATGAAGAAGAAGTATTTGAATTCACTACTATCCTGTCAATTGTAAAACTAGGTAACAAATCCTTTAAAATCTTTGAATATTGATTCACCGTAACAAATGTCTTAAAACATATTTATTCTATAGCTCTACATGTTTGCTGCATAAAAAAAAAAAAACGGATGGCACAAATAGAACAAATGCAGAGCAGGCCAGACAAGCAAACAAACAAAAGACAACAAGTGTTATCGAATCACAAATTTAACTCACTTTAAACTTTAATTTTAAAATAGCATATGTAGTTTTAAATTGTTTCTAAAATGTATTCGCACACCAACTTTATATTTTGTAGTGACATATTCAACTAATTATCATATTTTTCTCTTATGTTTCGTAGTCACACATGGTTAATTTTTTCTACAATAATGTGTCCTTAAACACACCAAACTTTTTTAAAAACGATGATATATATACCGTATTGTCACGCTCACCATAAACACAAACGCGATGAATCATCATCATCATCACTAAAACACCAAATTAAAATTCACACAGAGGAAAAAAAAGTATTTTTCACGTGTTTAATTGAACAATTGGTGGATTCCCATATCTAATAAAGTTAATAAGTTGTAGTTTATAGTAAAACAAAATGGAATTGGTAAAGAAATTTCTACAACAAAATTTGGTAAAAATCTATATATATAAAAAAATAAAAAAAACGCATGCGTGTCATCAAAGGTTCTTTTCACTTTAGGTCTGAGTTGTGCTAGAATTTGATTGGCGCACGTAAATGTTTCGTATCGCGATTTAGGAGAAGTACCATGACACGTGGTTACAATCAACGGTCAAGATTATTTCGTCCAGATAGAGGAGCGATACGTCACGCCATTCAACAAGCTCTCTTCTTCATTCTTTCATTTGATTTTGAGATTTTTTGTTGATCTGCCCGTTAAAAGTCTCGGGCACCTGCCCGTAACATAAAGATGATTTTATTTTATTTATACCTTCTGGTGAAAGAAGCTAATATAAAGCTCCCATGGCTAATCTTGTTTAAGCTTCTCTCCTTCTCTTTGACTATCTCCTGTGTCTCGTTCACTAGTTTCTTGTCTTTTTTTTTTGTCCGGGGGAGAGTGATGATGGAGTGTGATTGTTGAAAAGTTTCGACGATCGCATGGCTGAGATTTGTTACGAGAACGAGACGGTGATGACGAAAACGACAGCGACAGTGATGAAGAAGACGACGACGACAACGAGGAGACGAGAACGGAGCTCGTCTCAAGCAGCGAGAAGAAGGAGAATGGAGATCCGGCGGTTTAAGTTTGTCTCCGGCGAACAAGACGCTGCCTTCGTCGACGGCGTGTTACAGAGGCGGAGGAGACGAGAATCCACCGTCGCAGCCTCAGCATCCGCTGAGTACTATGAAACGGCGAAGGAGGTTGTCGTTTTATGCAAGTCTCTAAGTTCAACGGTTGTGGCATTGTCTGATCCTGAAGCATATCCTAAATACGGCGTCGCTTCAGTCTGTGGAAGAAGACGGGAAATGGAAGACGCCGTTGCTGTTCATCCGTTTCTTGTCCGTCAACAAACGGAATATTCCTCCTCCGGATTTCACTACTGCGGCGTTTACGATGGCCATGGCTGCTCCCATGTACGACACCGCTTTATTTTTAAAAAATTAGCTTCATGGACCCTTACAACGTCGTTTTTGATTTTCTTTATATTTTGATAATCTGTTTAGGTTGCGATGAGATGTAGAGAAAGACTACACGAGCTAGTACGTGAAGAGTTTGAAGCTGATGCTGACTGGGAAAAGTCGATGGCCCGTAGCTTCACGCGCATGGACATGGAGGTTGTGGCTTTGAACCCCGATGGTGCGGCGAAATGCCGGTGCGAGCTTCAGAGGCCGGACTGCGACGCGGTGGGATCTACCGCGGTTGTGTCCGTCCTTACGCCCGAGAAAATTGTTGTGGCTAACTGCGGTGACTCACGTGCCGTTCTTTGTCGTAATGGGAAGGCCATTGCTCTTTCCTCCGATCATAAGGTTTTTTTCGTCTCTCATCGTTAATTTTTATCCGTTAGATCTACGGTTACGGTTTACTGTAATGGAAATGAGAATTTCGTTACGTGTCGCGTTCGAAACTTACCTATCAATTTCTCGTTGTTTAATGCATTTTTATTTGTCTTATATTTAATGCATTTCTTATTGTTATTTATTTTGATTTTTTTTTTCTTGGAAAATTTGGATTTTGTTTAATGGGCATGCAACACCTGGACGGTGACTAAAGAATGTAAATGACTTTTTAGATTAGAGGATCTGATAAAGTTTGTGTTTTAAGATTCTTTAATCCGTCGTATCACTGTTATCAAATCAATGACTCCTTATCTCTCTCTCGTCTTTATTTTTTTTGTAACAGCCGGACCGTCCGGACGAACTAGACCGGATTCAGGCAGCGGGTGGTCGAGTTATCTACTGGGATGGCCCACGTGTCCTTGGAGTACTTGCAATGTCACGAGCCATAGGTCAGTTAAATGATTACACTTGACGCAACACTATGTCCCTGTCCCAGTGTATGTACTTTGTATAAAGTTTTCCGTACTTTCAATAATGATGATAATTAAATCTCGTTTCGCCGCGGAGTTGGCTTTTTATTTCTTTCCAGGAGATAATTACTTGAAGCCGTACGTAATCAGTAAACCGGAGGTAACCGTGACGGATCGGGTCAACGGAGACGATTTCCTTATTCTAGCAAGTGACGGTCTTTGGGACGTGGTTTCAAACGAAACTGCATGTAGCGTCGTTCGAATGTGTTTGAGAGGAAAATTCAACGGTCAACAACCATCCTCACCGGAAAGGGAAGTGACAGTCGCCGGCGCCGGGAATATGGTTGTCGGAGGAGGAGATAAAACTGATAAAGCGTGTGAGGAGGCGTCGCTGTTGCTGACGAGGCTTGCATTGGCTAGACGAAGTTCGGACAACGTAAGTGTTGTGGTGGTTGATCTACGAAGAGACACGTAGTTGTTTCTGGTCTCTCTCTCTCTCTCTTTTTCTTGTAATGTTCGTTTTTTTTGTCCTAAGTCATCGGCTTTTGGACTTTCTCTTTTTAACTTTTTTTTGCTCTTCGGTGTAATACGGCGAAGGGTTTTTAATTTAGCTTGACTTTGGGTAATTTCACCGTGTAGTGAATAGCGGCTTAGATCTACAAAGATTTTCACCGGTAGTGAAAAGGAAAAAAAAAACCGTGAACTTTGGCACATATGCGAAAGTCTTAGTTCAGTTTCTGAGTTTCCTGAACCGTAATTAGTTGGTAAATCCGATCACAATTTTAAGACAAATGAAAACAAAAATGCGATGTTTATAGGAATCTTCGAAATGTTAAACTAAGGGGGGAGTTTTTCCTTCATTTTTTTTTGTCAACACAAAATATTATTAGTGAAAACTTCAAGTGTATCGTAAATAACAAAGCAAACAGTTGGAAAAGAATACTTCAAAAGTTATTTGGGAGGATTAAATTTGTTATTAACATATAAATGTTTTTTATTCTGGATAACGAGTTCTTTTTTTATTTTTGCCAACATAATCTAGAAAACATGTTTATATAATTGTTCATAAAATGTGATCAAGAATCACGCCAAGACAAGAATAGAAACGAGTGTGGTTCACACACTCTTATGTGACACGTCATAAGATTCCGATCATTAAGAATTTAAGAGTAAAATTTGAGTTTTTCTTTGAAGTATATCAATAAACCAAAATGATTATACAAAAGTCTAGTAACTTCTAACCGCCGTAGTTGGAATTAAACTGTTATGGGAGTTACTAATCAAAGAAGTAGTTAGACAAGGACATTGAAGAAGGCAGTCGGAAGCAAACAAAAAAGGCGTTGGTTTGAAACAAACAACACAGACAGATGAATTAATTGTCAAAACAAATTGTTTTAAATTTAGATTTGTAGATGTTACTTATGTAAACTATGTTTCTCTTGACTCTTGAGTAGGCAACCAATCGATTTTACTTTTACTTCTAATATGAATGCTTGACAAAGAAAAAAAAATAACATTTCACATTCATAATATATCAATCATATACAAAGCTAAGAAACATGAGTAATACTGAAGTTTCCAACGCTTTGATGATGTAAAACATGCTATGACGAATCAAAGCATAGTGTAAATTTATAAAAAATAGTGAAGTTCTTCAAATATAAAGAACCAAAACAATACATGAGTAAGTATTTAGATCTTAGGGTAATAGCAAAAACTCTTCTATGTAATCCAAAAAAGAATCCACCTAGTATCATCATCTTCACTAGCACCCCCTTCAATCTTGACATTTCTAAAACTTCCATGTTTATTTCCGTAATACAATAAATCAAGTGAACCACAAACGAAACAGTTTGGTGTGAAATAAGCCCACACGTAAATATAGTACCTTTGCCACTATGTGAAACTTCTCCTTCTTTATCATGTCATGATATCAATCAAGATTTACTAAGCTTGGTGATCTTCTATTAAGCTTCCTTTCTTTACTTTTCATTGCACTAAATAAAGCTCTAGTGAGCTGTAATCTATCGTCTATGTATGCCTAATCTAAGCTCTAAGAGCTTGAATCCTACTAGCTTTGTATTCTATCACAAGATGCACTCACACCAAACTTGCATTATTAGTGGTCAAAACTCCTCAAACCCCTTAAAACGGTCATAACAGTTGAATGAAATCTTAGGTTGATACGCACGTTTGTGAAACAGTTAGGCTTGGTTCCTTCAGTATGTTTCCGAGTGAATGATCTAAAGAAAAGCATTGTAAAGTTATTTGGCAGATTACCACTTGTCGTAAACTTAAAAAGCAATGTAGCATTTTCAGAAAAAAACTAACACTTTTATCAGTTTCTATATGGTTGATACACAATAGATGAATACAGTTTTGCACACTGGAAAAATGTAATTTCCTTAATTAAAATGCTGCAGATGTAAAATAAACTTTAATAGTGATAATTTTCTCAAAATATGTTTTAAAAGAAAATTATATCTCGTATTTTAAAAGAAGAATAGAAAATAAATGTATTTGCATAAATTGGATTTTCTTATATCATCATGATTTCAACTTTAATTGAATGAAATTTATATATTCTTTGAAAGAAAAGTACTGTAATTGTTTTTTTTTTTTTTTTAATTTGAAGTAACTTACTAGAGTACATATTGATGGGCTCGCTTTCAAGGTCAGAGAGTTATATGTCCATGGCCCTATTTATCTCTCCTAAAAGCCTAAATTTAAATATATTCAATTTTGTCGCCGGCGACCCCCTCACCGTTAAATCGACGTTCGAATTTGCCGAGAGAAGAGACGGGAGTAAAATCATCTGGTGCGGACGTTGGAGGAATCATACCATGGACTCGCACCACGCGTCTCTAGGTCGCCGGACTGTAAGGATATATATGTCATCGCCGTCTTCATCTTCGTCTGACGGTGTCTTACATCGGTAGCTTTTGCTTTCTGTGATCTTGTAGTTGGAGGAGATTCGTCAAAAGAGAGCAGCTCAAAGGCTGAGCAAAGCTTCTTCAGGGCCAGATCTTAGCGATATTCCGAATCCTGCCGGTAATTTCATTGTTTTTTTAATCTATCTTATTCCCCTAGCTTTGCAATTTTGATTGACTGCTTCATTGTTTCAATTGTAATGTGTTTCAGATTTTCCAGTGATCAAAAAATCTGAGAGTGGAAATCGACTTTCTGAGGTAACATTTGATCTAATTGAATCCTTATGATGATCGTGATAATGAGAATGCTTGAATTGAATCTTGTCTTCTAGGATTAATGGATGAATTTGGTTTTGCATATTGTCCTAGGAGGGCTCATCCAACTTTTGCATATTGTATTGGTTTTACTGATATTATGATCTTGCTGGTAATGGTTTGTTTTTGATTTGCTTCCACAGACAGATGTTGGTGCTTTATATTCCCAGCTTAAAGAATTGCAGAAGAAGAACGCGGAAATGGAGGAGCGCAACAAGATACTGTCCTCAAAGGTATCGGTTATCTCTTTTCCTTGGAAAATGTCAGATGCCATGTTGTTCTTTTAAATAAAATGTATTGATAATGTGTTTTTGGCCATGGGATTCAGCTGCAGACAAAGGAAGTCGAGAATGAATCACTGGAGACTCGGTTGAATGTCCTGGTAAGTGACGAGTAAACTTTTATTTGTGATCTTATCCATTCCTGGTTGGCTGCAGTATGTTTAGTTCGTGTCCAATTTTTTTTGTGAGGCTTGGCGTACAATATGAATCTCTGGGAAGTCCATTTGGCAAACAATTCAAGATGTCTTGACATATGCTCTTCTTGATGGATAACAGGAACAAAACACAGTGCCATCTCTGAGAAAAGCCCTAAAGGAAATTGCAATGGAGAAAGATGCTGCTGTTGTTTTACGAGTAGGGAATACTCCTGTTTTAGTTCTTTTGGTGAAAAAATTATCTCCCCCTTGATTGCATTTTGATTGGCATAGCTATTGCTTACAGGAGGATCTCTCAGCTCAAGTTAGGACACTTAAAAAACGTGTTAAAGAGGCAGAGGAGGAACAATATCGAGTATGGAAACAGTCTTCTGCCTTCCGACATTATATTTCCCTTTCTTCTTTTTCTAAAGATACCATAATCCGTTGTTCATAGGCTGAGGAAGATGCAGCATCTCTGAGAGCAGAGCTTAACTCGATACAACAGCAAGCAATGAGTACTTCATTTGTTGGAGGGTCGCCAATGGGAGTTTCCCTGGACCAATTACCATTATTAGAAAAGGAGATGGCTAACCTGAAACTACAATTACAGGTTTGAATATTATTGAAACAGATAATATGTTCCCCGTGAGAGTCTTTGTTTCTACGATAATAATGTTCTTAACATACACAGAAAGAATCAATGTTGAGGCAGCAAGAACAACAGCGTTTAGCTGAAGAACAAACTCGAGTTGCTTCGTTAATGTCTGAAAAGCAGGAACTGGAACAAAAAGTTTCAGTTTTATCCAGCAGGGCCTCAGGTTATATGCAATGCTATACAATTTTGTTTGTTTCAAAGCAAGTTGGTATTGCAGCTGTTACAATTATCAGGTGTTTGGATGCACTGGCTGACGTCTAAATGCCTTTTAAGCCAATCGGAAATTGTTTGTTAGATACATATCAATGACTTTTTCCATGTTATTTATTATGCAGAAGTATCAGACTTAGGTCAAAAAGGATTTTCAGTGGTAAGAAATGTTATTAAGCCATTTTTGCCACTTGCCAGCATATAAGCCTTCTTCAACGTTTTATGGAATCCCTTAGTATTAGGTTTGATGGTTTTCATGTAGGAAGATAAAGAAAAACTCGAGAAGCAGTTGCATGATATGGCTGTTGCACTTGAAAGATTGGAGAGTAGTAGGCAAAAGCTTCTTATGGAGGTAATGCCCTAGCTCTCTGCGATTCGTTTATACAATGGTCAAGAGGCTTGATTGGAGGAATTACTTTCATTCATTGTTTTTAGATTGACAACCAATCATCTGAAATAGAGATGCTTTTTGAGGAAAACTCGAACCTCTCGGCTTCCTATCAAGAATCAATCAATATATCAAATCAGTGGGAGAATCAAGTAAGAGTACCACAGAAACTTTTGCTTGAGAAATGTTTTTATGTTGATTTGTAGCAAACCTTATATAAGGTGATTTGTAGTTGTTCTGGACTTTATGTTGATTTGTAGCAAACCTTATATAGGTGAAAGAATGTCTGAAGCAAAATGTAGAACTCCGCGAAATTTTGGACAAGTTAAGAACAGAACAAGCTGGTGCTCTTTCACGAGTGTCTTCAGAAGTCGAGGCCAATGGGTCACATGGAACTGAACCTCTATCTCTTAAGGTTTTGGTCTTCACCCGCTCTTAAGTATTATGATAGAACTAAACTTCAACTTAATTGTTGTTTGTTTGATTAAAATTCCGCATTACCTTTTATTAGGGCGAACTTGCAAAAGAACAGAGCAGAGCCGAATCATTATCTGCTCAAGTTCTCCAACTTTCAGCTCAACTCCAGCAAACAACACAAGCATACAATGGGCTTGTGCGCGTGTAAGTTTCACACAGAATCTTCTTGAATCATTGGAGATTCTATCATCTAGTTAATTATATTATTGCATTTTGTTGCAGCTATAAACCGGTGCTTAGAAACATTGAGAGCAGCTTAATCAAGCTGAAGCAAGATGGATCGGTTACAGTGGCACAGTGAACCGGAAAACAAGGGCACACTTCTGAGTATTGAATATATTTTATACAACAAAACAAAAGCCTATTTAGAATTAAAGGGACAAGTGAAATTAACACATTTTTCTTTATGGAACAATTTGGTTCGCTGTGTTTATTGAAAGCTTTGGTTCGTTTTCCTCAAATTTGAAATTGGTAAGGTTTGGTTATATAGGTTTATTTGAATCAAGAAGACCGGGAAGAGAAATGGGAAGTATACTAATCGGTTTCTTGAGGTAAGACTAAACCGAATTTCTAAATCTCGTTTCGGCTCGGGTACAATAGAGAATGATCTTTCTAATTGTTACAGGCCCATTGAACTTAGTTTGGGCTAATTATAACCGTGTGGCTAAAATTCTAACGGTTTAGAATCTTAATTTGAGCGCGAAATGATTTCTTCCTTGGCGGCGATCACCGGAGGGCCGTCAACGTTCCGGCGTGATCCCGATTCAAACACTCTCAGGCTATCACGCAGGAAGACATTAATCTCTTTACTACGAAACTGCAAGAACATTTCCCAAGTTCCATCGATTCACGCCAAGATCATTCGGACCTTCCATGACCAAGATGCTTTCGTTGTTTTCGAACTTATCCGAGTATGCTCCACTCTCGATTCAATCGATTACGCCTACGACGTGTTTCGTTACGTATCTAACCCTAATGTTTACCTATACACCGCAATGATCGACGGTTTTGTGTCATCTGGTCGTTCCGTTGATGGAGTTTCGCTGTATAATCGGATGATTCACAGTTCGATTTTGCCCGATAATTACGTGATCACCTCTGTTCTGAAAGCTTGTGATTTGAAAGAATGTAGAAAGATTCATGCTCAGGTTTTGAAACTTGGGTTCGGGTCTGGCAGATCGGTGGGGCTAAAACTGATGGAAATATACGGGAAATCTGGGGAATTGGTTGATGCGAAGAAGGTGTTCGATGAAATGCCTGACAGAGATCAGGTTGCAGCAACGGTGATGATAAATTGTTATTCTGAATGTGGTTGTATTAAGGAAGCTTTAGAGCTGTTCCAAGATGTCAAGATTAAAGATACGGTTTGTTGGACTGCGATGATTGATGGGTTGGTTAGAAACAGTGAGATGAACAAAGCATTGGAGCTTTTCATGGAAATGCAGATGGAGAATATTAGTCCTAATGAATTTACAGCTGTATGTGTTTTATCTGCGTGCTCAGATTTGGGTGCGTTGGAGCTCGGGTGCTGGGTACATTCGTTTATTGAGAATCAAAAGATGGAGCTTAGTAATTTCGTAGGCAATGCTCTGATCAATATGTACTCTAGGTGTGGTCATATCAATGAGGCTAAGCGAGTTTTTAGGGGAATGAGAAACAAAGATGTCATTTCATATAACACGATGATTTCTGGATTAGCAATGCATGGGGCTGGCTTTGAAGCTATCAATGAATTTCGGGATATGGTGAACAGAGGATTTAGGCCGAATCAGGTGACCTTAGTTGCTCTTTTAAATGCATGTAGCCATGGAGGTTTGTTGGATATAGGGCTTGAAGTTTTTAATTCTATGTGGAGAGTTTTCAGTGTTGAACCACAGATTGAGCATTATGGATGTATTGTGGATCTACTTGGTCGAGTAGGGCGACTAGAGGAAGCGTACACATTCATAGAAAACATGCCGATAGAACCAGATCATATTATGTTAGGAGCTCTATTGAGTGCTTGTAAGATCCATGGAAACATGGAACTCGGAGAAAAAGTAGCCAAGAGACTACTTCAATCTGAAAATCCAGATTCTGGGACATATGTTCTCTTATCGAATATTTACGCTTCATCAGGGAAGTGGAAAGAATCTATTGAAATCAGAGAAAGTATGAGAGAATCAGGGATTGAGAAGGAACCAGGATGCAGTACAATCGAAGTGGACAACCAGATCCAGAATTTTCTTGCTGGAGATACAGCACACCCTCATAAAGATGCAATTTATCAGAGATTACAAGAACTGAATCGAATTCTTAGGCTCAAAGAGAATGAACTGGATTTTATAGCGGGTTTCCTGGATATCAATGATTTGTAATGACAGATACACATTGTTCTCAGGAAAGTATGTCTTTGTTTCGCAAAACTTTGGCTCTTCTTCTCTCTGTTTTTGATGAATGGTTTGAAGATACAAGAAAGAAAATTAGCAGAAAGCCAAAAAGAGTTTCAAGGCTGGATTGAGTAAGCCACGATTGGACTTGTGACGCTGTGGCTCCCATCAGACCATACCAAAGAGGAACTTACAATGCTTCCATCCTTCAGTTCTTTACCAGAGATGGTCACAACAAACGATTTCTTCTCCTTCAGGAAAACGAAACTCAGTATTTCTGGTTCTATGGTTATCTGAATCTCTGGTCGAAGAGGAACTACACTTGCCTTGTATGTAGAGTTTGGGAATCCAACATTAGTAACGGTTCTTTTAAACGCGACATTGAATGGATCAAGCGCAGAGACAAACGTAGTCATTGTTGGGAAATTCAGATCTTTGACTTCTGTTCTTTCCGAACAAGTGATGTTCTATCCTGAGATTTTTGTGAGCGACGTTGAATCAAAACCCTCAGCACATAACATTTTGAGGTAATCTTCTGTTTCTACTACATACACAAGCCCCGGGTCGCTTGCTTTGGTCGGGTTAATTTGGCCTGACCCATATGCAAATTCTTGCTCGGGGTTCTTTTTAACGTTCATGGGGGTAGCTGCGAATATACCATGACAAAAATCTGTTTTTGTATCCCTCCAACAGTTAGAAAATCAGAAGAAAGTATTGTTTTTTGAATTTTACCTGTCGTCATGATAGCGGATTTGATTGCCGAGGGAGACCAGTCGGGGTGAAAAGACTTGACATAAGCTGCTACACCTGCTACATGAGGACAAGCCATTGATGTACCACTCATTACACTATACTTCACACTTCTCTCGTCCTCAGGGTTCATTAAACCTGAAGGAGAAGCTACCGGAGAAAATGCAGCCAAAATCTCTAATCCAGGTGCACTTACGTCAGGCTGCAAATAACATTGATGTTATTCGGTTATAAAACCAACGCGAGCTACTGATCTTTGTTCTGGTTTCATTACCTTTAAGAGGTTCTGAACAATGAAACTTGGCCCGCGAGAAGAGAAGGACGGAACATAAGGTGCTTCTCTATCAACTATCTCTTCAGTTCTCAGTATCTCCGCTTGTGGGTGCCTGCAAATTTCACTCTTTTA
Organism: Crucihimalaya himalaica; assembly: GCA_004349715.1. Lineage (NCBI taxonomy): Eukaryota > Viridiplantae > Streptophyta > Magnoliopsida > Brassicales > Brassicaceae > Crucihimalaya > Crucihimalaya himalaica. Next base: position 5,383,578 of record SMJT01000001.1, read on the forward strand.
ACATTTCAAGACCGAACAACAAAACTGTTCAGATTCATCACTGCCCTTTACTTACTCTGTAGATTTGATGTATGACTTGATAGATTCGTAGTCCTCTAAGCTCAAAGAAGAGGCAGGTAATGGTAACACAAAGGCGCTGTCTGGATACAATGTGTTTTGAACAATGGCTCCAGTGGCTCCTGCTAAGTAAGCCTCTCTGTTTCCTAGGAAGTCGTCACAGAGGACAATCTTCCCTTTAACCAGGTCTCCGTCCACACACCCACTTGAGCAGTAACTGTCAATAGCAATGATCATTATAAGCATCAATGTGTTTTGATTCAAGATTCAAAAATTTAAGAAGAGATTTCTTACTCACCCGGCTCGGGCTTGGGAACATTTTCTCGAAACGTTTTGGCCGTAAACGATCGGAAACTTTGTCCCATTGAGATTGAATGGATTAACTGATATACCCTGTTCAAGAAACAGAGTATCAACGACTCTTAAACTTTTTCACTAAATCTGAACTGGGATGTGAATCAACTGAGCAACGCAATTTATAAAATGAAATGACTCTCGTTTTGATTCATAAAAACTCCAAGAAAATGTACCGTTAATGCTTTTCCGTTACCAAGAACGACTCTGTCAATGAAACGCCGGTCCGTAGCGCTGGCCGCGACTGTAATCATCCACGGGGATACATTTGCCACCGAACCTTTCTCAGGCCCGTTGTTTCCGGCGGAGCCCGCCGTGATAATTCCTCTAGACATTGCATGAAACGAACCAATGGCTACAGAAGTGTTCAATAAGTTGGAGACATAGTCGGTTGAGATTGAAATCGAGATGACATCAACACCGTCCGCAATGGCGTCATCAAACGCGGCCAAAATATCTACATCGTTGCAGCGGCCAGGACCTTTGAGGCAGACTTTATATGCGGCAATTCTCGCCGAGGGAACTCCACCACGAGCAGTACCTTGAGCCAGGCCGTAAAAGCTGGCAGCTTGAACCGCATACCAGCAGCCGTTGACGCAGTGTGGGTTCCATGTCCTTCGTCGTCTCTTGCTGAGAGGGAAAATTTGGGGTAAAACCTAGCTCCGATGAGTTTGCTTGTAGCACAAGAAAGTTAACCCCAAACATTTAGCACGTACATTTGCATAAGTTTTATAATTTTGTGTTAAGAAAAGGTTAGAATAGAATTTACTTGTTGCAAGTGAAGTTTAGGCCACCTTTACAAGAACCTTTCCATTTCTTTGGAGGAGGACCAAAACCTTTGTCGTCGAAGCTCTCAGATTCAGGCCATATTCCGCTGTCAATCACTCCGACAATAACATCACTTTCTTTCACACTCTCTCGTTTTGCTCTCTCACCAAATCCCACAAAGTCCCACGATCTTGTTGTCGTCAGTTCATGACTTTTGCTTGGAAAAACAGATACTACCTCTTTCATATCTTTACATTCAATGGTTATGTTATTTAGAAAAAATCTTACCAAAGTTTTTTTGTTAAGAAATAATGAATTATGAAGTACTCACTTCGCAGTTTCTGACTCTCGGCTTGAGATAGATTGGCAGCAAATCCATTGAAACTCTTTTTGTAGCTTCTAATTAACAAATTTGATGCAGCACTAAAAGGAAGAACCAGATTCAAAGAGAATGCTGTAATAATCTTGATCCTCTTACATATGTACATTTGTTTTGAATCCGGATCATGAATAAAGGTTGAATCTTACTTATTGCCAACAAGTCTTTGGAGTATACTGAGATGGTGAGATGGAGGTGAGTAACCAATCTCAGGAAGTGTTCCCATATACACAATATACACCTGCATACATGTATGTAAAGAGAGAGATAGAGAGAAGAGAGAGGTATTATAAGGTGTTTTGTTCATATGGGCATCTCACAAAACAGAGTAAGAACTTGAACTTGCCTGTCTATTATCATTTGCAGACACATCTCTGGTGAACACGAATGTTAAACAAATTAAGAAGAGACGTGTAGAAAGCTTAGCCATTTTGTGAAACTCTAAACGAGATAGTCGAATTTGGGACTGTGATTGAGAGGACGACCAATGTGTTATATTAATTTAGATCTTATAATCATTGTCATGAACAAGATGGAAATGTATAAGTAAAAATACATTTTTAAATTCATATGTTTCATAAAAATTGAGAAAACTATGAACTTAATCAGTGCATTTGGCTAAAAACTTAATTTCTGGTTTGGGACAATATTTTGCACAAATAGATACAAATTAAAATCTTACTTAATAGTCAAAGAGGTTTGACCAAAAAACAAATTCTATTAGGAAAGTTGATGAATGTGAGAAGTAATTATGATTTTTGAATGTATATTCCATAAATCTATCAAATTCAAATGTATACTATTTGTGATTTTCAATTCAACCTAAATTTTATTGTTTATATAAACCGGAGGAATATAACAATCTGCAACATATGCGATTACAATAAACTGTAACATATACGATTACGATACGATTTGAATGGACGATTTGATCTATAGTGGACGACTTGAATGATGATTACACTAGGAAACTTTTTTCTCGCAACACACGGAATCATGCAATGATGGAAGACTACTATACTTACAAAACAACAGTTTCAATATTTACTTTAACTTGTGAAGTCATATAATTAAAATCAATGAAAACTTCATTCAAAATCAAATTAACATACAATTTTCATTGAGATATGTAGGATTGTTCCACCATTCGGTAATAAATTGTTTTAAATCTAAATCGTCATGACAACAATTTTGAAGAGATACAAAGTTCACTAAACTCACATAAGCTGTATCCCACAAGCTTGGTTCTAATTTGTCCGGATAAAAGGATCCAAAACTTCCAACTTTTATGGGACTATAATACAATTTTATCACAGGATAACATTTTCTGTTAAGGAAGAAGACCAAAATCGAAAATCGGGCTGAAACATTTATGCGGCTGCAGGATCGTTTATGACTCCCAAAAAATCGTCTTTGATGGTACCCACACAAAACTGCAAAACCAAAGACAAATGTGCAAATTAATAAGATTAAAGCCAAAAGCACACAACAGCTCAAGCCAGCCACAGCCAAAACGCCGTGAAATCTAAATATAAGTTGCATTGTGAATAGAGTTATGGAGATGGTGCATACAATCTCAGTGGCATCAACTCTTGTTCCAATAATCTTCAGTCTCACTTCACATTCCTTTTGGATCTTAACCTGCAAGAAACATTGAAAGATTGAGTCTCTTGAAGACAGATGAAACACCAATAATACTGTTTGAAATAAGAAATAGAGAGAGAAACACACTGATCCATCTGATGTTGTATAATTAGGCATGTCTCCAGCCTGAAACTCCATATCATCTGGAATCAACTGTGGTGATTGAAAAAGAGGAGAAGAAGTAAGTATAAAACACCTAGAACCAAACATGAACTCGAGATCAAATTCATGATGTAAGATCATAAGCTTACATGCTTAGACACAAAAATCTGAACAGGGCCAGCTTCAGCGAAGAATCCCATCTGTGATATATTAGAAAAATCCATAAGGTCTCGACTGATTTACCACCAAAGACATTAGACTATATATATTACCTTATTGACCAAAGTGACAACAGCTTCCAAAATCTCGCCTTTGAAAGGTCTGAAAACGACGCATTGGTATTTAACTGGAAAGGTGACAAAACCAGTCCCATCTCGGATCAAACCCTTTCCTACGCTCTCTATTCCTGTTATCGCCACTACAAACCCATGACGGCCACTGTCCAAAACAAACACAGAAAGAAAAAGTGTGATAAGCATCAATATGGTATTGCAAAGATGAATTGCACATCTTCAATCCAAAGCAAGGACAAAGCTAGAGGCCCCAAGAAATAGATTAATCACAATGAGAGTTTCTCTGATTGGTTTCATTCGACACGGAAAGTACTCAAAACATTAAATCAATATCATCCTCTTACATAACCTCATGAGCATTTTTCTATACCGTACCAAAAAACCTTAACCAAACTATACTAAAGAACAAAGTTATAGACTTCAGTATCAAATACAAAACAAGATACAAGATCTGAGTGATTTGCAAGCAGGCATCTAAGTAAGCTGCGATAGATGAACTTCACATCGTAATCCTAAGAAAGCTAAAGGCTTCAAAACAAATCCCTTAAAGATACAAGTTCTGCTAGAAATCAGACTTTAGTCACAAGCAGCAGGCAAAGACTCAAACTTAGCTTAAAAAGAACGATTTTTATTGGAATTGAATTCACAAGACGCTGCACACAGGAGTCAAACAACCGATTAACTCCATAAACCCAACCAATTGAACGAAACGGAGCTTAGGGTTTCGGAAAAAAGATGCAGTTTTTAAGGTGTCTATGGAAAACGAATCCGAATTAAGGAATGAAGAAAAGGGTTTCCGATCAAAGCATCCAAAATTGTTGATTTGATACGAGCAGTGAATTGAGAAGAAGGGTAAGAAACCTGCAAGTGCCTTCGACATCTTTCATGAGCTTAGATACGAGGTTTTCACGAAGGTTTCGACCAAAGAATCGAGGATGCAACTGCATGTTCCGCTCCAATACTATGTGGAAAAACATCTTGATCGCTCTTAATCTCTCTCTCGCTCTGAGAGGCTTGCTAATTTGTCTTACTGAGCAAATTAGTTTTGAGTTCGACCGGTATCAAACAACTCGCTCTTTATAAAACCTGCTCAAAGGTAGATTTCTGTCAACCGTCCGATTCCAATAATGATTGAACGGCCCAGATTGCTTAATATTCCTGATGTTCTTTAATATTTTTGTTTTCCTTTTTCTTGTTAAATTTACCAATTACGTTTTAAACAGAATATTCGTTTAACGCAGTAAATTTATAGCAAGGATGTATACATATTTTTATAGTGTTGTTAGTTTATAGATCGATGAAACTTAGCAATACCAATTAACATGTTATATTTGTATTAACGAAGTTATTACATACAATGTACAAAACTTGTTGACTCAACTTGAACAATGTTGTATTCATGTTTCTTTAGATATGTTTTAACAATAAATCAACATATTTTAATTCACTTTGTACAAGATAGCTAGTTGTTGAGCTAGCACTCCCCCTCTTTAACAAATTCTAAACTTAATTATGAGATTTGATGTTGTCTTTAATGAAATCATATTCTTCGAGAAACATAACACTTTATTCTTTATTTATTGGATCATAAGAGCAACTTTAAAAAAAGAAAAACAGAACAGGTTTTTAACTAGACAGACAACTTATACGAACGCGTTCTTGTTTGATTCTTAATAAACTATGGATCAACAGGCGGATAACCACCGTAAGGTGGAGGTGTTAAGTAATGTGAAGGCGGTGGATACAGAACCGGCGGAGGATGTGTCTTGACAGGTGGCGGAGGATATGTCTTGATCGGCGGAGGACAAGTCTTGATCGGCGGAGGATAAGTCTTGACAGGTGGCGGATGATACTGTTTTGGCGGAGGATGTGTCTTGATCGGCGGAGGATAAGTCTTGACAGGTGGCGGATGATACTGTTTTGGCGGAGGATATGTCTTGATCGGCGGAGGATATGTCTTGACAGGTGGTTCCGGCGGAGGATATGTCTTGATCGGCGGAGGATAAGTCTTGACAGGTGGTTCCGGCGGAGGATATGTCTTGATCGGCGGAGGATAAGTCTTGACAGGTGGTGGATGATACTGTTTCGGCGGAGGATACGTCTTGATCGGCGGTGGATACTGCACCGGTGGAGGATATGTCGTTGGTGGTGGTGTAGGTGGCGAATATGGAAATTTTGGTTGCCATTTAAACGGCGGCTTCCAGGGCCAGTGAAACCAATTAGTAACAGAGTTTGTAGAAACAGAGGAAGCCAAACAGCAACGGAAAATGCTTCCTTGTGTTACTAGCATCACTGCGAGGGCTAAAGTAACTACAAAAGACTCCATTGTTGTTGTTGTTTTGAATAGCAACAAGTTAAACGGGGTTTCGGTTAAATAGAGGACTCAAGACTCTTATTTACACACTCTAGTGAAATTGCCAAGTTGCATTAAACCTCACAGCTGGTTTTAAAACCACAATTCCAGGAAGTGAAGTGACAGAGAAGCTTTTGGTTCCATTCACTTTCAAAGTTCGACAGTTTCATACGGAACCAGGGTTTTGTCTCTTTTTTTTTGGTCAACCTGTATTCGCTTTTTAGTTCTGCAGAATCTCTCCATCTGTCAAGTAATTTGCAGCGACGACCACAACAAAGCAGAGAATCTGTTTTTTGAAGAGGCTTCGAGTGGTGATAAAACAGCAACGAAAAATGCTTTGTTGTGCATGAAACCGAAACCTGAGTGTATGTGTGTGTGTGGATACAGAACATAGTACATACACTGAGGAATTGGTTGTTGAAAAGAATGAAAATTTGCAGACTTTTTTTTACTGTCTATAGAGTCAGAGAAGAAGAAGATCATACGAACATAAAGTGTTTTGTGAAAAGAAATGGCAAGAGTTCAAATAAGATGATATAACATGTAAATTATGTTTTTTTTTGCCTTTGCAAGGCCTCCGGACAAAGTCTCAGGGAGCTTCAAACGTCTCTCCCGCTTTAATATCGCCTTTTTCCTCTTCTTTCCCGCGAGGTTTTAACTGCAACATGCAAAATTGAAAGAATTTTTCTATAAGTTATTGAATCTGATATCCAAGCTCTGAGCTCATATTCACAAAGTTGAAAACTTTAGCAAACAAAACGAAACCACTCAGCATACTAACTTAAGCAATTTGAGAAGAAATGCACATCCGTTATTTCAGATGAACCATTATTACAATCTGAAAAACTGAAACAGGAATTGAAACACTCAGCATAAGTTAGTATATGGGACTTGAACTACCTCTTTTCTTCATAAGAACCGGGGCCTTCGATCCGCAGGCTTAAGAATTTGGAAAGAGCACATTAAACTTTCATCAACACTCATCATAGCACCAGCATTATCAAATTCACCACAGTAGTTGGGAGCAGAAAATATAGTAACAAGCTGTCTGTCAGCAAAGAACTCATATCCATCCTCTACAACCTGCGGGAACAAAAAAAAACAAGGTTTTTATTAGAAATTCAGCGACATTTTTTAGCAAAGCGAAGCATGAATATTGTGTAGACCAACCTGATGGGCACGACAGATGAGATCCATATCATTCTTTATTAGAAATTCCGCAACTTTGTCAGGCCCAAACGTGTAAGAGACTCCACGGTCGTTCATTCCCCAACCTTTGACATCTTTGCTTGGATCAGACCAAAGCAGATCACAGAGCAAACCAGAGTCTGGAACATCGGTTGGTCGCTTAATGTTCTTAATCTGTTCCACATTGGTCAAATCGGGAGAAAGCCCACCGTGCATACATAGTATCTTATCGTCTATAACAGCAGCCACAGGGAGACAGTTAAAAGAATCTGTAAATACTTTCCAGAGTCTCACACTGAATCGACGTTTACATTCATCATAGAATCCATAGATTCTGTTAATAGAAGCACATTCGTGGTTTCCTCTTAGAAGAAAAAAGTTCTCAGGATATTTGATTTTGTAGGCAAGCAGAAGACAAATAGTCTCCAAACTCTGCTTCCCGCGGTCCACGTAATCTCCTAAGAATAAATAGTTAGCTGTTGGTGGGAAGCCTCCATACTCAAACAGCCTCAATAGATCTGAATACTGTCCATGAATATCACCTGAAAACCAAAAAAAACCATTACAAATCCATGTTAATTTGAGGGAAAAATGAGAAAAATCAACATAGGAATACACCCAAAACAGATAAGTTCTAAACCTCCTAAAACAGATTTTCATCCTAAAAAAAAAAAAAAAAAATCCACCCTAAGTTACATACATCAATCGCTAAGATATATATTCAGCTAATTCTTGTAAAACAAAAAGAGGTTAAGCGTCAAGGTCATTTAGCTTCAACGAAAAAACGTTGTAAACCTTTTCACGAGGTCTCACCCAAAATTTAGAGCAATCCAATGATCTTTATGTGTCCTTTAACTTCTCTCTTTGTTTCGAGATCAGCTGCTGCAATCAGATGATGGATTAAACATCTCTATCTCTTAGCTATTCCACAAATTGACCAAACACATCGCTGCCTAAACCAATTCAAACCTACTCAAAGAACAAAAAAGACCTATCTTTTGTTTGCGAGCTGATCTAATACAAAAATGCTAAACGAAGCTAAAAGCTACAAAAGACAATCACAAAGACCTCAGATCCCAAAAACGAAAACAACCCATAAATCAGAAATCAGAAAAGAGATATCAATACCGCAGATCTTGATAGGAGCTTCGAGCTCAAGAAGGTTAGGCTGTTGAAGAAAAATCTCTCTAGACACGATGCAAAGCTGTCGGATCTCAGACTCGTTGAGCATAACCTGCTTCGTTCCAGGCTTAGGGTTTCTGTAATCCAACAAACGACGAATGATATCATCGAGAACGGCAGGGTCCATGCTTCCCTGCCCTTGTTGCGCCATTTAAAAAGACCCTCCACGATCCAACCCAACACAAATCGATTTATTATTCTTCCAAAACAAAAAGTTTCAATCTTTCAGACAATAATCGATCGCTCAAGAAAGAAACTTATAAAAATTTTCAAAAATCTCCTCTCGATCTTTGGACCAAAAAAGTTTTCGCCTTTGTTTTCCCCAAACTTTTTTATTTTGTTTTTTTTTTAATTTCTTTCCAACGAATTTTTGTGATGGGTGAGTTTATCGAAGGTTAGTGGATTTTTTTTTCTCCATTTGGTTATTATTTATTAATTTATATTGTCATTTATTTAATTCAAAATTAAATAAAATAATAATAGGCTATTGCAACTCTCTTGCATATTGTTATAATCATCTCTCTCCGTGTTCTTCCATTTCGGATGGATTTGCTTGTCCCCACTAATAGCACATCACTTAATGATTATTTTAGTAATTTTGTAAAGAATTATTTTCATATATTTGTAATGTTCCTTTGTTTGATTCATTATGACCAAATTTTCTCTGCCAATTCATCCTCATTTCTTTTATAATACTATATTGAAGAAAATGAATTCTTAGAGTTTATGAGACTGAAGTTTTTGGATTTATATTCAACCTTTGATGTTAAAATCTAATGTTATTCAATTAATTATATGTTTACTCTAGATTGGAGATTTTTTAACCATATTGTATTTTGTTTTTCGATAGGTTTTGTAAGAGGTTGAATTTAATTATATTCTGATTTGTATGTTTTAGTTCCATTTTGTGAATCACTCATAATTATGTTCTTATGAATCATCTCTATCTCTTAGTTTCTTCTACATATGAGTGATTCATAAAAAAGCATTACAAAACATATAAGAGATGCATGCATTTTCATATGTAGAAACTACAACATATATCTTTGAGTAAGAGTATCAAAAGAACCTTTTGCCCCATAAGCTTGTCTCAAATATTTTGAAACTGTTTTCAATTTTTCATGATCCTTCGGGATACCTAGAAACCTTTTTGAAAGCTGCATCGGTGTATATATAATCCGTAGCTATTTTATGCTATAAGAAGTGACATGTAATAGTCTTCAATATCATAAAAAATCATCATGATCAACAATTCTTTCATTCTAAATTTGAAAAAAGTGGATAAGCTTCCAGGTTTGAAAGTTGAAACTCGTATCCGTATTACGATCATAGCCTTCCATAAGAACCAAGTAAGTAAATCGTTTGTTAAACTAAACACGTTTAGCTAAATTTAGACCAACATTTTTCTCTTTACCGTCAACAGCATGATCAATTACGAGAGAGTTTGGAGCAAAAATAGAAAAAGTTATTTCACTACGTACATTTTTAACTTTGTAGTAACTAATTTTAGACGTTTTGTGGAAAGGAGTTGTATATAGTGACTAATTTAAATACGACGTAAGAGTTTGAGTAGCTAGTGTTGTTTCCCTTTGATTGTAAGTTTGTAACTAGGATTTATTAATTTTGTTTACTGTTAATGCTGTTGTTATTCTCAATCTCTTAAAAGTATATATTCTTCACTACTCCATGCTTCTTCTTTGATCATTGGAATATTACTTATGTACCTTGTCTATATTAACAAAACAGTGATTCATATTCATCAAGGTGTACATCAACCTAAATCGGAGATGGGAAATAGAATGAACAACTGTAAATCACAACTAACGGGAACATACCAATTCAAGAGAGAAACACAAAGACGAGAAGTATAATAACAAGCTTTTTCTTTTCTTTTTTTTTTTCCTGAACACAAGCCCATCAAAGATGGTAAGACAAGAGTAAATGAAGAAAAATATTCTACATAGTCTTGCATCGTTGTTACATTTCATCAGCCAAAACTTGAAGAGAAAATAGAAAGAAGAAGAGAAGAGTAAGCAAGAGAAAACGAAAGTTTAAAGCTTTAAACTTTCAATTAAGTAGAGCAGCAACCTCTTTTGGCGGCTCCAGATGAGTCATCAACGTTAATTGTTGTTCCTTGCCCAGGAATTGCAGAATTAGCAGCTGCTGCTTCTTGAGCAGCCAAAGCTTTTTTGCTGATGATGTGGTAAATCTCTGTCAACACGGTTTGAAATGCTTTCTCAACATTGGTGGCTTCAAGAGCAGATGTCTCCAAGAAAGAGAGACCTTCTGTCTCAGCTAAAGTTTGACCATCTTCCTCAGCAACTGATCTCAAGTGGTTTAGATCAGCTTTGTTTCCAGCCATCATGATCACAATGTTGGAATCCGCATGGTCTCTAAGTTCACGTAGCCACCTTAGGACATTGTCAAAGGTCTGTCTTTTGGTTATGTCATAGACAAGAAGTGCACCTACCGCGCCCCTGTAATAAGCGCTTGTGATAGCTCTGTACCGCTCTTGACCTGCAGTGTCCCAGATCTGGGCTTTAACAGTCTTCCCTTCAACCTGTACATCCGTAAGAGAATCACACAAAAAAAAGGCACAAAATTATTTACTGAATAGATCTCATTCACGAAAATCATTAGTAACCCATAAGCAACATTTTCACACATCAGCAGTTTATGTTAATGTATTTATGAGTTGACTTCTCCAGGGATGGACAGTTGACTTTGATGATAAGGAAAAATTCATTATTAGGGACAAGTTGTGTGAAGCTTTTTGTCCATTGGCTTTCTCCAGCTACCATCCACACAAAAGTATTTTTCCCATGACTCATGGCCAGCACATCTAAGATTCTCTCTTGATATTAAAATCTCTTAGCAAACAAAGTATGATAAAGAACCAAATTTAAAAAGGTGAGAGAACAATGCACCAAATATTTCCAGTTTCCAAACGTTAAAAACCTAAAACTATTCAATTATTAAGAAACCATAGGACCTTCTCACTTATATATTACCTAATATAAGTAGGCATGTTCCTTAGACTGACCAAAAAGGATATGTAAAGCAAAGAGAGTAAAATTAAGAACACAAACGCATCAAATGAACTACCATTGACCTAATGATGAGATCATGAAGCAGCTAGCAAACCAAAAGGCACAAATCTCAGATCCTGATATGTCAAAACCATATAGAGATCACGTGAAAAACGAAGATAGAGCTTGAAATGGACACGTGGCAAGATCACAAACGCACGCAAGATACTTGTTCAAATTTATCTGACACTGATACTACCAGTAAGAAATTAAATCACCCTTTGTGCTCATTCTCCCAAATTAAAGGATAAAGCAACAAAAAAAATTGAAATCACCTGAAGAGTTCTGGTGGCGAATTCAACACCAATGGTGGACTTAGATTCCAAGCAAAACTCATTCCTTGTGAATCTAGACAAGATGTTTGATTTCCCGACACCAGAATCACCGATCAACACGATCTTAAACAAATAATCATAATCCTGTTCTACCCTATGCGCCATTTTTTGTTTCACCTCTTCGATCTCACCCTATAAACACACCAAAAAAAAAATCCCCAGAAATAAAAAAACGATCTTCATAAACAACTCACATATATATATATATATATCATCATCATCACAAAGTCGACAGATCCAACGAAATAAACCCGAGCCCCAATGAACATACCTTTGTTTTTTTTCCCTGAAAAAATGGCGGATGAATCGTGAAATCGAACTTCAATTTACCCTCTTCAGATCCGTTAAAAGGATGAAACTTTTGTAGAAGGAACAATCTTTGATTACGAAACTCTTTTAGCCAATTGAGGAAAATTCAGAGGAACTGTAAATTGTATTTGGGTTTCGTGTTATAAATGTTTCTATTTTTTTATACTACTTTATATAAAATACGTATGTGTGTATAATGGTCGTATAAATTATATAAGTGACCTTTTTTGAGCTGATACGGTGAAGAAACGGCGTCGTATTACAAAAAATGACAAAAGGGGTTGAGGTCATTGGCAAGCTGACAAAATACTAAGAGGATGTTTCAGGGGTATTTTAGGAATTAACACTTAAGTTGTTATCCCATACGTTAATGACTGTCATGTTACATTGTAATCAGCCAAAGCCACGTCATAAAATTATACTTTCTGTCATGTGTTGGTGATGGTCTGTTGATTGATCATTCGATTATTAGAATTTAGAGTAGTACACTAAAGATTCCAATATCATAGATTGGTGATAAGTATGAAAAAGATTACTGGTGTATTTTATTTTATTTCGACTTATTAGTATGGTTCCAGTTAGACTCGAACTTTATTATCTTTTGTTTATGTATAAGTATAACTAACTGATTGGGATTATATATATATATATATATATATATATATATATATATATATAAAACAAATTACATATCTCTCGTTTTGCTTGTAAACAGATTATGTATGATTCCTAGGTGAATCATATCTTTTGTTTTGCCAACCTTTAAAGCTCTGGTTATGATTTTGATAAATGTTACAAGGTTTCCTTCATTTTAAAGTTTGTTTTCTATAACTTTGAAATTGTGAAACATTTTAAATTGTCGGCGTTCCTTTACTAGTTTAAAAGGTTTCTGAATTTCATTTAATTTACTAGCTCATTTTAAAAATAGTTTATATTAGATTACTTTGTTTCTCCCAGCTTATTTAAGAGTTTGGGTTAGATATTTGATATTACATACATACCCATTCTGTTTACAAAAAATGTCATTTTGATACATGTTACACATATTAATAAAATTATGTAAATTTCTACTATACTCTTTATAATTACACTAATTTTTTGTTTACTTTTTGATTAATAATCTAAAATAATAGAGAAAAATAGATTTAGTTTTTAAAACTTCTTTACAAATTCAAAAAAAAAAATACACTCTTAGTGAAACAAAAATAAAATACTTTTTTAGAACAACATGGAGTATTTCCGCTATAGTTTTGTAGTATAAACAAAAAGATTGTAGCTAAAAGGCCGAATAGGGTGATTCAGACATCATAATATCAATTCATAATAGGGCTCGTTAAATGAGCCCATAATAGTTTAGTTTGGGATCAACGTTCAACAACATTGATTGAGTCGGTCTCTGTAAGAAACAGGGGAAAGCCAAAGCCCCGTCGCAGAGAAAAAAAGAGACGACGAAATATGAGAGAGACGGTGAAGTTGATAAGCATGGAAGGTTTCGAGTTTGTCATCGACAGAGAAGCCGCCATGGTTTCTCATACTATCCGAAGCATGCTCACTTCTCCAGGTACTTTCTTTCTCCTCTTTTACTCTGATTTCGCTTCAGTTGTAGGGTTTGGTGCTCGTTTCTGATCTTGTGTTCTTACTTAATTTCGATTGATTCTATGAAATTCATCTGATTTGTGTGTGAATTATCCTCAATTTGAGCGAAATCTAGCGAGAGATTATGCTTAATAGCAAATTCAATTGTGTAATTGAATCTCCCCCAAATTCATTAGATCGTTCTCAATTTCACCATAAATTAATGCTGGAGAAACTAGGAGTTGCCTGTTGTATAGGCAATTGAAAAGAATTGTTCTTGCAGAAGTGTATTATTCATTCAGTGTTCATAATAGAATGCAGGATTCTCTGTTGTAGATGCAAAATTTATGGAGATATGAAGAAGCAACTCTGTTTTTTTGGTGGCAGGTGGTTTCTCGGAATCGAAAGATGGCGTAGTGAATTTCCCTGATATTAGCACCCCAATTCTAGAGAAGATCTGCCAGTACTTCTACTGGTCTCTTCAATATTCCAGGTTCCATTATCAAACTCACGCTTTTCACCTCTTTCTCTACGTTGATCTCTAGAGCATATGGCATTGTAGTCTCTATTACTCCTTTTTCAACACTATCAGAATCTAATTGCGGTTTGTAGTTAATGAAGTTGCATCCTTTAGAGAAATAGTTTCATTGCAAACTCTTTACCCCGTCGCATATCGATTCATATCTCAGGTAATTTTTAATCATTAGGAGTCTCTTGTGATTGTAGTACCAGGGAAAGTAATATTGCTCTGCTTTTAGTCTCATTAGTATATCTCTATGAACCATTGTATTGAAAGTGTTCTGTTTTCTAGAATTGGATTCCTCTTTAACTGCTCCTCTACCCCTATCTTTCTCTCTTTTTTATAGTTTTATATTCTCTAACTAACTGATATGCATTTGTTCCATCTCTTACAGAGGCAAAGAGATCGAGTTCCACATCGAGCCTGAATTGACTCTAGAGCTGATGATGGCTGCTAACTATCTTCACACTTGAAAAGGATAAACGCTGTTGAATCTTATTCGACTAGTATAGTTTCTTTTGAGGTGTGGAGATAAATGTTATATCCTTGGAGCAACGTGTGCGGGTTCGTATGCTTGTTTGACAAAAATCTGCATTGGGTTCATGAAGAACTATTGATTAGCTCCGAGGGAAAGTCATGTACTTCTTTACTAGTTAGTTTTAACTTCAACATCAAAGCTTTGTAATAAGCAACAAACATTCTGTCCTAATAATGATTGGTTTGGTGCCGAATCACTTGGAAAATTACACAAAGGAAATTGCTCTTCTAGAAATGAAATCAGCACACATGCTGGTTCGTTGTCTTCTGCAAACAAACAAACAAACGAGGGTCGAAAATATCTTTTGCCCTTGCCTAATATGTCTCGTGTAAAGCTCTGTAGACTGGGCCAGGCTTGCTTCATCATTAACTGCCCGAATCAGAAGACTTGCATCACTTAAAATAATAATGGAAACAAAGATTGTCTAGGCACATTATCCAAGACGAGGCTGTTTCTCCATCCTGCAAATTGTTCCAAAGTCGTAAGTACGTTTTGACTCCATACTATTGGACCACTCCTCTCTCACTCTCAATGCTTACTTACCACCCTTCCCTTCCCATGCCACAAACACCAATCCTAATTCCTAAGTAACACCTTGGTTTCCGTTTGTTTTTTTGCCTTAAAAATATTGGAACTTGCAACATGTCACTATCATTAGAGATTCCATGAATATGATGACTTACCACATCGAAAAAGAAAATTCTCCCGTCATACAAACTGTATCCTATCTGGTTATGAATACATAAAACAAATATAATTTCTTTCTGGAATGTTAAAAGTATTTACAAAATAAATTGGAAAACCGTTTGGGTGAAAGACAACATTAAGCGTAGAAACAGAAATTATATTTTATTCTTTACTTGGTCCGTGTATGATATCTAATCTATAAATATCCTTTCATCTTGATCTCCATAGCAATTACAGACCAACTTTAACCAATTCTATAGATGGCAAAACGAGGAGCTTTCTCAAGCCTCTTCTCATGTCTACTCGTCTTGTTGTTCTTGAAAGCAGTCTCAGCAGTCACACATGCTCATCAAGATAAACAGGTATAATATTATATCAATGATCAAAATCTCTTGTTTCTAGCTATATATATGCTCAGCCATTTATACATGATGATTATGTTGATAAGTGATGATTACATTAAATTAAGGTGTATATCGTCTATATGGGTTCACTTCCTTCTCGAGCGAACTACACACCAATGTCGCATCACATGCGTATTCTTCAAGAGGTCGCAAGAGAGAGGTGTGATTTTGATTAATTCAATCATTATTACTTTATATTATGAGGATTCTAACAATGACATATACTATTACTCTAGTTCGATAGAAGGTCGCTTGTTGAGAAGTTACAAGAGGAGTTTTAACGGGTTTGCGGCCCGACTCACTGCGTCAGAACGAGAAAGAGTAGCCGGTGAGTGTGCTTCGAGACCTGAATAGTCTTTACGGATACATTCAAATGATAACTTCTTCAGTTATATTAACTAAGGCCTTGATTGTTTATATTTTGTTTGTGTTTACATTTAGTGTGTATTTTTTCTAAATGATCCATAACATTTATCATCTGAAGCCAATTTTTTTTTGTTAATTTTAACGTTAATGGCACACGCAAACGGAAGCAAGTGTTTGCATTAGCTTCTGGCAAAAATATTTTATGAAAAATATGAAACTCTTATATATATTTAAATGATGTAGAGATTCTTGTTGATTTTTTTTTTTCACATGTAAACACGAATAACAAAAATTTGACTCAATCAAGCCTAAAACGCTTCCAACTATTGTTAGATATGGAGGGAGTTGTGTCTGTGTTTCCGAACAAGAAATTAAAACTCCAAACGACGGCGTCTTGGGACTTCATGGGGCTAAAGGAAGGAAAAGGGACGAAGCGGAATCCATCTATGGAGAGTGATACGATAATCGGAGTCTTCGACGGTGGAATCTGGCCGGAATCCGAAAGCTTTTCCGACAAAGGCTTTGGTCCTCCTCCAAAGAAATGGAAGGGCATTTGTGCCGGCGGCAAGAACTTCACCTGCAGTAAGTAAATCTAATTTTCTCTCTTTAAACTCTTTAGATGTTGGAAGTTGATCAAAACTTCACCAGCAATAAGTAAATATATACTTCATCTTATATATAGTGCATATGTTTCCAATGAGCCTGTTAGTCATTTTACAGCAAGCTGATTGGGGCAAGACACTATTCACCCGGAGATGCTAGGGACTCTAGTGGCCACGGTACACACACGGCGTCTATTGCGGCTGGAAACGCAGTCACGAATACCAGCTTCTTTGGTCTCGGCAATGGAACTGTGAGAGGTGCCGTTCCAGCCTCTAGAATCGCCGCTTACAGAGTCTGCGCTGGAGAATGTAGAGATGATGCAATACTGTCTGCTTTTGATGATGCTATTGCCGACGGTGTTGACATCATCACCATCTCTATAGGTGATATTGATGTGTACCCATTTGAGAAAGACCCGATAGCAATTGGAGCTTTTCACGCTATGTCCAAAGGGATCCTCACCGTGAACGCGGCTGGTAACACTGGTCCAGATACGGCCTCAGTCACGAGCTTAGCACCGTGGATGTTAACAGTTGCAGCCAGCACCACGAACCGTGCGTTTGTGAACAAAGTGGTTCTCGGTGACGGCAAGACACTTATCGTACGTATCAAGTAACACTCTCATTTTCTGTTATCATAGTATCACTAATTTGTCCTTTAAAATAACAATGACTCTCTTGATTTTTTCTTTCCCCTAACAGGGACAATCAGTGAATAGTTTTGATATGAAAGGGAAGAAGTTCCCTCTGGTGTACGGGAAATCTGCTGCTTCCTCTGCCTCCCAAGCGAGATGCGCCGAGTAACTTTCTACACAAGAAACACCATGTGTAAAGCGTATGACCTAGGAATACTTTTATATTTCTGATTGGTGGTGATGAGATTTTTTCTTTCTAATTCTTTTCAGGGATTGCACGCCAGATTGTCTTGACGCGTCCCTGGTGAAGGGAAAGATCTTAGTGTGCAATAGATTTCTTCCCTACGTAGCCTATAAGAAGGGAGCCGTTGCAGCCATTTTTGAAGATGATTCAGACTGGGCCCAAATCCACGGTTTACCTGTATCTGGCTTACAAGAAGATGACTTTGAGTCTTTCCTCTCGTACACTAAGTCCGCGAAGTAAACAGTCATCTTCTCTCTGTTGAATCATACGCTTTAATTTCTTGTGTGTATTTATCTCTTGGTTCTCATTTTTCTTGGGCGTGATTCTTTAGTTCCCCAGATGCGGCTGTTCTAAAAAGTGAGGCAATCTTTAATCAGGAAGCTCCTAAAGTTCTTTCCTTCTCTTCTCGCGGTCCAAACATCATCGTTGCTGATATTCTCAAGGTATAGTATGATGTGTAGATATTGGTTATGCTTAGATTTTTCTCTTTTTTTTTTTTCGATCTAAGAAAGTGGTGAATGAAAATGCAGCCGGATATAACAGCACCAGGACTAGAAATTTTGGCTGCAAATTCACTTAAGGCATCACCGTTTTATGACACCACTCAAGTGAAATACTCTGTTGAATCCGGAACTTCAATGTCTTGTCCACACGCTGCAGGCATAGCCGCCTACATCAAGACGTTTCATCCTAAATGGTCCCCTTCTATGATCAAATCTGCCATTATGACAACAGGTAAAGAAAAATCTGCCATTGTCCCGCAAGAAACCCATCAACTTTTGTTCATGCTCTGTTCTTCTTTGGTTTTCTTTGGTATCTTAATAAATCTCGCAGCTTGGCCAATGAATGCTTCTAATACTGGCGGCTATGCATCCACCGAGTTTGCTTATGGAGCTGGCCATGTAGACCCAATAGCTGCTACTAATCCAGGTCTCGTCTATGATTTAACCAAAGAAGACTACATTGCATTCCTCTGCGGCATGAACTACAACGTAACTACCCTGAAACTCATCACCGGTGAAGCCGTAACTTGCACTGAAAAAATCTTACAAAGAAACCTCAACTATCCTTCAATGTCGGCTAAATTGGGATCTAATAGCACCTTCACTGTCATGTTCAAAAGAACAGTCACCAACGTTGGTACCCCACACTCTACATACAAATCAAAAGTTGTCTTAAATTACGGATCTAAGCTCAACGTCAAGGTCTCACCTAGTCTTCTCTCTATGAAGTCGCTGAACGAGAAGCAGTCTTTCACGGTGACTGTATCAGGCAGCGAGCTCGACTCAGAACTGCCTTCCTCCGCAAGTCTAATTTGGTCTGATGGGACTCACAATGTGAGAAGCCCCATTGTTGTTTATACTGGTGACTTCCCATCACTACCACCATCGTCATCATAAAATTATTGTTGTTGTTTTAAATAATTCAACTGTTGTGTTTCTCGTCGGACGTGTTCCTTTTATAACCCTACAAGTTACAAGAGCTAATTATATCACTACAAAGAATACTGTCTAATTTATTGGACTAAGAGAGATATGACGCCATTAAAGGATATACATTAGGAATTTGTATCCCAAACAGCCACTAAAACTGATTTTTCTGTCTTGTATTGTATAGCATTTATCACGTTTTCATTAGACTGATGTATCAGTACTGTCCTAGTCAAATTTTGAGGACTTAAGCTTCTTTAAAGAGTTTGGGGGAAACAGTTATTAACTCCCGGGAAGCTAGAAGATTACCTTTATTTTCGCTGCGAGACTCTTTCTTTGAACTTGAAAGGTTTAAAAAAACATAACACATGTCATGAAATAAAAAAGAAAAGAATGTCATATGGAGAGGGAAACTTTACAGTTATAGTTTCGTCGACTCTTCTCGACGAAAAAAAAAAAGTTAGAATTTAGGCTTTGAATGGTTGTAAAAGCTTTTGGTTTTAGTTTTTCTAAAAATATATTATATAGCTAATCAAGATTACGAGAAAAGTAATTTTCCTAAAAATAAAAGATCTAGATTTTGATAGCTTTTGTCAGTTTTTAAATAAAATCTAAAATTCATGTTTCATTTTTTTGTTTTCACTTTTAACGTGACTTGAATTTTTTTTATTTGAAAAAAAAAATTAATACAAAAACTAAAAACCATAAACCAATATCCACGATCTAAAAAGTATAACTCAAAAACTACTTAACAACTTGCAAACATTCATGACCTTAGTATTTGGAATTTACTCAACTCTTGATAATTTACTTTGAATTCATCAGTTTTAAGTTTTTGGAAAATATGAGACCTACAAACTTAAATAATCTTTATATAAGTGTACACACACATATGTATGCATATATCTTTATATAATCTTAATGAATAATTATGTATACATATGATATAAATCTTTGTTAAGTTTCAGTGATCTTTATTAAGTCGAATTCGAGAAGTGTCTCTGTCTTTCTTTAGACGAATTGATTTTAGTGGACTGAACGAACTTAAGCCAGAACTAACAAACAATCAAAATGCCTAACAAATGGTGCTGTTTGGAGAGTTTATTGATTGATAGGAGATGAGCATTTTAAGAACATGTCAGGGTAAATAATTTTCGGGGGTAAATTTTCTGCCTAACCATGCTTTGCTTACACATATCACATGGTTCATTAGTCTTGAAAAGGAAACAATTACCTAAAAAAATTAATGTATATGCTGTTGAGAATCTAGAAACATAGTTACTTAAAATTTAAAATCATGATTCCAATGATCTCAGATGACAGAATTTTCTAGTTTGCACTAAAATGTTCAATGTATTTGCAACTTTGCATCATATTTCTATCCTTAAAACGAAATATGATATCTATATATGAAAAACAATTAATTTGTACTACTTTTAATAGATTTTATTGGTTTGACTTTATTTAATTTGATTTATTTTAGCAGTGGTTAGTCTAAAATAAATGTACTTTTGATTTATTTCTATACTCCGAAAATTTCGAGATTGAACTTTTACAGAATATATGAGTATGTATATATCAATAAATGTGGTAATATTTTTATTTTTATAGTAGCAAATTTAAACACTAAATGTATAATATTCTGAATAACAAAATAATAGGAGTAATGCCTTCGGTATCCAGGGGTCGCGGACCGAATTAGAAATGATTAATATATCTAATACGTCTACATTTAATTTACTGTTACTCTTCAAACAAGGTAAATACTAAATACATTAACTGAATAATCCTAGTAATAGCAATCGTTAGTCTTTAAAAAAGGCTAAATACATTGACTGAATATAACTTTTATGTGGACGATATGTAACGTCCATTCACCATATCATCTAATTGAACTGCCTTAATAAATTAACTTCTAATGTAATTGTACCACGTGGCAGCTAATAAATAGTCACCTATTATCTCTCATAAATGTTAAGTATATTCAAATGAACCAGAAAAACAATTCAATTGTAGTATTTTTTAATTTTCTCCTTCTATTTTTTTATAACTAAAAAAATCGAAAGCTAAAAAGAAATTAATCCACGAAAAAATAAAAAAAGAGGAGAAATTAATCTGAGACTTTATTTTTTCACTAATTGAGTTCATATTAGCTGTGAGTAAATAAATCCCTAAATAGATATGATTCCTAAAATTGTAAAGAATGTTACCATTTAACTGATACAGATCTCACTAATATCATGGTAAAATTTGATCTTATTTATAAGAATTTATATTAATTAAAGACAAAATCAGAGGAGATGAATTAGATTCTTTTAATTTGACACGGTGCATGTATGATTTCTCCTATATAAAGACCTTTTCATATTCATCATAGTAGAACTAAGAACTACAGCAGTTTTAATCAATTTATCATAAACAATGACGAAAGTAGCAGCTTCATCTTGCCTTCTCACATGTCTCTTTGTCCTGTTCTTGAGTTCAGTCTCAGCAGTCACAGATGAAGATAAACAGGTATTATCCTCGATGATTCATATCATTATTAATTTATTATATTGATCTCTTGTAACCCATATGATCATCCGTTATATGATCCATGAAGGTGTATATTGTCTACATGGGCTCACTTTCGTCTCGAGCGGACTACACACCAACGTCCGATCACATGAGTATTCTTCAAGAGGTCACCGGAGAAAGGTGTGATTTGATTATTTCATTTCTCTGATTATGGTTTATTATAATTAAGTTTAAATATTTTTACTCGGAGATTTAAATACGTGATATATTTTCTAGTTCGATCGAAGGTCGTTTGGTGAGAAGTTACAAGAGGAGTTTCAACGGTTTCGCGGCCAGGCTCACTGAGTCAGAACGACAAAGAGTAGCTGGTGAGTGTTCTTTGATCGAGACACACTTATATGTGTTGAAATGATTCTAAAGGTTAAACAATTAAACCCGTTTGTGTTGTTTTTAGAAATGGAGGGAGTTGTGTCTGTGTTCCCAAACAAGAAGTTACAACTCCAAACATCAACATCTTGGGACTTCATGGGGTTAAAGGAAGGAAAAAAGACAAAGAGAAACCCTACCGTGGAAAGTGATACCATTATTGGAGTTATCGACAGTGGGATTACGCCGGAATCTCAGAGCTTTTCCGACGAAGGCTTTGGTCCTCCTCCTAAGAAATGGAAAGGTGTTTGTTCCGGCGGCGAAAACTTTACATGCAACAAGTAATTACTCCTAAGTTAATTTCTCTCTTTACCATTAGTTTGAAAAATGAAAGTTAATGTTATTGATCCGTTTATAATATTTCAGCAAGTTGATTGGAGCAAGAGACTACACAAGCGAAGGTGCTAGGGACACGGAAGGTCACGGTACACACACGGCGTCCACGGCAGCTGGAAACGCAGTTGTGGACACAAGCTTCTTTGGAATCGGCAACGGAACCGTAAGAGGTGGCGTTCCAGCCTCTAGAGTTGCCGCTTACAAAGTCTGCACCGATACAGGGTGTAGCTCGGAAGCTCTACTGTCTGCGTTTGATGACGCAATCGCTGATGGTGTTGACCTCATCACCATCTCTATCGGGGATAAAACTGCGCCCATGTTTCAACGTGACCCAATCGCGATTGGGGCTTTTCACGCTATGGCCAAAGGGATTCTTACTGTGAATTCTGCGGGTAACAGCGGTCCAGAGCCGACAACAGTCTCGGCTGTAGCGCCATGGATCTTAACCGTTGCAGCAAGTACCACGAACCGTGGGTTTGTCACCAAAGTGGTTCTCGGAAACGGCAAAACACTTGTCGTAAGTATCAAGTAACACTCTCATTGTTATGATCATAGTAATCTTTGTCTCTATAGTTACCCAGTGATTCCTCTTTTAATTTTCTTTATACCAGGGGAAGTCAGTGAACGCTTTCGATATGAAAGGAAAGAAGTACCCTCTAGCGTATGGACAATCTGCGGCTTCATCTGCTTGCGACGCAGCAGCAGCAGGGTACCTTCCTACCTACGAAACAGAATCTAAATTTTTATGATGACCTAGATTTTGTATTTCTAATGTAATAAGAGCAATTCTTTTGCAGACTTTGTGAGCTTTCGTGTCTAGACGAATCCCGTGTGAAGGGAAAGATCTTAGTATGTGGTGGTCCTGGTGGTTTGAAGATAGCTGAATCTGTTGGAGCTACTGGAATCATTTTTAGAACTCCTAAACCAGACGTCGCCTTCATTCACCCTTTACCTGCCGCTGGTTTACTAGCAAAAGACTTTGAGTCTCTAGTCTCTTACCTTGAGTCCGAAGAGTAAACAATCATCTTCTCTATGCTTTATACATCTGCTCTAGATCTTATCCTGAAATCCGTATTTATTTTCTCAGTTCTCCACAAGCGACTGTTCTAAAAACTGAAACCATCTTCAATCGGACATCTCCTGTTATTGCTTCCTTCTCTTCTCGCGGTCCCAACACCATCGCTGTTGATATTCTCAAGGTAAAAAAATTTACAAATCATTTATGATCTCGGTTCTGTTTATTTCTCTGGTCTAAGAGACAATGGTGATGACTTGCAGCCGGATATAACAGCACCAGGAGTGGAGATCCTCGCTGCATATTCACCTGATGGTAAACTGGCTGAAGATGACACCAGACATGTGAAGTACTCTGTTCTCTCCGGAACTTCAATGTCTTGTCCGCACGTTGCAGGCGTGGCTGCGTATGTCAAAACGTTTTACCCTAAGTGGTCTCCTTCCATGATTAAATCTGCCATCATGACAACCGGTAAGAGAAATTGTACATCCAATTTTTACTATCTTGTCCCGAAAGTAACCTTTGTTGACACTGTTTTTTTTTGTCTCTTAACTAATCTTTGCAGCTTGGCCGGTGAATGCTACTGGAACTGGTATCGCTTCGACTGAGTTTGCTTATGGAGCTGGACATGTCGACCCGATAGCTGCTTTAAATCCTGGACTTGTCTATGAATTGGACAAAGCAGACCACATCGCCTTTCTCTGCGGCATGAACTACACTTCCAATGTCCTGAAAGTCATCTCCGGTGAAACCGTCACTTGCTCAGAAGAAAAACAAATCTTACCAAGAAACCTCAACTATCCTTCAATGTCGGCTCAGTTGTCGGGATCTGATAGCACCTTCACTGTGACTTTTAACAGAACCTTGACTAACGTCGGTACGCCAAACTCTACATACAAATCAACGGTAGTGGCGGGTCACGGATCTAAGCTCAGCGTCAAGGTCACGCCTAGTGTTCTGTCTTTTGAGACAGTGAATGAGAAGCAATCTTTTATGGTCACTGTTACAGGCAGCGACCTCGACTCTGAAGTGCCTTCGTCTGCAAATCTAATCTGGTCTGACGGTATCCATAACGTGAGAAGTCCCATCGTTATTTACACTAATGGGTACTGATGAGTCATCATCAATAAATATTTATTGTTATTGCAATGTTTCTTCATTCTATGTTTTAGTTATCTTATTGCTCTACTATGTCTCTGCTTCCTATATGTATGTTGATGTCTTGGGATATACATATTGGATAATCCAGATGCTGTGTTTTTTTTCTTTTCTTTGTGTCTTGTTTTAATCAAATTCTTCTTTATTTTCGTTAGTCAATAATAGACGTTCTTGTTTAATTAATATTTAAAATATTATTAAGAAAAAATAAAACACAATGTAATATAGATCAGTGCTATTATTTCACTTTCCTATGGTTCTTCTTTTTGACTAACTCTTATAAAGATAATGGTTCAAATCAGATTTTCCAAGGAAAAAAAAATAGTAAATATTGCAATGATATCATTAGATTTTTTTAATGAATGACAATATATAGGAAATTGTAAAGGAATAGAATCAGAAGAGCTTTACACGGTTCATGCATAATCTATTACTATGTATATATATATATATATATAATCCTTTCATGTTGATCTCCATAGAAATAAGAAAATTAACTTTCGATAACTTTATAGAAAAATGGGTAAAAGACCAATATCATCTTGCATCCTATCATGTATCTTTGCATTCCTCTTGAATTCAGCCTCAGGAACCACAAATGATCCTCAAGACCAACAGGTATATTATTAATCTATCGTTTATATATCGTTATGATCAATCATCGAACCATGATGATGATGATAAGTCATGAAGGTGTATATTGTCTACATGGGATCACTTCCTTCTAGTGGAGACTACACACCAATGTCTGTTCATATGAATATTCTTCAAGAGGTAACTGGAGAGAGGTATGGTTTAATATAAATAATCTTCTAGTTGTATGATCAAGTCGTTGTATGATCAAGTCGTTGTAATTAAAGTAAAAATCGTTATAAAGATTATATAAAGTACGATAATGCTCGATCGTTACATTTTCTAGTTCGATCGAGAATCGCTTGGTGAGAAGTTACATAAGGAGTTTCAACGGGTTTGCAGCTCGACTCACCGAGTCAGAACGAGAAAAAGTAGCCAGTGAGTGTTCTTCGACATGATTAATCACACAATACTATGATATGATTTGCTTTGGTTATAATTTTTTTTTATGAATGCGAGTTGGAATATTATTTGTAAACCAGGGAAGCTTGTATGCACGGAATTAAATTCAAAAATAAAACGATTATTTAGGCTAATAACATAGCTTAATAGAAAAAAAAGCAATTCTTTATTGAACTTGATTGATGGACTTACATTCTTGGTTCCACTATACTTAGGAATGGAGGGAGTTGTGTCTGTGTTTCCAAACAAGAAGTTACAACTCCAAACGACAACGTCCTGGGACTTCATGGGATTGAAGGAAGGAAAGACAAAGAGGAACCCGACCATGGAAAGTGATACTATTATTGGGGTCATCGATGGTGGGATCACACCGGAATCCGAAAGCTTCTCCGACAAAGGCTTTGGTCCTCCTCCAAAGAAATGGAAAGGTGTTTGTTCTGGTGGCAAAAACTTCACCTGCGACAAGTTATTCTCTCGGCCCTCGATTCTTTGCTTTCCTTTGTGTTCGTGTATACGTTTATATTTGATGTGCATTATTCTTTTTAAAATGTTCTGTTCTAAAAATATTTGATTTGATTTTTTTAGTTTTTCTCTAAAGATTATTAATTTTTAGGTAGAAATTGATCTCTCTATTATCTTTCAGCAAGTTGGTCGGGGTAAGAGACTACACAAGAAAAGGTGCTAGGGATTATGATGGCCATGGTACACACACCGCATCCATGGCGGCTGGAAACGCAGTCGCTGACATAAGCTTCTTTGGACTCGGTAATGGAACAGTAAGAGGTGGTGTTCCGGCCTCAAGAATTGCCGCTTATAAAGTCTGCCTCGAGCAATGTAGTTCGGCAGCTATATTGTCTGCGTTTGATGACGCGATCGCAGATGGTGTGGACATCATCACCATCTCTATCGGGGAAGAAACCGCGTTGGTGTACGAAGGAGACGTGATCGCAATTGGGGCATTCCACGCTATGGCCAATGGAATTCTCACCGTGAATTCAGCGGGTAACAGCGGTCCAAAAGCTGGTGTGGTCTCGCCTGTAGCACCGTGGATCTTGGCAGCTGCAGCCAGCACCACGAACCGTGGGTTTGTCACCAAAGTTGTTCTCGGAAACGGCAAAACACTTGTAGTAAGTATCATGTTCTTATGTCGACCATGTTGGTAATCTTCGTCTCATTATCTACCAATGATGGTTCTCTACAGGGGAAATCAGTGAATACTTTTGATCTGAAAGGAAAGAAATACCCTCTGGTGTATGGAACATCAGCTGGAATTTCTAGATGCGAGGAGGATTCCGCCAAGTAAGTTCCTTCCTTCCCAAGGAAAATCAAATGTACTGTGAGTGAGTGACCTCGAAATACTTTCAAATTATGTTTGATGGGATTTTTATTTTAGGGAATGTGGGACAGGTTATCTAGATCCTTCCTGGAAAAATTGTATTGTGTCGTCAAACGGAAGACTTTGATATAGACGAAGTTTTATCAAATGGAGCTGTTGCAGCCATTGTTGTGAACCCTAAAAAAGACTATGCTTCCGTCAGCCCTTTGCCCCTCTCTGCTCTCTCACAACATGACTTTGACTCTCTTGTCTCTTACATTAACTCCACAAAGTAACGAAGGATCATCTCTCTGTTTCCTAATCTTTACATATGCTCTAGATTCGATCTTGATGTTTGTTTTCTTAGGTTCCCGCAAGCGACAGTTCTAAAAAGTGAAGCAATCTTTAATCAGGCAGCTCCTAGAGTTGCTTCTTTCTCTTCACGTGGTCCAAATACCATCGCTGTTGATCTTCTCAAGGTATAATATATAGGAAATACTTTTATGATCTTGCTTCTCTTGTTTCCCGGTCTGAAAGACAATGGTAAGCGAGTTTCAGCCAGATATAACAGCACCAGGAGTGGAGATTCTTGCTGCTTATTCTCTTGATGCTTCACCTACTCAAACCCAGACTGACACCAGGCGTGTGAGATACTCTGTTATCTCTGGAACTTCGATGTCTTGTCCCCATGTTGCAGGTGTGGCTGCGTACGTCAAGACGTTTAATCCTAAATGGTCTCCTTCCATGATCCATTCTGCTATCATGACAACCGGTAGGCAAAATTTCTCTCCAGTTATACCGAGCAAACTTACTTTCGTGTCCCGCAAGAGACCTAAAACTCACATTAGTCTCTGTTTTTCCTTAATTTACAGCTTGGCCAATGAATGCTACTGGAACTGACTTTGCATCAGCCGAGTTTGCTTATGGAGCTGGCCATGAAACTCATATCCGGTGACACAGTTACTTGCACTAAAGAAAACAAAACCTTACCAAGAAACCTCAACTATCCTTCAATGTCAGCTCAATTGCCAATATCTAAAAGCTCCCTCACTGTGACTTTCAACAGAGCTGTCACTAATGTTGGACCGCCCAACTCAACATACAAATCAAGGTGGTCTTAAATCACGGATCAAAGCTCAGCATCAAGGTCACGCCTAGTATTCTGTCTTTTAAGACGGTGAACGAGAAGAAGACTTTTACAGTGACTGGCACAAGCAGCGACAGCGACCCGTTCCCAAAACTGCCTTCATCTGCAAATCTTATCTGGTCTGATGGCATACATAATGTAAGAAGCCCCATTGTAGTTTATACTGATGGTGGTTACTGATGAAGGGCCTTTAGTTCACATCTTTCTACCGTCATCATCATACATTGTAATATTCATTATCTTTGTTATTATTCTTCATCTAATATTTTCATTACCTTGTTAAATGTTGTTGTTCTTTGCTTTGTTTCTTGTTTTAGTAACTTCAGATAAGTGTACCAAACACTCACATATAGATTTGAACACTCGTTTGCAATGCTCGAAGAAAGAAAATAAATTTGCTTAAGAGTGATTTAACGAGTTCAGTGTGACACAGAATCCACTATAATTCAATTGAGTATATAAAGTCACACACACTTCGCACCAGCACAATGGTTTATGCGGTCGAGTGATGAGAATGGTGAAATGAAAGAATAACTTTTTGTTTCTTTGAAATTGGTACCAAATTTGACCATTTACTAGGTTCTTATTTTTAAATGTGAAATGACATTCTTTTTCAAACAAGAAAAAAACTCTAGAAAATAATATTTCTGTGTGAAACATATGGTTATTGGTAAAAGTTTAATTCATAAAAAAAGACAAGGAAATTGATTTCTTTGTTTATTTCTTTGACTATAAATAGAAGAAAATATTTGGAAGATTCTTTTCCTTTTCAATATCTTTGACCACCAAAATTACACTTAAAACATATATTTGTCGACATAAATAAATATATATATATATATATCATCCTAAGTTAAAATACCCGATTATGGACAAGAACCTCAAACAATATCATAAAATGACTATCAGCAAAACAAATTTAGTGGCGTATATTCTAACTCTTCTGTTTATCATATCTTATGTTCATTGCCATGCAACATCACCTAGCATTCCCGGTATTGGCTTACCGTCATACGCTCTACTTTTTAATTACAAGCATATTTTTATCCTCATTATGAATGTACATATTGATTATTCTTGAACAGGTTTCGAAATAATCCAGGAGGAAGATTGCAAAAAGTTCAAATTCAATCCATGTGAACATGGAGGGGACAGAGGCTGCACTGCGTTTTGTAGAAGAAAGTTCTTTACTAGAGGCAATTGTGCTTCCGAGGGATGTTGGTGTTGTCATAGATAAGTATGAGCCTAGAGATAAAATAATATATATAGTCAAATAACGTAAGGAACAAGTGGGTCAGTGATTTTTCATCTCTATCACCATTACGCCAAATTTGGATTCGAACATAGTATTTAACATGATGCGAGAATGGTTGGCATGCCACTATTCTCTCTCGTGGGATGTTAGGTTACTGCATTGTTTCATTGTAGTTCAAATCTAATGTTGCAACAAAAAAATTCAAATAATTATATCTTCTTTAAAAAAGAAAATTTATTAATCTTCATACAGTTTAGACTATTTTGTTATCGAATAATAAAAATACAATTTTCGCCAACTAAAACAAAAGAAGTTATTTTTGCAATCGATTCAAATGTTCTAATGTTCAAAGGAAAGCTGGAAAAGAAATTATTTAGCACTGTTCTTGGCTGAAAATCGATGACATACTTACTTTTCTTATATATTTTTAAATATACTGGTATCGAAATTAACCATTTCTTTATTGGTATAATAAGTGACATCTTATCAACCGCAGCTAGCGAATCAAATCTTTTGCAGTACAATACAACGAATTATCTTGCAATGAATAATTTAACCTGCAATGAATAATGGTTCATGATTTTTTTTTTGCAGCACTAGAAAATACATCGAATGATATCAATTATCACTTATGATTTCAAAAGGGACAGTTCTATAGCACCACAAAAAAATTCACAATAGACACTTCTGTTTACACAACGCGCTTACAATTGATAGTTTTACCTTTAAAATACGAAATCATGACAAATGACTTTACATGCACGGTGGTACGACACTTGGAAATTTCTAATAAAATTGTTTTCTTCAATCAGCAATGATTTTCTTTTCACTCTACCCAGAATTGAACATATACCTAGTATATATAAGTATTAATTAATCATAAGGAATCACTAGATAATGTGCTTCCACAATTAGTACAATAGATTTTATTTTCTTTTGAAATATAGAAATATATATACTAGATTTTACTATATACACAATCATAGGAGATTAATTGACAAAATTAAATCCCAGCCATATCTCATTTCTATATATTCATGTCCCGCAAATCCTATACAGAAAAAATTATTACAGGGACTTTAATTTAGTCTAGTCGAAATGGCGAAAGGCACAACATTCTTTCGCCTCATCTCAAGTCTCCTCGTCTTGTTTCTGAGTTCAGTCTCCGCGGACAAGGATGATCATGAAGATCAACAGGTATTACTATCAATATTGTTTATCGAAATAACAATTATAATTTATTATCATGATCCTCTTGTTTCTCAGTATATATCATGTTCTATCGTACATGATAATAATGATGGTGATAATAATCCATTATAAAGGTTTATATCGTATACTTGGGAGCACTTCCGTCTCGAGAGGATTACACACCAATGTCCGATCACATGAGTATTCTTCAAGAAGTCACCGGACAGAGGTCTTAATAATTTATTTTTCCCGTATTATATAGAGATAGCTATTTGGTAACGTGGATATAGATAAATCCTTATGATATTTAACTATATTCCAGTTCGATCGAGAATCGCTTGGTGAGAAGCTACACAAGGAGTTTCAACGGGTTTGCATCACGACTCACTGAATCCGAACGAAATATATTAGCCGGTGAGTTTCATATTTATCGAGTCTTTTAGCTGATTAATCTATAAAAGAATACAGAATTTTTTGAAAAAAAAAAATTTGTCCATGTTTTTTTTTTGTTTTGGTACTTTGTCCATCTTTTAATGTTGTGTAATGTTTATTCTTAGGAATGGAGAGAGTTGTGTCTGTGTTCCCAAGCAGAAAACTGAAACTTCAAACGACTTCGTCTTGGAACTTCATAGGTCTCAAAGAAGGCGGCAAGACGAAGCGAAACCCTAGCATTGAGAGCGATACCATTATCGGAGTCATCGACACTGGAATCTATCCCGAGTCCGACAGCTTTTCCGACCAAGGCTTCGGTCCTCCTCCCAAGAAATGGAAAGGAACTTGTGCTGGCGGCAAAAACTTCACCTGCAACAAGTAACACACACACTTTGACCCTAACTTAGGAGTTAGGAATTTCGTGGAACAACCTACTTGCACCTTTAATCTTGTGTAACCGCTATTTCTCTGTTTTTGCAGCAAGATCATTGGGGCAAGAGACTACACGTCCGAAGGTAAAGCAAATAAATCAGCGAGAGACTACAGTGGACATGGCACACACACGGCGTCAACTGCTGCCGGAAACGCTGTCGCAGACACAAACTTCTACGGACTTGGAAACGGAACCGCGAGAGGTGGCGTTCCAGCCGCTCGAATCGCCGTTTACAAAGTCTGCAGTAATGAAGGATGCAGCGGAGAAGCAATAATGTCTGCGTTTGACGACGCAATCGCTGACGGTGTGGATGTTATAAACATCTCCATCATTCTTGATGATACTCCACCTTTCGAGGAAGATCCGATTGCGATTGGGGGTTTTCACGCTATGGCTAAAAGGGTTCTCACTGTGAATTCAGCGGGTAACAACGGTCCGACAATCAGTACGGTCACGAGCACTGCACCGTGGGTGTTTAGCGTTGCAGCTAGCGTAACTAACCGTGCGTTTATGGCTAAAGTTGTTCTTGGAGACGGCAAGATACTTGTTGTGCGTTATCAAGAAACATTCTTATCGCTACAATATCATAGCATCTTTGTCTTTTTAACCAGTTTGGCTCTTTTGTTTTTTTATTAAACAGGGAAGATCAGTGAATACGTATGATATGAATGGAACCAAGTATCCTCTGGTTTACGGAGAATCTGCTGCTTTAAGTACATGTAGCGTCAATAAGGCTAGGTGACTTCCCATCCAAGATGTATTTTTTTTGCGGAAACTGTTTTTGCATTATGAATTTGTGATGAGATTATATTTTTTTCTTTGCAGGTTATGTGAGCCAAAGTGTCTAGATAGAAAACTCGTGAAAGGAAAGATTGTGCTGTGTGATTCTTCGGAAGGACCAATAGAAGCTCAAAAACTGGGAGCTGTTGGATCTATTGTTAAGAATCCTGAACCAGACCGCGCCTTTATTCGCTCTTTCCCGGTCTCTTTTTTATCCAGTGATGACTACAAATCTCTCATCTCTTACATGAAATCCACAAAGTAACAATTTTCTCTATATATGTGTTATATATGCTGCATACTTCAAATTATTCTCCATCTTTATTTATTTTTGTGTGTGTATGCAGAGATGCAAAAGCGACTGTTCTTAAAAGTGAGGAAATCTCTAATCAAACAGCTCCTCTCGTTGTTTCTTTCTCTTCTCGTGGTCCAAGCACCATCGTTTCAGATATTCTGAAGGTAATGATATTAGTGCGCTTTATCAGTCTCTTTGGTTTCAAGCTCTGAGAGACAATACTGGATTGAAAGTGCAGCCAGATATAACAGCACCAGGAGTGGAGATCCTCGCTGCCTATTCACCTGACAGTTCACCAACTGAAAGCGAGTTTGACACTAGACATGTAAAATTCTCTGTTATGTCTGGAACTTCTATGGCTTCTCCACACGTTGCAGGCGTGGCCGCCTATGTCAAGACTTTTCATCCTGAGTGGTCTCCTTCCATGATCCAATCTGCCATCATGACAACAGGTTAGAAAAAACTTAAGACTGAAATTATCACCAACAAAAAACAAACATACTTGTCCCGCAAGATACCCATCGATGATCTCTTAATTTTGCAGCTTTGCCGATGAATGCTTCTGGTCCTCCCTTTGTATCAACTGAGTTTGCTTATGGATCTGGCCTTGTGGACCCAACGGCTGCTATTAATCCTGGACTTGTCTATGAATTGACCAAAGCTGACCACATTGCTTTTCTCTGCGGTTTAAACTACACGAGTGAGCATTTAAGAATCATCTCCGGAGACAACATCACTTGCACGAAAAACCTTTCCAAGACATTACCAAGAAACCTCAACTATCCGACAATGTCAGCTAAAGTGTCCGGAACAGAACCGTTCAACATAACCTTCCAGAGAACTGTCACTAACGTTGGTACGAAAAACTCTACGTACAAAGCAAAGGTAGTCACAAGTCCTGGTTCTAAACTCTACATCAAAGTTTTGCCGGATGTTTTGTCTATGAAGTCGATGAATGAGAAGCAGTCTTTCATGGTGACTGTTTCAGGCTATAGTATTGGAACAAAACAACCTGTCTCTGCAAATCTAATTTGGTTTGAAGGCACTCATAATGTAAGAAGCCCCATAGTTGTTTATGCTATGAGCTAAATGAGGCAGATTTAGTAGTCATTATATATCTTAACTGATATTTGCCTTTGTGTTTACTAATTATTAAAATTAAACTATGCATTTTAAGAAAAACAATTATATATACCAACAGATGTCAATGTCAATACTTGTTTGTTTGTATAAATATATACATGAAGACTTTGAGTAAATACATGCATAAATTTTTTTAGTTATATTGGTAGTTTTATGATGTGTTTGAAATATATACGCGAAAGGACAATATATGTATCAAATTATCAAGGCAGCTAGAATTTTTGGTCTCCTCCAATGTATGATGAGATATAGTTTTGAGTTTGATTCCTCCGAATGGAATCTCTCTTCCCAACAAAGTGTAAAGTTTTTATTCGCCCGAATGGAATCTCTCTTCCGAACAACGAGTAAAGTATGTAAACTACGTGTATCACGTGTTCTTTCTAATTTTTGACATTTACGTTTCGTTCTGTCATATAGGCTTTAATTTGGGTTAATGTACCTAAGACGTTCACTAATATTTGATATACATGTAAGATGATACTAAAACAAATTACATCAATATTATACTTTTATTAGTAAAGGTTTGTGAAAGATATTTATGATTCTATAAATCTAAAAGTTTATATCAGTCCCTGATGATTAATAACAAAAGTGGTACTCGATGAATCCATAGCATAGAGTCTGAATTTGGGATAAGGTTCTTCAAAGTAAATCATAAATAGCTTTAGCTGTCTGGTGAATAGTGATAAAGATGTAGAGAATTTCTGTAATTCTGTTTAGGATACCGTAACCCTCTATTTATATAGACATAATTTCTCTGAGTTTGGTCCATCATCAAATTTAGAATTACTGTTAGTGCAACAACTCAACAATACGAAAATTATTTAATAGAATTTATGAAACAATCTTTTTTTAACGAATGTGCTAGTTAAAAAGAAAGTAGACAGCTTACAAGCAAGCTATCGATAGGAAAAATATAAATCGGATGAAATAAGAGCGCGGCTTACGATTTCCGATGATTCTTCTCTCTAACCTCTATGTAATAACTCTCAGACCAAAGATTTCTCTAACAATATTCACTGGGTATTTATAGGGTGATAAGACAGACTTAGGATCTCCCTTGTCTTCTTTGCCATAATTACCCTTCTACCATTGAGACTTTAACAGACCAGGTTTCGTTGGGCTTTCTCTTTATTAGGTTAAATGAAAAATATAAAGGATCCATAGCCCATAACCTGCAATTACTAAGTTTATCCATATATTAATTTCTATAACACTTATGTCTCATGTCAATCATTTACTTTATATCTAAGGCTATCATCAACCCAAGTTTCTTAATTTGGGTTTCTTAACATTATTTAATTATTATCTTATACACATACAATCTTATCAACTTCATTCTTCTTTTTTCTTTTAACAACTTTTCTAATATTTAATTATTATTTTATATACATACACTCTTAACAACTCAATTCCTCTCTCTTCGTTGAAAACTCCACCATGAAAGTTTCTTAAATAAGAAATTTAAGAACTTCTCTCTCTTCTTTTAAAAACTCCTCTAATATTTAATTATTATCTTATATACATACAATCTTAACAACCTCTTTCCTTTTTCTTCTTTTAAAAACTTCTTTAATATTTAATTATTATTTTATATACATACAATCTTAAGAACCCCATAATTAAGAACTCCCCATTGATGATGCCCTAAGTAACCATATATACTCTGACTAATTAAATAATAATCCTAACATATTTATTAATACACGTGACAAACAAATTTTTAAAGATATTTATTCCGTATATATTTTTTCTTTGAAAAATTAGTGATTGATTTGCGAGCCTTTAAGATAAAGAAGAAGAAAAACGAATAGACTTCAGCAAGTGGATAATTTATGTACCTCATTTCCTCGTCTTTGATCAAAGGTTCTTTTACTAAAAAATTAATTACTGAAATAAAGTCATATATTATTGAACCACTTTTATAAATATATATTTATTTTGGCATATTACCTTTTTATCAATTAAAAAAAATAAAGGTGGGATCCGATATAAAAGCTAAACTTCTTCTTCTTTTATTCTCTTTTCACTTTGGCTCTACGTGATCAAGAAAGGTCGGTCGGAGACTTAAGAGCTCACAATAGTTAGATATTCACCGTAATATCAATATTTTATTTTAATTTAGTTAAATAATTATATTTTACATTAAAAAAATTAATTGAATTAATCAAAAAATGTTATGTGGAAGAAAGTATCTTAATTTTTTTTGTTAAAGTTGAAACCTCTTCTATCTCTCTTTCCTTCTTATTCAATTATTTTTAATATTTTAATCTTTAGATCTTCTCAAAAAAAACTTCCATTGAAAGTGCTTTTATACTCTGGCGACCTATAAGTTGAATGACCGAACGTTGAAGTCTTTGAGGAATCTCACTGTTTGTGTCACTATCCGGTTGGCAAAAGGTACCTCTGTGAATTTGAGGATTGTTTGGTAGACAACTAATTGAGAACCAATACTGGCAAAGAAAGGTAAAAAAAAACATGGGGATAAAATAGTAATTACGTACGTTGTGGAATTTTGGTAAATGATAAAAAAACGTGATAGTGTGTAAAGCAACCTGTCATCGGATAATATTGACCGTATTATTATAAAATTAAGTATAATAAAAATCAATTCAACGTTTTTGTTTTACGATTGTTCAAACACAGAGTATCATATTTTATGACTAATTCCATAACTAAAACTGTTTTTTCAGTTACAAAGTTAATAATTCGCACAACACAAGAAAGCATATTTCATGTTATTCTTTGAACAAAGTGAAATACATTAACTAGATAGATCTACTAATAGTATTCAGGGGAAAAATATGGAAATATGTATTGCAACTCTGTGACCCTTCCACAATTCAGACCAAATTTTATCATAATTTTAATAAAATCAAATTTTATTTTACATATATGTATTAAGTCTTCCGAACGTATTTATGTGTATGCATTTATGAGTTTTTCTTTGATATACATGTGTAAGGATTTGTATATTTAATTCAAAGATATATGCATAATGGTC